>CM048753.1:9536599-10189099 GCA_026315105.1 Locusta migratoria | reverse complement strand
TGTATGCCTTGTGTGGTGTAGCGAAGTGAATCAGCGAATATTTTGTGATTTATTGTTTCACATTTTGAAATGGTTGGTTGTGTAGTTTCAAAATGCTCAAATAATAGCAGACTTGGTCGCATTAAGTTTTATCGTTTCCCTTTAGATCGGCGTAAAAGGTGGCTTGTAAATTCCAGACACCAAGTCTGGACGACGAAATCGAGCAACTATTTGTGTAACGATAAGAAACGTTTTTTAATTTGCATTAAAAATATTTTGCCCACAGAGGCTTTAATGAAAATATAGGCCTATACATGTAAGCAATCGTTTGTTTTAATTTTGCTTCAGGTTGTTAACGTAACACGACATACAGTGTGTAAACTACTTTTCTTGATTTTATTTAGACTATGCAGGTACTCTAAGGGCTATTAATTGTATTTCAAGTGATTCATGAGTGCTGCTGGCTTCACCCAGCTAGCGGTTTTTAAATTATTGCGCATTAGTTCAGTGTTTAATTTAAATGTGACTCTCAACACGGAAATATGTAGGCCTAAGCCAAGCTTATAACAGAATGTCTGAAAATAATAATAATTGATCTTCGCAAAGAATGGAAACAGGAAAAAAGTCGTGCGTGAAAGGCATTAAATTCGTATCTTAGCATACAACATGCACTTTCTTTCAAAGTGCATGCTACTAGAGACTTTTTTTATGTCGTTGTCTAACGGAACCAGACGTTCAAAGTTATTAAATGCATTTCTGACGTAAAATGTCCCCTGAAGTAGGGCGTGTGTAAAATATACACACATTAGAGGGCAGGGTGAAATATAGGAAGTACAGTATCGGAATTTAACATTGTTCCGTAATCGTATGTAAACGTACGATTTATAAACTAGAAATCACGATAATTGTAGCGCATTTTAACTGTATTTGGTAAATATTTAGAACGGCAACATATGCCATAATATGGAAAGTAAGTGAATACATCGTGTCTCTAAATATCCATCTAATCACTAAGTTGCTTGCCTCTTACAGTCAAATGTAAGCCAATAAATTCACTATGATGTAATATTTTCTGCGTTACGAAAGCATATCTAATGGCCTTAAGAGCCTATTAAAAAGCGTAAGTGTTCCGTAGTCTTTAAATGCGCGCCTTCAACGTGGGATTCAAAATGGCGGATTGTTCTGCTTGTACTATTCAGTGCTCTAGACTGTGCTATCCCGACACTACTCACGACGCCGCCTCACAACTTTACTTCCGCCAGTACCTTGTGTGGTGCCCTAACCACCAAGGCAAGGCCGGCCGCGGTGGCCGCGGGGACTGAGGCGCTTCAGTCACGGTCTGCACGGCCACTACGGTCGGGGATTCGAATCCCCCTTCGGGCATGGATATTTGTGCAGTCCTTAGCATAAGCTAGTTAAGTAGTTTGTAAGTCTAGGGACTGATGACCCCGTAGTTAAGTCCCATAAGCTGTACAAACATTTGAATTTGAGATCTTGCCTACTATTGAATGTTCAGTTAGACATGAACAGTACATTGTACCAAGTTTGACTTTTGTTCCTGTTTTCATGGTACAGCGGTGACTGTGAAAAGATAAGTGCTGTAATGTTATTTTGTTTCCACTATGGAAGAATTTCTGTGTAAAATAAAAGTGTGTTCTATTTTGAGTACTTGCACCTTCCTCAAATTACCAGTAAGCAATCCACGCCAGAACGATAATAGGAACTGACTGACGACGAGAAACTACGAATACATTACCTTGCCTCCTACTTTCCAAACCTAAAGGCAAAGGTCCCAGGTTCGAGTTCCGGTTCCGCCACACAACTTTAATCTTCCAGGAAGTTCCATATCAGCGCGCAGTCCGCTGCAGAGAGAAAGTTTCATTCTGGAAATATAGAGTAGATTGTTCTTTCAAATTCTAAAAATAGCAGGAATAAAATACAGGGAACGGAATGTTATTTACAACTTATACAAATGATTTAACGTTCAGGGTGAAGAATTAAAAACATTGCGTTTTGCCGACGATATAGTAGTTCTGTCACAGACTGCAAAGGATCTGGAAGAGCAGTTGAATGGACAGCGTGCTGAATAGAGTGTATAAAATGAACATTAACTGGAGCAAAACCTGGGTAATGGAATGCAGTCTGAGAAAATCAGGTAATGTTGAAACAATTGAATTACATAACGAATCAGTGAAGGTGGTAAATGACTTTTGTTACTTGGTCAGTAAAATAACTTATGATGGTCGCAGTTGAGTTGATATAAAATGCAGAATGGCAGTGGGAAGAAAAGCAGTTTTGAAAAAGAGAAATTTAACATCGAATATTAATTTAAGCATAAGGAAGTCCTTTCTGAAGGCGTTTGTGTCGAGTGTTGTACTGTATGGTAGTGAAACATGGACGATAAACCGGACAGGAAGAGGATAGAGGCTTTTGAAATATGGTGCTACAGAAGAATGCTGAAGATTAGGTGGGTGGATCGCGTAACTAATGAGGAATTACTGAACAGAATAGGGGAGGAAAGGAATTTCTGGCATACCTTGACTAAAAGAAGGGATCCATTGATATGACACATTCTTAGAAATAAAGGAATTGTGAATTTAGCGTTGGAGGTAAGTGTGTGGGGGTAAAAACTGCAGAAGACCAAGAGATGGATACATTAAGCAGATTCAGACAGATGTAGGTTGCCGTTCTTATGAGGAGATGAAAAGGCTTGCTCAGCATAGGGGATTGTGGAGAGCTGCATCAAACCAGTCTCCGGACTGAAGACGGTAATAACAATAATATGGTGAATTAATTTTGTTTGTTCGTGCTTCGATTTCATCCTTTTGTCAGTCCAGTGTCTGTCTATTCTCCTAGGTATTATAATTTTTGCTCCTCCTGAATCTTCCCTCTGTGTATTGCTGACACTGATGGAGTAAACTTGAAAGAGTTACAGTACATAATTATTATTTCCTCCTCCACTTCCCTGGCTTTTCAAATATCACATTTCGTGGGACTCGCTGCTGTCCCTTGATTGCACAGCTCTTCGCGTTCGGGCATTAAGCGGCAGCAGTGATGCGGGCCGAGTGAGGAACTATGCGAGCGCGAGAATGCTTAAAAGCTGTACTTTGAGGAGGCCGTAACTGCGTAGTATCTGAATAACGGCCCCAATTTTTACTTGATATCGATTTATGCGGGTTGATATCTAGCTTGTGAGTTTTTTTCTCAAGAAAATATGAGGTCGAGTTGATGTTCCCTTGTGAGTGAGCGACGCGCTCTGAACGGAGGCACAGCTGAATGACGAACTGAGTCGGCCTGTCAGCCTTCAGTACTCCGTCATCAACTGCTTCATCCGCACGCTTGACGGTGGAGGCTATCAATGACTCGAGTAGTGGACATGAATGAACTGCCTCCTTGCGCCGTTACGGAGTGTAGCGCGGGCACTGGTAAACGAGTTCTGACTGAGGTAGAGAGCTGGCCATCTGGTGGAACGGCCCCTCGTGTCCCCGTTCCCTTTCCTCTCCTCTCCCGGAGACGCTGCAGTAGGCGACCTTGGGCTCGGCCGCAATTAACGCTGAGCACCCGCCACGGCCTCCTTAGCGCGCGTTTACCTCAAAATAATATAAAGCCATGTGCGGTGGCAGGCGCATCGTCTGCAGCACGAGACGACACTGTCTCATTCCCTCTCCAGTTGTTGTTGTATGTTAACCAAACACCATTTATTCTCCCTTTTCTCAACAATACGGGACCGTATCCAAACATGTAACTCAACTTTATTCTTCGTCACGTACTAACCATTTCGTAAAAGCCTAACTTTAGGCGTGGTCAGTGTAGATTTGCGCGTAATAGTTCGCGATAGAGAGCGCTCAATTCAGTTAGCGGCTCTGCCGCGAACTAGTTCGTTCTTTTAGTTCGTTCTTTTAGTTCGTCCGCTCCCAGTGACGGCTGAGCGGCGTGGTCTGCGCGTGAAGGTGGAGGGAGAAGTTCCCCCACCTAGCTGCTTCATGCGCTTGCTGCTTGAGCCGCTAACGATATCATGCAAACCAAAAGAAAGTCTGTGGATAATTTCCGGCATTTAAGTTTAAAGTTATCTCTCTATCTTGGCATTATGGAATTTGTCAGATATTGCAGAGTGAAGAATAGTTAGAAATTTTGTAGCACTGAACTATGTAATCTAGCAGGCAGACGCTCACCTAGAAATAGCTCTCATCAGCAGAAGGCAAACACGTGATTTCTAATTCTGCTGCGCGCCGTCTCGCTATTGCCCGTCGGTCTTCGGAAAAGAATCCAACGAACTAAGAAGCAAGGTAGGTTTGGCATAATAGTTCGCGACCGATCGCGCATATTTTAGTTCACGACCGGTAGCTCTCCTTTTAGTTCGCAGCTCGGCCGCAAAGTAGGTCGCTCTTTTTAGTTCCTCCGCTCTTTTTAGTTCCTCCGCTCTTTTTAGTTCCTCCGCTCTTTTTAGTTCCTCCGCTCTTTTTAGTTCCTCCGCTCTTTTTAGTTCCTCCGCTCTTTTTAGTTCCTCCGCTCTTTTTAGTTCCTCCGCTCTTTTTAGTTCCTCCGCTCTTTTTAGTTCCTCCGCTCTTTTTAGTTCCTCCGCTCTTTTTAGTTCCTCCGCTCTTTTTAGTTCCTCCGCTCTTTTTAGTTCCTCCGCTCTTTTTAGTTCCTCCGCTCTTTTTGGCTTTTGCTACCGCTATCAAGAGAACTTTCTTTTTTATGACAGCATTTTATATAATGAATCAGTGTTGTCAAAGCGTATTTTTGGGCAATTAGACATTAAATAGTTAAGCAAATAAATCAGTTATTTACACGGATGGGTGATACAATGGTATTCAACTACTTAGCATACACAGTACTCGTATTTTATTTTTAAAATGGATTTCTTTATTTAATAGGCCATTGAAGGAACATTATCTACAAAATATGTTAAATGCGTTTATTTTCGTGAATAAAATGCACTTTGTTAAATTTTTAATTTTTGTATAGTTTTGGAAATAATTAACAAAAAAATACTTTACACTATGGAATGAGAGTTATATTTAGACACCGCTGAATACCTTAGAAAAGAAAATTTGTGGCAGTGAACTATGAAACTACAGCTGAGCTGCATCTCATCTCGAAATGAAGGTAACTGGCAGAACGGAATCGCGCGATTCTGCGCGCTCTCGCTGTTCCCCGTCAGTCCTCGCAGGAGCAGCGGACGAACTAAGAGGCGAGGGATCTGCGAACTAGTTCGCGTATTTCGCCTCTGGGAGCGCTCTTCCGAACTAGTTAGTTCGCGAACTACACAAGACTAGGTCAGTGACTATAGGTGGATAGAGTGTCTGATAAAAGTAATTGGGAAGTTATTTTACCTACCTCTCCAACACATTCCCTCGGAGCTGTTACCACCACATGCGGGCCAATGTCGCAAGGTTTAATCGCGTAGCACTGCACGTGAGGGCCGTACAACTGCTTGCATCGCCAGTGCGCGAAGTTAAATTTTCTGCTCACTAACCTGGATTCTTATATTCCGTTGTTCCCACGCAAAAGCAGCGCACACGACGTGGATTCTTGGATCTTGAAGTGCTGTCGAACATTTAAAACTGCGGCTGCTTTTCGAACAAGAAGGGATGCCAGTTGTGTCACAATGTTTATTTGTACACTTCTGGCCATTAAAATTGCTACATCAAGAAGAAATGCAGATGATAAACGGGTATTGATTGGACAAATATATTACACTAGAAATGACGTGTAATTAAGTTTTACTCAATTTGGGTGCATAGATCCTGAGAAATCAGTACCCAGAACAATCATCTCTGGCCGTAATAACGGCCTTGATACGCCTGGGCATTGAGTCAAACAGAGCTTGGATGGCGTGTGCAGGTACAGATGCCCATGCAGCTTCAACACGATACCACAGTTCATCAAGAGTAGTGACTGGCGTATTGTGACGAGTCAGTTACTCGGCCACCATTGATCAGACGTTTTCAGTTGGTGAGAGATCTGGAGAATGTGCTGGCCAGGACAGCAGTCGAACATTTTCCATATTCAGAAAGGCCCGTACAGGACCTGCAACATGCGGTCGTGCATTATCCTCCTGAAACGTATGGTTTCGCAGGGGTCGAAGGAAGAGGCACGGGTTGTAACACATCTGAAATGTAACGGCTACTGTTCAAGGTGCCGTCGATGCGAACAAGAGATGGCCGAGATGTGTAACCAATGGCACCCCATACCATCACGCCGGGTGATACGCCAGTATGGCGATGACGGATACACTCTTTCAATGTGTGTTCACCGCTATGTCGCCAAACACGGATGCGACCATCATGATGCCGTAAACAGAACCTGGATTCATCCGATAAATGTTTTGCCATTCGTGCACCGAGGTTCGTCGTTGCGTACACCATCGCAGGCGTTCCTGTCTGTGATGCAGCGTCAAGGGTAACCGCAGCCATGGTCTCAGAGCTGGTAGTCCATGCTGCTGCAAACGTCGCCGAACTGTTCGTGCAGATGGTTGTTGTCTTGCAAACGTCCCCATCTGTTGACTCAGGGACCGAGACGTGGCTTCACGATCCGTTACAGCCATGCGGATAAGATGCCTGTCATCTCGACTGCTAGTGATACGAGACCGTTGAGATCCAGCACGGCGTTCCGTACTGCCCTCCTAAACCCTCCGATTCCATATTCTGCTGTCATTGGATCGCGACCAACGCGAGCAGCAACGGCGCGATACGATAAAACGCAATCGCGATAGGCTACAATCCAACCTTTGTCAAAGTCAGAAACCTGATGGTACGTATTTCTCCTCCTTACACGAGGCATCACAACAACGTTTCACCATGCAACCCGGTCATCTGCTGTGTGTGTATAAGAAATCGGTTGGAAACTTTCCTCGTGTCAGCACGTTGTAGGTGTCGCGACCGGCGCCAACCTTATGTGAAAGCTCTGAAAAGCTCATCATTTGCATACGACAGCATCTTCTTCCTGTCGGTTAAATTTCGCGTCTGTAGCACGCCATCGTAATGTCGTGAAACAGTAAGCGACATATGTAACACTGTTCATGATCCTATGAATTGTAGTTATAGTAGTTGAAAAATATAAATTTTGGACTGCCTGACAGACTATATTAAGAGCGCTATTGTCACAGCTGTTAACGCGAGACTAAATGGACTAAACTGGACTAAATGCACTGGGCTCTGCTGGTCCCGCGCACCAACAATTTTGGTGCGACGCGCTTTTTCTAGAACATTCGCATTCAACTGTCTTTATTAACTAGAGCATAATTACATAAACGAAACATAGCATAATAAAGCTTCATGTAAATCATTAATTACAGAATATCGCATTAAGTTATATACAATAGTTTATCTAATGTTTATGATTTAAAAAAATCATAGTGCGTGTCTGAAGCAGAGGTGAGGGCAGCCAATCAGAAAACGTATGGGTAGTATTGGGGCAATTTGTCTCGAGAATGCGATATGTCACACCATATGTGTCATCTTTTCCTACCCATTCCACCTATGACACAAGCCACAAGCTATGAAGTTTCGTAGCAAGCCAGTACGTATGGCCATGAGCCAGCCATCCTACAACTTTCACGGCCGGAAATGTCACCATATTTTCGGCTATTTTCGTGTAGTCGGGTGCATTCATTACGGAAACCCAACGTTTCATCCTCATCTGCGGACGATATTTTCAAGGGTTATCGAGGCTTCTTTGAATGCGCTCGCTGCTTACTACAACCAAATTCTGCTTTCGCGTGACGTCACATGTTTTTAATGTTCCGAGGCCATTCGCCGTTGCTATCGCCCCATGATGGAAGACTGCTGTACCAGAGTGCAACACACTGGGGAGATAATGAAGAGAAACAAGATAAACTGTGATGTTTGAATTATTTTAATAAATGATGCGCGAAGGTTTCGCCGTGTTAGACAATTCCCTTTGTTGGTGTCAGAGGTGTCACGTTCATCGCAGTTTTTTCTTTGTTTTTAAGAAATAGCTATTTTTCATGTCAACAGTCAAAACGTTTGATATCCCGGAGCCTTGACTTAAAATTACATAACTTGTGTTTAGATTATGTTGCTTTCCCCCTCCCCCTCACCCACACCGAAAATTCTGTAGTTGCAACTGGTGTAAATAAGGAGTAGCGAACTGTGCAACGCCTGGGTTGTACGTACTGTAGAAACGATTGTGTAAAATGTTCAAATGTTTGAGGACTCGAACCTCCGACGGCGAGCAACCGCGTGCTCCGCAGCGAGACGCTTTAGACCGCTCGGCTACTTCTCCGCGGCAAACGATGGTGTACTGAATGTGTCTTTGGAATGGACCAGTAAATTCAAAATTCTGCCTTATTATTGTCTTGCTTTGTTCCGTACCATGTCGTCCTAAATCATGAAATACTTTAACACTTTGTACGTAAGGTAAAATGTAGAATACCTGCAAGGATGTAAGAGAAAGCTTGATAGTACTGTTCTTATAGGGTGCAATAAATCACTCGATAAACAGTAAACTACACAAGATTCGTCCTTCGACTGTAATCTCCGTACATGCAACGATACAGCTCTTGCTTGTTTTAGCGCTGTCAAGCCTCATTAGAGTGCTTTGCATGCGAGTCCGTGCAGCGAATTTTTTTTTTAAGCACTGTTCGATCGGTGGGTTCGCGTGCGAGAATGATGTGTCGCCCGCATGACACGGAAAGCGAAAGCGAAAGCGAAAGCTGCCCCACATCCGCACGACGCCGCGTCCTGTTTCCGACTCCACAGGTCATTGACGCCGTCAAGTGCGTAGCCTGGTGTGTGTGTGTGTGTGTGTGTGTGTGTGTGTGTGTGTGTGTGTGTGTGTTTTCATTCAGTTAACACCTCAAGCTTTCATCGATTGTAAACACACACAAAGCGTGCAGCTACGTGTTATAAAAGCACAAGCAAGAAAGCTTTCGGATATATTTCTCTGGGCATAGATGAGTAGTGACACTGTAGTATCGCTATCGATAAAAATAATAAATGAAATGAATACCTCCCTGGAATAAAGATGTAACTATCAAATCAGTAAGTTTTCAGGGGACAGGAAAATTGTTTGTGGGGCTATTTGATGATATACACTATTGGAAGTCGTTGCATATGCAAGTGTACAAATATGAAGCAATTTTTTATTGTTGAACCTAAGGTTTTACAAATAACATAATAATTGGAAGTGATAGAATGGAAAAAGGACGTATGATCAGCAATATAGTTTGGAGTATTTCTTACATGTAACATAAGATACATATTGTACATGCACTTAGTATTCAAATTAAAGAAAGTAATATTATAATAACGAAAATAACAATGCGAATGAAGATGTCAAAAAAATACTATGACAACAAAGTATTTCACAATATAGATGTGATTTGAAACTTCATTTTAAGCATGATTTTACAATGTTGTTATGGTTTGCAGGTCTCATTATTTAACTTATTTTGAAGTGGCATTGGTATGCTGAAACCACATTCAACAAATCACATTCTTAAACTCTAATGCTGTGTGTCGACTGCTAGTTGTAATTCTACAAATTCAAGTGGAACTCACGGTGCTGAGCATCTGGGATGTAATTGCACATTTGTAGATATTTCTTGCCGCGGTGGAGTAGCCGAGCGGTCTAAAGCACCTCGCTGAGGAGGTTCGAGTCCTCCCTGGGGCGTGTGTGTGTGTGTGTGTGTGTGTGTGTGTGTGTGTGTGTGTGTGTGTGTTTGTCCGTAGGTTAGTTTCCCTAGGTTTAAGTAGTTTGTAAGTTACGGATTGATGACCACGCAGTTTGGTACGATAGATTTACAGACATTTGAACATTTTCTAGATCTTTCTTCTTTTCATCGGTAATTGGCAATGAATCCTCTTATAACGGCACCAGTAATTCAGGAATAATACTTACAGAGGCAGAGACAAATTGTCCTAGTGGTTTCTTATGGTGCAAATACACACCATGGCTGTAAAATACCATGTGATTTCTTCATGTGAACAGAAAATAGATCATCTTTTGTGTAATTTTAAGCCACATAGCCTCGACTATTTTTGAATTCTTTTGGACGATTATATATTGCTTTTCGCAGAGATAGTTATTCCCATTCGGGTCTTCTAATACACAGTTTGAAGATGTTACATCCTTATTCCACTTTGTTTTTGTCTTTTTTGCAGCTTTTACAGTCCCTAAGTAGGTGGGTGCTAGCAAAATATTTTCACATTCAGAAGGAAAAGTCTGTGATTGAAACTTCGCAAACAGATCACGCCGCAACGAATAACGTCTTTCTTTTAATGATTTCCACCCCAATTCTTGCAACATTTCCGTGACGCTATCCCTCCCAAAACGTGATAAAACAAATCGAGCTGCCCTTCTCTGAACCTTCTCAATATCTTCCGTCAGTCCCACCTGGTGAGGGTCCCACAAGGGGCAACAGTACTCCAGGAGAGGACGCACAAGTGTGATGTAGGCAGTCTCTTTGGTGGAGCTGGTGCATCTTCGAAGCGTTCTGCCGATGAAACGTAACCTTTGGTTCGCCTTCCCGACGATATTTTCTGTGTTGTTTCCAGTCTAAGCTGTTCGTAATTGTAGGCCCTAACTCGAAGGTATTTGGAGGAATTTACAAGGTTTGACAGATTTATCGCGTAGTTGAAGTTCAGCGGATTGTTTTTAGTGGTCATGTGTATTTCTTCACATTTTTCATTATTTAGTGTCAATTGCCAATTTTAGCACCATGCAGAAATTTTGTCTAAATCGCTTTGCCGTTGCTTTTGATCCTATGTTGACTTCACTAACCGATAAACGACAGCATCATCCGCGAAGAGTCTAAGGGAGCTATTCAGATTGTCTCCTAAATTGTTTATAAACACAAACGAGAGTAGGGGACCTATAACGCTCCCCTGTGGAACGCCAGATATCACTTCTGTTTTACTCCACGACTTACCGTCAATTACAGCGAACTGTGTCCTTTCTGATAGAAAATCGTGAATCCAGTCGCACAATTGGGGCGACATTCCATCATTTCTGTGGTTCTCTCTCCCCTATCTCGCAATAATACAAAACGAGCTACGCTTCTCTGGACTTTGTATATATCATCCCCTAGTTCCACAATGCGTAGACAATACTTCAAAATAGGTTCCACAACTGTAGTGTAGGCAGTTGCATCTTCTAAGTGTTTTTCCAATGAAACTTAACCTTTGGTTCGCCTTTCCTACAATATTTTTGTGTGTTCTTTGCAGTTCAAGTGATTCGTAATTGTAATTCCTAGATATTTACTTGAATTTACGGCATTTAGATTTGTCTGATTTATCACGTAAATGAAGGTTAATGGTTTTCTTTTATTGTTGATACGGATCACTTCACACTTTTCATTGTTACGGAGAATTGCCAGTCCTTCACCATGTAGATATCTTATGTAGGGGCCTAAATCATTTTGCTGCTGCTGTTGATCTTCTGGTAACTTTACCAACCGATAAAGGACAGTATCACCCTCGAACAGTAACAATGTCTGCTGTGATCTATGATGTACGTCAAACATCTCGTATTTCTGACAACAATTAAGAAATGCGTGTTTATGAACTTAGATCCGAAAGTGTAAACAAAGGCTTCCGCTGCCGTTGTCACAATGAATAAAATTTGTCTGATAGATACCCAGAGAAACGACACTTGTAACATTGGCCAATACGTTGGACAGTTCTAAAGATGTCTGTGAGGTCATACACCCTGAAAAATTTTGATTCTGCCTCAAATGTCATTTAGTTTCTATAAATATTCGTAAGTCCCAATACTGTCAAATACCTGCTAACTCTCCCTATTTAGGCGTGAGTCTCCTGAATTTTCACCTTCTTTCCCGCCTCCTGATTTTTCCATTATTTCTCCCGATTTTTAGCTTTCATCCTGGAACCCAAGATTCGTTTTTTGGCCGATGGTGAAAAGTCCCTTGCTCATTTATCAGTCTAAATATGTATTGAAATTCATAGAAATTAGGAGTTGTGCATGCCTTTGATTATTTATGCTCTTTCCCGTGAATTTGCAAATACACGTGTTTCGGAGATGAGCTCTTTTTGAATTACTATGTTTTGTCATAGTACGCAAGTGAAATCGCTTCGGTGGTTTTTTAATCGGCGGAAACATTTTGAGTGGATACTTAGGAGCAATAGTTCAAAAAATATTCAAATGTTTGTTAATCTATCGAACCAAATTGCGTCGTCATCACTCCGTAGCTAACAAACTACTTAAACTAAGGTAAACTAACCTAAGGACAACATACACACCCATGTCCTAGGGAGGACTCGAACCTCCGACGGCGAACAAAGGCCTCGCTCCGCAACTAGGAGCATTAGTTTCATACGCAAATTTCAGAAAAGTACATTTTGCGTAAACAGCTATTTTACATGATTATGGCATTTTGATTTGGTGGTAGGTGTTAGAGTATGGCAGAAAATCGGTTTTTGATGCAGTTTTCGGAACATTATTTGTATTTTGTACTCTTTGGCGAGTGATATTTCCACATCACATAGTGTTAAAAGCGACGTTGTGTAAAAATTGGCAATTTAAATAATGAGTAGTGTGAAGTCACCCACATGAGTACGAAAAGAAATCCATTAAACTTTGTTTACAAGATAAATCAATCAAAAGTGAAGGCCGTAAGCTCCACAAAATACCTAGGAATTACTATTACATCAGACTTAAACTGCAAAGAACACGTAGATAATGTCATGGGAAAGGCGAACCAGAGACTGCGTTTTATTGGCAGAACCCTTAAAAAATGCAATAGAGCTACTAAAGAAACTGCATACACTAAGCTTGTACGTCCTTTTTTGGAGTATTGCTGCCCAGTGTGGAATCCTTATTAGGTGGGTTTGACGGAGGACATCGAAAAAGTCCAAAGAACGGTAGCTCGTTTCGTATTGTCACGATACAGGGGAGACAGCGTTAAGGAAATGATACAGGATCTGGGATGGGAATCATTACAACAACGGCGTTTATCGCTGCGGCGTGGGCTACTTACGAAACTCCAGTCGCCAACATTCTTCTCCGAATGCGAAAATATATAGTTGACTCCCACTTACATAGGCAGAAATTATCATCAGAATAAAATACGAGAAATCAGAGCTCGAACGGAGAGATTCAGGTGTTTTTTCATCCCGCGCGCTATTCGAGAATGGAATGGGAGATAAGTAGTAGAATGGAGGTTCGATGAATCCTCTGCCAGGCACTTAAATGTGATTTGCAGAGTATCCCATGCAGATGTAGATGTAGTCACCGTAAGGTAGTACTTACATTACAGACGTCAGTATTAAAAATTTACACAGTTCGTGTGTGTGCAATACTGAAGTCTGAGGTATACGTTTGAATCTGCCACGAATATGAAGGTTTAATCATTGTAGATTCACTTTCTACACCCGTAACATTGATGAACTTGTACATAGTTGTTCAAAGTTAAAGTTCAAAGTTACGTGGGTTGTCACAGATAGATCGTTAGAACTCAAAACAATACTCGGAACTGGTGTAGATTGTCTCCTTTACATGGCGCGAAAATGACACTGTAAATTTCGTATTCATTATGTAAATTACATTAATTAAAATTGGAAACTAAACAATTACATTCAACTGGCTGTAGTGAAAGATATTGTGAGTAATACTGAGTACATTGATATACAAATCTAAGTTAAATTAATATTGTCTCACTTTCCAATGCATCTAAATAGGTTTTCAAACAATTACTTCGTAATAAACGGTAATTATACAGAAACAAATGAGAGCAAAATTTTCCTAACATTAATTGTGAAACATAATACTACCTGCTTTATGAAAAAATAATAGCCGGGCGCAGTGGCCGAGGGGACTGAGGCGCTCCAGTCATGGTCTGCACGGCCACTACGGTCGGGGGTTCGAATCCCCCGTCGGGCATGGATATTTGTGCCGTCCTTAGTATAAGGTAGTTGATAAGTAGTTTGTAAGCTTAGGGACTGATGACCCCGTAGTTAAGTCCCATAAAAAAATATAATTAGCAGAAATACTGATTAGTCTAATATATGACCTATAAACATGTGCAACATCAAATAATAGAAAATAGCTTCAGCTAGTGAAGTTAGAAAAAGTATAACAAAAGTTTTGGAAAAGAAAATAATATACCAATTACATTCATACGTACTATTATGAGACAGTGGTATCGGGAGGTTCAGTAATGCAAGCAGATGGGGATAAATGCCAACATGCTTGGTTACATGTTCCTCCAGAAAACGCAGGCTGTAGCAGATGGGCAGGTTTGGCAGCTGGGTTGACGTTGGTGTTGCGTTGTGTGTTGCAGGCAGCGCGAGTCGTCGGAGCTGTCGTCGAAGAAGGCGGCGGCCGCGGACGACCTGCTGGAGCTGGAGATGGCCGCCATGGAGGAGGGCGCGCCGCACCGAGAGATGGCCGTCGACGTGCCCGACAGCTTCGTCGCGCGCACCAAGACCCCGCCTCGATACCCGCCGCCCAGGCCGAGATCCCAGCAGGTCAGTCACACCGCGCCTGCATCTTCACCTTATACCTGGACTAAGCTGTCTTGCTTCTGGACTAAGCTGTCTTGCTTCTGGACTAAGCTGTCTTGCTTCTGGACTAAGCTATCTTGCTTCTGGACTAAGCTATCTTGCTTCTGGACTAAGCTATCTTGCTTCTGGACTAAGCTATCTTGCTTCTGGACTAAGCTATCTTGCTTCTGGACTAAGCTATCTTGCTTCTGGACTAAGCTATCTTGCTTCTGGACTAAGCTATCTTGCTTCTGGACTAAGCTATCTTGCTTCTGGACTAAGCTATCTTGCTTCTGGACTAAGCTATCTTGCTTCTGGACTAAGCTATCTTGCTTCTGGACTAAGCTATCTTGCTTCTGGACTAAGCTATCTTGCTTCTGGACTAAGCTATCTTGCTTCTGGACTAAGCTATCTTGCTTCTGGACTAAGCTATCTTGCTTCTGGACTAAGCTATCTTGCTTCTGGACTAAGCTATCTTGCTTCTGGACTAAGCTATCTTCCTTCTGGACTAAGCTAGCTAGCTAGCTAGCTAGCTGGCTATCTTCTGGACTAAGCTAGCTAGCTAGCTAGCTCCCCGGACTAAGCTTTTTCATCCTGGACTACTTCAAACATTCTTCTTCTCCTCACTTTGTTGTTGTTTTCTCAGCCACTGTAAATTTTATGCTGCTTCAATGCCTCTACACTCACCGTGCATGCTACTTGTGTCCACCACTCGAGTCTGTGTGCGCTCGGATGACATCTGCACTCCTCGCAAGATGCCATTCCATCGGCTTTCTATGTTATCAGAAATAAATGTTAACGGTAGTCCTGAAAAGGAGATATATATATAATATTTCTGGTGTCAAAGGATCAGCTGTAACATACTTTTTTATATGTTTTTGACGACCTTACAGCGTTCAGATTAATGAATTAAATCGCAATTTGCGATCAGTTATAGCTTCACTGTACTAGGTTTCTATAAAATACCAAAGTGCAGCGAATGAAATGTCCTCTGCAGTCGGGTTTGTCACTGTGTCCTTGGTGGCGTAGTGGTCAACGCGTCTGAGTAGTAAGCAGTAGATCCCGGGTTCGAATCCCAGCCGGGCACAAATTTTCATTCGCCGCACTTTGGTATTTCATCTAAATCTAGTACAGTGAAGCCGTAACTATCGCAAATTGCGATTTATTTCATTCAATGTACGCTGTAACATCGTCAAAAATATATAATTGTATACCAGCCGAGGCTGGGCTCCTGACAATTGCGTCTCGGTCTCGGCTGGGCTCCTGACAATTGCGTCTCGATACCTCATGGTCTGTTCTCCCCGATGTGGGAATATTGTGGCTGCGAGCATTACAGAACAAATAGGCTGTGGTAACAGGAAAGAGACAGCGTGGCGAATGGAGGTTTGGGTGTTTTGGGAGACGTGCGATTTATTTCATTAGTAAGATGCTTTAGATGAAGGGTTTAAAAACTTTGTCTCTTAGATCCCTTCACAACTTTTTCTGCACTGTGTAGACCCACCTGCCATTTGTGTACTGTCTGATCTCCTCCCGCCCCCTCCCACCCACAGAAAAAGAAAAAATCTGACTATGGCCTCCAGCATGAGACGGCTCTCTCGCTTCGCCAATGAAGCGAACATGACCAAGCTTCAGTATTGTGTGAATAATACTGAATTTTGGTCGTGAACTTCCTAAATGTCAATCTCTATAGTGGACTCCCATTTACAGCAAATAGACCCCTAATTTATTTTTCCGCTGACGTGTACTCCTTACATGTCAGGTGTCTAGATAAGGCCACTTTGGGAACCACTGATTTACATTCATTTTCTGACGTTGTCCAGGGTATGCCCAATTGCTATTCTCATCTGTATCATTTATCATCGGTCAAACTTAAATAGTGTAATAATCCAAAATACCTAGGAATGACTCTCGACAGATGTCTCACATACAAGAAGCGTTGCATGAACACTAAGTCGAAAGTTTTCACAAGGAATAATCTCCTTATAAAAGTGACTGGTTTACAATGGGGTAGCCAACCTGAAAGCATCCGAACTTCTGTAATGGCACTGTGTTATTCTTCTGCAGAGTATGCCTGCCCCGTTTGGCATAACTCAACTCATGCCAAACTTGACTCTGAAACATGTGCTTCAATGTCGACTGTGTACACCGCCTGCACGGAAGACGATGTTTGAGCCGTCGGAGAACGCAGTTGAAGTGGCCAAGTTTTGCTCACATGTAATTTAATGTCTATAACTGTGTTAATATCATTGTCAATAAGTATGTAAGTATGTTTCTGGCACGAGAATAATAATCGGCTTTCTCTTGTGTCCTGAAACACAGGAAACCGCTTCTATTCGCCTGATTACATATTCCACTCTGGTCTCTTTAATTTCTCATGGATGCAAACAGTCTTACTGACAGCAGGTCACGGAAGTAAGATACGGACAAGACAAATGACTCGCATGCTGACACCCTACTTGGCTACTAAATTTTATTTTGTGAAAAAATAGTTGTATTATCTAAAATATAGTGAGAGAAACTTTTATCTAAGAATGTAAATCATAAATTACAATATCTGCATGTTTGACCATAACATTTAGTATTTGTGAAGCTGTTTCACCAGCTGTGCGATCGCGCCGTCACATATTTTGTGAAGTTTGTCCGTAACAATGTGATAAATTACTCGTCTCGGAAATAGTGGAAATTTCTCATGTGGCTTGTCAGTAGTGCAGGGTCTGTTGTAGCGTATGGCCTGTTGTCAGTTCTTCATTTATGGCATTATGCCGACTAGATGAAAAAGAGCACTTCAGTACTGACCAGCTGCTCAGAAGTTCCGACGTTAGTAGTTCGTTACTGAAAAACTTCAGTACAAATTATCATGGTCAGGTAGCGAAATTCTTTGATGCTGGGATCCAAAAGCTGGTGCGACGACTTGACAAATGTATAAATATTCATGGACACTATGTACAGAAATGAAAGAGTGTGCATGATGTAGTTTGTGCTACAATTTAGGTTCGTAAAAGGTTTTTCGTTCTGCACTACCTATAGGTGTTCACTTTGAAAAAACCTGTCATACATTTATTGAATACGAAACTGTTTCTATCCTAATTAGGGCATCTTCAGCACCGTGGCTAAAGCAGGGAAAGCTGAATACGATGCCCAGTTGCGGGTATTACTGCTGCGTGTTCTGGAATGACTTGGAAACATCCCAAGCAGTGTTGTGAGCTACCTGTTGCGCCTGCAACGTATGCCGCTCTGCGCAGCACGCCCAAAGCTGTCTCCAAGCGAAATCATGCACGCTAAATAGTGATTCGTGAGTGAGTCGTTCATTTGAACGAACACACAGAATCGTGATCCGGAAGAATCGTCGTTCAAAAGAATCGTCTGTCTCGACACGAGTACAAGATCGAACGATTCATGATTCGAAGGCAACTGGTGAATCGTGCCAAATGATTGCGAAAGCCGGAAACTAGGAGAACGCGTATGAGCGAAGGAAGCGCAGGAGGAATATCGTGAGCCGTTACTCTTATTCACGAAATACAGATGACAGAAACGAGATGGAGTGACATACACAGCTGCCGATGCTCAAGATTAATATCGAGAAATCGAAGTACCATGAAAAATTACGTACCTCTTATGCGTTTCAGATGCAGTGCAACAAACATACGTCGTTTATACAGTTTACATGTAATATATGTAAACGAGCAAGTCTTGCACATTTATATTTCGCATATCCCGGAAACGGCTTGGAACATTTTGGATTGTATTTAGAGAGGTTTTTGCTTTTTGAGTTCATCTACGTGGTTGTACTTTTTGTAAAAACAGAGTTTTACAAAAATATTCTTTTTATATAAAACTGGATTTAAAATGTTTTTAACGCCTTCTGAAAAATATTTCGTACTGTATAGGATTTGTTTCTTTCCTGAAAGAAACCGATTTTACACAGACATTTTTATATAAAAACGCGAATTTCTTTTATCTCGAATAAAAAGTAATTAAGAGACTGATTTTGATTATTTGAGTTCATTTAAAAAGACGTGTTTCCTAAAACTAAAGGATTTTGTATAATTATTTTATTACGATTAGAATGTTTCAATTAACACACATTTAATGAAATTATATTTAAATGACCAGAGGACTCAAACAGAACGGAAAAATATTACAAGGTTGCAGCAAGATTCGAAATATGTGACCTACGTTCACTAGTTTAACAATCTACAATGCTACCGTATACGCTACGATGACAGCAGAAGAAGTTGTTAGCATAATATGTATTTACATCCGCTTGCAAAACTTCAAAGACTATTTTTTTTTCAAGATTTTTTGAGAGTTGAATCGAATGGCTTTCGCTGATTATTACTTTAAGTCTGAACTTACCGCACCATTAATATTAAAAAGAAAATCTGATACCCATATTGTCGCCTTTATGGCGTTCTGTAAGAATCGTGCCGTCGTGGACCAGAAAGAATCGTGAACGAATCGTAGCAATCGATTCACAATGTGGGATTGAATCGCAAGAATCGATTCCTGAAAAAGAATCGCGTTGGCCAACTGTACTGCACTCTGCCGTCTGCCTTTATAGACCAGTCAGCGAAGGAAAATCAGGGGAAACTCGTGTAGTCACAAATGTTTGTACAGTGGTAGGGCAGAACGTCACGAACGACATAGTAAAAGTCCAAGGCGTCTGGCGCGTGAGCTCCAATGTGGGTGGTCGTTTGAAGGTACAATTTTTACATTTTCCTTGAATAACTCTAAAACCATTATTCCTAGTAAAAAAGGACGACAGTACAAAATTAAAACCTCATAAAATATACTTCAAAAAGGTCCTCTTCATAATTTCTCTAGAATCAATATTTTGCGAGATACGGGAGGAGCAAAATCAGCAAGTTCTTAAAAACCGAATTTTTGTGTTGTTGTTGTTATGGTCTTCTGTCCGGAGACTGGTTTGATGCAGCTCTCCACCCTACTGTCCTGAGCAAGCCTTTTCATCTCCTCATAAGAACGGCAACCTACATCCACTAGAATCTGCTTACTATACTCGTCTCTTGGTCTCCCTCTGCGATTTTTACCCCACACACTTCCCTCCAATGCTAAATTTACGATTCCTCGATGTGTAAGAATGTGTCCTACCAAGCGATCCCTTCTTTTAGTCAGGGTATGCCAAAAATTCCTTTTCTCACCAATTCTTTTCAGTACCTCTTCATTAGTTATGCGACCTACCCACCTAATCTTCAGCATTCTTCAGTAGCACCACATTTCAAAAGCCTCTATTCTCTTCCTGTCCGCACTGCTTATCGTCCATGTTTCACTCCCGTACAAGGCAACACTCTACACAAATGCCTTCAGAAAAGATTTCCTTACCCTTAAATTAATATTCGATGTTAGCAAATTTCTCTTTTCAAAATGCTTTTCTTCCCATTGCCATTCTGCATTTTATATCCTCTGTACTGCAACCATCGCATATTATTTTACTACCCAAAACTCATGTACCACCTTCATTGTTTCGTTACCTAATCTAATTCCTTCAGCATCGCCTGATTTTCTAAGACCACATTCCATTATTTTTGTTTTGATCTTGTTAATGTTCATTTTATACACTCTCTTCAACACACTGTCCATTCCATTCAACTGCTCTTCCAGGTCCTTTGCTGTCTGACAGAATTACAATGTCATCAGCATAACGCAATGTTTTTATTTCTTCCCCCTGAACTTTAATCCCTATTCCAAATTTTTCCTTGCTTTCCTTCACCGTCTGCTCGATGTACAAATTGAATAACATCGGAGAAAGGCTACAACCCTGTCTTACTCCCTTCCCAATTGATGCTTCCCTTTCATGCCCTTCGAGTCTAATAACTGCGGTCTGGCTTTTGTACAAGTTGTAAATAACTCTTCTTTCCCTGTATTTTACCCCTGCTGACTTCAGAATTTGAAAGAGTCTATTCCAGTCAACATTGTCAAATGCTTTCTCCAAATCTACAAAAGCTAAAAATGTAAGTTTGCCTTTCCTCAATCTTTCTTCTAAGATAAGACGTAAAGTGAGTATTGCCTCCCGGGTTCCTACGTTCCTCCTGAATCCAAACTGATCTTCCCCGAGGTCAGCTTCTACCAGCTTTTCCATTCTCTTGTAGATAATTCGTGTTAAAATTTTGCAACCGTTATAAAGCTAAAATGTAAGATCGATAAGTAATTAAACTGTCTGTACGACATGTAAGAGCGACATGCAGTGTTAGGGGACACACTGTGCACCTGTGATGGTATGTCAGCCTCAGTCCTCTGCAGTGACTGCCGGAATATCTTCACTCTGTGCGTCTATAAATAATTTGAGTTTATTACGCGAGTACTTGTTTCCAGTTGGTGACTTTTCTTGTTTAAGGCATCTGTGAACAATTGTTCAGAAGTGCTTCGTATGTGAAAGCGATGTTGTCAGTGACATTTGTGACACTGGGGAATAAGGAATTACTAGAATGAAACTTTTCACCCTGCAGTGGAGTGTGGGCTGATACGAAACTTCCTGGCAGATTAAAAAGAAGAGCATCTGTGAAGTTTGGAAAGTAGGAGGCGAGGTACTGGCGGAAGTAAAGTTGTGAGTCGGCATCGTGCGTCGTGTCGGGATAGCACAGTCGGTAGTGCGCTTGCCCGCGAAAGGCAAAAGTCCCAGGTTCGAGTCCCGGTTCCGGCACACAATTTTAATCTGCCAGGAAGATTCAAGGAATTAATAGATTTGCTGCAACCAAGTAATTTAGGAAAATGTAGGAAAGCTCGAAGCCTTCTGGACAAGAAACAGAATGAATGAAATAAATCGCAAATTGCTATCACTTATATCTTCACCATACTAGGTTTAGATGGAATACCAAAGTGCGGCGAATGAAAATTTGTGTCCGGCCGGGATTCGAACCCGGGATCTGTTGCTTACTAGGCAGACGCGTTGACCACTCCGCCACCGAGGACACAGTGACCAGCCCGACTGCAGAGGACTCTTCCCTGCACGTCTCCCGCCACACCCAAATCTCCATTCGCCACGCTGTCTCTTTCTTATTATCTCATAGTCTGTTCTCCCTGATGCGGGAATATAGTATTGTGGGTGCGAGCATTACAGAACAAATAGGCTGTGGTAATAGGAAAGAGACAGCGTGGCGAATGGAGGTTTGGGTGTGGCGGGAGACGTGCAGGGAAGAGTCCTCTGCAGTCGGGCTGGTCATTGTGTCCTCGGTGGCGGAGTGGTCAACGCGTCTGTCTATTAAGCAGGAGATCCCGGGTTCGAATCCCGGCCGGGCACAAATTTTCATTCGCCGCACTTTGGTATTCCATCTAAACCTAGTATGGTGAAGATATAACTGATAGCAATTTGCGATTTATTTCATTCATTGAACGCTGTAACGTCGTCAAAAATATATATAAGAAACACATTGGTGTTGATAAGTCCACAGGAAAGAATAGACAAGAACACATTCAGTGAAAAAGCTTCAGAGTGCCACATTTTCAGAGCAACAGCCTTCAAATTACCGCGATTCGCCACATTTGGGTTTCGTTGAAGTAAATTTTATTTTTAAATCTGTTCTCTGAGGAAGCTATAGACGAAGTGTTCTATAACAAACACAAAACCACATTGATTTGCGTCGGAAAGTCTACACTGATCGATCCTTCAACAATTAAATTATGCTCTGTGCACAGGAAAGATGAGTGAGGGCAGATACCATCGTAAAATGTATCTGTTCAGTGATGGATAATTGATCGAACTTTACATCGTCCATATTGGAA
Organism: Locusta migratoria; assembly: GCA_026315105.1. Classification (NCBI taxonomy): domain Eukaryota; kingdom Metazoa; phylum Arthropoda; class Insecta; order Orthoptera; family Acrididae; genus Locusta; species Locusta migratoria. The sequence goes on along the minus strand of CM048753.1, from coordinate 10,166,915 downwards.
TGTGGTCAGCTACTGCGACTGTTAATGACAAAAGTTCAAAAGTTCAAATTATCTGCGTTAGTCACTCTTTTTATATACACCGGAACAAATTGTAAGTAACCAAATCAATAGTTATAAAGCAGACATGTGTCAAAGTTCCCTATTACACTATCAAATGCACTGGATATACACCACAGTGATTATACCCAGGATCACCTATGGGGCGGTCGTGTGGTGGAAGAAGGTAGAACAGCAGGTTGCTGCTAAGGAGCTTGGTAAGGTGCAGAGAGTAGCCTGCTTAGCCACAACAGGCGGAATTAACAGCACACCAACTGCTGGGGTGGAAACCATGCTGGATATGCCCCCCTTACACGTTTGGGTCAAGATGGAGGCAGCGGCTGGTGCATACAGACTCAAAACTAGCAACAACTGGAACTCTTTGGGATATCCAGAATCACATACTAACATAGTGAGCGAGGTAAATACAGGAAAGGTTGGGGAAATGCCAGCCGACTATATTATAACCCCATACTGCTTCAACAAGCCTTTCAGTATAACAATTGGAAGTAGGGAGCAGTGGGAGAAAATAGTTAGACACCGTACGGGGGATATTGTCTGGTTCACTGACGGGTCAAAATCAGACCGAGGCGTTGGGGCCGGGGTATACCGGGTGCAGCCAAGACTGGAGGGCGTCATCTCTCTAGAGAAACTGGCCTCAGTATTCCAGGCCGAAATCACTGCCATCAGGGCGTGTGTGGAGGAGAATTTGCGTAGGTGCTACAAAGATCGTAGCATCTATATCTATTCAGACAGCCAGGCAGCCCTGAGATCACTGGCAGCTCCTGCAACAAGGTGTAAAATTGTTGCAGAATGTCACAGGGTTCTGGTGGAGCTAGGGGAAAGCAATAGAGTAAACCTATTGTGGGTCCCTGGCCACTCGGGGATCAGTGGCAACGAACATGTCGACATATTAGCCAGGATGGGGGCAGAGACTCCATTTATTGGACCGGAACCTGTCCTGACAATCACCAAGGCAATGATCTAATTGGAGCTACGTAATTGGCTCAGAAGACAGCACGTAGAATATTCGACCAAAGTCTATCAACAAAAACGTGGCAAGGTAATGATGCGAAAGCCATGTTTTAAAAGAAGCTGTGTAATGCTGGGCCTGAACAGCAGAGAGATTAGACTCATGGTTGGATTGCTGACAGGCCATGGGAATTTCAAAAAACACATACATACAATGGGAATAACAGAAGAGGACCCTAAGGCCCGCCGCACACTTGACGCAGCGCAGGCAGAGGAGGCAGCGCAGCACGTGCTGCATGTCCACTGCAAACCTCTCCATGCAATCAGATTTAATTCCTGGATCTCCTTCAAAACTCAGCTAATTTAATTTGTGTGTGTGTGTGTGTGTGTGTGTGTGTGTGTGTGTGTGTGTGTCTATTCTGATAGAGTATAAGAGCAGTGAAAGGTCTGTTGAGCAACAGGCAAAGGTGACGAATATATGCTGAATTTCTCTGGTCCATGGAAGCTCATTTAAGCTCTTGAGCTATTGCGACTAAACAGACGACAGTTCAAAGAGGGTCACTTGCTGAGTAAGAAGGACTTAACAGAGAAGAAAAATAGTGTGACACGTCATACACGCTAAAGAAAAATTAGGGATATGTTTTAGGAATTTAATTAAAGTCAGATTTATTTTTCTTTCATTTCTTTTATAATTTAGTGAAACAAGTGTCACGCAAATTCAATAATTGAAAGAACCTTTATACAACTATCATATTTAATCATGATTGTGGTGCAGTATATACGATCAGAAACAGTTTTCTTCTCGGTGACACCTGGTATGCTTTTCATATGTCTTAGATTGAAAGATATCTCGATATCAAAAATTTTGCAAATCATAGTTTCCTTGTTTAACTGCATTTGCACGCAAAGTGATTCCTTACTTAGGTCTTTATTCGTAGCTCTTCCATGTTCCTGAGTACTAAGATACTGACGTTTGCCTTTTTTTTTTTTTTTTTTTTTTTTTTTTTTTTTTTTTTTTTCTTCTATGACGGCGGCTGTGCATGTAAATGCAGTATTTTATTACATTGCATTCATATTTTGTCTCTGTCATCATTTTTAATGATAATTACCTTCAGCAGCCATTATATTTGTTAGTAATTAGTGAAGCTAATGCTAATACTTTTGCAAATATTGAATTTCTGAAAGTAGTACATACCTGCCAACTTTTACGGTTTATCCGTAAAATTTACGGAAATTGCACCATTTTACGGTTTTACGGATGGTCGGTGTTATTTTACGACTTGCACAAAAAATTGAAACGTTAACGTTCAATAATAATACCTCGTATGTTCAATCGATTGTTTGTGTGAGTCGAAGATACGTCTACGATAGACGAAAATTTATTCATTGATCTGATTGGTACTTTTAACCCTGATGTTCGTGACACAGTGTCCTGTGGTGACGCCATTGGAATTGAATTTAAAGGCGGGATAACAGTTAAAGTTTTATGTGGATCTCAGGTGTCGGCAGGCTCTGCTCTGCAAATTCAAAGAAGTGCTGAGAAGTCAGTTATTGGCATTCAGACCTAGAACATACTTTTCGATTTCCAGGATACATATAAATATCATTTCTTTCCATCAATGAGGAAGTACTTATTTACGTACCTCCTGTGACTAAATAATTGCGTTTGCACTCAAGGTGAGACAAAGTTGAAGATGCACAGTTTTCTTCCATTCCTTTTTTCTTGGTAAAGTTTTCATTTTATGCAAGAGAAAAAATTAGGCTATAGTCGAACTAGCATATCATTTGCAGTGTGTGTTATTATTTCTTGCCTTTAAAGAAGTTTTATTGCGTAAAACCTTTTTCAGCTATAACATATCTGCATCATTTGTCAAGGAAGTCCGGTTTTGTATACTCTAAACCAACATTCACCGTGCCTACTGCTATTTAAGGTGGATATCTTCTTGACTGTTATGTCCGCTTGAACAATGGCCTATGACGTATGTAGATACGATTACATTATTGTATTTTGTCTCCCTGAAATATTATTTTCGCCAAGCCGGGCTATGTGCAAATTATTTCCCAGATTTTTTACGGCACGTTTCAGTTTTACTGAAAGCCCTTTTCAAAAGTTGGCAGGTATGGTAGTATAGAATTCAGATTGAGAAATACTGACGAGAGACGTTCCTAGCATCATCTATGGCTTAGCAGTGAGCTGAAGCTCCACGAAGGGGTGGACATTTTGTTTCAAGAAATTGAAGGTCCCTGATAAAAAAAACGTTGCACGTACAGTCTGGTTTCGCCGAACTTTTTATTCAGTAGTAACGAGAATTTTAGCTTATATAGTGCTTTCATGCTTGCCACAAAGTTTACTGAAACCAGAGACTATAGACCGTAAAAATACACAATCAGCATCTTCGGTTTATGAATCTCGGCGGCTTTCTGTTTCAGTAAGTTGTTCGTTTCCAGCTTGGGTCTGTATCGGCAGCGTACGGAGAAGGGAGACAGGAGACCAGCTCCGCACTCGGCACAGCAGGCGGCAACAGCCGCGCGTGTGCCGCGTAGCTGCCGACCGCGTCGCGTCGAACGTGTCTCTCACGTATTTTCTCGAGAATCGAAGGAGATATAGCTCTCATTCCACCGTTAAAAACATTTTCGATGTGTTAGCTACATTTCGTTCGCAGTAATGTATGATGGAAAGCGCAGCAAACGCAAACTAGCCAGCGACTACTTTTTTCACTGCAATCTCTTCAAAATATGCGCGGCGTTGTACTTTATTTGTTATTATAACAATAACTATGTACAATAACGAAAAGAAAACCTCCCCAACGTCATGCGGTGGCTTTTGACTATATGATACAGAAAAATATTTTTTTTTTCTAGTGAGTAGTTTCTGCAAAATCGATTGCGGAAGCTGCGTTAGCGCAAAACACGCACTAATCGGAAAATAGTATTTTTAATTTTTTTACGCAGAAAGTAAAAGTGTTACAAAGAAACTAAATACAGAGAAGGATGTAGCTTATATTCGTCTACATAAAACAATTTTTTTTCGAACCATATCCGATGACTTGAAATTTCACTTTGCGACAGAGTTGGAACAGAGGCGCAGGAAAACTGTGCGCCTCGGACAACCGGACAGAGGCGTGACCGAGGAAACGCCTGCCCTCCACTGCGTTAAGTGTGCGGCAGGCTGCCCCATTGGAAAGCATGCGTTACAGGCGGACGGAGGCCTCGCCTCTGCCTCTGCTGCGTCAAGTGTGCGCCGGGCCTAAATGTAGGATCTGTGATGACGTTCATGAAAGTGCATCACATCTAATCTTCGAATGCATTGCATTAGAGAATAAAAGGCACAAAATATTTGGGACAACCAGACCCGAAGAAATTGTGTCTAATAAAGAACTGGTAAAGAGACTCCTTGCACTGTTCAAGGGCATTGGTTGGCTTTACTAGATATGCAGGGAGCGATACCGCACAATAAACTTAGTTTCGGTGCGGGCAATGGCAGGTTGGTTTAAGACTTTTGGCTTCCCTGGAAAAAATCAATCAAGCAATCCCTATTACACTATCAAATATTTGATGTAAATGATGTAAATTTTTGAGAAAGGATTATGACGGTGTAATACCGACCTAAGAGATGCAGGCCTATAGTTTCGCACCGCATCTGTTCGACGACCCGGGAATGAAGTGGGCGTCTGGGCAGTCGCTGCGAACGCTTTTGTCGTTTGTTCCTCTCGCTCTTGGTGCTGGTGCAGTTACACTGTACGTGGGAGCCAGTGTTGGTGGCGGAGAATTGTGAGCGGACTGTACCGCGACGGTCGCTGCTAAGCCGTGATGTGCTGTTTGGTCTGGCTCCTCGAATCTCGCCGCCTCCTGACTAATATACAATGCGGTTTTCGTCGACACCGCTCTGCTGCTGACCACCTCGTTACGTTGTCGACCTTCATTATGAACAACTTTCTAAAGAAGCGTCAAACAGTAGCCGTGTTCTTCGACTTGGAGAAGGCATACGATACCTGTTGGAGAGCGGGTATTCTCCGCACATTACACACATGGGGCCTTCGGGGCCGCCTTCCTCTTTTCATTCAAGCGTTTTTGGCGGATCGCAAGTTCCGGGTACGGGTGGGCTCTGTTTTGTCAGATACCTTTTGCCAGGAGAATGGGGTACCACAGGGCTCCGTCTTGAGTGTGGCGCTCTTTGCCATTGCAATCAATCCGATTGTGGACTGCCTTTCAGCCGACGTCTCCGGATCTCTTTTTGTTGACGATTTCGCAATTTATTGTAGCGCCCAGCGGACGTGTCTCTTGGAGCGTTCTCTCCAACGCTGTCTTGACCGTCTATATTCCTGGAGCATCGCAAACGGCTTCCGATTCTCCACTGAGAAAACTGTGTGTATCAATTTTTGGAGATACAAGGAATTTCTTCCACCTTCTCTACGTCTCGGCCCTGTTGCTCTCCCTTTCGTGGAGACTACGAAATTCTTGGGACTCATGTTGGATCGGAAACTTTGCTGGTCCACACACGTGTCCTACCTGGCTACCCGTTGTGCCCGATCCCTTAACGTTCTTCGTGTCCTCAGTGGCACGTCATGGGGAGCGGATCGTACCGTCCTGCTTCACCTTTACCAGGCCATTGTTCAGTCGAAGCTCGACTATGGAAGCCTTGTGTACTCTTCAGCACGGCCGTCGATTCTCCGCCGTCTCAACTCTATCCACCATCGTGGATTACGTTTGGCGACCGGTGCATTTTATACCAGCCCTGTTGAAAGTCTGTATGCCGAGGCTGCTGTATTACCCTTGACCACTCGACGTGACATACTCTTGTGTCGGTATGCATGCCGCCTACGGTCGATGCCCAACCATCCCTCTTACAGATTATTTTTTGACGACTCACTCGATCGCCAATATCAGTTGTCTGCGATTGCCTTGCTTCCACCGGGAGTTCGGTTTCGCCGCCTGCTACAGCGGCTCGATTTTACCCTTCCTTCCACCCTTCGGTTGAGCGAAAGCCCATTGCCACCATGGCATCAGGCCCAGGTTCACACACACCTCGAACTTAGTTCGCTCCCCAAGGAGAGCACTCCGGATTTGGTATACCGCTCGAGGCTTGTCGAACTCCGTTCGCGGTTCGATAATGCCGTATTTATTTACACTGATGGTTCCAAGAGCACTGCCGGTGTCGGATCTGCCTTCGTCGTCGGGGACAACCGGTTCCAATACAAGCTCCCTGACCGGTGCTCGACCTTCACGGCTGAGCTTTTCGCCCTCCACCAGGCCGTTTTGTATACCTGCCGCCACCGCCAACCTTTCTATGCCATATGTTCTGACTCCCTTAGTGCCCTGCAGAGTCTTAAGGACCCTTTCTCGAACCATCCTCTCGTGTATCGGATCCAACGCTCCCTCCAGTTGCTGGCGGATGACAGCTGTCACGTTTCTTTCCTGTGGGTCCCTGGCCATGTGGGTGTGCCCGGGAATGAGGCCGCCGACACAGCAGCCAAGGCAGCAGCTCTTTTACCTCGCATGGCTACCTTTTGCGTCCCATCGGACGATGTTCAACGGGCTCTTCGCCGGAGTATCGTGTCGCAATGGCACAGTGTGTGGCTTTCACTGTACAACAATAAATTGCGAACTGTCAAACCGATCCCGACCGCTTGGAGGACATCCTCACGCCCCTCTCGGCGGGAGGAGGTCATCCTGGCTCGGTTGCGGATCGGTCATTGCCGTTTCAGCCACCGTCACTTGCTATCCGCCGAACCTGCACCGCTATGCTCCTGCGGTGAACTGTTGACAGTGCGACATGTTTTACTGACTTGATTAAAATTAACACATCTCCGTGTAGCCCTTCACTTTCCGTCTACTCTGGAGGAAATTTTAGCTGATGACACACGAGCAGCTGCTCGGGTTTTGCGTTTTATGAACTTGGCCAACCTATCCAAGGATATTTAACCCTTTTAATTGTCTTTTATCTTTCGTTTTTAGCCTCTTGCTGATGTTCTGACAGTCACCATTTTTTTGAGATCATAGCGAATCAATGTTCTTAGCTGGGCGCTAATGACCATAGAAGTTGTGCGCCCTAAAACCACAAAAAAAAAAAAAAAAAAAAAAAAAAGTGATGTGCTGTGATGTGTAGCGATGTGCCGACATATTTATCGACCACATCTGGAAAAAGTGGTAATCCCGTTTGGCGCCCGCGCCCGCGCGGTCCAGCTATACATGCGCCGTATCGCCTTAATCGCATTACTGGCGCCAGTAACTCTAGATTTGTGTGGGGGTCGGAGCGACGCCAGAGACTCCTAGTGGCGCTATTTCAACGTCTGCTGGTCGTCCACCGCTTCACGCCCCAGGATGTCTTCTGCAATGGGAGGCGAAACGTCAGGGGAGGTTCTACGAGCGCGGTTCGATAACTCTGCTAAAAATTAAAAAAAGTTTTAAAGGCGAAAACTCACTTTATTTATCGACATAGTCGCCTTTAGGCTATATCTTGGTGCCGCGAGTTTCCAAATTTTTTAGCTCATCGACAAAGTGGGCTTTATACATATTTAAGCAACTTTCACTCAGTTAAAATTGTAAGAGTCTGAATGAAAGTCCTTGGTCCACTTGAGCTGTTATTTTTATTGGAGTCGTGAAGACCGGCACAACCAGTTTCGCAACCTACAGTTGCATCTTCAGGCGCTTCTTAAAAGTTTTCCATATAAGTGATTTACGATGGATAACGGGGTTAATGGTTAGGTGGTACCGCAAGCACCTTGGCCCTTTTCGTCAAAAAGATTAAAAAGAGGTCTACCGTGCGGTTCTTGTCAATTTTTGTTAAAAGAATAGAAAAGTCGGCAATTGGTAAAATTTGTTTGGCCTGTGACAAAAGGCGACGTGATGGGTAGCCAGATTGTTGTCGGTGTAGTGAGGATCATCAGATCCATCCAGGTGATCAAAAAGTTGCATATTCGTGCTGGGCGGAAGTGCAAATACAACTGAAGTTGGCCTCAGTCTAGCGGCCCATGCACTGGGTGATCCGTCTCTTCAGTAAAAACCTCAGAGGAAGACCAAGAGATGGATACAGTAAGCAGATTCAGACAGATGTAGGTTGTCGTTCTTATGTGGAGATGAAGAGGCTTGCTCAGGATAGGGTATTGTGGAGAGCTGCATCAGGCCGGTCTCCGGACTGAAGACAACAACAACAACAACAACCGTACCTGTGATAAGCCTGTTTGCTGGGCAAGAGCCCTGGCTGTTTGCAAGTGTCCCTGTGTCCCCGCGTGCAAGTGTTGCAGCCCCTGTAGGCAGGTAGAGGGGCGTGTCTGGCAGCTGTTTGCCTCCGCCGCCGCCGCCGCCCACGTGGCGGGGTGGACCCTGCCCCCCTGGTCTGCAGCAGGAACGGTCTCTACTCCCCCTCTCATTCTGGCCTTCTGGACATTCCCACTCGGCGCCACCGTCTCGACCCCCTAGCGCTCGGCTGACAGCCACGCGGCCCGCTGAAAACAGCGGCGCCAAATTCAGAGTCGCCGTGACGCACAGTGGGACGGAATCCCCAAAGCACAAGCAGACGTTTTATTCACACAAAACTCATCACACGGGGGTTTTTGAGGTCGCCGATTACGGATTTGACAGTGAAAATTGTTTAAACAAAATAGCGGAGCTAATATTGAAACTTGAGCCATTAAAATCCATAATGGTTTATTAATATTATCGTATATACAGAGTGTCCCACTAAACTGTTTCACCCCAGATGTCTCTGAAACTACGAGAGATATTGAAAAACTACTATTACGGTAATGAACGTACGGCAGGGGCTTATGAAATGTTTCAAATGTTTGTATAGATTATGGGACTTAATTACGGGGTCATCAGTCCCTAAACTTACAAACTACTAGTAACTACGACATATCTCCTTACGTATCTGTCGTAGGTGGTTCTTACCCCAACAGCGAAAGTTGCCTGATATTAAGGACCATGTGTACCAAGTTTGGTTGAAATCGGTCCAGTAGTTTAGGAGGAGATGTGGAACATACATACATACATACATACACACATACAGCCTATTTTATAAGATGTAAATTGCGAAAGACCAATGTTGGAATTCATTCCTGCAATGATAGGTATAGTGACTTAAAAAAAAAGGCGACCGGCGATGTACCGTAACAAAAGCATTCCGAAATTACATTATGACTGTGTGCTTGCTCTTTTCCATTTAATCCGTAACCAGGTACAGCTGATAGCTTATATATAAACATTTTTAATCACGTGATTCGCAACAGTTGTTAAATTAATAATTTCTCTGCACGAGCAGTGTTTAGACACCTATGTCTCATCATGTGCATCAGCGAATTACAATAAAATATAATACTGATGTCTGTCATGTAAGAAAATGGCTACCCTACATCATTACTAAAAAGGTTCAGCACGAAGAGGGTAGCAATATTCTTAAATGAGAGACGTCACTATTATATTTGTGTGTGTGTAATTTGCGGATGCGCCTGATGATGAGACATAGGTTTTGAAACTCGCGTAGTGCACGGAAATAAATTTAACAACTGTTGCCGATCACGTTATGAAAGATGAAGTCGGACGGTTGTGGATGTCCCGAAGAAAGAAAACAGTATGATATAAAGAGTACAGTATGATATAAAGAGTACAGTGAGAGCGGACGGCTTGGTGTTGGTTTCTGCTGCCTCGCGGGCTACTGCCGTCTGCTCTGACGTACGGCTTCCTTCCTGCACCTCGCATCCTCCCTACCCGGCTTCGAACAGCGACCTCCCAGCACAACGACCCCGCACTTTTGTACACTCCGCACTTTTGTACACTCCGCACTTTTGTACACTCCGCACTTTTGTACACTCCGCACTTTTGTACACTCCGCACTTTTGTACACTCCGCACTTTTGTACACTCCGCACTTTTGTACACTCCGCACTTTTGTACACTCCGCACTTTTGTACACTCCGTACTATCGTGTCCCTAGGGTGGAACAGTGGGCAGAGGCTGCTAATTACCCTGTTAACGGAGTGAGAGGCAGATAGGCGCTCCTTACATAACCAGTAGTGGCGATCTGAACGGAGAGGAAGAGGGTGGTAGTTGGTGCGTGATCCAAAAGTAAGTCGCGTACAAATTGATTCAACAAAATAATGTATTCCCTTCTAAACTTATCAGGAGAGCCGTACTGTTGTGAAATTCCCGGGAATTTAAAATCGATGAAACATTCCCTGGGATTATTGCCGGCAATATTCCCAAAACTCATAAATTCCCAGGAATTTATGATTAATTATCCAGACAGCTCAACAAAACTTTATTAATAGGTATAAGGCAGTAATTATGTAGTTAAATGAAACACAAATAGTAAATGTTTTAAGAAAAAAATATAATTAATTTCTTAGGAATTTATAATTTTAAAAATAAAATCACTCAAATTAGGTCAGTGTCGTACTTCTATTAAAACAAACACGAACAGTCTTATACGTTGCAAAGAATATTATAAGTGAACAAACGGTGTAGAAAACGTTATAAAATCAAAACTACTAAAGGGCAAAAGCTTAATACAGCAACTTTTCATATTCAGTCTTTTTTTTAAGTCCACTAGTTACTATCACTCTCAATGTCCACTAAATCGTCATCTAGATTTCCAACTCCAAAAAAGATCATCGTTACAGTCGATCTCATCATAGTCTTAAGTCTCGAGGACATCTTTGTCTCCTTGTGGTTCTCTCGGTTGACTTCTGTTTGCTTTGTAGTTTATTTCATGTTCTTTTTTGGAGGTGAAGCATTCATAAGTTTCCAGTTGTACGAAAGAAATGTCACTTTTGCTGCTCGCTTAGAAGAAAGACGGCGTCTTTTCTTGGAATGTGACCAAGAAAATTTATTAAACCTACGCTCTGTGGCAACTGAAGTTACTGGTGACCCCAATTTTCTTATGGCTACATCTTCCAAGTCGCAAGTACCTCTCAACCCCCTCCACCATGACAGAAACCTGATAATTTTTTCTTTATTGTCCATCCCTTCAAAAAATGAAACTTTCTTGTGAATAATCCTTCCTGCTCCCTTTATCAGCTAAATTTTCTCTTAATTTTAAGACATCGAAACCCATCTGATGAACACAATCACGAACAGAACCCATGGCGTCTAGTAGTTCCGTAGGGTCGAGCCTCCTTCCCTGCATCTTAGGGTCCAGCAGAAACGCTGCGAGATGGACCGGTCCAATGCCAGTTTTCTGTCTCGATGAACTTCTCCATGACTTTTTCTTCGGATTTTTCCATGGGTATTTTGGTAAGTTTCCTTCATACCTTTCTCTCGTTCATTTAACGTCCTGACTACTAGGTATTTGTGGGTCATTTGATTCAATCGACGTGATACAATAAACAATTGGTTTTAAGCAGATTTATTTTTTCTACTCTAACCCGAAATACAGCATCATCTAGTAGTTTCCTTTTAATGGATGGGTCTAGATCAGCCTTTTCCTTTTAATGGATGGGTCTAGATCAGCCTTTTCATTGACTGCCAAGGTTTGGAAGACGACTTTGTTCGACTGCAAAACAAACAAAAAAGGTTGATGCCCTACCTGGTCTGCCAGGCAACTTCAGAGATATACATGTGGCGTCTGTTCGGAAAGAACAGACGTCACATTCTGCTCCTGCAGCTGTTATTATTTAATATTCATAGAATATATGACTTCAACTGCTATTGGGCAAAGCTGAAAATGTGTACCCAGCCGGGATTCGAACCCGGGTCTCCTGCTTTCTAGACAGTAAGCTGGGAATTTGTATCTGACGGGAGGCGTGCATGGGTAGTCCTTGCAGGTGCGGTGATCACTGTGTCCCCAGTGGTGTAGGGGTCAGCGCAACTGCCTAGAAAGCAGGAGACCCGGGTTCGAATCCCGGCTGGGTACACATTTTCAGCTTTGCCCAATAGCAGTTGAAGTCATATATTCTATGAATATTAAACTTCAGAGATATTCGATTTTTGAACTGGCTTGGTTGTGCCATGATGCTTTCTAATTGCCGGCTTTGCTGTTCCTGTTCTGTTGTGCTTTCCAATTGCCGGCTGGGCTGTTCCTGTTCTGTTGTGCTTTCCAATTGCCGGCTGGGCTGTTCCTGTTCTGTTGTGCTTTCCAATTGCCAGCTGGGCTGTTCCTGTTCTGTTGTGCTTTCCAATTGCCGGCTGGGCTGTTCCTGTTCTGTTGTGCTTTCCAATTGCCGGCTGGGCTGTTCCTGTTCTGTTGTGCTTTCCAATCGCCGGCTGGGCTGTTCCTGTTCTGTTGTGCTTTCCAATTGCCGGCTGGGCTGTTCCTGTTCTGTTGTGTTTTCCAATTGCCGGCTGGGCTGTTCCCGTTCTGTTGTGCTTTACAATTGCCGGCTGGGCTGTTCCTGTTCCAATTGCTGGCTTTGCAGTTGTGTGGTGCTTGTCAAGTGCAGGCTTTGCAGTTGTGTGGTGCTTGTCAAGTGCAGGCTTTGCAGTTGTGTGGTGCTTGTCAAGTGCAGGCTTTGTAGTTGTGTGGTGATTGCCAAGTGCCGGCTTTGCAGGGCTTCATTTGCCAGCTTTGCTGTGCCATGCTGCGCTTAGTTTGCAGTCTTTGCTGTGCCATGCTGCGCTTAGTTTGCCTGCTGGCATTGAGCCGCATTGTGTTTAGTTTGCCGGCTTTACTGTGTGCTACGCTTCGTTTTTCCAGATTTGTTTACGCGATTTCTTTGCCTGCTTCGCTGCGCTGCACTGCGCTCCATATGCCGTATTTGCTGCGCCGTGCTGCTCTATATTGCCGACTTTGCTACGCTCCTTTTGCCGGCTTTGTTGTGCTGTGTTACGTTTGCCAGCTTTGCTGCGCTCACTTGTGATTCGTATGCCGGCTTTGTTGCACCGTGCTTCGTATGCCAGTTTTGCTGCGCCGCGCTGCGCTCTGTTTGCCGGTGCCGGCTTTGCTACGCTCCGTTTGCCGGCTTTGCCGTGCTATGTTTCGTTTGCCAGCTTTGCTCCGCTGAGCTGTGATTCGTATGCCGGCTTTGTTGCACCGTGCTTCGTATGCCAGTTTTGCTGCGCCGCGCTGCGCTCTGTTTGCCGGTGCCGGCTTTGCTACGCTTCTTTTGCCGGCTTTGCTGTGCTGTGTTACGTTTGCCAGCTTTGCTCCGCTGAGCTGTGATTCGTATGCCGGCTTTGTTGCACCGTGCTTCGTATGCCAGTTTTGCTGCGCCGCGCTGCGCTCCGTTTGCCGGCTTTGCTGAGCAGCTCTGCTGACCACGGTGTCCCTGTGTCTGTCGTGTTGCAGGGCGGCGCGGTCAACGGCAGCCTGGGCTACTCTTCTCCGGCGTCTCCGGCCCGGCCGGTGCCGCCGCCGCGCGACCACCTGCGCATCGAGCAGGACGGCCGCCTCGTGAACCGCGCGCCGCCCCCGCAGCTGCCCGCGCGCTCGCCCCTCGCCGCCGCCGCCGCCCCGCCCCCTCCCGCCCCCACCGCCGCCCCCGCCACCGCCGCCCCCCACGACGCCGCCCCCGCCGTCGCCGCGGCGCCCGGCACCACGCCCACCCGACAACAGCTGGACAGCATCCGCAAGTACCAGGTGCGTACCCGACACGTATCAATTCCGAATACACTAGGCAATTTTAGCTGTAATGTACTGCACTCTGTAGGCTAAGACAGTCCAGCAAAACTCTCAGCATTGATGATTTTGGGACATAGTTCCACATTGATCCCAAAAGACAGTGCTGCTTAAAAAAGGGATATAAAGTAGCAAAAACCTTCGAAAAAGTTAATGAAAGTGTGAGCATGAAAGAACAAATAGAAAAACTATAAAGAAAATTTTATTTTTCGTGTCCAGAACACCATCTATTACACTCTAAATAATCAGCCACAGACATGTCCTTTCATTAGCTAGATGTAAATCCAGGGGATTACACCATGTGCTGAGGTTTGGGTGGATGTAAAATAGTCCCCCATTCGGATCTCCGGGCGGGGACTACTCAGGAGGATTTGATCATCAGGAAAGACAACACTGGCATTCTACGGATCGGAGCGTGGAATGTTACATCCCTTAATCGGGTAGGGAAGCTAGAAAATTTAAAAAGAGAAATTGACAGGTTGAAGTTAGATATAGTTGCGATTAGTGAAGTTCGGTGGAAAGAGGAACAGGATTCCTGGTCAGGTGAGTACAAGATTATAAATACAAAATCAGTTGGGGGTATTACAGTAGTAGGTCTGATAATGAATAAGAAAATAGGAATGCGGGTAAACTACTATGAGCAACGCAGCGATCACACTATCATTGTCAAAATAGATACGAAGCCAACACCGACAACACTAGTACAGGTTTTTGGGCGCGTCAGTGGTCGTCCGTCTGGACATTCCCACCAGCTGCACAGAGGTAGCCACATCTGGAAAGGCTGAACTTGTAATTTGAGACCCCAGTCCTAAGCCTGTTGAGACCCTTCCACGTTGTAAAGGATCTGTCACCTCCAGCTGCAAGTTGTTCTTTCAGGGCCAAGATAGGGTGCGGTGTTGCTTTTTTTCCATAGCTGAAGCCTGCCCTCTCTTCGGCAGTGACGTCAATAGGCTCTGACGTCCAAAGGAAGCTCCTTCTTGAGCGAAGCCGCCTAGGCCGTTGTTGGTGCCCATGTAGGGGGTGGCGATTGTCTGTCTATTGTTTCTTCCTCTCCACCTCGGCAGTTACTTGCCGCCGTATGCTAGGGGAAGCTATCCCTGTGAGAGGGTACATCTTCTCTGTCGGTGTGGGTCTCAAGCACCCTGATATGATGCGTGCTCAGTCATTTACAGCCACTATAAAAGTAATAGGACAAAGTCGAAAACTAAGGAAGCTAGAAGGAAAAGAAATGTGCCGGGTATAGAGATGTAGAAGAGTGTGAAGAACAAAAGAAATAAAGACACCAGGAAGAACAAAAAATCTAGAGAGAAGAGTAAGAAAAATAATTTACCACTATACAAAAAGGGGGGGGGGGCAGAGGTGGAGTAGTAGAAGCAACAATGTTAGGATGAAAACTGACGGAAACATGACAAAGATGCCTCACTAGCTGCTGGTGGCTTACTGGTGGCAAAGCGGAAACTGCGAGTCGTCAGCTCACTTGAGGAGCTGCTGCCCTGGCGGCCAGGACCTTTTCGGCCGAGTTGCGGAGTTCGTGTGTTGAGCTGGCAGAAGTTGCGGAGTTGGCGTGAGCTGGGTCCAACATTCGCGTCCCGTCGCCTTCGGGGTGTGACCATAATATGTACTGCACTTTGATTTGTTTCTTTCCTGAACTGCGATGCTTCACATTGTCGAGGTATCTTTGGCGTCTGCATTCAATGGTGCACCCTACGTCATTAGCTGTGACGAGTTCACGAGGAAAAAAAAAAATTCAAAAGAATCGCCTGCCTCGTGACGATTCCAAAATCAAACGATTCATGATTCGAAAGCAAGTGGCGAATCGTGCCGAATAATTACGAACGCCAGGAAGCGTGTGAACAAAGGAAGCACAAAACGAAGATCGTGAGCCGGTAATTATTAACCTATTCACGAATTACAGATGACAGAAACAAAACGCAGCGAAATACACAGCTGCCAGTACATACGAATATACGTCTTTTATACAGTTTACATATCATATATTAAAACGAGCAATCCTTACACGTTTACATTTCACGTATCCCGGAAATGGCTGTAACGATTTGGATTATATTCTGTGTTTAGAGAGGTTTCAGCTTTTCGAGTTCATCTACATAGTTGCAGTTTTTCTAAAAACACAATTTTACAAAAATATTCTTTTTATATAAAAACTCGATTTTAAATGTTTTTAAAGCTCAAATCTTTTTTACCATTTTGGTTTTTACGTTATCAGCTTTTCTGAAAGAAACCGATTTTACAAAAAAATAAATAAATAAATAAATAAAATAATAATAAACGTTAATTTCTTGTATCTCGAAAGAAATTTAATATTTAGAGACGGATTTTCATTTTTAATGTTTATTTCGTGTTTCCTTAAACTAATTGATTTTACGTAATAAGTAATTTATAATGATTAGATATGAGTTAATTACCATAGATTTAATTAAATTTGTATTTAAATGGCCGAAGTATTCAAACAGAACGAAAAAATATTTATAAGGTTACAGCAGGATTCGAAATGAGTGGCCTACGTTCACTAAACCTGCAACGCTACTAAATGAGCTATGATGACAGCAGAAATAGTTGGTAGTGTAATATGTGTTTATAACCGCTCGCTAAACTTCAGGCTATTTTCTCGAGAATTTTTGAGAGATGAATCGAATGTCTTTGCCTCATTAAGTCTGAACTTTACGCACCAGGCCGGCCGCGGTGGCCGAGGAGACTAAGGCGCTCCAGTCACGGTCTGCATGGCCACTACGGTCGGGGGTTCGAATCCCCCCCCCCCCCCCTCGGGCATGGATATTTGTGCCGTCCTAGTTCGTAAGTAGTTCATAAGTAGTTTGTAAGTTTAGGGACTGATGACCCCGTAGTTAAGTCCCATAGACTATACAAACATTTGAACATTTATTTTACACACCATAAATATTAAATAATCCGATACCCATATTTTCACCTTTTCGGCATTATGTAAGAATCGTGCCGTCGCAGACCAAAAATAATCGTGAACGAATCGTAGGAACAGATACAAAAGGTTAAGATTCCAACTCCATGACACAGACATGTATTGTCATCTATGAGCAAGATGTAGAAGTAAGAATCGCGCTAATGCAGACTGAAGAATCGCGAAAGAATCGTAGGAATAGATTCACAATGGATCGTATGAATAAAAAAGAGCACATGCTCCACAGAAGATTCTCACAGCAAAAGAACGTTCTCTGAGTAATTTCTCAATTTCGTATGAATAAAAACTTGGAATCATATGCTCTGAGCAGGTAGTTCATTCTCGCTACCTCCCGTCCTACCTGAGTAAGTTCTCCGCGTGTCATGACCGCCACAGATCAGCTGTCCAGTCGTGTATTTCTTTAAACTAGCCCAATCAGGCAAATTATTAAGTGTGCAAATATGGAGTAGGCATCTACGTGTTCAGGAAGAATTGTACTGTGTTTAGATATTAGTTTGTTGTGAAGGAGCATACTATTAAGACTAAATATGCACTTTTTAAGAAAATGTATTCTGCTGGCGATACAAAATTTTCGTCACGCGAGAAACTCGTTTGTTATTGAAGTTGTGTTAGCACAATTTGTGAACGATATAGTAAGAAAGCATCACTTATTCGTCTGTTACAACGTGGAATGCTGTCGGAGTGTTCTAACATGAGATAGGCCTTACTTGTTGTTAAATATGACACACAATGGTTTGCTCATAAGCGTTAGGCCATGCGATTTTGAACAAGAAACACGCTGCTAGGTATGTAATTAATCAGTTATTAATTTTCCTGTCGTGTTTGTTTACTTCTAACATCACAGAAGTTACGATTACGAAGTCAGAAAACGCATCATAAATAGGCCTACCTGGTATTGCAGCAGTATTTATTTTGTGATAGAAACTGTGAAGTCCTGGGATACACTTTATTTGGAACTAACAGCATAAGGTCTTACTAATAGACCCTATTTTAAAACAATATTATTTTGCTATGTGACTGTTTACAACTGTAAATTTACACGCCAAAGAAAGGGGGAAAATACGCAACTGAATCCATTTGTGTTTCATTTTTATGTCGGTAATGAAAACATACCTCTTACATCACTCTCTTCACTATATAAAATGCTGGAAGTGTCACACAATTTTTTCGAAAGAAGATACTCATCAACAAAAGGTTTTTATTTGTATGAACTTTTTAGATCGCCTCGTATTTCTTAAAGACTACATATAAAGGAACTTGTTTTTGCCTTCTAAGTAACAAAATTGTCATTTTTATTATAAACCTCAGTAAAACGTAATATTAATAGAAGTTACTCAGCACGGAGTATGCCATAGAGCTCACTCCAGAAATCTGAGAATGTTCTCCCGTCGTGAGAAACTTGTGTAGTTTTATTCATACGAAATTGGAGAATGTTGTCTGTTGTGAGCAACTTCTCCCACCCCGTTACTCACGCCGAGAACATACTCGGCTGAAGTATATTCTCCGATTCCCTTTATTCATGCGAATCTGAGTATCTTTCTGGAATGCAGAGTATAAAGTAGATACTCCATTTTATTGATACGGCCCAATCGCAAGAGTCGTGTTGCCCTACTGTAGCATGTGCCACACTGCGCCCACTGCCTGCTGCCTGCTGCCTGCTGCAGGTCGGCCGTGTTTCGGCGCTCGCATTCCTGCCGGCTTTGCGCTGCGCCGCGGGGCTTCAGCACAGGCAGCTGGCAGCTGGCAGCTGGCAGCTGTCTGTCTGCCCGTCCCGTCCCGTGCCTCTACCTCTACCTCCACCTGCCGCATACCTGGCACCACCCCACCCAGCGCCAAATGCCGGCTACACACAACACCCTCCCAGAGCCAAACACCTTGCACTAGCGACAACTGCTCTAAAGTCAGCAACTGTCGTCATAGAGTTCACAATCTGCATCTACATCTACATGGGATACTCTGCAAATCACATTTAACTGCCTGGCACAGGGTTCATTAACCACTTTCATACTATTCATCTCCCATTCCACTCTCGAATAGCGCGCGGGAACAAAGAACACCTGAATCTCTCTCTTCGAGCTCTTTCTCGTATTTTATTCTGATGATCATTTCTACCTATGTAGGTGGGAGTCAACAATATGTTCTCGCATTTGGTGGAGAATGTTGGTGATTTGAGTTTCGTAAGTAGCCCACGCCGCATCGATAAGCGCCGTTGTTGTAATGATTCCCATCCCAGATCCTGTATCATTTCCGTGACGCTGTCTCCCTGTATCGTGGCAATAGGAAACGAGCTGCCCTTCTTTGGACTCTTTCGATGTCTTCCGTAAAAACCCACATGATAAGGATCCCACACTGGGCTGCAATACTCCAAATGAGGACGGACAAGCGTAGTGTATGCAGTCTCTTTTGTAGTTCTGTTGCATTTTTTGAGGGTTTTGGCAATAAAACGCAGTCTCTGGTTCGCCTTTCCCACGATATTATCTACGTGTTCTATCCAGTTTAAGTCTGAAGTAATAGTAATTCCTACGTATTTTGTGGAGTTCACGGCCTTCACATTTCATTGATTTATGTTGTAAACAATGTTTAACGGATTTCTTTTCGTATTCATGTGGACGACTTTACACTTCTCATTATTTAGATTCAATTGCCAATTTTTACACCATAGTGGTATCTTATTTAGATCGTTCTGCAGTTGGTTTTGATTTTGAGATGACTTTACTAGACGGTAAATGACGGCGTCATCTGCAAACAACCTAAGAGACCACCTTACATTTTTTTCCTGTGTGGCTGTATGTCACATAGCAAACTATACATAGTTTTGCAAACCCCTTTCAGTTCTTATACCTATTTGTTGCTTGACTGAAGACCACAACGACGACGACGACGACGACGACGACGACGAAGATCTGCGTCTGCATCAGTGATTTGCATTTCACGTTTCCGGTGCAAGACACGCAGGAGGTAGCGCCCATTGTGCTGTAAGGCTGAGCCACATCATCATTATTTTCCACCTCCAGTTTCTTACACCTCTACCTCTACCTGCCAGACAGCCAGGGAACACAACCCGCACCACACCACCCCACCTAACTGCCGGCGTACACACAACACCACCCTCAGATACCCACCTGTCCCAGAGCCAAAAACCTTGCACTAGCTGACTTTTGAGCAGTTCACGCAACTGTCTTCATACACCCCGTTTACATGGGCTCCCAAAACCGGATTTCGTAAACAGATTTCCCAATTCCGCTTTTGGTTGGTCATGTAAACACTCCAAAATCGATTCTGGAAATCCGCTTCTCTAAAGCGGTTTTCCAGTTCCACATGGGCACGATTTTCGTGCCCATGTAAACGCAACCGTTTTTCAAGCGTTCTTGGCTTGTCAGATTGTGTTTTCTTGTTAAGAATTTTCGGCACATATGGAAACAGGGATATTTTCTAATGTGAAATAAAAGTATAAATATTAGAGTCAACATAAATCTGCGTATTTAAATAAAGAAAAATAGCGATTGTGCAGACTAAATAAGGAACTGAATCAACTGTTTTCCAGCCTCCATTTTAAGTGAGCTACGAAATCCGAGTCATGCTATGCCATGTAAACACAACAGCGAAAAACGGTTTACGAAAATCGGTTTTCGTCTTCCGGAAGACGTGTTCCATGTAAACGTAGTGATAGAGTTCAACTTCACACTCTGCATCTACATAAACATGGGATACTCTGCAAATCACATTTAAGTGTCTAGGAGAGGGTTCATCGAACCACCTCTATACTATTAATCTCCAATTCCATTATCAAATAGCGCGCGGGAAGAAAGAACACCTCAATCTCTCAGTTGGAGATCTGATTTCTCCTATTTTATTGTGATGATCATTTCTACCTATGTAAGTGGGAGTCATGCGCCTCGAATGCACACTGGTAGAGTGCCAGACTACTAATCCAAAGGTCGCGGCTTCGATCCCCGCCCGGTCCTCGGGTTTTTATCTGTCACTTTCCACTTCTTTCACCTCTGGCAGTATTGCTCATGTGAAAAATACCGAGTAGCATCGTGGTTCGGAACCCACGTTAAACTGCAGGTCCCCCTATAACTGGCTGGGTAAGTCAGTTTGAAGGTCGGAGGAAGGCAACGGCATACCACCTCCAAACAGGACCATGGCCTAGTAAAGCACTGTGGTGTTCAAACCAATCTTCGGATTGTTGACTGCTTTACCTTTTTTTTAAGTGGGAGTCAACAATATATTTTCGCATTCGGAGGAGAATGTTGGCAATTATAGTATCGTAAGTAGCCCACGCCGCAGCGATAACCGCCGTTGCTGTAATGATTCCCATCCCAGATCCTGTATCATTTTCGTAACGCTGTCTCCCCTGTATCGTGACAATACGAAACGAGCTGCCCTTCTTTGGACTCTTTCGATGTCCTCCGTCAAACCCATCTGATAAGGATCCCATACTGGACAGCAATACTCCAAAAAAAGGACGGACAAGCGTAGTGTATGTAGTCTCTTTGGTAGTTCTGTTGCATGTTTTAAGGGTTCTGCCAATAAAACGCAGTCTCTGGTTCGCCTCTCCCACGACATTCTCTACGTGTTTTTTCCAGTTTGTCTGAAGTAATGGTGATTCCTAGGTATTTTGTGGAGTTTACGTCCTTCACTATTAAACAAAGATTAACGGATTTCTTTTCGTACTCATGTGAACGACCTCACACTTCTCATTATTTAGAGACAATTTACAATTTTTACGCCATAGTGATATCTTATTCACATTGTTCTGCAGTTGGTTTTCATCCTCAGATGATTTTACTAGACGATAAATGACGGCGTAATCTGCAAACAACCTAAGAGAGCTGGTTAGATTTTTTCCAGTGTGGCTCTGTGTCACTCACATAGGGAATTATACACAGTTCTGCAAGACAGAGAGAGATTAGCGCCCATTGTGCTGTAAAGCTGAGCCTACCCATAGGGAAAAAAAAATGTTCCGAAGTGATTTGACGACGTTGCGGCCGCCACACTAAATGCTTCGTTTCTCTAGCTCTGTAACCAGTAGCATGCTCGGAATTCGGAGCATGCGCCTAAACCCGTTTCTTTGGCTCGACAGGCGGACTTTCTACGACGTCGATACGGTTTCTGAGAGCTGCCATTTGACTTGTTTCTCGTTCTGGCTAGCAGGTGGACGCGTGACTGGGCGGAACGGTGACTCATTTAGCAGTTAGGTAACAGGTTGTGGCACTTAGCATCAGCTAGCCTTCAGCCGAGCTGAACGAGAAACGGTTAAGAGTTAAAAATAACAAGGCGTTTATGAATAATCTTCTATATCTATAAATGTGAATGTCTGTTCGGTATACGTTTATCAAGTCTGAACCACAAGACATAAAGAGTTAAAAATTTCTACAGTTACTAATGTCTACCCGGGGAAGGCTTTAGGCACGGTTTTATGGTGATAGGATAGCTATTTATCTATGTATATAAATGTCAATGTTTGTTCGGTGTACGCTCATCACGTCCGAACGACAAAACGCAGAGACTTAAATATTTGTACAGTTACTAATTTATACCTGAGGAATGTCTTAGTCACCGTTTTATAGCGATCTGATGGATATTTAGTAATTTGAAGAATATAACGCGAAATGCGGAAAAATAATTACTCTTTGAAAATTATATTTACTCTTTGAAAATGGTTTTATTGACTGCATTGTTGCTTGAGGGTTGATAATGATAAAACGGTGGTGTATTTTGGGATGGAAAGTTATCGGTGTATATAAAATTCTACGTGTGTGCGCGTTAATATTTCGCTCTGCAGCGTAAACTACGGAACGCAAAAGGTCTGTGTGTAATTGTTCTCCAAAGTCTCCCGTTGTACACCATAGCAGTTCCATGCCGATAGCTATAAAGGGGTGGAAGATATGGTGGTCGTCAAATTAAAGAATTCGAAGGCCAGCGATGACGTTTGCGCCTCTATAGCAAGGTGGTCACATACAGCGAAACGTGATGCCACAGACCATATCTATGGTCTATGCGTGCTACAATGTCTTCAGCTCTTTGTCTGGAAGGATGAGTATATGAATAAGGAAATATAAGGATAAATAAATAAAGCAGTAAAAAATTCTTTTAATACATCTCTTTAAAAAAATCGATTCGACGTATCGCGCATTACATAAAGTGATCGATCTGTGATATTGTTACAATCATTATTGTTAAATTTCGTGATTTGGTTCTTCGTAACGAGAGCATTTTTACATATGATTTCTTATTTCTTATATATTCTCTGATAAATGTAACACGATTTTAGAAAAAAGAGATGGATAAACAGAGAGAGGATAGGAAAAGTGCTAACTCAAGGCACCAATAAATACAGTAAACAAATAAATACCCGGGCAACGCCGGTTTTTCAGCTAGTCCTCTATATTAATAAAAATGAATTGCCGCGTGACTGATCTTTTCTTTGTTCTATCAGTAATTCTCATGACAAGGTTTGTTCGAGAGAAAATATTTGGGAAATCTACCGGAAATATGAGAATTTGAGAAAAAATTTAAGTACGCTTCCAGCTCGGATCATTTTCTAGATTCTCCATCAATCTGCTTATTCATTCGCTACTCGCCGAGCGACCAAATACGCTGTAACGGAGCAAACAAATACACCAAGGAGGTTACAATAGTCGCAAATGTTCAAATGTTTGTATAGCTTACGGGACTTAACTTACGGGGTCATCAGTCCCTAAACTTACAAACTACTTATGAACTAGCTAAGACTAAGGACGGCACAAATATCCATGCCCCAGGGGGGATTCGAGCCCCTGACCGTAGTGGCCGTGCAGACCGTGACTGGCGCGCCGCAGTCCCCTCGGCCACCGCGGCCGGCAGGTTATAATGGCCGCGGCGGAGCGCATTGAGGCGCTATGCTACGATGCGCGAGGCCGTTCCCCGTCGGGAGTTCGAATCCCCCCTCGGGCATGGATGTCTGTGCCGTCTTTAGTATAACTTCGTTTATAAGTAGTTTGTAAGTTTAGGGACTGATGACCCCGCAGTTAAGTCCCTTAAGCTTCTGACTGGAGGTCAGAATAAAGTGAGATGGCGTTCTGCACACAAGGTTAAAGCAGCCAGACAGGTTTAACATCAGACGTTGTTTCTTTACAAGCCCCTCCGTAGTATTATTACCTCCATGGATGGTGTTATCGTTGGTTATCCTGTCTTTGGAGCGTTGCAAACAGAGAACTGATGTCAGTTCATGGTTTCTGTTTAAGCGCCTCCAATTTTACGTTTGCCTTTCTTTCGAAATGACGATTAATAAAGCGCAAGGCTAGTCGTTGGAAGGTTGTGTAATAAATATTGAGTCGCTGTGTTCTTCCCATGGGCAGTTGTACGTGGCGTGTTCGATAATTGGTAAACCATCTGCACTGTTCGTTTTCTCTCCGGACGGAGACAAAAAAAAATTCGTTCATCATCAAGCGTTACAATGAATGCAACACAAAGACTTTTGAAACTTTGCATTCCCGTCCCACTTATTGTATTTAAATTAATTCTTTTGTTTCATACGGATTTTCTATCATTAAACTGTGACCATGCTGTGATTATTTTGTTTTCAATTCAAATACTCTTCAAGAACACACAAATATATTAAAAAGGCATTTCTATTCTGCTCGCTGCGAGTAAAACATGCTAAGCCGTGCAGTAAAAATGTGCAGTCTCCTTTTCCTTTATCCAGTCATTTTTAACAGGAAAACAGGAAAAGTTGTTCAGATAGAGCAGCTCGAAAAAGTCTCTTTAATAACACGATTCCAATTGATAGACCCATCCCTTTTGACATCTATTCCCAGTGATGGTCCCCGATTGCAATAACTATTAAAAAAAAGGTAAGGGAGGAGGAAATAGAGAATGGGAAAATGAAATGGATTTAAAAAGGGGGGATGATATAGAGGAGATGGACATGGTGTGGGATAGGAGTGTCGTGAAGATAGGGGGAGGAGGAGATGGGGAAATAGAGGAGGGAGGAAGGAAGGAAGGGATAGACATAGGGAGAAGAAAAGATTAGGGTGTATATCCCACACACATTAGCTAAGGCCAAACGTTGCCGGGTTTGCTCGTAAAATATAGCCTAAATGTGAATACATCATGCGACGCCGTTGGAACACGATAGAAGAGAACCTTCGTATTTTCATTCTTCAGGAACCCAAATTAAAATGTAGTACATGTACATGGGATACTCTGCAAATCATATTTAAGTATCTGGCAGGTGGTTCATCGAACCACCTTTGTACTATTTATCTCCCATTCCATTCTCGAATAGCTCGCGGGAAGAACGAACACCTAAATCTCTCCGTTCGAGCTCCGATTTCTCGTGTTTTATTCTAATCATGTCTAAGTGGGAGTCAACAATGTATTTTCGCATTCGGAGGAGATCGTTGACGATTTCGGTTTCGTAAGTAGCCCACGCCGCAGCGATAAGCGCCGTTGTTGTAATGATTCCCACCCCAGATCCTGTATCATTTCCGTAACGCTGTCTCCCCTGTATCGTGACAATACGAAACGAGCTGCCCTTCTTTGGACTCTTTCGATGTCCTTCGTCAAAGCCACCTGATAAGGATCCCATACTGGGCAGTTATACTCCATAAAAAAGGACGGGCAAGCGTAGTGTATGCAGTGTCTTTATTAGTTGTATTGTATGTTTGAAAGGTTCTGCCAATAAAACTGTCACTGGTTCGCCTTTCCCACGACTTTATCTACTTGATCTTTCCAATTTAAGTCTGAAGTAATAGTAATTCCTAGGTATTATGTGGAGTTTACGGCGTTCACTTTTGATTGATTTATCTTGTAAACAAAGTTAAACGGATTTCTTTTCGTACTCATGCGGACGACTTCAGACTTCTCATTATTTAGAGTCAATTGCCAAATTTGCCACCTTAGTGATACCTTATTCAGATCGTTCTGCAACTGGTTCTGTTCTTCAGGTGATGTTACTGGACGGTAAATGAGGGCGTCATCTGCAAACAACCTATGAGAGCGACTCAGATTTTCTCCCAAAGTGGTTTATGCGCTGTGGTATGCTGCATGATCGGCCGCAGTGGTGTGGCATAGCGCTGTGTCGGTGTAGCAGCACAGGCATAGGCATGCAGACAGGCACGCAGGGGTCCTGGTGCCATTAGCAGGCAGGCGCCTGGGCTTTTAGGGCAGACATCTCCCCCCCCCCCCCCCCTAACGTCTGGTGCTGTTAAGACTCTCTGGCCTCCCGACTGTTCACCACACGACTGGAGCCAGCTCAGCACCTCAGCTGGGTTAAACACGGGGGTACACGGCGCAGTGCTCTACGGGGTCTCTACTAGGTAAAGCAGTCAACAATCCGAAGATTGGTTTGAACACCACAGTGCTTTACTAGGCATGGTCCTGTTTGGAGGTGGTACGCCGTTGCCTTCCTCCGACCTTCGAACTGACTTACCCACCCAGTCATAGGGGAACCTACAGTTTAACGTGGGTTCCGAACCACGGTGCTACTCGGTATTTTTCACATCAGCAATACTGCCAGAGGTGAAAGAAGTGGAAAGTGACAGATAAAAATACTAGGACCTGGTGGGGATCGAACCCGCGACCTTGTAGATTTGTAGTCTGGCACTCTACCACTGTGCAACGGAGGCGCACCTGGGTCTCTACTATGATAAAATTATATGTATATAATACTGACGACGTCGTCTTCTTTTGTTTCGTCCATCTTTGGACCACGTTAATTCACATCAGCTTCCTTTCTTCCGTTCTTTCTCCTCTTTCAGTAATCTTTCTTCGCTCTTCTGTCCACGATGATTTCGTTCTCGGTCTAGTTATGTCCTCAAATCCTGCAAATGCCTGAATTTTTTATTTAAAAATGGCCCTGTTGTGTATTTCTTGATTCCGTATCCCCATTTCTTTCAGTTCCCTTTGTACTTCTTGGATCCGCCGTATTTTGCTTTTCTTGTACAACAAGAATTGTGAAGTTTGCTGTGTTAATCTCCCCTGGTCCATTCTGCAAATGTGCCCAAAGAACTCGCACCTTATTTTCTTAATGATATTGGACATTTTTTCTATTTTGGAATAGAGTTCCTGGTTGGATCGATTTCTAAACTGACCGTCTTCTGTTCTTCGAGGTCCTAATATTCTCCTGAGAATGTTCCGTTCCACCAGTTCTAGCCTCTTGATCACTCCAGTTCTTATTAGGTTGAGTGTTTCTGCTGCATATGAAGCTTCAGGGCGGATCACTGTCTGGTAATGTTTCAGTTTTGCATTGATAGAAATATTCTTCTTATTATAGATGTTCATTGTCAGTTTACATGCTAAATTAATTTTGTTTATTCGTGCTTCCATTGCATCCTTTTCTGTCAGTCCAGTGTCTATCCATTCTCCTAGGTATTTCAATTTTTCCACCTTCTGAATTCTCTATCCCCCGCCCCGCCGTCTATTGCAATCCATCCAGGAGCTTCCGTGATGTTTGTCATATATTCTGTCTTCTCGATAGAGATCTGTAGGCCTGTTTTAGCTGCTTGTCTCTGTAATTCTTTGGTCTGGTTCACTGCCTGTTCTTATTCAATACCTATTTACCTGAATTTATACATGAAGGGCGTTTGAAAAGACAGTGCAAAGTCCGAAAGGTCGCACCGTAGCTCGTATCGAGGTCACATTTAGTTAGTAGCATATTTGGAAAGAACGCACATCCAGTTTCATATTCGCCGTATCAGTCAAAGAAGTCGAGTGAATGTTTAAGAATAGACGAAAAAGACTTTCGTCTTCTAGTGATTAAACATTACTTTATGAATGGCAAAACGCCTCAGGAGACTAAAGAGAAGCTTTATGAACAGTATGTTGACTCTACACTTCTGAATGTGAAAATATTTTGATAGCACCCACCTACATAAGGAAATATGACCATCCTAATGAAATAAGAGAAATCAGATCGAATACGCAACGATTTTGGTGTTCTTTCTTTCCGCGCGGTATTACAGAATAGAACGGTAGAGAGAGGTTATTAAATTGGTTAATGAACCCTCTGCCAGGCACTTAAATGTGATTTGCACAGTATCTATGGAGATATAGATTTCGGAATGGCAATATGGGCACAAGTAACGCTGAACGTTTTGGACGCCCTGTGGAAGTTACGACTCAAAAAATCTTTGATAAAATTCGTGAAATGGTGATGGATGACAGAAGAGTTGAGGTGTCTGACATTGTTAGTGTAGTGGGCATCTCGAATGAACGGGCACATAACTTTTTGCATAAACATTTTGACATGAGAAATCTATCAGATTGCTCACGGTTGACCAAAAACGGAATCGTGTGAAGTGTTGCAAGGAAGGTTTGCAGCTGTTCAGGAGGAATCCGCAGGACTTTAAGCGTCGTTTCGTCACTGTGGATGAGACATGGATACATTACTGTACTCCTGAGACCAAAGAACATTCTAAACAATGGGTTACCAAGGGAGAATCTGCACCAAAAAAGGCGAAGATCGGAAATGTTATAGTGACGATCTTTTGGGATTCGCAGGGGATAATTCTCATCGGCTATCTGGAACAGGGTAAAACTATTACAGGTGCATATTATTCGTCAGTATTCGACCGTTTGAAAACCGAGCTGCAAGAAAAACGGCGGCGATTGACCTAGAAATAAGTCCTTTTCCATCACGACAATGTACCAGCACACACCTCAGCAGTTGTGTTCGCAAAATTATCGGTAACAGGATTCCAACTCGTTTCACATCCCCCCTATTCTCCACACTTGGCTCCCTCGGACTACTGTTTGTTCCCCAGTTCGAACAAATGGCTGGCGGGACGAGGATTTCATTCAGAGGATGTGATTGCAGAAACTAATAGCTATTTTACAGGCTTGGCCAATTCCTATTATTCGGAATGGATAAAAAAAATTAGAACAGCGTTGGACGCAGTGCATATGTCTAAAAGGAGACTATGTCGAAAACTAAAACTGGTTTTCCGCAAACACGTTAGTAGTTTTTACTTTTGGACGGACTTTTCAAAATCCCCTTGGATGTGTGCAAATGTGCTGGAAACTTCCGAAAAGCGTCATTTAAGTCATAATGTGCTTAAAGTGTAACCTGTCCAAATGTTTGCACTGTATTGCCAGCACTGACAATTTGTTTATTTGAAAGCATAGGCGTGTAGCAGCGGTTATAACCAGGAATGGGTTTAACACTCAGTACTGATTTCATTACCTTCCCCATTTCACATGGAGCTGTATTTTCAGTAACGTGATTATTGCAAATCAGTTGGGTGTGATATCTCCAGTGCTTTTTGTTGCTGCTGTTTTGATGCCAAGATACGCCGAAAAGAAGTTAAAGAGCGTATCATTTACGTTGGGTACGAATCTTTCGCGTCGGACTCCTATAAACTCCATAATCGAATCGTTCGAAATCTTTCCTATATGTGACACAGCAAGGAAAGAGACACTTAGGTTTCTCGGTATTTTACTGCGGCCTGAATAGAACGGACCTGCGATGTGTGCGATGCTCCCTGAGCAGTAAACTCCACCGACTGAACACCGAAGGCTCGTGAATTTATAATGCTTATCGTTAAAACAGCGACCAGCTTCGAGTATGGTGCAAAACCGTTATTTTTTTAAACCCTGACCGGTTTCGGATTTATACAAGTCCATCTTCAGATGGTTTTCATGCTTTTTAGCTGGAGCCTTGTTTTGTATCAGTTACAGTATTGCAGCCGTAGGATAGACAAAAAGTATTTTGTTTACTATTTGCTGAAGTTAAAGTTAAGCTTCTTAATATTCGTCTTTATCAACTTATTTATAGAAGACTTTTACAGTTACATATTTGCAGTTAATTTTTTTCCTACCCTAGGGCCTCAATACTGTAACATACAAAACTAAGAACCATCTGAAGACAAATTTCTTTAAATAAATCCAAAATCGGTCATGTTTAAAGAAAATAAACATTTGAGGAAGTGAAGAAAATGGTCAATAGACTGCAGTGCAATAAAGCGGCTGGAGTGGATGAAATTAACCCGGAACTCGTCAAATACAGTGGAATATCAGGTCTCAAATGGTTACACAGGATAATTGAGATGATGTTGGAATCCGGACAGGTTCCGTTTGACTGGACGAAAGCGGTAATCACGCCAATTTTCAAACATGGGAACAGAAAAGATTGTAACAACTATCGACGTATCTCTTTAATTAGCGTTGTAGGCAAAATATTCTCAAGTATTGTTGAAAGGATAGTGCGAGTATTAATTGAGGACAAGTTAGATGAAAATCAGTGTGGGTTTAGGCCTCTTAGAGGCTGTCAGGACCAGATCTTTACCTTACGGCAGATAACGGAAATGTGCTACGAGTGGAACAGGGAATTGTATTAGTTTTATAGATACAGAAAAGGCTTATGACCGTGTTCCCAGGAGGAAGTTATTGTCAGTTCTACAGATTATGGAATAGGAGGCAAACTTCTGCAGGCAGTTAAAGGTCTTTGCGTAGACTGTCAAGCAACAGAGTAGATGGCAAATTAAGCTCATGGTTCAGGATAGTTTCAGGGGTAAGACAAGGCTGTAACCTGTAACCACCGCTGTTCGTACTACTTATGGATCATGTGTTAAAAACAGTAGACTTGCAGGGCGAAATTAAAATAGGTGAAAACAAAATAAGCATATGCGGATGACTTCGTTGCAATGGCCGATTCAATTGAAAGGTTGCAAACTAATATATCAGAGCTCGATCAGAGGTGTAAGGGCTATGATACGAAAATCAGCATCTCCAAAACGAAAGTAATATATGTGGGAAAGAGTTTTAAACAGATTGAGTGCCAAATAGGAGGAAGAAAGTAAGAACAGACAGTTTCAAGTTCCTGGTTGTATCTTCTCACAGGATGGCGCAACATAGTGAAAGAACTGGAATCGAGGTGTAGCAAAGCTAATGCGATGAGTGCTGAGCTAAGATCTACTCTATTATGCAAGAAGGAAGTAAGTACCAAGACTGAGTTAGCAGTGCACCGCTCTATCTTTCGACCAACTTTGTTGTACGGGAGTGAACGTTGGATGGATACCCGTTACCTTATTCACAAGGTAGAGGTTACAGATAAGCAAGTAGCAAGAATGATTGCAGGTATTAATAGATGGGAACAATGGCAGGATGGTGTCCATAATGAGGAAATCAAAGAAAAACTGGGAATGAAGAACATTGATGAACAGTTAGAGCGAACAGGCTGAGATAGTGGGGTCATGTTACACGCATGGGAGAAGCAAGGTTACCTAAGAGACTCATGAGCTCGGCAGCGGAGGGTAAGAGGAGTCGAGGTGGACCAAGAAGAAAGTACTTAGATTAGGTGCAGAATCATTTTGAAGTAAAAGGCATAACATCAGACGAGGCATCAATGTTAGCGTTGAACACGGGATCATGAAGGAATTTTATTAGGGGGACTATGCTCCAGACTGATCAGCGTAATCAGTATATGATGATGATGATGATGATGATGAAATATTTTATCCCATACTTGTGGCTGGTTACTGTTTTTAGTTATAAACAAAATACCAGAGCCACTGTTCTCACAATGTCAGTGTTTGACAAAATAGCGGTGATTTTTAATCCGGAATGCACGCATTTCAGTCACGGCTGTGAAAGCAACTAGGTAACACGCGAGAATTGCTCACTGCTACGACGTCCGCGATAACTGAGGAGGTCGTCAGCTTAAACTTTTCTTGCCGTACACGACTTAGTGTACTTACTGCTCCTCAAAACGCGTTCCATTCGTTAATATTCTTGTTAAAAAATAAAATAAAACAAAAGGCAGCCGTTCCTGAATTATTATTTCCGGCATTTACGGAAACAGGGCGGAAAATTTCTGTAGGGTGCAGAGATTCCAGTTGACACTCGATCTCGTGAGGGCCGTGGTTTCCGCATGTGGAAGACACAGGGAGGTGCGCGGTGGTCGGTGCGTAGCAACCACCCTCTGCTAACGAGACGCAGGCGACAGGGGGTGGGAGGGGGCGTGGCCACCGGAAGTGCTGGCCCCACCCCCTGACACGGGGGCGGTCACCCCTGCTGCACTTTCCCTGCTTTCTGGCTTTGGTTCAGCAGTTGCGTGTAGAGTGCGTGTTGAATGCATTTCCGATAAACACGCGGCTTTGAAGTGAACGAATCTGTGGCACTAACTCTGTGAACTCAGTAAGGCGTTTCATTGTATTCCTCATACAGTCCTCATAAGCAGAGTAAATATGGCATCGGAGGCATTGTTCTGTCAACCCTCAAATCTTGATTGGAAAAGAGGAGGCAGGTTGTATCTACATCTACATGGGATACTACGCATATCACGTCTACGAAGAAAGGTCCTCAGCATACTATGCTACGTCAGAATTGTTATTTGCCGCCAGTGCGGGTGCAGGATCCATTCCTCCCGCGGTCAGAAAAATAGGACTGAATCCTCCCGAGCCTGCAAGGGTGTGGAAAAGGACGGGACTGAATCCTGCCATAACCTGTTTAAGCAGGTAGTTGGTGGCGGTCCCATACCAGAGTGTGTGGCCAGACCTTTATGAATGTTCCAGACACGCAAAGCTATCTAGCATATGTTCCAGTGCATGTTCCTACATTGTACAGTAAAGTCAGAGTGAGAATTAAGCCCCAGGTAACTTTAGAGTCAGAGTAAACGTACAGTAATATCACTTTGGTTCCTACAAAGATTACGTTTTACTCGCGATTGATAAATCTGTGCAATATTTTCAGCAGTTGGTATACAAGTTTATTTGATACAGCGTTGAATTTGTAAACGGAGGACAAGGCAGGCTAATGTTTTTTCTAAGGAAGAAGAAAAGAAAATTCTGTTTTCAACGGGAGGGCGGGACATGCGTCTCAGTGAACTGGCTTGACATAACGTGAATAGAAGCAATTTATGAATATCTGTAGTTTCTAATAAAACTTGCCTTAATAGGAAATCGGAAAATAGGAAATACTCCTGAAAGACTTTCACGGATATTGTCTGTATTATGAGCAATACTCTTAAATGTGATGCTGGGGCATTGTAGGTAAGCGAACAGACTGCTATTTTTGCGACTCAGGTTCGATCCCCACTAGAAGCTTGATTTCATTTATTAAATTTCTTGCACTTCTGCGTGCTTGTGGTCTTCATGAATGTCCACAACATCCAGCTCCTCAACAGAAATTGATTTAGTAAAACTTTTGCAACCCTTAATGTTGTGCGTCCATCGCGCTACACCACTTTACAATAATTTCTGAAATCCGAAAGTGTTTCCTTTCAGAAGTAACATTTTCCCTCCCTTTCTACTCACTGAAACTTCAAGTTCACTGTTAAGCGATCTGCCGTGGACTGAAGTGACTAGTACGGCCGGAAACTGCTTGGGCCGGGGGTTGGTGCTGGGGGCTGGTACCTGCAGGAGGCACCACTGTGCTAGGATTCAGTCCTGTCCCCTGTTCGCCTACCTGCCGTTGGGAGGATTCCGTCCTGCGCCCGCCAGTGCTGGGGTCTGGTTTGAATTCTGACGAAGCACAGTATACTGAGGACCTTTCTTCGTAGACACGGTTACAAGGGAAATAGCCACGTTTTCTTTTATTACGTTTTATATCGTTCAGATTATCTGATGATGAAGGCTTGACCCTTGAAATGCGCCATATCTTAGAGTTTTTACACGATATCTGTGGTTGAGCCTACTTGTTTGACTAAATAATTACCTAAGGTAGCATTCTCTGAATCCATGGAGGGAACGCGGAAGAGTGGAAGGCCACGTACTAGATCGAAGGATGACATGAGGATGATGCGATGACCACGGGCCTGAGAAGAGAGAATGGGCTGCAAAAGTAAGAAACAGACTGGGAGAGGATTGTAGAGAACGCGTATGCTCTCAAAGGCCCAAGCGACAATTAAGAAGTAAGAATTTTTCAACACTCGCATATCCTCTTACCAGCTAAAATTCTGACAGTGGATTTCTTTCGTTTTCTTCTTCCTGTGTTAAAAAAAAGTCAGGGCAAGTTTCGACATGTCTTATAGGACCGTTCCCTTGTAAGACAACGTGTTTAGCAGTCCGAACGCAGATGAGTTGCACACAGTATAAAACCACGAGTAGTGTGCCGCGAGGTGCAAGGATGGGGCCCCTCCACGCCCACACCAACGTGGTGACCGTCACGAAACTTCTACTGTCACCTCCGTAATTTGGTTAGTTTGCTAAGGTGGATCACGGGATGCGGGAACCGCGATCTTATCCGTGCGTGTGGGCGCGATCACCCATTAATACGGTGCATCTGGAGAGAGAGTTGGTCGACAGGTATACGGAGGGTAAAGGTATGTAAGGGCAGAGGGAAAAAAGTGTCAAGGCAAGAGCCAAGGGAAAAAAACCTCTGCGACAATGGGGTATGTTTTAAGGGCAGTAGCGGTATGCTATCTGCGACAGATCATGCAAGGTTTGGTGATGTTAGTAAAGGGTATATCTCAGTACCGTTAACTTTGCTAGGTTCGTCATAAAGAATGAGTCCGTTTGATGTGAGGTTCTGCTGCAGCTGAGCTCCTGTGAAGTCTCCTGGGTCGGCTGCGGCAGAATACCTGTGAACATAGCCAAGTTTGACATGGTAGTTAAACAGTTCGGTCATAGAACTGTCCAAGTGTGCGGGATTGTTTAGATTTTTTTGTGTTTAGTGCGATGAATATGGTTTCCCTGCCTTGCCTGTTGGTCGGCTGTGGGCTCAGCTGGCATTGCCAGTCAGTAGCCTCTAGCTGGTGTGTGGTGGAGACAGAAGGGGCGGGCAGGTCGTCCTTGAGACTCCAGCTCCAGCCACGGGGCCTGGAGAACGTCACTGTCCGTCTGGAGAGGCTCCGCGCCCTCTGGATAAATCTGGAGGGGCTGGAGCCAGGCCACTGCACGTGGGGTACTGCTGGAAGGAAACCAGACGCGCCTCTATACACCTGACTCACCACATTGCATCCAGGATGCGAAACACAACTAGCTCTTTATTCACACGAAGTGATGGGTGCTACCGACAAGGGTTCGCAAACCGATTCAATATTTCTTGATTTCCAGAAAGCTTTTGACACCGTACCTCACAAACGGCTTTTAATCAAATTGCGTGGTTATGGTATATCGCCACAAATTTGCGATTGGATAGGGGATTTCCTGTCGGAGGACACAGTTCAAAAATGTTCAAATGTTTGTTAAGCTTATGGGACTTAACTACGGGGTCATCAGTCCCTAAACTTACAAACTACTTATCAACTAGCTACTACTAAGGACGGCACAAATATCCATGCCCGAGGGGGGATTCGAACCCCGACCGTAGTGGCCGTGCAGACCGTGACTGGAGCGCCTCAGTCCCCTCGGCCAGAGGACACAGTTCGTAGTAATCGATGGTAAGGCATCGACTGAAACAGAGGTGAAAAAAAAAGTTCAAATATTTGTAAAGTCTATGAGACTTAACTACGGGGTTATCAGTCCCTAAACTTACAAACTACTTATGAACTACTTACGAACTAGGACGGCACAAATATCCATGCCCGAGGGGGGATTCGAACCCCCGACCGTAGTGACCGTGCAGACCGTGACTGGAGTGCCTCTGTCCCCTCGGCCACCGCGGCCGGCGAAACAGAGGTGATATCGGGCGTTTCACAGAGTAGTGTTATTGGTCCTCCGCTGTTCCTTATTTACGTAAACGATTTAGGAGAAAATGTAAGTAGCTCTCTTAGGTTGTTTGCAGATGACGCCGTCATTTACCGTCTAGTAAAATCATCTGAAGATCAAAACCAACTGCAGAACGATCTGAATAAGATATCACTATGGTGTAAAAATTGGCAATTGACACTAAGTAATCAGAACTGTAATGTTGTCCACATGAGTACGAAAAGAAATCCGTTAAACTTTGTTTACAAGTAAAATCAATCAAATGTGAAGGCTCTAAAATCCACAAAATATCTAGGAATTACTATTACTTCAGACTTAAACTGGAAAGAACACGTATAAAATGTCGTTGGAAAGGCGAACCAGAGACTGCGTTTTATTGCCAAAACCCTCAAAAAATGCAACAGAACTACAAAAGAGACTGCATACACTACGCTTGTCCGTCCTCATTTGGAGTATTGCAGCCCAGTGTGGGATCCTTATCATGTGGGTTTTTACGGAAGACATCGAAAGAGTCCAAAGAAGGGCAGCTCGTTTCCTATTGCCACGATACAGGGAGACAGCGTCACGGAAATGATACAGGATCTGGGATGGGAATCATTACAACAACGGCGCTTATCGATGCGGCGTGGGCTACTTACGAAACTCAAATCACCAACATTCTCCACCAAATGCGAGAACATATTGTTGACTCCCACCTACATAGGTAGAAATGATCATCAGAATAAAATACGAGAAATCAGAGCTCGAACGGAGAGATTCAGATCTTCTTCCTTTCCGCGCGCTATTCGAGAATGGAATGGGAGATGAATAGTGTAAAGGTGGTTCGATGAACCCTCCGCCAGGCACTTAAATCTGATTTGCAGTGTATCCCATGTAGATGTAGTTTAAGAGATCAGCGAATCACCCGAACGCCCAGTTTCAGACTATTCTCGAGTGATGCATACACTCTTCAGCGGTGTACACTTCTAGCCGCCCGGTGGTACATGGCACAAGTAATTTTCAACATCAACCCTTAACAGGAATCGTTATTTTGACGAACATAACTGGAATCGCGGCTCCATATGGACCCTTGAATTAAAAAAAATCCTCATAATTCCTACACTACTGGTCATTAAAATTGCTACACCAAGAAGAAATGCGTATGATAAACGGGAGTTCATACCTGCCAACCTTCAAAACGTAAAAAACAGTAGATCCAGTTTAAAAAATCGGGAGATTCTTCAAAAAATGAGGTGTTGTCAAAAACTGCAACGCACTTTACTATAAACCTTAAGATACCGAATTTTAGACTTTTCCTATCATCTCACAACGGTACATAATGGCTACAAAAAAAAAAACATGCAATAGACCAATGTCGAATACAGTCCAGGTAAAGTGATTGATTTTTTCATTAAAATAAAAATGTTCACAGCTGTATTTTTGTGGTATACCGTTACCTGGGATCATTTTATGGAACAAGTAACCCACATGGTCATCGCATTTAATTGGTAAACAGTACTCTAAAACAATGTAAATAAGCACTCTGCAAGTATCACATGATCACTTTCACTTCTTTCAGCAATTCCAGTGTTTTATTGTTACTCACACACTTTTCATTTTCCCTTCACGTATTCTGGTACCAAGCGATGTGGAAATATCACCTCGAGAAAGAGTACAAAATGCAAATAATGTTCCGAATACTGCTTAAAAAAGGGATTATATTTTCTGCTATTCTCTTAATCATGTAAAATAGTTATTTTACACTAAAGTTGCTCTTTCCGCAATTCGCGTATGAAACTGATGCTCCTAGCTATCCACTCAAAAGGTTTTTCGATTAAAGAAACATTGACGTGATTTCACTTACGTACAATGCCAAAACATCACATTAAAAAAGAACACAACATTGAAACACTACACGAGCGGAAAGAGCAGAAATCATACACAACTCCCAATTTCTATGAATTTCGATACGTATTTAGATTAAACTGATAAATGAAAAAAGGACCTGCCGGCCGCGGTGGCCGAGGGGACTGAGGCGCTCGAGTCACGGTCAGCACGGTCACTACGGTCGGGGGTTCGAATCCCCCCTCGGGCATGGGTATTTGTGCCGTCCTAGTTCGTAAGTAGTTCAGAAGTAGTTTGTAAGTTTAGGGACTGATGACCCCGTAGTTGGGTCCCATAAGCTTAACAAACATTTGAACATTTTTAAGAAAGGACTTTCGACCACTGGTCAAAAAATCGAATCTTGAGTTTCAGAATATAAGCTGAAAATCGGGAGAAATAACGGCAAAATCAGGAGGTGGGAGAAAAAGTTAAAAATCAGGAGACTCACGCCTAAATCGGGAGAGTTGGCAGGTATGGGAGTTTACTTCATATGACTGACGAATGAAACGACTGAACCTGCGGGTATCTTTGGTGTCGTTGGGAATCTGGAACAGCGCTCAGGGCCCGGCGGCATGCAGTCCGTGTGTTGGGAAGCGCAGCTCGAGTGGAGGAGGTATGTGGTGGCGCGCACCGCCTGCCCTCAGAGTACAGGAGGCGGTGTCGGGTGTCGCGGCTTGGCGAGAACTGGCAGACGCGGCCCCTGTGAAGTCTCCGACAAGTGCCCGCCTGGCCTGGCCTGGTCGTAAACAAGAGCACTAGATATACCGAGCTGAATCCCAATCCGCTAACACAGTTGTATGCTTTGCCTGGTGCAGCGAAGTGAATCAGCCAACTGTTTGTGATTTTATTGTTTCACAGTGTGAAATGGTTGTTTCTGCATCTTCAAACTGCTCAAATAATAGCAGATATGGTCGCTATAAGTTTATTGGTTTTCTTGAAACACAGATCGGCGTGAAAGGTGTCTTGTAAATTCCAGATGCCAAGCATGGACGCCAAAATCGATAACTATCTGTGTAACGTTAAGAAGAAAACCTTCTTTTATTTGTATTAATATCGTTCCTCTAGTGAAGGAAATATAAGCCTATACATGTACGCAATGGTTTATTTTAATTTTGATAGTCTGTTAATATATCACGACATACAGTGTGTTTAATGTTACTTTTCTTGATATTATTTAGACTAACTAGGTAGTTATTCTAAGGTCTATTAATTTTATTTTTAAGTGATACATGAGTGCAGCTGGCTTTACCCAGTTATTGGTTTTTAAATTATATTATTTCACATTAGTTTATTGTTTAAATTAAATGCGACTCAACACTGGAATATGTAGACCTAAGCCAAGCTGTGAACAGGATATCTGAAAAAAATAAATAATAAATTTAACTAAGCAAAGAATGGGAACAGGAAAGACGTAAAATCGTCTCTGAAATACGGTGTGTGTAAAATATGCGAGACATTAGAGGGGGCAATACGGTAAGTATAGTAACGCAGTTTAACATTATTTTGTAACTGCTTTCGTATGCAACTCTTAGTTACCGTAAACGTATGTGGATGTACGATTTATCAACCAGAAAATACGATAATTGTAACGTATTTTAACTGTCTGTAGTAAATATTTAGAACGGCATCATATGTTTTTCTTTAGATTTAAGTGAAGGTACACGTTTCTAAATATCCATGTAATCATTAACTTTAAGTTGCTTGCGTCTTACAGCGAAAAGTAAGCAAATGAATTTACTATGCTGTAATATTTTCTGCTTAGGGAAGTTTATTTAGTGGTCTTAAGAGCATGTTAAAAAGCGTAAGTTTTCCGTCGTTTATAAATGCATGCCTTCAACGTGGGATTCAAAATGGCGGATTGTTCTGCTTGTACTGTACAGTGCTCTAGCCCGCCTCACTACGTCACAACCGCCGAGGAACAGCAGTAGAACCGAGGCTCCCTATTCTTGTAGGGACCAACACAGGACTGTGTGCGCGTTAGTCAGAAAGCAGCCTCAACAGGTTGTAACCGCGTTGCTGGGTAGCTTTTATTGTGGTTGTTATGTTGTTATGGTCTTCAGTCCGGAGACTGGTTTGATGCAGCTCTCCACCCTACCCTATCCTGAGCAAGCCTTTTCATCTCCTCATAACAACGGCAACCCACATCCACTTGAATCTGCTTACTATACGCGTCTCTTGGTCTCCCTCTGCGATTTTTACCCCACACACTTCCCTCCAATGTTCAAATGTTCAAATGTTTGTATAGCTTAAGGGACTTAACTACGGGCTCATCAGTCCCTAAACTTACAAACTACTTATGAACTAACTAAGACTAAGGACGGCACAAATATCCATGCCCGAGGGGGGATTCGAACCCCCGACCGCAGTGGCCGTGCAGACCGTGACTGGATCGCCTCAGTCCCCTCGGCCACCGCGGCCGGCTCCCTCCAATGCTAAATTTACGATTCCCTTATGTCTAAGAATGTGTCCTACCAAGCGATTCCTTCTTTTAGTCAGGGTATGCCAAAATTCCTTTTCTCACCAATTCTGTTCAGTACCTCTTCATTAGTTATGCGATCTACCCACCTAATCTTCAGCATTCTTCTGTAGCACCACATTTCAAAAGCCTCTATTCTCTTCCTGTCCGCACTCCTTATCGTCCATGTTTCACTCCCGTACAAGGCAACACTCCACACAAATGCCTTCAGAAAAGACTTAAAATTAAAATATCTTTTTCAAAAATACATCCTTCATTGTTTAATTGTTTGGTTAGTCAGCAGGGGTAAAATATAAAATATTTATTTACAATTTGTTATTTGTTATTTAGCCATGAAAGGGACACGCTACGATCTGTCTGCCCAAATGTCTGCGCACACCTCGCAAATCGTTGCGTGAGGACAGCACATTTGCGCAGATATTAGGTGTGCGCAAACCTGGAAGTTGGAGTTGGAGGTTTGAGCAAAATTGCTCATATCTGTGGGTTCAAATCGCATCTGCGCGGACAAATTGGAACGTGTGGACAGGAGATCGCTGCAAATCCGTATCAGTGTATACTTTTTTCGTGTGTTTACCATGTTGACAGTGGATGAAATTGGATGAAATGTTCAAATGTTTGTTAAGCTTAAGGGACTTAACTACGGGGTCATCAGTCCCTAAACTTACAAACTACTTATGAACTACTTACGAACTAGGACGGCACAAATATCCATGCCCGAGGGGGGATTCGAACACCCGACCGTAATGGCCGTGCAGACCGTGACTGGAGCGCCTCAGTCCACTCTGCCACCGCGGCCGGCAAAATGGATGAGAACTAAAAATTCCGACTGGGAAACAAAGTTAGCCGCAGCTTATTGGCCACATATATAATATAAAGTGAAGTAGGTGTACAGTGTTTGAAACATATCTAAAACTCCGACAATATTATTTGTATCTTGTTAGAAGGAAGGCCTACTGTACTTGCTTTCATGAATTCATTCTTCTGGTAAGCGTAAATAGCTTCACAAGTGTTCGGGGTGATTTAACGCAATTCTTGTTTAGAAATTGCTGTTGAAATTTCGAGGTCTTTGCAGGTCCTTCCTGTGGCCAGGAATCTTAACGTAACTGTCAGCCAATGATGTGGAAAAATATATTTCCTCATATAAGTGTCTTTGCGTATTATGTGAGGTGTTGCCAGTGTCAAAAAGTAAGTTTCCATACCCATTCGCAAATAATTACGCCAGTCATCGGGTTTGCACTACAACTATCGATGTAGAATCACACGAGACAACTGCCTTCTTTTAAGCAGCCAATGCCTAGACATTTCTGTTTATTGCGGTTTGTTTGCATTTTTCTACTTTTCTTTTTGCAAGACGCATTGCAAATAGTGTCCGTAAAAAGATTTCCTCTATCACTGACAAAAATAAACTTCATAAAAAAGCTTATCGTATTGTTTGCCAGCCAGATTGCAGTCTGTACTACCTAGTTTAATTTTTCATGGAAATTAGCAGCGATGTGAACACCCGTCCACACGCAACGATTGGTGTGCGCAGACATTTGCGCTTGCGCAGACATTTGCGCTTGCGCAGACATTTGCGCTTGCGCAGACATTTGCGCTTGCGCAGACATTTGCGCTTGCGCAGACATTTGCGCTTGCGCAGACATTTGCGCTTGCGCAGACATTTGCGCTTGCGCAGACATTTGCGCTTGCGCAGACATTTGCGCTTGCGCAGACATTTGCGCTTGCGCAGACATTTGCGCTTGCGCAGACATTTGCGCTTGCGCAGACATTTGCGCTTGCGCAGACATTTGCGCAGACAGATGGTTGCGTGTGGACCCGCCTTAATATCGCTCCCTATTCTTGTAGGGACCAACACGGGACTCTGTCCGCGGTGATCTGAAAGCAGCCTCAACAGATAGCAACCGTGTTGCTGGGTAGCTTGTATTGTGGTCGTACTGAGAGAGAAATGGCAACAAAAGAATCGCACTGGGGTGTTTTGCGACCCACTTTAGATACTCAAGTAGTTTTGAGGTTTGATTCCATTTCCTGGAGGTGCTCCACGACCACTCTATGATGAACACACCAGGTATATTTCGCAGCATTGGCCGTTAATGTTTTATTTAAAAAAAAAACAACCACAGATCGATTTCAATCACCTAGTGATCATCTTCAGTATCCTTCAAACAAGCATATGAATGCCCTGAATGTAACTGCAACGGCAAACATAAAATTGCCTTTTTATGCCTGATGGCCGAGTGCACCAACGTCGGTCAAAAAGCACGATAATCAAGGGTTCCGAGAACACGGTCAAAAGTTGACCGCGGTTAAAACGTCTTTGCGGTGCACCAACGTTCATCACCGGTCAGCAAACCGTCGTCAGCCAATCGTACATCTGATCGTGATCAAGTCCGTGTAGCGCAATGGAAGGCACCCAAGTGATGCAAAGGTGTTACTTGAGCTTACCTACATGTGTATTCTCGACTATCTTTGGTGAATGACGACAGTACCACGTGTTGTAAATACGGTAAAATTGTACGACGCTTCTCGCCGGGCTGCAGTGGTTATGTTGGCACCAATGGTAATGACGGCAACTAAGATGACCAATAAATATTTTTTCGTGACAACTTCAATTAAAACAAAAATTATTTTCTTCGGAACGGACAAGGGTACATACAAGAACCTTCCAACCATAGAGCAAGTGCAGTATTAATTTTGCTGCGTGTGAAACGAGCAGCAATAACATTTACTCTGTAGCATGTGAAAAATATTAACGCAATTCTACACTTCATTGTTCATCTGTTGCCAACATAAGCACTAGAGCCCAGCGAGAAGGGTCGTAAAATTTCACCGAATCCAGTCATATTGCAAAGAGAAATGATTATTAAAAAAACACCCTGAGACAGATTTATATAATTACATAAATTATGATGTATTTTTTCGAACAAATCAGCACAAATGTCATTGTTGTTCACAGCGTATTTTCTCATGCACCGCGTGTTCATCTGGTAACAGAAATATACAGATAACATGTTTTAATAACACGAAAGCTTTACCATTATAGTTACGGAACATATCGCAATTTTTTATTCAAAACTTTTTCTGAATTTGCTAGTTACCTTACTGGAAATATTCATTAATTATGGTGCGGCGAACTGCTCTTCCTGGCAATGTGTCGTCGCGATATATGTTACTGTTGTCACCAATAAGCATGTTAAATGCACCAGTTGCATATGCTCTTAACGTAATCAACAATCTGTTCATAGGCGAAATAGGGTAATTTCTATCGGTAGGAAATTCTAACCTGTCACTGATTTGCTTTAACAACCACCACACTTTCTTTGGACAAACAAAATCTTTCTTCGAACTTTTTGTCACTGCAATCTTCAAAAGAGTCCCCCTTTCCACAAT
Source organism: Locusta migratoria (assembly GCA_026315105.1). NCBI lineage: Eukaryota > Metazoa > Arthropoda > Insecta > Orthoptera > Acrididae > Locusta > Locusta migratoria. Next base: position 10,124,104 of record CM048753.1, on the reverse strand, counting down.
CATGACGTTCCGGTTTTGATCCCGATTTAAATGATCGAGGTAAAATAAATCTTCGTCAATTCCGTGTAAAACAGCTAAACGCGCCGCCATCTTGATACTGCACACTCGTGTAACCCTGGTCATCTCAACAAAACCGGGCGTCAGCCGCGATCAAATTTAACCGCGATCAACTCCCTCGTTTAACTTTGGTCGGTGTCGGCGCACCAGAAACTTGAGTTGACCACGGTTAAATGTCGACTTGACCGCGATTAACTTTTGACCGAGGGTGGTGCACTCGGCCGTGAAGATGATCACTAGGTGATTGAAATCAATCTCTGGTTTTTTAAATAAAAAAAAAATTAACGGCCAATGCTGCGAAATATACTCATGTAGTTTTTTTCCGCAAACACTTCGGACATAAATAATAATTAATTATAGACGATACGATGACGACTCTGCTATTGTAATTATAAGGAAGGTAGCTTAGGTTTTAACGTCACGTCGACAGCTTGGTCATTAGAGACGAAGCTTACGCTCGGAGTATTGCGTAAGGATGGCGAAGGAAATCGGCCGTGTCCTTTTGAAAGGGACCATCCCGGCATTTGCCTGGAGTGATTTAGGGAAATCACGGGAAACCTAAATCTGGATGGCCGGAGGTGGATTTGAACCGCCATCCTCCCGAATGCGAGTCCAGTGCGTTACCACTGCTAAAGACACCTCGCGTGGTTATTGTGATAATATCTATGCACCAACTTGTAATATTTTCTCTGACCGTATTTTAACAGACAGCCAAAATTATTTGATGTTTGAGATTAGCTTTCAAAAGCGCACACTAATTTCAACTTTTACCTCTTTAAAAGTTGACTGATGAGAGGAGGAAATATAAAAATGCATCAAGTGAAGCAGGAAAAAGGGAGTACAGACGTCTGAAAATGAGATTGACAGGAAGTGCAGACTGGTAAGCAGGAGTGGCTAGAGGACAAATGCAGAACCGTAGAACAATGTATAACGAGAGAAAAGATAGGTACCGCCTACAGGAAAATAAGAGACATTTGGAGACAAGAAAAACAGTGTATGAATATCAAGCACTCAGATGGAAAACCAGTACTAAGCAAAGATGGGAAAGCTGAAAGGTGGAAGGACTATATAGGCCTGTAGAAAGGAAATAAACATGAAGGCAGTATTCTAGAAATGAAAGGCGAAGTGGAGGAAGAAGAGATTGGAGATATGATACTGCAAGAAGAATTTGACAGAGTAGATGAAATTCCGTCTGAACTGCTGATATCGTTAGAGACCCAGTCGTGAAAAAAAATTTTCCACCTGGTGTGCAAGATGTATGAGACATGGAAAATACCACCCGACTTCAAGAAGAATATAGTAATTCCAATTTCAAAGAAGTGTAGACAAATATGAAAATTACCGAACTATCAGTTTAATACGTTATGGATGCAAAAAACTAACACGAATTATTTGTAGAAGAATGGAAAAACTTGTGGAATTCGAGCTTGGGGAAGATCAGTTTGGATTTAGGGGAAATGTAGGAAGACGTGAGGCAATACTCACATTACGAATTATCTTAGATCGGTTAAGGTAAGGCAAACCTACTGTTTGTAGATTTGGAGAAAGATAATGACAATGTCGACTGGAATACACTCTTTCAAAATTTGAAGGTAACAAGAGTAAAATATAGGGAGAAGAGAGTTATATGTAAGTTATACAAAAACCAGACAGTCGTTATTAGAGTTGAAGGCATGAAAGAGACACCGAGGTTGGGAAGGGAGTAAGACAGGGTTGTAGCCTTTCCCCAATGTTGTTCGATCTGTACATTGAGCAAGCAGTGAAGGAATGAAAGGAGAAATTTGGAGAGGGCATTAAAGTGCAGGGAGAAGAAACAAAAACTTTACGGTTTGCCGATGACATAGTAATTCTGTCGGAGACCGCAAAAGATCTGGAAGAGCAATTGAATGAAATGGACAGTGTCTTGAAAGGAAGATATGAGATGAACATTAACAAGATTAAACGAAGGTAATGGAATGCAATGTCAGAAAATCAGGTGATGCTGAAGGAATTTGATTACGTAATGAGACAATAAAAGTAGTCGATGAATTTTGTATTTAGGTAGCAAGATAACTTCTGATGGCCGAAGTAAAGAAGATATAAAATGCAGAATGGCTTTGGGAAGAAAAGCGTTTCTAAAGAAGCGAAACTTGTTGGCATCCCATATTAATTTAAATGTTAGGAAGTCCTTTGTGAAAGCATTTGTCTGGAGTGTAGCATTGTATGGGAGTGAAACGTGGACGATAAGGAGTTCAGATAAAAAGATGATAGAAGCTTTTGAAATGTGGTGCTATAGACGAATGATGAAAATTAGATGGGTAGATCAAGTAACTAATGAGGATGTGCTTAACCGAATAGGGGAGAAAAGGAGTTTCTGGCATATCCTGACTAAGAGAAGGGATAGATTGGTTGGACACATTCTGAGACATCAAGGAATTGTCAACTTAGCATTAGAAGGAAGCGTATGAGGTAAAAATAGTAGAGGGAGACCGAGGGACGAATATAGTAAGCAGATTCAAAAGGATGTAGTTGCCGAACGTATTCTCAGATGAAGAGGCTTGCACAGGACAGGGTAGCGTGGAGAGCTGCATCAAACCAGTCTGCGGACTGAAGACCACAACAACATGAGCAGATGGTGGCACACTCCTCAGGGAACGGTCGTCATTAAATAAATTATTAATTCGCGATCTTGGCGTTTCTTTTATATTCTTTTAAAAACATTTTAATGCTGCCAAGTGAGGAATCGCGCTGTGGAGCCGGGGGCGTTAATTTCGCCTCATCCTGGGTGAGAATACTAAAAGAAAAGTCTCGTAGAACTGGAGACCAATATCGGTATTCTCAGTTCGGTGCAGAATTATTGAACGTATTGTCAGTCGGAATACAGCAAATTTTCTTGAGACGGTGAAGCTTCTGTGCATGGATCGACCCGTATGCTAAACTCGGTTTGCCCTACTCTCGCGTGATAACTGTATTGACAGTAAAAGATCACTACCCCACTTTTTAATGCTATTAACGATTATGACAAGTAAATTTAATCGAGTAAATTAGGAAGAAAGCGGGTACGTCAGAGGGATACGACGTCACAGAAGTGTCGAGGCGTGTACTGCTGGCTGTTTGAGCAGCGGAGCTGAGTCCCGTATTTAACTGGGAGACTTCGGCAGCCTGCTAATGAATTATTTGCCCGTGGCGGGTCCCCAAGTTCTCATCTCGATCGAGCCTCTGGGTACAGTGTGTTAATCCGGGCGTGGAATTTGTCAGCCCGAGGGATGTCTGTGTTCTGCTGGGTTCTCTCTCTCTCTCTCTCTCCCCGCATTAGTACTATTTCAGCTTGCAAGTGTCGCCACAGTCTAACATGCCAGTCGCTACACCCACTGGTGTAAAATATTTTACTGTGCAATGATGTTGTTGTTGTGGTCTTCAGTCCGGAGACTGGTTTGATGCAGCTCTCTACCCTACCCTACCCTACCCTACCCTACCCTACTCTATCCTGAGCAAGCAAAAAATCCAAATGTTTGTTACCTTATGGGACTTAACTACGGGGTCATCAATCCCTAAACTTACGAACTACTTACGAACTACTTACGAACTACTTACGAACTACTTACGAGCTACTTACGAGCTACTTACGAACTACTTACGAGCTACTTACGAGCTACTTACGAGCTACTTACGAGCTACTTACGAGCTACTTACGAGCTACTTACGAGCTACTTACGAGCTACTTACGAGCTACTTACGAGCTACTTACGAGCTACTTACGAGCTACTTACGAGCTACTTACGAGCTACTTACGAGCTACTTACGAGCTACTTACGAGCTACTTACGAGCTACTTACGAGCTACTTACGAGCTACTTACGAGCTACTTACGAGCTACTTACGAGCTACTTACGAGCTACTTACGAGCTACTTACGAGCTACTTACGAGCTACTTACGAGCTACTTACGAGCTACTTACGAGCTACTTACGAGCTACTTACGAGCTACTTACGAGCTACTTACGAGCTACTTACGAGCTAGGACGGCACAAATATCCATGCCCAAGGGGTGATTCGAATCCCCGACCGTAGTGGCCGTGCAGACCGTGACTAACGCGCCTCAGTCCCCTCGGCCACCGCGGCCGGCCCTGAGCAAGCCTTTTCATCTCTTCATAAGAACGGCAACCCACATCCATTTGAATCTGCTTACTGTATCCATCTCTTGGTCTTCCTCTGCGGTTTTTACCCCACACACTTCCCTCCATTGCTAAATTCACGATTCCTTGATGTCTAAGAATATGTCCTACCAATCGATCCCTTCTTTTAGTCAAGGTACGCCAGAAATTCCTTTTCTCACCAATTCTGTTCAGTACCACCTCATTAGTTACGCGATCCACACACCTAATCTTCAGCATTCTTCTGTAGCACCACATTTCAAAAGCATCTATTCTCTTCCTGTCCGCACTGCTTTTCGTCCATGTTTCACTCCCATATAAGGCAACACTCCACACAAATGCTTTCAGAAAGGACTTATTTAGGCTTAAATCAATATTCGATGTTAGCAAATTTCTCTTTTTCAAAAACGCTTTTCTACCCATTGCCATTCTGCATTTTATATCCTCTGTACTGAGACCATCACATGTTATTTTACTACCCAAGTAACAAAACTCATCTACCACCTTCATTGTTTCGTTACCTAATCTAATTCCTTCAGCATTGCCTGATTTTCTAAGACCGCATTCCGTTATTTTTGTTTTTCTCTTGTTAATATTCATTTTATACGCTCTCTTCAACACACTATCCATTCGATTCAACTGCTCTTCCAGGTCCTTTGCTGTCTCTGACAGAATTACAATGTCATCAGCAAAACGCAATGTTTTTATTTCTGTACCGTGAACTTTAATCCCTATTCCAGATTTAACTTTGCTTTCCTTTATAGCTTGCTCGATGTATAAATTGAATAATATTGAAGAAAGGCTACTACCCTGTCTTACTCCCTTCCCAACTGATGCTTCCCTTTCATGCCTTCAAGTCTGACAACTGCTGTTTGGTTTTTGTACAAGTTGTAAATAACCTTGCGCTCCATACATTTTACTCCTGCTGATTTCAGAATTTGAAAGAGTTTATTCCAATCAACAATGTCAAAAGCCTTCTCCAAATCTAAAAAAGCTAGGAATGTAGGTTTGCCTTTCCTTAATCTATCTTCTAAGAGAAGTCGTAAAGTGAGGAGTGACTCCCGGGTGCCCTACATTTCTCCTGAACCCAAACTGGTCTTCCCCGAGGGCAGCTTCTACCAGCGCTCTGTCCAACCGTAATATCAGGAACCTTAGCAAACATTTTCATCAGTCACATAACGGATATTTGAAAAGGTAGAGACAGATTGAAGATTCGAAGATATGTAGATGACACCATATGTATGGTAAAGAAGAAAAAAAAATAGATGAACTCCACTCCGAAATAAAAAAAAAAGCCTACAGAAACATAAAGTTCACAATTGAAAACGAAAATTACAGCAAAATAAATTTCCTTGATGTAACAATAGGAAAAAGAAAAGGGTAAACATTCATTCAAAAAGAAATGCACACAATCATTCAAATACCAAGGAACAATGGATATAACACAAAAGTAGTACAGAAACTCAATCAGAAAATTAAGACAAATACGGAACACACACAACGTTTCAAACAAAACCAAAAAATAGAAAAATGCAACACCCGAACACCCTCACACAAACAAGAAACACGCACAATGAGAACACCACACAAAAACACACCAAATGGTATACCATGACATACCCACACAAAGTGATAGACATACCGTACTGAAGAAACAGTCTCCACATAGCATATACAACTGCCCAATCTATAGAAACAAATCTACAACTAGAAATCAAGAAAGACATATTACAAGGATCAGGAATACACAAACTTGAATGCCAAAGTTGTCATGCAGAGTACACAGGAATGGCAGAGATTTGAAAACAAGATACAAAGAACACATCAGATGTTGGAAATATGAAACAAACCACATTTGCCTAACACTTAAAACAACAAAGCCATTACCCAACCAATATAGAGCATGACATGAAATTACCAGGACCAACAACGACAACAAACACCACAAACAAACACACAAAAATTACCATATCCAGAAAGCAGTAGCCGAGAACAAATAATTACTAAAGGATCAGACAAACATCAGTGAAAACTCATTGGTAAATCTAGTCAAAGAAATGAGACAGTAATTAAAGCACACACACACACACACACACACACACACACACACACACACACACACACACACACACACAGAGAGAGAGAGAGAGAGAGAGAGAGAGAGAGAGAGAGAGAGAGAGAGAGAGAGAGAGAGAGAGAGAGAGACAAAGCAACTTACGCCTAGTGAATATAATTGGGAAAGAAAAACCTAAAGCCAGCAATCAGCACCCACCAAATATTGTAAGTAATATCCAAATGTCATTCACTATACTTAGATAACGCACCAGAACTGTTTACTACCCAAGTAAAGAAACTCGTCTACTTTTATTGTCTCAGTACCTAGTCTAATTACTTAAGCATCGTCTGATTTTCTGACATTCCATTCCATTACCTTCTTTTTACTATTGTTAATGTTAATCTTATATCTGTCCATTCCATTCAATTGCTCTTCCATATCCTTTGTAGTCTGACAGAATTACTATGTCATCAGCAAACCGCAAAGTTTTATATTTCTTCTCCCTAGACTAATTCCCTTTCCAAATTTTTCCTTGTATTTCTTCAGATTTCTTTAAGTGTGACTGAACAACGTTGGGGGTAGGCTTCAACTCTTATACCCTTTCATGTTCTTCCACTCTAATAACAGCTGTCTACTTTTTGTACAAGTTGAATATAACTATTCCCTCCCTATATTTTAGCCGTGCTACCCCTCAGAATTTGACGGTGTATTTCAGCCAACATTGTCAAAAGCTTTCTCCAGATCTACAAATGATAAACACGAAGTTTTGTCTTTCCTTAATCTAAGATAATTCGTAATACGGACATAGCTTCATGTGTTTCTTCATTTCGCCTACACCCAAACTGATCTTCTCCAAAGTGGGATTCCTCCAATTTTTCCATTCGTCTGTATAAATAACACTGTTCGACATGGGATCTACTACTAAAGAGTGTGCTTCTATACCAGTTTACCATGGAAAATTCAAATATGTAAACAAAATGTCGATATCAGGGATACTTTTTATGTAATATGTATACTTATGTACGTGCACTGACAATTAATGGCGAACAGCGACGTTATAGAGAAATACGGATATGTTGCCGCTTCCAGCAGTGATAGAACGTGATAAATTTTTGTTCGACAGCAGTGGGAAGAATGAGACGTCATTAGGTTACTCCCAGTCACACCTCTGTCATTAAGACACCTGAAACATCCCATTAACTGGAACGACGATAACCGGTCGGTGCCTCAGCAGTTAAGCTCCACGCCTCGCAAAGGCAGGAGCATAGAGTTTACAACAGTGCTGTTAGCTGTAATTTGTGTCAATCTTGACGAGTGGGCGTTTTGGCTGACATGTAACTGTCTGTCATATTTCCGAGCACGGCTGAATTTTTAAGTTCCTGAGTTTAAACCGGTTGAGGTTGGTGCTGAAGGCAAATGACTACTTGTTTTTACAAATCAGCGTTTTTCTTCTTCTTCTTCTTCTTCGTCGTCGTAGCAGCCTTGTCCCACGTCAAGCAGGGTCGGCATTGCTCTTCTGCATCCTTCTCCTCCACAATACTCGATTCATTGCTTCTTCCTTCTTCCGTCCTTTCTCCCTTCCGTCCTTTCTCCCTTCCGTCCTTTCTCCCTTCCGTCCTTTCTCCCTTCCGTCCTTTCTCCCTTCCGTCCTTTCTCCCTTCCGTCCTTTCTCCCTTCCGTCCTTTCTCCCTTCCGTCCTTTCTCCCTTCCGTCCTTTCTCCCTTCCGTCCTTTCTCCCTTCCGTCCTTTCTCCCTTCCGTCCTTTCTCCCTTCCGTCCTTTCTCCCTTCCGTCCTTTCTCCCTTCCGTCCTTTCTCCCTTCCGTCCTTTCTCCCTTCCGTCCTTTCTCCCTTCCGTCCTTCCACCTCATCTTCGGTCTTCCTCTCCCCACTCCTTCAATTTATATATCTTCAACTCTGTTTCCGATATACACTTTTCCTTTTCTCTGCAAGTGTTACAATGTAGCGCCTGTATGGTGTTTGGTGGGAGTCGTTAGCTGAAATATTATGTACTGAACAGGGAATAAATGGAAATGGCGGATTATGATAAAAAGGGAATAAAAATTAAATTAAAACAAAAAGAATTAGAACGACTGTAAGGGTAAAGATGGGCGGCTTCGACATTATAAAAAGAAGACGACGTTACTTTCAGTAAGTACCATCTCGATGTGCAATGATGGTACGTCAGGGATCTGTAATCAAATATTATATAATTAAAGGTACACACCGTCGTGATGGGGAATTGGACGTATTAAAATCTGTTATTGTGCAGTGAGACGTTTGCTAAATTTCAGTTGTGGGCTCTGATTATGCGGTTGGCAAGAATGTAACATAAACGGAAAATATTCGGACTTAGTTTTAATAAATAGCTATACAAATTCGACTGCAGGTCCTGTAATGATCACTATCTTTGATGTAGGAAATATTGGAATAGAAAAAAGCAATGGAACCGATTTAACAATTAATGCACTGATAATTATTAGACGTAATGGCGTCCAATTCCTTCACACTTCAAGTTCACGCCACTCGACTGAAAAAAGGGCAGTTAAATGAAAGATGACTGTCATTTAAAATTTTATGTTCAATGTATTTCAAGTTAAAAATCATAATTTACAGGAGCGGCAGTATACTTACACAAAATTGAGTATGACCATAGGAGAGCTGCATCGAATACGTCTTATCTCCAGAAAGGCGATACGAAGACAAAAAAACCGCTGTTCCTTCTCTCCTGCAGTAAAACAAGGGAAGGTGGATCACAGATAATTTAATGGGAGAGAAAGAAGAACGATCTTTGCACTACTCGAAATTTCTCTGATTCATGAAATTATTTATTTATTTGGCTACGATTTATATTGTGTCGTTTCAGTGTCCATACCACCTCAGTCTACTCTCTCTTATTTTTTCCCCATGGGTCCCACTTCCACAACTACTCTAACAAATCCATTTCTAATTCCGTCATTTCTTGTTACCCCACACATCCACCTCAGCATCCTCATTTCTGCCACTTCCCTCTTCCTTTCCTGGGCTACTGTGATTGGCCATGTCTTGCCCCGTACATCATAGCAGGCCTTACCACCGACTTGTACACTTTCCCTTTCAACCCATTGCTCACCTTCTCGCCACACAACACTTCGCTCATTCTCCTACAGTTGATCCAACCACAGTTTATTCGATGCTGTATCTCGCTTTCCAGTCCTCCGTTCCTCTGTATGTACGACCCCAGGTATTTAAATTTACAGACCGATTTCAGTTCCTCCTCCTGGATCTTGCAAGACCTTATCTGCCCATCCTTCAGTGCTAAATATTCTGATTCCGTCCTGCTAATTTTCATCCCTCTTTCTTCTAGTGCCATCCTCCAGCTTTTCTTCAAGTCTATCGATGCTCTGTCAATGAACCACATCATCTGCAAACATATTCCATGGCCAGAATGAAACTTTCACTCTGTAGCGGAGTGTGCGCTGATGTGAAACTTCCTGGCAGATTAAAGTTGTGTGCCGGAACCGGGACTCGAACCTGAGACCTTTGCCTTTCGCGAGCAAGCGCACTACCGACTGTGCTATCCCGACAAGACTCACGATGCCGCCTCACAACTTTACTTCCGCCAGTACCTCGCCTCCTACTTTCCAAACTTCATAGTTCTCCGGTTCTGGCACACAATTTTAATCTGCCATGAAGTTTCATATCGGCGCACACTCCGCTGTAGAGTGAAAGTTTCATACTGGAAACATCCCTTAGGCTGTGGCTAAGCCATGTCTCCACCATATCCTTTCTTCCAGGAGTGCTAGTCTTCCATGGTTCGCAGGAGAGCTTCTGTGAAGTTTGGAAAGTAGGAGGCGAGGTACTGGCGGAAGTAAAGTTGTGAGGCGGCATCGTGAGTCGTGTCGGGATAGCACAGTCGGTAGTGCGCTTGCCCGCGAAAGGCAAAGGTCCCAGGTTTGGGTCCCCGTTCCGGCACACAATTTTGATCTGCCAGGAAGTTTCATATTCAGTGGCGCTTCCTTTTTCACGTCTTTCACCATCCCATCCATAATGAGGACAAAGAGGTAAGGGCTAAGCGCAGACCCACTTTGACTGGGAACTCCTCTGCCACGCCCACACAACTTCTCACCTGTGTCATGGCTCCTCTGTACATTTCCTTCACTAACATTTCTCTAGTTCCGTACTATTAATGTAGTACAGGTATATTACTGAAGAGGCATTTTTAAATTTCCGGAAATAGCACGTCGTCGTGGATGTCGATATAAGCCAGACAACTTCGGCTACATCTGTGGGAATGTCACCTTTGTCAGAAATAGGAAGAAAATTACAACAGTTATAAAGAAAGCATACACAAACATTACTTTGGAGTAGAGGTAGGAAACCAAGATAAAGAATGGGCACCACATTTCTGTTGTGCTACATATTACTGCAAACTAATTCAGTGGTAGAAAGGTCAAGAGAATCTTTAATTCAGCACAAAGTTCCTAGTGATTGGAAAAAAAGCGCAGGTGACTCCCGTTTATAAGAAAGGAAAGAGAACTGACCCACACAATTGCAGGCCAATATCGTTAACATCAGTTTCATGTAGAATTCTAGAGCATATTCTCAGTTCGAATATAGTAAATTTCCTTTAAACGGAAAAGCTTCTTTCCATGAATCAGCACGGGTTTAGGAAATATCATGTGAAACTCAGCTTGCCCTTTTCTCACATGACATCTTGCGAGCCATGGATGAAGGGCAACAGGCGGATTGTGTTTTTCTCGACTTCAAAAAGGCGTTCGACACGGTGCCACACTGCAGACTGCTAACCAAGATACGAGCTTATGGAATAGGTTCACAGATTTGTGACTGGCTGGAAGACTTCCTAAGTAATAGAACGCAGTACGTTGTTCTCGACGGCCAGTGTTCATCAGAGACGAGTGTATCGTCAGGCGTGCCCCAGGGGAGTGTGATAGGACTGCTATTATTTTCTATCTATATAAATTATCTGATGGACAGAGTAAGTTGTAATTTGCGGCTGTTTGCTGATGATGCTGTGGTGTATGGGAGGGTGTCGTCTGTAACTGACTGTAATAGCATTCAGGATGACTTAGACAAATTTCTAGTTGGTGCGAAGATTGGCAGCTAGCTCTCAATGTAGAAAAATGTAAGGTGATGCGCCTGAGTAGAAAAAACAATCCCATAATGTTCGAATACAGCATTAGTAGTGAGCTTCTTGATGCTGTCGCGTCGTTACAAAATCGAGGCGTAACACTGCAGAGCGATATGACATGGAACGAGCATGTAAGGACAGTTGTGAGTAAGGCGGACAGCCGACTTCGGTTTATTGGGAGAATTTTGGGAAGATGTACTTCACCTGTAAAGGAGACCGCGTATAAAACGCTTGTGCGACCACGTCTTAAGTATTGCTCAGGTGTTTGGGACCCGCAGCAGATCAGTTTAAAGGAAAAAATTGAAACTGTTCAGAGGCGAGCAGCTAGGTTTGTTACTGGTAGGTTCGACCAATGCGGGAGTGTCACGGAAATGCTCCGGCAACTCAATTGGGGATCGCTGGAAGAAAGACGACGTTCTTTTCGTGAATTTCTGTTAAGTAAATTTAGAGGGCCGGAATTTGAAGCTGAGGGTAGTACGATCTTGCTGCCGCCTACTTACATCACAAAGACAATAGAAGTTAGGGCTCGTACGGAGGCTTAGAGGCATTCTTTTTTTCCTCGTTCAATTTGGGAGTGGAATAGGAAAGGTGGTACAGGGTACCCTCCGCCACTCACCTTACGGTAGATTGCGGAGTACGTATGTAGATGTAGGTGTAGAATGTGTCGTTTGCTTTGCCCGTGGTGTGGAGACAGCCCAAGGACCATGTTGCTGATGGTTATTTCTAACAAAAATTCAACCAGTGATATGAGACGTAAAGGAGTAAAGGAATACACAGGGGAATGGTAGAGTAAAAAAAATTGTACGACCAGTTAGAGAGAAATGGGAGTGGGCTGAATGGAGGGAGGAATAGCGAGGGCAGAGGGAGAGACCGGAAGTGGAGCCACAATGGCGCATCGGAAGTGACGCATGGGCTGACCGCGCCCTGGCCGCCGCTTCCGCCAGATTGTTTTTTATCGGCGCATGCCACCTGTGTGTGCGAGCGAGCGAGAGAGAGAGAGAGAGAGAGAGAGAGAGAGAGCAGGTGACTGACTAGGGTGTTGGACTCGCCTAGCCACCAGTTTGTGGCGGGCGGGCGATGGACACGAGTTTCCACAGCGCCTCACTAGTTCGCCGCGATTCGAGAGGATGTTAATGTTCGGCATCCGGGTTGTGCGGTGCTGTGACTAGTTCGTTAAAAACCAGTTCGCTCCCAGGTGGATCGAGTCTAAATTCCTCCAGTCGAGGATCTCCTGGGAGGGTGCGACGTCAGAGTGCATTGCCACAGTATAGGTGCTGACGCTCCAGTGCTCTCTGTCTGCAGTACGCCGACATCTGCATCACGGTGGCCACTGGTGTTTGTTAGCACGGTGGACGGTGCTTCATCCGATGTAGTGGGCAGTCGGTCTACAGAGGTCTCCCTCCATTTACACGTTGATTGGGGCAGTGTGGCCTTCGCGTGCAGGGCACAAGCTAGGAAGCAACAGCAAATACGCGTCTCACTGATGTGCTAGAGTCTTAGCCTCACTCTCCATAAGGTCGCCATTACCCATTAAAGACTCAGGCAATTGGTCTTAGCTGTTTCTTCGTGCCTAAGCTGTTTCGCGCGTCTGTTGTTTCGCGCCTCTGCTGTAGCTGTTTCGCTCGTCTGTAGCTGTTTCGCTCGTCTGTAGCTGTTTCGTGATTTAGCTATGTCACTGAGGTTCTTCATGCTTTAGCAGTAAAAATCACTGAAACAGTGTTGTGCCACACCGGTTTAGGATTTTCACCCATCGTTAATCATTCGGCGTAAATAGTGACAATGCCTCTCTGCATCCTGTTCTTGCCGAGCCGGTACGCTGGCTGTAATGATATCGACGTCAGAGGAAGATGATACTCCAAAAGCTACGTGTTTAAAGTTTTATACTATTTACCCCTCTTTTTGTCGCATTTTACTGCAACAGAAGATCTAGACACTTCAATTTGCTAACAGCTGTAAAGGAACGCTTTAAAATAAAGGAAACGTTCTAGAAAAGTGATGTAAATATACATTGCTAGTGGCTTGATTGATTTGATCTTCGTTTGTATCGATCCCTTAAGCATACGATAGTATTGTGTGTGCACATTTACATGAAATTCACACTTGCAATAAGAATTTTAAGGAACTGTGTAAGTCGTATAGAAGCGACGATCGTTTCAATTCTAGTTTCATGGCGCATATTTTAATAAACGCTTCAGTGGTAATTTATTTGGAATAAAATCACTCGTTTTTTGCATTCATTAATGTGTATTGGTGTTCACTGTGAATAATTTGTGATCAGAGTATTGATTCAGGCAGAAAACAGTGAAATTTCATTTACTAGCATCTTAACGAGTTTTTCTCGCAGAATTCTTAGCACAGTGAGGTGCTTGAAATGTTAGATTTTATTCCCACCCCCTTAGCAGGCTGTTTCAGCAAGTCAGTTGCCTTGAAAATTTTTCGTGGTTTAACCCCCTTTGTACCAAATGTTTCTGCTCTTTGTGAGACCGAGGTTTCAACTCAATCGTGTCTTAGACTGCTGCGTAGTAGGTACGTCTTAATGGTCTGATACAGACCAGCGCACTTGCGTATGGAGGTTAAATGTCGAATTTGACGAACCTTCAAAATTCTTTGTTGGTGTATTTAATAAATAGAGGTATCCGCGCTAACCTTGCTACCGTCCCAAGCACATCTTTCTAGTTCCATACACTTTCACCGACGTCGCCTCTGCGTTGTACTGCTATGGTGTAACTATGCCTTCTGCTTTGGAAGTGTTCTGCGCCAGAACTTTATAGCCGCGTGATAGTCGGTGGATTGTTAGAGAAAGCTGCTGGACAGAAGCCGAAGAGAGGCTTTCGGTGGAACGCCAAGTAGGACGAGCTGACGCTAGCGCACTAATCCACTGAACTCCATCCAGGCGGAGGAAACTGGAGCAGGAAAGAGTTCAAGGTGACAGCGAAACGGTTCCTGGAGGGAAAGTACACACACAACCACTTCTTCAGGCAGTAATTGGGCGAACGCGTCTGGTAAGGAGTGGATTAGTGGAAAATGCAAACACGTGTTTTCTGGAAATATAGGGGCGGGGGCAAGTGGGGGTGTCAGTTGTGGGGAGGTGGTAGAGAGAGAGAGTTCAGAGCCAGAGCTATATTGAGGTGACCTCGCACAGTTGACAGGTGCCAAAGCTGTGACGGCGCCCCCCCCCTTCACCAATAAAAAGACCTTCCGATTTTTTTCTGTGAGTTTGAGAAATTAAGTGAATGAAGTGTTATTGAAAAGGATTGTAGACATGAAGAGCAGTTTTTTCTGTTATACCTTGAAAATGACGGGCGTTCACATCCCGAAATACTGCCTGTTGCGGAAGACGTTGGTCAACTATATTCCCGTAAAATATTTGAACATTATGTTCAAATGTTTGTAAAGCTTATGGGACTTAACTACGGGGTCATCAGTCCCTAAGCTTACAAACTAGCTTATCGTAAGGACGGCACCAATGCCCGAGGGGGGATTCGAACCCCCGCCCGTAGTGGCCGTGCAGACCGTGACTGGAGCGCCTCAGTCCCCTCGGCCACCGCGGCCGGCTGAACATTATGACTGTACTTCACGCACCAGTTGTCAATAATAAAATATATGTCAACCCGACATGTTTCGGGACGACTTTATCCCATTATAAAGTTCTGCAAAACAAGCCGGTCGGGGGTTCGAATCCCCCCTCGGGCATGGATATTTGTGCCGTCCTAGTTCGTAAGTAGTTCATAAGTAGTTTGTAAGTTTAGGGACTGATGACCCCGTAGTTAAGTCCCATAAGCTTTACAAACGTTTTTTGTAAAACAAGGAAACGTAGAATAATAAGGGCACTATATACAAACGACTGTACCGACAAATATTGCAAAGAAACTAACCTACCTACCATAAAACTTATCTGCTGCTAGGAAGCATCGTTAAACACAATAGCTGGGTATGTAAATTGCCAAAAATAAAACTTTGCGCAGTACCGCATGTTTCTCAGATGGCAGCAAGTTGTGCACTAACGGACAGCTGATCCAACTTAAAAGATTGTACATATGCTTAACCGCTGTCATTGGTGGCCAAAGATATTCTAATCAAGATACCTAACGTTTATTCATAAAATCAGTCACTAAATTAAAGGTTTTGTATCGCAACTACGCTCTAAATTTTTTTCGGTGAAGTTAAAAGCAAGAAGTTGATGGACGATCATCAGTGCTGACAGGAAGAGGATTGAGGCTTTTGAAATGTGGTGCTACAGAAGAATGCTGAAGATTAGGTGGGTGGATCGCGTAACTAATGAGGAGGTACTGAACAGAATTGTGGAGAAAAGGAATTTCTGGCATACCTTGACTAAAAGAAGGGATCGATTGGTAGGACACATTCTTAGACATGAAGGAATTGTGAATTTAGCATTGGAGGGAAGTGTGTGGGGAAAAAATCGCAGAGTGAGACCAATAGATGAATATAGTAATTAAATTAAGATGGATGTGGGTTGCCGTTCTTATGAGGAGATCTAGAGGCTTGCTTACAACAGAGTAGGATGGAGAGCTGCATCAAACCAGTCTCCGGACTGAAGACCTCCACAACAACGACCCTGCTCGGTTTTGCAGTTCGCCGTACCATGGCTTGTTCCTCACAGAACGATTATTCTTATAGCAAATATTATTTCCTTTTCATACATATATAGTGGTTAATGCTTATGATAACAACGTAAATATTACATATTTTGAAAGGAAAACTTACATTTTCCTTCTATAACCAAGAAACCTCTCGAAGTTCAATATTCCATGTGATGGCGTCGGTCATAGAAACAACAATTTAATGTAGTGTTCCTTTGTCGCTCAGTGCTGCCCTGAGTCAACAAATAATACAATTCCTGGAGACAACATTGTCTCTTTATACCAAAAGTATTAAACATAAGGAGAGGCATTGAATTGATATGCATTTCACAGGGAACGTGTGGCAGAATTAAAGTATGTGGAGTAGAGAGGGACATGCTGTAAGACAGCCCGTGTAGTTGCTTTGGCTGCAACGCTGTGTTAGCTGAGTGGTCTAAAGCGCCTACATAGTAAGTAGGAGGTCCCGGATTCGAATCCCGGCCACAGCACAAATTTTAATTGAATGCCTCTCCTTGCGTTTATTACCCTGCGTCGTTCAGCTTCTGCTGTTTAAGTGTGTGGGGTGTGTGTTGACGCTTCTGCTTGTGTGTCATCTTCAGGAGCAGCTGCGGAAGCGCAAGGAGGCGGAGGAGCAGCAGGAGGCGCTGAACCGGTCGCTGCGCGGCTCCCGCAAGCTGCAGGCCCTGGAGTCGCGGCCGCACGGGCTCGTCAACGACGCCTACTCGTCCGCCGACGAGGACGACCAGGTGGCCAGCCAGCAGCTCGCCGCCGTGCACCGCGTCATCGGTGAGTAGCCAACTGTGTCATCTCATGTTCTCGTCATGTGCAATCCCAGTATTCTGGAAAATAAAAATTATAAGGTATGTTACT
Source organism: Locusta migratoria (assembly GCA_026315105.1). Classification (NCBI taxonomy): domain Eukaryota; kingdom Metazoa; phylum Arthropoda; class Insecta; order Orthoptera; family Acrididae; genus Locusta; species Locusta migratoria. The sequence continues at coordinate 10,107,260 of CM048753.1, read as the reverse complement.
GATATACTCATATCCATGGTCTAGAGATGGGCAAAATCGAGAACTTTCGGGGATCGAGGACTTTCGGGGATCGAGGACTTTCGGGGATCGAGGACTTTCGGGGATCGAGGACTTTCGGGGATCGAGGACTTTCGGGGATCGAGGACTTTCGGGGATCGAGGACTTTCGGGGATCGAGGACTTTCGGGGATCGAGGACTTTCGGGGATCGAGGACTTTCGGGGATCGAGGACTTTCGGGGATCGAGGACTTTCGGGGATCGAGGACTTTCGGGGATCGAGGACTTTCGGGGATCGAGGACTTTCGGGGATCGAGGACTTTCGGGGATCGAGGGCTTTCGGGGATCGAGGGCTTTCGGGGATCGAGGGCTTTCGGGGATCGAGGGCTTTCGGGGATCGAGGGCTTTCGGGGATCGAGGGCTTTCGGGGATCGAGGGCTTTCGGGGATCGAGGGCTTTCGGGGATCGAGGGCTTTCGGGGATCGAGGGCTTTCGGGGATCGAGGGCTTTCGGGGATCGAGGGCTTTCGGGGATCGAGGGCTTTCGGGGATCGAGGGCTTTCGGGGATCGAGGGCTTTCGGGGATCGAGGGCTTTCGGGGATCGAGGGCTTTCGGGGATCGAGGGCTTTCGGGGATCGAGGGCTTTCGGGGATCGAGGGCTTTCGGGGATCGAGGGCTTTCGGGGATCGAGGGCTTTCGGGGATCGAGGGCTTTCGGGGATCGAGGGCTTTCGGGGATCGAGGGCTTTCGGGGATCGAGGGCTTTCGGGGATCGAGGGCTTTCGGGGATCGAGGGCTTTCGGGGATCGAGGGCTTTCGGGGATCGAGGGCTTTCGGGGATCGAGGGCTTTCGGGGATCGAGGGCTTTCGGGGATCGAGGGCTTTCGGGGATCGAGGGCTTTCGGGGATCGAGGGCTTTCGGGGATCGAGGGCTTTCGGGGATCGAGGGCTTTCGGGGATCGAGGGCTTTCGGGGATCGAGGGCTTTCGGGGATCGAGGGCTTTCGGGGATCGAGGGCTTTCGGGGATCGAGGGCTTTCGGGGATCGAGGGCTTTCGGGGATCGAGGGCTTTCGGGGATCGAGGGCTTTCGGGGATCGAGGGCTTTCGGGGATCGAGGGCTTTCGGGGATCGAGGGCTTTCGGGGATCGAGGGCTTTCGGGGATCGAGGGCTTTCGGGGATCGAGGGCTTTCGGGGATCGAGGGCTTTCGGGGATCGAGGGCTTTCGGGGATCGAGGGCTTTCGGGGATCGAGGGCTTTCGGGGATCGAGGGCTTTCGGGGATCGAGGGCTTTCGGGGATCGAGGGCTTTCGGGGATCGAACACCAAACTGAGAACTAAAAAAAATGGTGGTGCCTAGGCAAATCTACTTGATGCCAGTATTAACGATCTGGACAAGTTCTCTATATGAAATAAGCGTTGTCAACATTTGTTTAAAAAACATGGTTTGAAAATCAAGTGTGCAAAATTTCATAAAGATCGGGAAGAAACTATAGATTTTACGTAAAGTACCCTCCGCCATGCACCATACTATAGTTTTACGTAGAAAGGGACCTTCCACTTGTTCTGATAGTCAACCATAAAAAATTTTATGAAGATGGAAAACACCCCTAGATTTTGTCGATTTCGGCAACTAAAAGTACCCTCCACCATGCGCCTTAATTCGACCCGAAAGCAAAATGCGTTCTCGACTGACGTATTCTACCTATAAACTACATAGCTACCTGCCAAATTTCAGCTTCATACGTGAAGTAGTTTTCATGATTCCGTGTTCAATCTGTCAGTGAATGAGTAATCACTCGCTTTTACACATACAGATAAACATAGCAATGATTTAGTAGATAATCAAATTACACCTTTTCATTTGTTTGAAAAATAAAATATATTAGAATTACCAGTAAAAAAAATAGATTTAAAACAGCGCCCCAAATTCGTGCAGAATTGGTAGAAATGAACGCGACAACAATGTGTGTTGCAACAGTAAAACAGGAGACTAACTTAAGCCAGCTTGCAGTGTTGTCACAGCAAGAAGGCCCATAAACAAACAGAAGAGACTTGAATGGGTTAGATATCGTAATTTGACATCGGAAGAGTGGACTAAGGTGTTATTCACCGACGAATGTAAATTCGAGATTTTTGGAACCAGAAGAACATTTGTTCGCCGATTTGTAGGGAAAAGGGTAGCCCAGCATTGTGTTTTACCTACAGTTAAACACGTTGGAGATTGTTATGCTTTGAGGATGTTTTGCCGGAGTTGGTAACACTGTGAAAATAGGATGTATGCTGTACCACTGCATACTTCAAAACCGTGCAATACCAAGAGGATTTCGCTTAATAGGGAAAGGGTTCACCTCACGACAGGATAATGACTCAAAACATCGGTCGGCATACTGTAAGAACTACATTGCATCAAAGGAAAAACAGAAAGACTGAAAGATATGGTATGGTTGTCCCAAAGCCCCGACTGTAATCCATTGAAATTGTGTGGGATAAAGTGGACAGACCTATCAGGGACGTCAATATATCCAGCAAGGAACATCTCTGGAATATTATTAAAGACTAGCCGAACCCCCGCTGCTTCGCATGCGTAGGCTGGTTGGTCTGCACCGGTTGTTTCTTTTTAATCCTGATGAAGAATCCATATTTTAAGTTTCGTAGTTATACCTTGTAATTTGAGTTAACAGCACCATATTTTTGAAAATAAATTTTTGCATCTCGTATTTCATCCCCTTATTGGTCGAATTTCCAAAAATACCGTAACACGTGTCATTTAAATTTGAACCCCGAATCCAAATCCGAAAATTTGTAATTTTCACTTCAAAATTGCCTAAATAGCAACAGATTTTCGATAAACATCCCCTCCCTAATTTAACCCCGTTGATGGTTGAATTTCCAAAAATGCCGAAACACGTATTTTTTAACGTCTAACCAGCTATACAAATATCAATTTTTGCAGCTCTAGCTTCAGAATTGTATCAATAGCAACGTGTTTTCAAAAAGAATTTTTGATCCTCAATTTAACCCTCTTACTTATTGAATTTCCAAAAACACTAAAAATCATGGATTGTTAATCCTGACCAAGATTCAATATCCGAAGTTTCGTAGTTGTAGCTTAAAATTTGTGTTAACAGCAACATCTCGTATTTCACCCCCTTATTTATCGAATTTCAAAAAATGTCGAAACACGTTTCTTTTAATTTCGAATCCTGAATTAAAATCCGAAATTTTGTAGTTCTAGCTTCAAAATTGCCTAAATAGCTACGTATTTTCAAAAAACGCTTCATCCCCTATTTCACCCCCTTACGGAGGGAATATCGAAAAATGGCTTCTTAAATGACGCCTACAGAGTAAGATCAACACGCTCCACAAATTTCAACTTTCTATCTTCAGTGGTTTGGGCTGGGCGATGATGAGTCAGTCAGTCAGTCAATCAGTCAGTCAGTCAATCGGGACACTTCGTTTTATATATAGAGATGTGTGGAATCATGTAGATTCACGATACCTACTAGTCTAGTGTAGTTAGCGAACGAACCAGTTCGAAAGAGCGCTCCCACAGGCGAATTAAGCTACCTAGTTCGCAGATCCCTCGCCTCTTAGTTCGTCCGCTCCTTTTCCGAAGACTGACGGGGAACAGCGAGAGGACGCGAGAGCGCGCAGAATCGCGTGATTCCCTTCTGCCAGTTGCCGTCATTTCGAGCTGAGATGCAGCTCAGCTGTAGTTTTAGTAGCGGTAGCAATAGTCAAAAACGAGCCGACGAACTAAAAAGAGCGACCTACTTCGCGGCCGAGCTGCGAACTGAAAGGACCGGTCGCGAACTAAAATATGCGCGATAGGTCGCGAACAGAATTAAAAATCACGTGTTTGCCTTCTGCTGATGAGCCATTTCGAGGTGAGCGTCTGCCTGCTAGATTACATAGTTCAGTGCTACAAAATTTCTGTTTCGAAGTATTTTGCACTCTGCAATAACTGACTAATAAATTTCATAATGCCAAGAAATAGAGATAACTCTAAACTTAAACGCGAGAAATTATCCACAAACTGTTTCTTTTGGTTTGCGTGATATCGTTAGCGGCTCAAGCAGCAAGAGCATGAAGCAGCTAGGTGGGGGAACTTCTCCCTCCACCTGTATGCGCAGACCACGCCGCTCAGCCGTCACTGGGAGCGGACGAACTAAAAGAACGAACTAGTTCGCGGCTCTGCCGCGAACTAAAGTGAGCGCTCCCGACCGCGAACTATTATGCGCAAGTCTAACACCTACAAAAACTGATTGTCCGCATGCCTCGAGTTTGTGAGGCAGTCATTAAATACTTGGATGAAAGTAAAATATGATTTTGATTGTATTATATATGTATAAATATGTATATATAACATGTATATATAACTTATATTTCGTGAGAAATAACGTTTGATTTGTATTGTAAATAAAAAATTCCAGCGTGTATTGAAATTAATTAGCGGTAGTGTAGATGTCGATGGAGACATAGTCATTATTCTTTGTGTAATTCACAGTTTCATTATACGAGGTGTATTCAAGTTCTAAAGCCTCAGATTTTTTCTCCGGACTGGAAAGAGATAGAAACATGCGCATTGTTTTAAAATTAGGCCGTGTTCATTGTCAGTACGTCCCAGAGATGGCAGCACCGTACGGCAGATGGAATTTTACCGCCAGCGGCGAGAATGAGAACTGTTTTAGACACTTGAAATGACGACGTTTTCCTTACTTGAACAGCGTGCAATCATTCGTTTTCTGTATTTGCGTGGTGTGACACCAATTGAAATCCATCGACAGTTGAAGGAGACATGTGGTGATGGAGTTATGGATGTGTCGAAAGTGCGTTCGTGGGTGCGACAGTTTAATGAAGGCAGAACATCGTGTTACAACAAACAGAAACAACCTCGGGCTCGCACAAGTCGGTCTGATGACACGATCGAGAAAGTGGAGAGAATTATTTTGGGGGGATCGCCGAATGACTGTTGAGCAGATCGCCTCCAGAGTTGGCATTTCTGTGGGTTCTGTGCACACAATCCTGCATGACGACCTGAAAATGCGAAAAGTGTCATCCAGGTGGGTGCCACGAATGCTAACGGACGACCACAAGGCTACCTGTGTGGAATGTTGCCGAGCAATGTTGACGCGCAACGACAGCACGAATGGGACTTTCTGTTCGTCGGTTGTGACAATGGATGAGACGTGGATGCCATTTTTCAGTCCAGAAACAAAGCGCCAGTCAGCTCAATGGAAGCACACAGATTCACCGCCACCAAAAAAATTTCGGGTAACCGGCAGTGCTGAAAAAATGGTGTCCATGTTCTGGGACAGCGAGGGCGTAATCCTTACCCATTGCGTTCCAAAGGGCACTGCGGTAACAGGTGCATCCTATGAAAATGTTTTTAAGAACAAATTCCTTCCTGCACTGCAACAGAAACGTCCGGGAAGGGCTGCGCGTGTGCTGTTTCACCGAGACAACGCACCCGCACATCCAGCTAACGTCACGCAACAGTTTCTTCGTGATAACAACTTTGAAGTGACTCCTCGTGCTCCCTACTCACCTGACCTGGCTCCCAGTGACTTCTGGCTTTTTCCATCAATGAAAGACACTCTCCGTGGCCGTACGTTCACCAGCCGTGCTGCTATTGCTTCAGCGATTTTCCAGTGGGTAAATTATAATAATAAGTAATATCTAACCTACGGAATAGAAGAAAAGCGTGTCTGTGAAGGGCAATTACGTCACGCCACCGTCGGCTAGTTGGTAGAGCGTTAGCTTCTCGTGTAGAAGGGCCTGGGTTCAAGCCCCACCTCGCTCCAATGTTTTTTCATTGTTTAAACTACAATACGTTGGAAATTGTTAAAAGGGGCAACGTGTTCCTTATATGTAAAAGGACTGTTTCGATTTTGTAGCAATGTGTTATTGGCAGTTTACTCTTGCTTCGTTTTATTTGAAATTAGGAAACCTGTACAGTGTTAGTACGCTTATTGTTTTTAACATTACTATTATTTTTGTTATTGTTATTACTGTTATTACTATTAATACAGCTGTATGTATGATTCACATGTTCTGATTGTTTATTCTGTGAAACTACGAATGAACCCTACAGATTTGCTACTTTCAAATAAAACGAAGAAGTGTAAACTGCCAATAACACATTGCTACAAAATCGAAACAGTCCTTTTACATATGAGGAACACGTTGCCCCCTTTTAACAATTTCCAAACGTACTGTAGTTTAAACAATGAAAAAATTTAAGGCATAGGTGGGGCTTGTTACTTATTATTATAGTTATTTATTATTATTTTAGTTTACGCACGTTCTATTGGACGGCAGCACAAATCACGAATTATATACAAGTTTCGGCTGATACTCTATCGATATACAACGTTTGGTACGGATCTGAGTGTCTGACATCTGAAGGTTTGGGTGTCAGCGATTTTCCAGTGGTCAAAACAGACTCCTAAAGAAGCCTTCGCCGCTGCCATGGAATCGTGGCGTCAGCTTTGTGAAAAATGTGTGCGTCTGCAGGGCGATTAGATTACGTCGAGAAGTAACGCCAGTTTCGTCGATTTCGGGTGAGTAGTTAATTGTTATTGTTATGGTCTTCAGTCCGGAGACTGGTTTAATGCAGCTCTCCACCCTACTCTATCCTGAGCAAGCCTTTTCATCTCCTCATAAGAACGGCAACCCACATCCACTTGAATCTGCTTACTATACACGTCTCTTGGTCTCCCTCTGCGATTTTTACCCCACACACTTCCCTCCAATGCTAAATTTACGATTCCCCGATGTCTAAGAATGTGTCCTACCAAGCGATCCGTTCTTTTAGTCAGGGTATGCCAAAAATTCCTTTTCTCACTAACTCTGTGCAGTACCTCTTCATTAGTTATGCGATCTACCCACCTAATCTTCAGCATTCTTCTGTAGCACCACATTTCAAAAGCCTCTATTCTTTTCCGGTCCGCATTGCTTATCGTCCATGTTTCACTCCCGTACAAGGCAACACTCCACACAAATGCCTTCAGAAAAGACTTCCTTACACTTAATATTCGATGTTAGCAAATTTCTCTTTTTCAAAAATGCTTTTCTTCCCATTGCCATTCTGCACTTTATATCCTCTGTACTGCAACCATCGCATGTTATTTTACTACCCAAGTAACAAAACTCATTTACCACCTTCATTGTTTCGTTACCTAATCTAATTCCTTCAGCATCGCCTGATTTTCCAAGACCACATTCCATTATTTTTGTTTTGATCTTGTTGATGTTCATTTTATACGCTCTCTTCAACACGCTGTCCATTCCATTCAACTGCTCTTCCAGGTTCTTTGCTGTCTCTGACAGAATTACAATGTTATCAGCAAAACGCATTTTTTTTCTTCCCCCTGAACTCTAATCACTATTCCAAATCTTTCCTTGCTTTCCTTCACCGCCTGCTCTATGTACAAATTGAATAGCATCGGAGAAAGGCTACAACCCTGTCTTACTCCCTTCCCATCTGATGCTTCCCTTTCATGCCCTTCGAGTCTAATAACTGCGGTCTGGCTTTTGTACAAGTTGTAAATAACTCTCCCTGTATTTTACCCCTGCCGACTTCAGAATTTGAAATAGCGTTTGACAATGTTGACTTGAATACACTTTCTCCAAATCTACAAAAGCTAAAAATGTAGGTTTGCCTTTCCTTAATCTTTCTTCTAAGATAAGTCGTAAAGTGAGTATTGCCTCCCGGGTTCCTATGTTCCTCCTGAATCCAAACTGATCTTCCCCGAGGTCAGCTTCTACCAGCTTTTCCATTCTCCTGTAGGTAATTCGTGTTAAATCCAAAAACTATAATGATGAAACATAAAACTAAAAATAGCTATATCTTCCTAACAGATTAAAACTGTACAAACGTAACCTCACTGGCATCCACAACACAAAACATAATACGTCAAGAACGTAACAAGTATCTGTAAAAATGCACCTGATGATGGCAGCGTGCTGCTGAAACGCGACGTGCCAATAAAAGTATTTGTAAATAGTGACTGCTGCAGCATTAATTATTCCAAAAAAGATTATAATACACTAGCAGACCTCGGAAAAATCCAAATAACATGGATAAATTTATGTAATATTTTGTGCTTTAGGAAAGTGTATTTAATGGTCTTAAGAATACAGAAGGCTGGAAAAGCTGGTAGAAGCCGACGTCGGGGAAGATCAGTTTGGGTTCAGGAGAAATGTAGGAACACGGGAGGCAATACGCAATATACGGTTTATCCTAGAAGATAGATTAAGAAGAGGCAAACCTACATTTTTAGCTTTTGTAGATTTGTAGATTTGGAGAAGGCTTTTGACAATGTTGATTGGAATATACTCTTTAAAGTTCTGAAGCAAGCAGGAGTAAAATGTAGGGAGCGTAAGGTTATTTACAACTTGTACAAACACCAGAGAGCGGTTGTAAGAGTTGAAGGGCATGAAAGGGATGCAGTGGTTGGAAAGGGAGTAAGACAGGGTTGTAGTCTTTCTCCGTTGTTATTCAATTTGTACATTGAGCAAGCTATAAAGAAAAGCAAGGAGAAATTTGGAGAAGGAATTAAAGTTCAGGGTGAAGAATTAAAAACATTGCGTTTTGCCGATGACATAGTAATTCTGTCAGATACAGCAAAGGACCTGGAAGAGCAATGAAACTGAATGGACAGTGTGATGAAAGGGGCATATAAGAAGAACATTAACAAGAGCAAAACTAGGGCAATGGAGTGCAGTCTAAGAAAATCAGGTGATGCTGAAGGAATTAGATTAGGTCATGAAAAAATACAGGAGATAGAAGAGTTTTGTTACTTAGGCAGTAAAATAACAAATGATGGTCGCAGTACAGAGGATATAAAATGCAGAATGGCAATGGGTAGAAAAGTGTTCTTGAAAAAGAGAAATTTGCTAACATCGAATATTGATTTAAGCCTAAGGAAGTCCTTTCCGAAGGCATTTGTATGGAGTGTTGCCTTGTATGGGAGTGAAACATGGACGATAAACAGTGCGGACAGGAAGAGGATTGAGGCTTTTGAAATATGGTGCTACAGAAGAATGCTGAAGATGAGGTACTGTACAGAATTTGAGAGAAAAGGATTTTCGGACATACCTTGACTAAACGAGGGGATAGATTGGTAGGACACATTCCTAGACGTCATGGAATTGTGAATTTAGTGTTGGAGGGAAGTGTGTGGGGTAAAAACCGCAGAGGAAGACCAAGAGATAGATACAGTAAGCAGATTCAGACAGATGTAGGTTGCCTATCGTATGTGGAGATGAAGAGGCTTGCTCAGGATAGGGTATTGTGGAGAGCTGCATCAAACCAGTCTCCGGACTGAAGACAAGAACAACAACAACAACAGGAACATATTAAAAACGTTAAGTGTTCCGTAGTCTTTAAATGCGCGCTTTGAGCGTGGGATTCAAAGTGGCGGGTTGTTCTGCTCGTATTATACAGTGCTCTAAATGAACACGTTGGCCCCGGGCAGTGCGTTTTCCCGCCGCCACATAAGAGCACAGGTCACGCCCTGCGCCCTAATGGGCGAAGGGCACGGGGCCGCGACCCTTCCGGTCAGCGAGCTGCCCCACCCCACCCACACCTGAAAACACCAACACCGACACCCAACACCAACACCAACACCAACACTGACGCCCAACACCAACACTGACGCCCTCACGCGTAGCCGCCCCTGCCTCACACACACACACGCGTTTCTGTCCTACTAACAGCCGCGTCTTACTTACGTTCCAACCTTTACGATTTAATCGTAATTGTTACGAAAACTGTTTAAAATTACGAGTTTACGATTGGCGTATTGGCGTGATTCAAATTACGATTTTCACATTTAAATAACAATCGGTGTCTTTCTTTTTTTTTTCCGGCGGAACTCAGTTCCTTTCGAGTTAGTTGGTGTGATGTCATCGACAAAAATAAATTGGTTATGTACAACACCTTCTAGCATGTCCTTGTGGAAATAACCCGTATTGGTAGTTTTTGTATCCCATCCTCGTCGCCACTTTTGTGTCCCAGCCTCGTCGCCGCTTTTGTGTCTCGTTTCCGTCTTAGGTGTCGGTGGCCGAGTGGAATGAGACCGACACAGGAATAAAGATAGCACGCTGGTGCAGGTACGGAGGGGAGCAGCCAGAAACTAGAAACACTAGAGTAAATTAGAACGAGATATATATTGCACAGAATTTATACAATACTTAACTTTTACATAGATCAGTACTGCAGAGTTGAGCTAGAGGCCTGCCTAGTGCCCAACTGATAGCCAAGTCTTCACTGGTGCCTATATGATTCCGAAGTCTTTACTGGTTCCTACCTGCCCCAAGTGAACGATGTCGTTCAGTGGTGGCCACGAGCGGAGTTGTAGCAGAGGGCGCTCGTGGCTGTCGTCGGAAGAACGCCGCGCCGTGCGTGCATGGCGGCGCGCGGCGAAAGTAGGTGGCGCGCACTTTGGACTTGTGCGACACCACAGTAGTAGCTTCCACAAACTCGAAAATTGCGTAATACGACATACGTGCCGGCCGCGGTGGCCGAGGGGACTGTGGCGATCCAGTCACGGTCTGCACGGCCACTACGGTCGGGGGTTCGAATCCCCCCTCGGGAATGGATATTTGTGCCGTCCGTAGTATTAGTTACCTCATAAGTAGTTTGTCAGTTTAGGGACGGAAGACCCCCTAGTTAAGTCCCATAAGCTTAACAAACATTTGAACAATTTTTGAACGGCATACGTGATGAATCTACAAAGGCACGCCATTGTGGAATCTAGCGGCAGACAGATTCTGAAATAGCTGATATATACAAATGAAGATGAACTTCGCATCTGTGGAATACTTCTTAAGTTTCCAATCTTCTAATGAGATTGGAGGACTAAAAGAAGATTTCAGTAGCTTTCAGTGTTGTCCTTTGGTAGATGTTTCTCATGAACGAGCAGATATCACATGGTGTAACATTTCATCAATTTGAGAATTCCTCGTGCAAACCACATTTTGCAGTATTGTCCAAACTGACTGACAGAACTCTATTAGTGCCACAAAGTAATTCACCCACTGAAAGAGTTTTTAGTATTGTGTGTAAAAACTTAAGAGTTCCGACAAATTATTACCACTTTAACATTGGCTTCATTAATTGTGGAAAAAAAATTAAAATAATTTCTTCGAAAAAAAGTATGCCATCAGTTAAAATTTATCGAAAAACCGGTTGAGCGATGCCAAGAAAGCGATTAGGTTGTACTATTCAAGTTTTAAGAGCTCCACCGTCACTTCAGGTTCTCTCTCTCCCGATGCTGAAATTTTCATGAATTCTTAAAATAAAGAAGAAAAATAGAGAGAATGATTTAATTATGCCTAGTAATATGCTGGAAGAGGAGGATATGGATGGAGACACTCTAAGTTCTCATTTTACGTTACCTTGTGTTTGTGTGCAATTTTGAACAAGTAGATTCTTTTAGATATAGATCTATGTTGTTGTTATGGTCTTCAGTCAGGAGACTGGTTTGATGCAGCTCTCCACCCTACTCGATACTGAGCAAGCCTTTTCATCTCCTCATAAGAACGGCAACCCACATCCACTTGAATCTGCTTACTATACGCGTCTCTTGGTCTCCCTCTGCGGTTTTTACCCCACACACTTACCTCCAATGCTAAATTCACGATTCCTTGATGTCTAAGAATGTGCCCTACCAATCGATCCCTTCTTTTAGTCAAGGTATGCCAGAAATTCCTTTCCTCGCCAATTCCGTTCAGTACCTCCTCATTAGTTATACAATCCACCCACCTAATCTTCAGTATTCTTCGGTAGCACCACATTTCAAAAGCCTCTATTCTCTTCCTGTCTGCACTGTTTATCGTCCATGTTTCACTGCCATACAAGGCAACACTCCATACAAATGCCTTCAGAAAGGACTTCCTTAGGCTTAAATAAATATTCGAGGTTAACAAATTTCTCTTTTTCAAGAACGCTTTTCTACCCATTGCCATTCTGCATTTTATATCCTCTGTTATTTTGTTATTTTACTGGCCAACTAACAAAACTCATCTACCTCCTTTATTGTTTCGTTCCTAATCTAATTGCTTCAGCATCTCCTGATTTTCTTACACTGCATTCCATTACCCTAGTTTTACTCTTGTTAATGTTCATCTTATATGCACCTTTCAGTACACTGTCCATTCTGTTCAACTGCTCTTCCAGGTCCTTTGCTGTCTCTGAGAGAATTACTATGTCGTCAGCAAAACGCAATGTTTTTAATTCTTCACCCTGAACTTTAATTGCTTCTCCAAATTTCTTCTTGCTTTCCTTTATTGCTTGCTCAATGTACAAATTGAAAAACATTGGAGAAAGGCTACAACCCTGTCTTACTCCCTTCCCAACCACTGCATCCCTTTCATGCCCTTGAACTCTAACGACTGCTGTCTGGTTTTTGTACAAGTTGTAAATAACATTACACTCCCTATGTTTTACTCCTGCTTTCTTCAGAACTTGAAAGAGTTTATTCCAATCAACATTGTCAAAAGCTTTCTCCAAATCTACTATGCAACTGTAAATTAGTCTACTTTAGACCAGGCACGTTTCGCTTTATTCTATAGCATCTTCAGTGGTCGCTGTACACTAAATGGTTTGTATTACATTATTTGGGTTTTGACTAAATTCGATCTCTAACAGTTCTCATGCAATTGGATTGTTTTGATTCTGAATAAATTGGACTATTAATATTACTCACGAATTTTTTTTGTTTTCTTCAAAAATTAATATGTTCAAATGTTTGTGAATCTATCGAACCAAACTGCGTGGTCATCAGTCCGTAGCTTAAAAGCTACTTAAACTTAGGTAAACTGACCTAAGGACAAACACACACACATCCATGTCCCAGGGAGGACTCGAACCTCCACGCCGAGCAACTGCGCGCTCCGCAGCGAGACGCTTTAGACCGCTCGGTTACTCCACCGCGGCTTTTCGTCTTCATGTGTGGTTTGTAGCACATTTGTAGCAAATAGAAGCAGTGGCAGCAAGTAATATTCGTAATATTAATAGTCCAATTTATTCAGAATCAAAACAATCCAATTGCATGTGAACTGTTACAGATCGAATTTAGTAAAAACTCAAACAAATAATGTAATAGAAACCATTTATTGTACAGCGACCACTGAAGATGCTTTAGAATAAAGCGAAACGCGTCTGGTCTAAAGTAGACTAATTTACAGTTGCATAAGACGGTCCCATAAGCGATACAAATTGTAGTTATGAAAGTTGTTTAAAAATTAAGTTCGAATTGCAGTTTTGAGGTTTAAATAAATAAGCCCGGTTCGTTTTGAGTGACCAAAAATAAACTGGTTTTGAGCAACACCTTCTAGCATGTTCCTTTGGAAGTCGCCAGTACTGACAGTAACATCTACGAACCCGAAAACTGCGTAATACGGCATACGGCAATTCTGCTGTAATAAAAATATTTGACGTTTTTCATAAAAATTTTAATGCACGGCAATTAAATTAGTAAGTATATTATAAATTACAATACCATAACGATTTCGGTTCTGTGAGTTGCACAAACAGCTTTTAATTTTCAGTGAAACATTCAGACAAATCTGTTCAATCGTTTCTGAGAAACTGTGGCATGAATTTGATTACTTTAACATTGTCGGTATAGGGCCTACGGTCTCACCTTAACTGGAATAGTGCAGAAGCTAAAATAATAGGTTCAAATAACGCAAAAAAAATCATCTGCTCCCTCGAACTGGGAAGTTATCCAGAGCAGGGTCCCGCAAGCCTCCGTCTTGGATCCTTTGCTGTTCTTAATCCAAAATTTTACGATTTGCCGTTCTGTATTCTATGTTTTGCTGACAATATAAGTATCATAATGACACCCACAAACAAGAATTAAATGACGCAACTGTGAATGTCTTTCAGAAAATTTATTAAGTTTTTTTCTCCGAATTTACTCTCGTTAAACTTTAACAAAACACAGTTCTGTACAGTAAATGGCATTGTATCATTAATGAATATAGACTTTCAGCAAAAGTACGTAGAATATTTTTAAAAAAATCCTGTGCGCATTGATGAGAGCACGAATTCTCGCCCGGAAAGATCTGAACTATCCGAAGAACAAAACATGGTGAATGCAACCCCTCGTAAATTTTCATAGCGCATTTGGGTACTACGTCTACACACATTGCTGCTAAGATCTCGAAATTCGCATTGAGCGAGTTATTTGCAACGAAATATTATTTTACTCTCAAACTCCTCTATTACATTCCACAACACTTTTGTTTATAATAATGTTTATTTTATATCTTCTTTAAAACATACTGTTTGTTCCGTACAACTGCTCTTCTAGGCCCTTTGCTATCTCGGACACACTTACTATGCTGTTGAAAAATGTCGAATTTTTATTCCTTCTCCCTGAAGTTTAATTCCTTCTCCAAATTATTCTCTACTACCTGTTCAGCCTTTATTTTCGCCACATGATACGCTCAGAGCAAAAGTCTTTATTTTTCCTGAAATATGTCTGACGTGTTTCCAAGACAGTGTTACGGATGAGGTAGATGTAGCTTGAATTTCAACGCACGACGGAAATGTTTGAAATAGTCTGAAATAGGTAAGTGTGGTATACACGTAAAAACGAATAATTACAGCTTCAAAAAAAAGAAAAAAATCGCAGTGACGTGTTTTACTTTTTTCCAAACATTTTGGACCAAAATAATAATCTAAAAAATAATAAGTGTCTGAAACCCTTTTAGGAAAAACATTAGGTAGTGGCGGGTTTCGAACAACCGACCTTTTGCATCACAGTCCAGGACCTTACCCACTAAGCTACAGCTGTAAATCAAAACAGCAGTCCTTTAATCTCATACTATTGATGGCCGTTGTTAACTGACGTTAATATGGCATTTGTGGACATTAGATTATCATTTATCGTACGAAGAACGACGTGTTTTTGTTAATTCCTCAGTGTGCCGTTGCTTTGAAATGACAACATGTAAGTTACAATAAGAAAAGCATCAAATACGCGAGGAATGTCACGTGACATCTCCGAACGGCTGGTTTCCGTTAATTCAATGGAGCGTGTTAAATCTCCGTTATTTTTGCGAATACGTCTCAAACGACACATGATATGTAAAAAACATAAGAGTGCAACGTTGTAGAGAATTTTCTCCTCTACAAATTCGGTTATTCAATTTTCGAGTCAGATATATGGTAAGCCGTTATTTTCATTTAAATTTCGAGCTGTCAAAAGACGATCGCAAAGGCCCACTTTTAGTGTTACTACCGTAACCTAAAGTGGGCCAAAAAATTGATGATTTATTCAGAAGAAAGAGCCTCACAAACTGAAGACCAAAACCTATTGGTACATCTTCGGCCTTTATGCAAGTTTTATTGAGCTCTCCGTTGATTGACAGAGAGAGAAAGACACAGATGGACAGGAGTAGGAGTTCCGCTCTTACCGACTGAAGTGCATGTGGTACCTGATGTGCTCAGGAAGCTCTCTCGCTAAACGGCCACACTGAATACTGTTCACAGCTACTCGCCGCGCCTGGTTGGTATGTGTTACATCGTCTGCTGGTAGCATATCCGATAGGTTCTATTGCGAGCGCCATTTCGTACACCTTCGTGAACGCGTGCACAACTTTTTCCTGCAGTTGATGTTGGAACGCCGGCCTCCATTAGAAAATTACGCTACCTGTAGGGTGACTTCGTAGCGTCCGATCACTGCCCATTAAGAGGAATAAGAGGAAAACCAGCCCGTCACCTTCACGCTAGAGAAAACAATTTCCGTGGCGCGTTCACTTGAGAAAGCAATTCGTGCGGTTCAGAAACGATATTTTGGAGCTTTTGGCTACTACGTGACGTCACACACGAGACAAGCATTTTTAGTACTACTAATGGGGAGCTATACAGGGTGTCTCATTTATCTTGACAACCCAAAATATCTTTGGAACAACAACAACAGCCATTGTAAACCGACATTCACCGGTATCGATGTATGGCAGGAGCTCATGAATATATTTAAACATTCTAAATCGAAAGCATGTGTGTTTTTAACACAAACTTAAGTGTTTTCAAATGGACAACCTATATTATTTCATCAGCGATCTATAGCATGACAAATCACATGAACAATGGCGATAATTTCATCGCAATACGCCAATTACAAGCAGAAAACATCCCGTTCACACCGTTAACGGTTACGTAAACACACGATATTGGTTTCCTGCGCGTCTCTAGCAAAGCACCTTTCGGTTTATATAAATTTCATTGTCCTACATGTATAATAAGTACACCGCGTATTCTTCGGTTAAAACCTATTCTTAGGCGTTTCATGACTAATTGAAACTGAAACAGTAATTTCATAGCAGCTAAAATAACCTGTTTCGATGTTAACGCCTATTTCAGCTATGAAATACTAAAAGAGATCATGAAGATAAAATCGGAGAGATTAGAGCCCACACAGAGGCATACCGAAAATCTTTCTTTCCGCGAACAATACGGGACTGGAATAGGTGGGATAACAATTAGTGGTACTTCGCCAATCACCATCGGGTGGCTTGCGGAGTATGGATGTAGATGTACTATACAGGTGCCAGTTTCTTTGCCATTTACGGTTAAAGCAATGAGAACGTCTAGGAACGGGAAAAGTACAGGTGGCAGTAAATTAAGATACTGTTATTTTATGGTTTAACTGTGTAAGTTTCCTCACAGATGATGTTCAGAGAGTCCGCAGACAAATGAAATGCATTTTTCTGTTCTTCGGTTGCCGATCGGAAATCAGTTGTGCATTTCTTTACTTCAGTTCAAGCGTGTAAAATTCGAGTGAGGAATTACTCTTGCGATATTACAGATATGGGGGGGGGGGGGGGGGGAAGCTGATGGTGTCCACGTGAAAGGCGGGATTTGCCAGGGTGTTGGCTTTGAACCTAGTGAATGGACAGGCAGCCACTATTTCCCTAATGTGCTCGGAAATCGGAAACTCTTGGCTGAGCGAGGGCGGCTATTCCAGATTGCAACTGAAATACAATATAGCATCAAACATTATTCTAAAAATCCATATAAAATCAGGGAATGATCATACGGAAAATATAATTATATGAATGGATTCAGGAGATTGGGGAGAATCAAACGCTGTAATTACAATTTAAATATCCCTTACAGATGAAAAGCCGATAAATTTCAGTACTATAATAATGATGATGATGATAAGACTTGTATTTACAATTATTGATACGTAGTCTTTATCGATAACAATTTAAGAAGCAAATGGGCAGCATTGCACCACGCTACCTATCTTAAAAGAATATTCATAGAATATATGACATCAACTGCGATTGGGCAAAGCTGAAAATGTGTACCCAGCCGGGATTCGAACCCGGGTCTCCTGCTTTCTAGGCAGTTGCGCTGACCCCTACACCACTGGGGACACAGTCATCACCGTACCTGCAAGGACTACCCATGCACGCCTCCCGTCAGATACAAATTCCCAGCTTCGCCCTGCCCGGCTGGGTACACATTTTCAGCTTTGCCTAATCGCAGTTGATGTCATATATTCTATGAATATTAAATAATAACAGCTGCAGGATCAGAAGTGACGTCTGTTCTTTCGGAACAGACGCCACATGTATATATATCTTAAAAGACGTGGCACGATATTTCCGTATTCTTGCAATAAACTTTTTCACTCTATTGTTCTGATAGATTCCACCACAGAAACACAAAACGTGAACCCAGCAAGGAGCATTACATTTATATATGTATTTTATTGTATTTAATATTATTCTTAGTAATGTTCGTTTTATATTGTGGACTGCCACTTAAATATTTCATGGCCGACTAAAAATAGTAGACATGCAGCAGATAATTTATATATAAACAATTATAACTATTTGTGGACAATAACTGAATATATTTGTATATAAAGCCATGATAAATATTAATTGTGTAACTATATTTCGACGGCGGCATTATATTTGAACAGTGATACGCCATGCTTAATGGCTATCTGAGCAAAGAGCTTAAGTCTCAACCGTTTTTTAGTATTGTTAAATATGTATTTTTTTTGTAAAATGTAAATAACATTTGTAGGGAGGTGGTCAAAACATTTAATTCTGTGATATTCAAATGTATAAAATTTTGGAACGGAAATTGTATTTTAAAGATGAGGCGTTAGGATGAGCGGAAGGATACAATTTTGGGAGCAGGGAGAGCACGCTTTTCGAACGCTTGGGAAGGGACTCTTAACTTGGACGTGGTGGTGAAAGGTTGTGACGCTGAGCGGTCTGAAGCTGCGTTACGAACTTGTGATTTGAAGAGACAGGCATGTGTGGAGTTGGAAAATTCACGGGACTGTGACTGCAGAACTTAGTCTCTGCTTGAGAAGTGATAAGTATGCACGGTAGTGGGGCTGTGGAACTGTGATAATTCAGCAACCGTCTACTCGTGTGATGACAAACTGTGTTTTATAACAAATACTTCAATCGCGGATCATCTTGGAAATGCAAAGTTCGATGGACTACTCTAACTTAAGAGTGATAATTTGAAACTTTTACTCCCGAGTGCGTGTGATACTTATTGTGCCTCTCATGAACAATAGTTGGAGAAATATTTAGTTATTTACCGATGTATGAAGCAGGACCACCTCCACGTTTCATGTCCGATAAGAGTAATACACTCCATTTATAAAGAATCACTTCGTGAGTGAATCACTTTATCTTAAAATCCATTTTGTTGCTCATTCAGAGGTTTATGTTTATTTCAATATTTTTTTCGTGTTTCCATCTGCAGATTGATAAGACTGGCTAAACTACAGATTAATTATTGATCTTGTGTAAACAGTTTGTGTAGCTGTTTAGGGCATAGAAGCTGACGTACCTAACTCTCCCCTATGATCAGAGACAACGAGCCATAAACTTTTACTGCCCTGAGTTATGTATTGCCCAATTCTTTTTGCTGAGTACCGATAGGAAGGTCGCACCCTCTTGTGTCCACACTAGACTTGTAGACTTCGTCCTTCAGCTGCTATCTCAAACAGTAACCCAGTGGGGTAAGATGGGTGACCTGATTGGGCAGTCTGTGACTCATGGGCGACCCATTCAGAGAGATACTATGACACCGGCCGTACGGAATGTGTAGGACCTGAAAGTACGCACGAGCTCGTGTCGTCAAAGGAATATCCTCAAAGTACTTTGGTAACACATTTTGAGGAAAATCAAGATATCATGTCCCGTTAAGACAGTTATCTGAAACAACTGGCCCGATGAGTTCGTGGTCAATAATCCGCGTCACGCGTTGACTCAGAAGCGTCGTTCAGAAATGCATTTCCCTAGTAGCGCGCACAGTTTCATCTGCCCATACGTGGCAGCGGCTTTTGTTGTTGATTCCGTTGCGAGTAAATGTTGACTCGTCAGCGCAACAGAATACTTCGTCAGTGTATCAACAATGGAGGACGTCATTCAGCAGATGATGTTGCGGTTTTCAGTCCTCACACTGGTTTGATGCAGCTCTCCACGCTACCCTGTCCTGTGCAAGTCTCTTCATCTGAGAATACGTTCGGCAACCTACATCCTTTTGAATCTGCTTACTACATTCGTTCCTCGGTGTCCCACTACGATTTTTACCCCACACGCTTCCTTCTAATGCTAAGTTGACAATTCCTTGATGTCTCAGAATGTGTCCAACCAATCTATCCCTTCTGTTAGTCAGGATATGCCAGAAACTCCTTTTCTTTTCAATTCGGTTAAGCACCTCCTCATTAGCCACGTGATCTACCCATCTAATTTTCACCATTCGTCTGTAGCACCACATTTCAAAATCTTTTTGTCTGTACTCCTTATCATCCACGTTTCACTCCCATACAATGCTACACTCCAGACAAATGCTTTCAGAAAGGACTTCCTAACATTTAAATTTATATTGGATGTTAACAAGTTTCGCTTCTTTAGAAACGCTTTTCTCCCCATAGCCATTCTGCATTTTATATCTTCTTTACTTCGGCCATCAGAAGTTATCTTGCTACCCAAATAACAAAACTCATCTACTACTTTTATTGCCTCATTACGTAATCTAATTCCTTCAGCATCGCCTGATTTTCTGTCACTACATTCCATTACATTTGTTCCACTCTTGTTAATGTTAATTTTGTACCTTCCTTTCAAGACACTGTCCACCCCATTCAATTGCTCTTCCAGATCTTTTGCGGTCTCGGACAGAATTACTATGTCAAACCGCAAACCGCAAAGTCTTTATTTCTTCTCCCTGCACTTTAATGCCCTCTCCAAATTTCTCCTTCCATTCCTTCACTGCCTGCGCAATGTACCGATTGAACAACATTGGGGAAAGGCTACAACCCTGTCTTACTCCCTTCCCAACCTCTGCCTCCCTTTCTTGCACTTTGACTCTAATAACCGCTGTCTCATTTTTGTATAGGTTGAATATAACTCTTCGCTCCGTATATTTCACGTCTGCTACCTTCAGAATTTGAAAGAGTGTATTCCAGTCGACATTGTCAAAAGCTTTCTCCAAATCTACAAACGCCAAAAACGTAGGTTTGCCTTTCCTTAGCCTATCTGCTAAGATAAGTCGTAATGTGAGTATTGCCTCCCGTGTTCCTACATTTCTCCTAAATCCAAACCGATCTTCCCCCGAGGTCAGATTCCACAAGTTTTTCCATTCGTCTATACATAATTCGTATTAGTATTTTGCAACTATGACTTACTAAACTGGTAGTTCTGTAATTTTCACACTTGTCTGCACTTGCTTTCTTTGGAATTGGAATTACGATATTCTTCTTGAAGTCGAAGGGTATTTCCCCCGTCTCCTACATCTTGCATACCAGGTTGAACAGTTTCTTATGACTGGCTGTCCTAACGAAATCAGTTGGTCAGACGGAATATCACCTACTCCAGGGGCCTTGTTTCGACTCAAGTCCTTCAGCGCTGTCAAATTCTTCTCGCAGTATCATCTTCTATCTCATCTTCCTCCACTTTGTCTTCCCTTTCTACAATACTGCCTTCAAGTTTCTCCCCTTTATATAGGCCGTCTACACAGTGTGTTACAAAAAGGTATGCCGAAACTTTCAGGAAACATTCCACACACACACAAAGAAAGAAAATGTCACGTGGACATGTGTCTAGAAACGCTTAATTTCCATGTTAGAGCTCATTTTATTACTTCTCTTCAAATCACAGTAATCATGGAATGGAAACTCACAGCAACAGAACGTACCAGCGTGACTTCAAACACTTTGTAACAGGAAATGTTCAAAATGTCCTCCGTTAGCGAGGATACATGCATTCACCCTCCGTCGCATGGAATCCCTGATGCGCTGATGCAGCCCTGGAGAATGGCGTATTGTATCACAGCCGTCCACAATACGAGCACGAAGAGTCTCTACATTTGGTACCGGGGTTGCGTAGACAAGAGCTTTCAAATGCCCCCATAAATGAAAGTCAAGAGGGTTGAGGTCAGGAGAGCGTGGAGGCCACGGAATTGGTCCGCCTCTACCAATCCATCGGTCACTGAATCTGTTGAGAAGTGTACGAACACGTCGCCTGAAATGTGCAGGAGCTCCATCGTGCATGAACCATATGTTGTGTCGTACTTGTAAAGGCACACGTTCTAGCAGCACAGGTAGTATCCCGTATGAAATCATGATAACGTACTGAAGTGAGCGTACGTGGAAGAACATGAGGCCCAATAAAGACAGCACCAAGAATTCGTGCCCAAACGTTCACAGATAATCTGTGTTGATGACGTGATTGCACAATTGCGTGCGGATTCTCGTCAGCCCACACATGTTCATTGTGAAAATTTACAATTTGATCACGTTCGAATGAAGCCTCATCCGTCGCATGTCAATACAAGCACGGAAGTCATCATTACCTTCCTTCAATTGGGCCAACTGGCGGTGAATCGAGGAAGTACAGTACATACTAACGAAACAATAGGGTATTTTGACAATTGTCTGCACGAATTATTTCAATTTACATTTAAAGAGAAGTAATAAAATGAGCTCCCACGTGGAAATTAAGCGTTTCCGGTCACGTGTCCACATAACGTATTTTCTTTCTTTGTGTGTGAGGAATGTTTCCTGAAAGTTTGGCCGTACCTTTTTGTAGCACCGTGTATATTCCTTCCACAGTTCAGCTTTCCCCTCTTTGTCCAGTACTGGTTTTCTTTCTGATTTCTTGATATTCAGCAGATATAATGTTTAAAACCAAATATTCAAAAAATGGCAAAGTACGTATTTTTCATAAAAGTAATTTTTTCTATCATAGTTATGACCGGTTTCCGAAACAGTAGTTACCTGTCCCGTTATAGTTATCTGTGGGTTACCTGAACGTTAAGTACAAAATGGGTTTCCGAGACAACAGTTACCGTCGCAGCCGTAGTTACCGGTCCGTTAAAGATAAGTGCGCGTTCCCCTGGAGTTACCTACACGTTAACTTTAGTTTTAACTATATCCGCTACGTAGCGCTAGTGGGCTTCCAAACGCAAGTCCAGAAGTTATTTAACAGTAGTAATTTTTGTTTTTATGACTGGGTTCCGTATAATTTTCATACAATTTTAAAATTTTTGAAGCTGAAGAATGGAAATTCTTTCATCATCGTCGTCACCGCCGTCTTCTTTCTTTTTTTTTCTTTTGATGCTTTGGACAGTTGTTCAGAAGAAGAAAACTTAGTTGTACTCGGCACTGTTAAAACACCACGACGCGTTTTTCGTGTTAGATGACAACCATTTGATCTATGTAATGAGAGCGAATTTCATATGCGTTTCAGAATAATAATAAAAAATACTGACCGATGACATTGCCGGGGTCAAACGGGGAAAAACGCGGAAAACAACATTCCGGGTTAAATTTTACATCGCGGTCGGCGGTCGCGAGAGATAATGTTGACAACGCGTGACGTTTGCATTAGCTGCATCTCCCTAGCGATTGGTCAAGCAACATCTCGACACTGTGCAACAGTGCCCAAGGTTATCTCTCGCGATCGCCGATCTGGATGTAAAATTTTACCACATCCAAATCACAAAGCCATGCTCTCATAATAAAACTTTCAATTACGCATAAAGATACTTCCCTTTGCAATAGCGTTCTGCCATGAAATTGCCATTACGACTAGTCAATGTTTCAAGTAATTAGTGTTTTTCTTTATTATTATTATTATTATTATAACGTGGGACTCGGGTAGGTGGATGGGTGGACGTAAATCGACGAGTCTGTGTTGTGAAAAGTAATGTCACATTCACAGAACAGTGGGAAGAGGAAAACTTAAATTCATAAAAATATATATTGACAATAGAAATAATACGTATGATTCTATTGTTAAACCTGTCTTTGTTGTTGTTTGTCTTGTCTTTCTTTTTAAAAAAGAATACAGCTCTCTGAGTTGCCTTACCGTTTTCTCTCCTGTCTGTTCAACGAATTGTACAGTTTTGTGACAACTAAAAAGGAGTGTTGTTTTTTTCCAAAAATAGTCAGACCATCTGCCTTTTCATTTACTATAACTACTTTCCTTTCTAAAATCAAGTCGGTCAAAAGATTTTCTCAAATAGTCAAATTTTTTCCTTGCTTGCCGCCCATTGCCTTTGAAAACAGAAAACTCGTAACAGCTATACAAACTAAGACGCGTCTTCGATTTCATTTAATAATCGATAAAATTCGAGTAATTGCGATTTTCGTTATTAGTGCCATCTGCTATCTGTTGAGACGTACTATTTGCTTCGACAGAATGCGTAGTTACCTCTTAGTTAACTAACGGCCGTCTATATCAGCTACGGGAAACCCAAGGAAGTTATCTGGCATGTTAAATTTTAACGTAATGTTTGTTAAGCTTATGGGACTTAACTACGGGGTCATCAGTCCCTAAACTTACACACTACTTACCAACTACTTACGAACTAGGACGGCACAAATATCCATGCCCAAGGGGGTATTCGAACCCCCGACCGTAGTGGCCGTGCTGACCGTGACTGAAGCGCCTCAGTCACCTCGGCCACCGCGGCCGGCCATGTTAAATTTTAACGTGACGGTAGCTAACGGTGCGGTAACTATAGTTTTCCAGAAACCGGGCATTAGTCTTTCTGTAAAAACGTATTAAAATCATCATCATCAGAGACTGATTATGCCTTCCAGCGTTCAGTCTGGAGCATAGTACCTCTAATAAAATTCCTCCATGATCCCCTATTCAATATAACATTGATGCCTCGTCTTATGTTCTGCCTTTTACTTCAAAATCATTCTGCACCGAATCTAAGTACTTTCTTCTTGGTCTACCTCGACTCCTCTTACCCTCCGCTGCCGAGCTCATGAATCTCTTAGGTAACCTTGCTTCTCCCATGCGTGTAACATGACCCCACCATCTCAGTCTGTTCGCTCTAACTGCTTCATCTATGGTGTTCATTCCCAGTTTTTCTTTGATTTCCTCATTATGGACACCCTCCTGCCATTGTTTCCATCTATTAGTACCTGCTACTTTCATATCTGTAACCTCTACCTTATGAATAGGGTAACTTGTATCCACCCAACTTTCACTCCCATACAACAAAGTTGGTCGAAAGATAGAGCGGTGCACTGCTAACTTAGTCTTGGTACTTACTTCCTTCTTGCAGAAGAGAGTAGATCTTAGCTGAGCACTCACTGCATTACCTTTGCTGCACCTCGATTCCATCTCTTTCACTATGTTGCCATCCTGTGAGAAAATACATCACAGGTACTTGAAACTGTCTACCTGTTCTAATTTTGTTTCACCTATTTGACACTCAATCTGTTTTAATGTCTTTCCCACAGACATTACTTTCGGTTTGGAGATGCTGATCGTCATATCATAATCCTTGCACCTCTGATCGAGCTCTGAAATATTACATGGATTGGATTTCCCGCCGTATGCAAGACACCTGAATTTTAATTTTTCCCAAACATGTTTCAGCACATTTTGTGCTATCATCAGTGGGATGGTTTATTTTTGTTCTGAAATTATAGTTAATGTACAATAGTCATTTCAGTTACTTCTAAAATGTTTTTGTAGGTTCATTCGTTTTTAACTTAGGTTATCTGACTATATAACTATTTCAGTTTAGTGAATATTAGGCCTAGATATAAGAGTATCACATTTCTTACATACCTTTTACATTAGGCTACATAAAACTCGTTAAGTAGCCTACTTATTAGTTGTTTTGGTACAAACTTGTCATCTGCAAACATAAACAGTTTACGTTTTTTTTTATATTTGCAGATAAGTTTGTACCAAAACAACTAATAAGTAGGCTACTTAACGAGTTTTATGTAGCCTAATGTAAAAGGTATGTAAGAAATGTGGTACTCTTATATCTAGGCCTAATATTAACTAAACTGAAATAGTTATATAGTCAGATAACCTAAGTAAAAGTTAAAAACGAATGAACCTACAAAAAACATTTTAGAAGTACCTGAAAAGACTGTTGTACAGTAACTATAATTTCAGAACAAAAATAAAGCATCCCACTGATGATAGCACAAAATGTGCTGAAACATGTTTGGGAACAATTATTAAAAATCAGGTGTCTTACATACGGCGGAAAATCCAAACCATTTATCCAAGCAAGCGCGGAAGAAAGAAGAACAGCAGCATCAAAAGATGAATATCTGAAATATTAGTTTGCAACCTTTGAATCGAATCGGCCATTACAAATAAGTCTTCCGCATATGCGAGACTGCTTATTTTGTTTTGACCTTTTTTAATCCCGCCCTGCCAGTCTACTGTTTTTAACAGTATGACAGTTAAGAAAAAGCTTGTGGTATTTTGTTAGGAAACAGTCTGTTTTGAACTGCAGTTGTCTGGACTCTCACTTCCCCCGCGCCAGACTTGGCATTCGGCCGCTTTGTCCCGCAGGTAGCAGGTAGAGGCTGGTCCACACAATGGCTGCGCTCCCTGCCTCAGCCTCTAGCCCCCTACCTGTGGCTGCATTCCCAGCTCACGCTCTGTCCTCCAGCCCCCTACGCCTACCTGCTACCTGCGGCCGCGTTGTCCAGTCTGCGCACGCGCGCTTCCGCCCCCCCCTCCTCCTGAGTCACCCTTCTCCCCCCCCTCTCGTCACGCACCCTGCCCCTCGCACTTCCTGCCAACGGCCGCGCGCTCCTGCAGTGTGTGTGACTCGGCGCGACCGCAGCCGTGGTGGTCGTCACTGCCAGCCTGCTGGCTGTCACTCTGGTCGCGCTGGTCGAGGCCGCGGTCACTGTCGTGTCTCCGCCGCTGCTGGGGCTGCGCTGGTCGTGGTCGTGGACTCTGACGCCCGCCGTGCGATGCGGGGTTCTAGCAGTCGCCTCCCGACACAGGTGAGACCATCAGTAATGTGGCATCTCTGTGTCGGCGTGTAAAAAAAGGATCCCTGGAGGTTCTTCCATCTCTTGAACTTCCCCTTGTCATTTGAGTCGTTCTGTCTTCCTTAGGTCTCTATTCCATCTTGACACGTTGCGTGGCCTGTGTGAATGGGGTTTAGGTCGCCGCTAGGGATGCTTGTTACTATAGTGATTTAATATTCACAGAATATATGACATCAACTGCGATTGGGCAAAGCTGAAAATGTGTACCCAGCCGGGATTCGAACCCGGGTCTCCTGCTTTCTAGGCAGTTGCGCTGACCCTGTGTCCCCAGTGGTGTAGGGGTCAGCGCAACTGCCTAGAAAGCACGACACCCGGGTTCGAATCCCGGCTGGGTACACATTTTCAGCTTTGCCCAATCGCAGTTGATGTCATATTTGAATTTCCGGCATGCGCTACAATTATTCTCTTTCCTCTGCCTATAGGGGCTGCCATAATACCGTTGATGGTATCGTCCATCCAACCTTTTTTTAAAGTGTGTCCTGCATTCGCCCATGTCTCATCAAGCCAAACGATATCGTCAAAATTAACCCTACTAATTCTCTAAGAAAGCGGCATCGCCAAGCTGCAATATCTTGCCGTTCCATAAACAACTATCTTCCATAAATAGATTTATAACGAAAACCTAACATTTCCACGACTCGTAACAAGGACGATTTACTGCCTTCAAACAGGTCCGCCGCTACGAGAGTAGCATGTAGTTTCTTGAGTGTCGGATACACCTTCCTCGAATAAAATGCTTATATCTGCCGTCGAATCGCATCTTCCTGAAAAGAGTCGAGTTTTGTTACTCATCCCGAATTGTCTGCTATTATTCTTTTCAAAGAAGACCTCCGACAAACACGAAGAGACGAACCACAATACTTTCTTGAAATGATTTGAAGAATATGCTTCAAAACGTAACGAAGAGCTCTATAATTATTATGGATAACGGTCCATACCCTTCAGTTACCCAGGACAAGACACCCACAAAGGCAACGAAGTAAAACGACATTGTTTGCTGGCTACTGAAACGTAAGCAATTTGATAAGGGCGGAATTATTAGAACTGGTATCATAACACAAGCCAAAGAATGCCACTTACATAAAGCCTAATTTACACGACGATCGGAAGTTCACAAGAAAGATAAGTCTGCACAGCAACAGAACGTACCAGCGTCACTTCAAACACTTTGTTACAGGAAATGTTCAAAATGTCCTCCGTTAGTGAGGATACACGCATCCACCCTCCGTCGCACGAAATCCCTGATGCGCTGATGCAGCCCTGGAGAATGGCGTATTGTATCACAGCCGTCCACAATACGAGCACGAAGAGTCTCTCACCCCGTTTACATGCGCTCCCAAAACCGGATTTCGTAAATCGATTTCCCAATTCCGCTTTTGGTTGGTCATGTAAACACTCCAAAATCGATTCCGGAAATCCGCTTCTCTAAAGCGGTTTTCCAGTTCCACAATCGATTTTGGTGCCCATGTAAACGCAACCGTTTTTGAAGCGTTCTAGGCTTGTCAGATTGTGTTTTCTTGTTATGAATTTTCTGCACATATTGAAAGGGTGATATTTTTAACGTGAAATAAAAGTATAAATATTAGAGTGAACATAAATCAGCTGGTTTTTCAGCCGCCATGTTAAGTGGGCTAGGAAAAGCGATTCAGACTATGCCATGTAAACACGACAGTGAAAACCGGTTTACGAAAATCGGTTTTCGTCTTCCGGAAGATGTGTTACATGTAAACGTAGTGATTGCACTTAACGTTTCGCCTTACGGCGAATCAATTTGGCTACAATACGTCAGCGACGTTGCAACACTAGCCTCCATACACACAGCAGACGAATCGGTTTTCAGTTGCATCTCGTAAATGTAAGCTATTGAGCAATAAAAGTGCATATAATAATTCGTTCTTGAGCAGCAATTAATTAACGGCACATTAATGAAGACCAGAGCACAACAATGCACACGCTTTCAATAACGGAGCAAAGCAATATAGAAAATAAGTATTTGACCATGACAGATACTAAATAAACAATAGTCAAGATGGTAACTTCTCTCTCTGTTTTATAATCACAGCGCTTTTCACTCATCAATTTACGGCGATAAATGGTGCAATTTATTACATCCAGTTCCCCATCTACACTGCCAAAATCGTCATCACCAAGACAAATCATTAACTGCACATGATTACTGATGATCCCTTACATTGTTTGCGCTGCCCAAATCAGTTTTTCAACGTGCTCGACCCTTTTTTTCCAAGATGCAGCATCCACATTGGCAACAGATTAATGCAACAGCCTTTCCACCTCTGTTATTGTGAAAGACTTATTGTTCCTTACGCAATTTTTTACGTCACTGCATACTAATTGTATAGGGTTAAAATGGCAGCGTATTGGGGACAGATTTATTTCATTATGACGCTGCTCCTATGTGATTTAGTTTGCTGCATATGTGGGCTTAATAGGCTTACTTTGTTTCACGAGCGAATATAAAAGAAGTTTTGACATTGACACATCTGCAGCAATATTTCTCTCTTGCAGCTGCTGCACCATAACTTCTTTCCGATCGTTTGAAACCTGAATGAACTTCCTGCTCAGAGCATATACTTCAAAGTTTTTATTCATACGAAATTGAGACTTACTCAGAAATCGTCACTAGAGAAACGTCTTTTCGGTGACATTATCCAATTACTAGAACTCGGAAAGTCAAATTAAACCATTCACAGTAAAACAGATCGCAGCGAAAAAAGCACACACAACATAAACACGCTGTAAACACGATGCACAACTTTGTTTACGGTAGCACTGAACAAAGCCGGCAACGGGGAACTGTGACGTCACGGCACGTGACCACTGGAAGTGTTCAGCGCGCTGTGATTGGACCGTTCCCAGCGACTAGCGCCTCGCGCTTCTTGCTCTTCACTTGTTATTCGTAAACGTCAAGTGCAAAGTTTCAGCGGCCCAGGAGGTCTCTGTTCCATCTGTCTGGTGGTCTTCCTCAAGGTCTTATTTGGTAAATTGGGCTCCAGTCTAGGTCTTGTCTGGACCATCTACCATCTTTTAGTCTAGCAATATGACCAGCACACTGCCATTTCAGTGTAGTCACCCTTTCCATAATGTCGATGACCTTTGTTGTTCCTCTCATTTCAATTGCTCTTTTTGTGTGTAACCCAGCATTGCTGTTTCCGTTCCTCTTACAGCTACTATTAGTTTCCTACTAATGAACTCATTTAAAGTCCATATTTCACAGCCATAAGTTATTACTGGCAGTAGACATTGATCAAAAATTGTTTTCTTCAGCTCAACTGGCTTCTGAGATTGAAGAGTGTCTCCCGTAATCTTACCAGACCATTCAATTCGTCATAATATTTCCGGTTTTAGATCTCATTTCATGTTTATCATTTGACCCAGGGAGACATATTCTGCGAGTATTCGCAGCTGTGTACTTCAACCGATATATCCCCAAACATTTCTTTCATCACAGTCAGTGATTACTGAAGCAAAGGATACAACCCGTCGGTTTGACCAATCTCTTCATCGGAATAGAAGTTGTTACTGAATAAAAGCGATCAGTTTACATTACACCCATCTAGTGACTGGTTCTCGATGTACTTTTCTGGGTCAATTGAAGTCCGCGATACGATCCGTCAGCTTTGACCAATGGCGTCATCTGAGTTAAAAACGATAGTTTGCTTACAAGCGTAACGTAGGTTGCAGATTACGATTTTGTGTAGCTCCTCCCTAACTGTTAGTTATGGGTTAACGGAGAGACTTATTGCAAGTGAGCGGCGAAGGCACAAATTTTTTGGACTGAGACCTGGTGTCCGAGGGTACATTCTATTAATGTAATCTGTAATTTACGATGATAATCACAAATAAATTCATTATCTTCAATACATAACTATTACGATATCATCACGTGTGTTTATGTTCGTTGATGGTGTTTGTTTAGCTAGTTGGTATATCTACGTAGTGTATATTATGACACTCAAATATGACGTCATTGGTCAAAGCGGACGGGTTGTATCGCGGTCTTCAATTATGCCACTTTTCCGAATCACGATGTGATAGTAATTTGAATTCCCAGAGAAATGTTATGAATATGTCTAACATATGACGTTATTCGCCAAAGCTGACAGGTTGTATCTCGTGTTTGTCGACCTCCGCGTTAAGGCATTAGTGGATTTTCAATTTGTTGTTCTAAAAAAACTTGTGCACAAATTATATATATACTGAAATGTCACACGGAATTCTGTAGACCGAGCGTGGTGGCGCAGTGGTAACGCACTGGACTCGCATTCGGGAGGATGGTGGTTCAAATCCACCTCCGGCCATCCAGATTTAGGTTTTCCGTGATTTCCCTAAATCACTGCAGGCATATGCCGGGATGGTTCCTTTCAAAGGGCACGGCCGATATCCTTCCCCATCCTTACCCACAAACTCCGAGCGTTAGCTCCGTCTCTAATGGCCAAGCTGTCGACGGGACGTAAAACCCTAAGCATCCATCCATCCATCTGTAGTATTCTGACATGAATATTTTCCCCGTTTCCAGGTCACATGTGGCTTTGGGTGATTTGCAGGACGCGATTCCTCCCGGTGACTTTGACCTGTGACGTCATAGTTTTGAGTAGTCTGTGTTTACACTACAGGTGGTGCGTGCAGTCGTGTGGCGGTGCCCTCTTGCTTCGCTGTCGATCTTGGTTCTAGTGTCCGTACCGTGTGTGCTGTTCTTCATAATCGTGATGTGTGGCTCCTTCACCACGGTCGGGGGTTCGAATCCCCCCTCGGGCATGGATATTTGTGCCGTCTGTAGTCTTAGCTAGTTCATAAGTAGTTTGTAAGCTTAGGGACTGATGACCCCGTAGTTAAGTCCCATAAGTTGTACAAACATTTGAACATTTTTTTTGTGGCTCCTTCTCTTAAAGTTGTTTTTATGTCGTGTGTGCGTTACTTCGCGATTTAATAGTTTGATGCTTACGATCAGAGGTGCCAACGCCCCCTCCCCCCACCCACACACACACACTCGAGATATTAGTAGGTTCTGTTTTGCCATTTAATGTTGAAATTAAATATCTTTTACTTCACGTTTTGTAAATTGTTTTTTAAAGTCTCCTCCAGGATGGCCGAAAGTACTAATTTTTCACCAACCCCTCGTGGGCACCTCTGCTTACAGTTAAGTTCGCCTAACTGTAGTCTATTTTTCGACATATCTGTAGACTGGGATGCCACCCATCTGCTTTGTGACCCATGTCATCATCAAGATGTCGGAAAACCAGTATACGGGATATCTTAACACTTCTGTAGTGTAGATACAAATAATCTGTAGTTATTATAGATAAGACTGTACCATCGATCACAGGTCTCAGCCCAAAAATTCGCGCCTTCGGCGCTCACATGCGAATAAGAAATCTCTCGGTTAACCTACACGTAACCATCAGAGAGAAGCTACAGATCACTTTTTAAACACAAAATATTAATCTGTTCTGTTTGTAAACAAACTATCGTCTTTAATTCAGCCACCACATAATCACTCACGCCTTCTACAAACACGCACGCACCTCAAAACTACAGCGCTGCGATGACGTCACGGGTGAAAGCTGACGGGCGGTATCCCAGTCTACAGGTGAGCCTATTTTTCTTAGGATATTCATAACTAAAAAGTATTTCTCGCTACGTGACGGAGAAGACTGTTGGTGACGATAAAATGTCTTCAGTTACTTGGAGTTATAACTGATTGTTATTTTGTGTAAAAGATGTCTGCAACCAAGGAAGCTAACAAGTCGTGGCCATGGTGGGGGTGGTTACTTGCGTATGTGTGTGTGGTGTTTACTTCTTGCCGTAGTGTTTTGTACCCTGAAACATTTTGGTAAATTGGTTTTTCTTTTTTTTTTTATTGTTGACTTTACGTAGTGTAGTTTCAATTCATGTTGGTTGTAGTTGTTTATGTAAGGTTTCAGTGGAATTTCGGTAATGTGTATAGGTTGGCAACATCAGACATTGCATGGAAGAGGTGTCGTGTGATTATTGTTTTTGCCAAAGTCAACGAATGTAAAAGGCGAAACACTGGTTGTGATTACAGACTGATCTGTAGCGTAGCTCGAGTTATAGGTTTGATTTGGAGACAACGGTTGGGATTTGAGTTGGAGAAGTCAGCGTATGTGACAATAAAAACGTGGTTGTGGTGAAGATTGTTAGACTGGAACATACGAAATGACTTAAGTGTTAGATACTATTTATTCGTTGCTTGGGGTAGGTTGAATCGGTATCGCTACCTTGAGTGTCTTGCACGTTAATTCAACTATACCACTCCATGATTAGGGTATTGTGGAGAGCTGCATCAAACCAGTCTCCGGACTGAAGACCACAACAATATTTCGTGTGTCTCAATGGCCTGGTGCAAGTCTGTCAATTTGACGCCAGACGTGATGTACTGCGGCGTGTCTTATCGACTTGTCGCTCGTACAAGATGTGAGACGTGTACGCTGATGTAAATATACAGACTTCCTGAGGGAAACGCTCTGCCCTTTGCACTACGTCTAGGTGCAGTAAGTGCCTGCGTCGAGCTTTGTGGATAAACTCAGATACCGCTTAGACCAATGACGTTACATATACGTCATACATAGTCGAGAAATACTACGAAAACATGTTTACAACATGGTATCGGTACTTAGATTTCACTTAAATAGGCCAAATCTACTTAATGATACCATCTCTTCAAAATACATTTAATAATTACCTAATTTTAAAGAAAGCGTGCACTCGAAGTTGTACGGCCTGAAATGATTTATGTCGAAAATTTACTGTAAATAGATTGTTTCTGAACCGCAGATTATGGCGCTATGCGCCCTCACGTAAAAAAAATCCTTGTTTAAACTATATCTAACCTTCTTAGGTCTACTCTACAGATGTTGCTGTACTGGTCTTCAGTCCACAGATTGGTTTGATGCAGCTCTCCACGCTACCCCGTCTTGTGCAAGTTTCTTCATCTGAGAATACGTTCGGGAACCTACATCCTTTTGAATTCGTTCCTCGGTCTCCCTCTACGATTTCTATCCCACACACTTCCCTCTAATGCTAAGTAGACAATTCCTTGATGTCTCAGAATGTATCCCACCAACCTATACCTTCTATGTCAAGATATGCCAGAAACTCCTCCCCAATTCTGTTAAGCACCTCCCCATTAGTCATGTGATCTACCCATCAAATCTTCTTCATTCGTCTGTAGCACCACATTTCAAAAGCTTCTATCATCTTTTTGTCTGAACTCCTTATCGTCCACGTTTCACTGCCATACAATGCGACACTCCAGACAAATGCTTTCAGAAAGGAAACATTTAAATGAATATTGGGTGTTAACAAGTTTCACTTCGTTAGAAACGCTTTTCTTCCCATAGCCATTCTGTATTTTATATCTTCTTTACTTCGGCCATCAGAAGTTATCTTGCTACCCAAATAACAAAATTCATCTACTACTTTTATTGTCTCATTACCTAAACTATTCCTTCACCATCGCCTGATTTTCTGACATTGCTTTCCATTACCTTCGTTTTACTCTTGTTAATGTTCATCTTATATCTTCCTTTCAAGACACTGTCCAATCCATTCAATTGCTCTTCCAGATCCTTTGCAGTCTCTGACAAAATTACTATGTCATCGGCAAACCGCAAACTTCTCCCTGAATTTTAAGTCGCTCTCTAAATTTCTCCTTGCATTCCTTCACTGCTTGCTCAATGTACAGATTGAACAACATTGGGGAAAGGCTACAACCCTGTCTTACTCCCTACCCAACCTCTGCGTCCCTTTCTTGCCCTTCGACTCTAATAACCGCTGTCTGGTTTTTGTATAGGTTGAATATAACTCTTCGCTCCCTATATTTTACCCCTGCTGCCTCAGAATTTGAAAGAGTTTATTCCAGTCGACATTGTCAACAGCTTTTTCCAAATCTACAAATGCTAAAAACATAGGTTTTCCTTTCCTTAGCGTATCTTCTAAGATAAGTTGTAATGTATTGCCTTCCGTGTTCCTACATTTCTCCTAAATTCAAATTGATCTTCCCCGATACGCTGCAGATAAAAGGTCAAGCAGTCAACAATTCGAAGATTGGCTGGAACACGACAGTGCTTTACTAGGCATGGTCCTGTTTGGAGGTGGTATGCCGTTGCCTTCCTCCGACCTTCGAACAGACTTACCCATCCAGTTATAGGGAGATCTACAGTTTAACGTGGGTTCCGAACCACGGCGCTACTCGTTATTTTTCACATGATCAACACTGCCAGAGGTGAAAGAAGTGGAAAGTGACAGATAACAATCCTTGGACCTGGCGGGGATCGAACCCGCGACCTTTGGATTTGTAGTCTACCACTGTGCAACCGAGGCGAACTTTTTTAAAATTGTAAGTTAGGTTAGGTATAGGCCTAGGTCAAATAAGACCTAAACCTTGGAAACATAGAATAACGCCGAAAGGATAATACAACCCCACCTAGGTGTCTTCAAAAATATCAGACACGTAAACAGTGAGTGTTGAAACAACGCCGGCCGCGGTGGCCGACGGGACTGAGGTCTGCACGGCCACTACGGTCGGGGGTTCGAATCCCCCCTCGGGCATGGATATTTGTGCCGTCCTTAGTGTTAGCTAGTTCATAAGTAGTTTGTAAGTTTAGGGACTGATGACGCCGTAGTTAAGTCCCATACGTTCTACAAACATTAAACATTATTCAAACAACGCGCGGGACAGAATGACGTAAAACATGACGTCATTGGCCAAAGCGGTATCGGAGACTAGATTTGCCCCAGCTTCGTCAGAGGCAATCGGCAGTCGCGTGTTGAGTCAGAGGAGTGACGCGGCGATAAGACGCCGAAGCGGCCTGCAGATAGCGGCGGTTGCGACAACGGCTGGGGGTCGGCCCGAGCTTATCTGTGGACAGGCCGTACGCAAGACGTCTGGCGTTGAGTCACGAGGCGTGAAGCGGCCGGAATGTCAGCACAACAGTTCTCAGAGGACGCAAGCAGAGTAGCGGCGAAGTGACGGCGCGAACGTTAGGCAGCGCTGCAGGTCGTGGAACTCCAGAGGCACCGAACCTCCCAGCGTGGAGAACGCAGTGGTTGACGATACGCACTTGCCACCTTCCTGTCGGTACTCAACAGTAAGAATTGGGCAATACATAACGCAGGGTAGTTATAACACGAATTATCTACACGAGAATGGAAAATCTGGTAGAAGCTGACCTCGGGGAAGATCAGTTTGGATTCAGGAGGAACGTAGGAACCCGGGAGGCAATACTCGAGTTGATTTTTCATCTACTTCCTTCATCTATTCTCCATCATCCCCACCCCCTTTACATCCTACATCCTTACTTGTTACTGTTGATGCCGCTTCCCTATACACCAATATCCCACATCCCCATGGTTTTCCTGCTCTTGATCACTACCAGTTTTTACCTGATTCTTCTCAACACACCATGGCACCTTCCTAGATGGTAACCTCCACCTCACTGATGGCTATATCCACACCTCTGTCCATATTAAGCCTACTAATTAGCAACAGTACCTGCAATTCTCCTCATATAAATCTTTGACTTTGGTCCGGACAAGATCACCTTGTGTTGCACTATGGCGTGATCATTTTTTATTCTAACTTAATCATCATCCATTTTGGAAGTAACATGTTTGTATAAATAAATGAAAAATAAATAAATACCAATTATAATAAAGTTACTTACATGTGGGGAAATCTTTTTGAAACTACTGCGCGGTATTCTTGTGATGTGATCAGAATTGTCACAGATGATTTTGGAAAAGGAAGCCTTTGTTATTTCAGCAACCTGATCTGTAAATAAATACAAAAAATAAATGTTAGGCAGTGCTGTTTTTAATTGATTCAACAGTAGAGCTAAATGCCAAGTGTTGCATGTTTAGTTCTTTTAACTGCACAAATTCACTTAAAAATATATCTTCATTATTAAATGTAGTGCTGAAAACACTTGTCCTCCAAATAATACTAGACTGTAGAAAACCTAATAGCAGTGAGATTTACAGGTTAAAAATAAATGTTTACAAGAGAAAAAAAGTGTTTGTAGAGCTCATGGGGCTTAACTACGGAGTCGTCAGTCCCTAAAATTACTACCTATTGCTAAGGATGGCACAAATATGTATGCCTAAGGGGGATTCAAACCCCCGACCGAAGTGCAGACCTTGACTGGTGCGCCGCAGACCGCTTAGCCACCGCGGCCAGCTACAAGAGAAAAAGACAGGTTTTGTGTGATTTGAAGGTAGTGCATTTAAAGCAGTTGAAGAGCATCTTAAACCATCTGAGAAATAAATTGTGTATGCATCTTAAATGGTTTAAATGCAAATGACATAAGAGTTGTAACTGCAGGAGTATCTTCAAAGTAACATATTTATTAAATAAATTAGTCACAGTCTTAGATCAGTTTATAAAGATTGATTGATTGATTTTCTCAGGGAAGCCAAAACAGTCTTGGTCTAACCCGCCACTGCCCGCACCGAAACTAAGTTTATTGTGCGGTATCGCTCCCTGTATGTCTAGTAAAGCCAACCAATGTCCTTGAACAGTGCAAGGAGTCCCTTTACCAGTTCTTTATTAGGCACAATTTCTTCGGGTCTGGTTGTCCCAAATGTTGTGTGCCTTTTACTCTCCAATGCAATGCATT
Organism: Locusta migratoria; assembly: GCA_026315105.1. Classification (NCBI taxonomy): domain Eukaryota; kingdom Metazoa; phylum Arthropoda; class Insecta; order Orthoptera; family Acrididae; genus Locusta; species Locusta migratoria. The sequence goes on along the minus strand of CM048753.1, from coordinate 10,070,267 downwards.
CGAAGATTAGATGTGATGCAGTTTCATCGCCGTCATCACAGATACTACATTTATGGTTCTCTTCTATTATTCCCATTGTATGTAGGTGTTTTTTGAAATTCCCATGGCCTGTCAGCAATCCAACCATGAGTCTAATCTCTCTCCTGTTCAGGCCCAGGATTGCAGTGCTTCTTTTAAAACATGGCATTGGTATCATTACCTTGCCATGTTTTTGTTGTTAGACTTTGGTCCAATATTCTACGTGCTGTCTTCTGAGCCAGTTACGTAGCTCCAATTTGATCATTGCCTCGGCGATTGTCAGGACAGGTTCCGGTCCAATAAATGGAGTCTCTGCCCCCATCCTGGCTAATCTGTCGGCATGTTCGTTGCCACTGATCCCCGAGTGGCCAGGGAGGCAATACTCACTTTACGACTTACCTTAGAAGGTAGTTTAAGGAAAGGCAAACTTACATTTTTAGCTTCTGTAGATTTGGAGAAAGCTTTTGACAATGTTGACTGGAATACACTCTTTCAAATTCTGAAGTCAGCAGGGGTAAAATACAGGGAAAGGAGAATTATTTACAACTTGTACAAAAGCCAGACCGCAGTTATTAGAATCGAAGGGTAGTAGCCTTTCTCCGATGTTATTCAATTTGTACATCGAGCAGGCGGTGAAGGAAAGCAAGGAAAAATTTGAAATTGGGATTAAAGTTCAGGGTGAGGAAATAAAAACATTGCGTTTTGCCGACGACATTGTAATCCTGTCAAGGACAGCCAAGGACCTGGAAGAGCAGTTGAACGGGATGGACAGTGTGTTGAAATGTGCATATAAGATGAACATTAACAAGAGCAAAACTAGGGTAATGGAGTGTAGCCTAAGAAAATCAGGTGTTGATGCAGGAATTAAAATGGGTAACGAAACAATAAAGGGGTAGATGAGTTTTGTTACTTGGATAGTAAAATAACATATGACGGTCGCAGTACAGAAGATATAAAATGCGAAATGGTAATGGCAAGGAAAGCATTTTTTGAATAAGAGGAATTTCTTAACATCAAACATTGATTTACACGTAAGGAAGTCTTTTTTTGAAGGCATTTGTGTGGAGTGTTGCCTTGTATGGGAGTGAGACATGGACGATAAACAGTGCATTCAGGAAGAGGATTGAGGCTTTTGAAATGTGGTGCTACAGAAGAATGCTGAAGATTACATGGGTGGATCGCGTAACTAATGAAGAGGTACTGAACAGAATTGGTGAGAAAAGGAATTTTTGGCATACCCTGGCTAAAAGAAGGGATCGCTTGGTAGGACACATTCTTAGACATCGGGGAATCGTAAATTTAGCATTGGAGGGAAGTGTGTGGGGTAAAAATCGCAGAGGGAGACCAAGAGACGCGTATAGTAAGCAGATTCAAGTGGATGTGGGTTGCCGTTCTTGTGAGGAGATGAAAAGGTTTGCTCAGGATAGAGTAGGGCGGAGAGCTGCATCAAACCAGTCTCCGGACTGAAGACCATAACAACAACAGTAAAAAGTTTATGGTTTGTTGTCACGGTTCATCGGGGTGAGTTATGTACGTCAGCTTCTATGCCCTAAACAGCTACCCAATCTGTTTAAACAGGATCAAGTAGCTTAGCCAGACTATCAGTCTGCATATGACGTGAAAATATATCTAAACAAACATAATTAAACCTCTGATTAACCAACAAAATGAATTCTAAGGCAAAGAAGTGATGCACGAAGTAAAATATATATAATTGCTGTTCGTTAGTCTCGATAAAACTCGAGAACGGCTGAACCGATTTGGTTAATTTTAGTCTTGAAATATTCGAGTAAGTCCAGAGAAGATTTAAACGGTGATAAAATATGGGAAAGTTGTCAGGAAAAGAGGAAAAAACCGGAACAGCATTTTCCAGTAAGCTATCAATACCGTTCGTGCAATCGCGATAAAATTGTGTACATTTCTTGCTGAAAGCAAGAGGAAGGACAAAATAAAAAAAAATAACTAAAAAAAAAATGGGTAAGTCACCCGGAAAGTAGCAAAATTTAGGAAAAACCGAAAGCTGTTTTTTTTTTCTATGAATAAAAATCAATTGTCACATTGTTGTAAGGTCATCACTTGAGTACGGCTTGTCAGGACAAGGTTTGTACGAAATAGATCTTTTTTCAAAATTTACCGGAAAATTTGAAAATTTAAGAAAGTGCGTTTTCAATGTGTTTTTGATTGAATTCAGCACTGTAACTGACTATTGCCACGACGGAGAGAGGTAAATTTTTTGTTCATTATGGTTTTGGAAATGTTTTCACTCAGAGCATGTCTTCTCATTCCAGTGGTGGGATAGTTTCATCGTTTTGGTATTCAAACCCAGCTCATATCCATTGTCGGTGGAGTTACCACGGTATCAGTCGCACCAATGTTCTGTGCAAACTCTTTCAAGGCACGGTGAGACGACAGCTCATATGCCTCCCTGAAGCTCTGGGTCTTCTGGCCCCACAACGGGGGACAGGGAGAAGCTTATGTCGAGGCTGCTCTGCTCCTGACAATTTAGTCTCCCTGGAGTCATTCATACTGTCTTCACTCAGCACCTCACGTGCAGTATTCTTTGACCTCCAAAAGGCTTTTGATACTACCTGGCGCTATCATATACATGCAGTGCTGCCCAAAGGGTATATAGCTGATTTGGGTACTCATATGTTCATGGCAACCACCTCGAACTGTGCTCCCTGCTGTGTGGCTGAATCGGTGACACTACGAAGATGATCACAATACCTCATGCTCTTGACTACCTCTGAGCATTTCCCAGGAACTCGTTATTTATCAGCAGTACCTCCCTGAGTGGCTTACAAGCCTTTGACCATCGTTTTTCTCACCATCATTCGGTGCAATCAATTCATAGCTCCATCTTCACCCTCAGCAAATCCGGTTGTTCAGTATACTTTGTTTGGATTCCAGGCATCGACTGTGCCAATTAGCTGGCTGAGCGGGCCACCACTCTCCAGCCCCTGGATTTCGGTATCACAGAAAGGAACATCTGATCAGGGTTGCACACTAGCGCTCTGTGGCTCGGAACGGTCTACCTCTAGCACAACAAATAAGCTCCGGTTGATCGAGCCCTAAAAGTCTGCATGGAATTCTTCCTTCAGGCGCTCTCATAGGGACTAGGTTATCTTACATCGCGTATGTATGGGTCATAGGCAGCTCTCACAAAGCTATCTTACCATCGTGAAGATATGCATAAGTGTCACTGTGGTGCTTTTATGACAGTAGTCTACATCCTGCAGCAGTCACAATCTACCTGCTGCACTCACTTTAATTCTTGCCGAAGATAATAGAACTTTACATTTTATCTGTGCAGCCAGTTTGTCATACTATTTAGTGGTAGATGCAGTAGCCTGACTTTTCAGGATTATAACCATTCTGAATGAAATTTATTCGATCTGTCCAGCTTGTAACTGGCAGATTCTCTTGCCTTTTATGTACTCCTTCTTTCGTGTTACCACTGTTGTTTTATCCGATGACGCCACTCTGCACATCCTAAGGTTTCTTCCTCTGGGTGCTGAGTTGGTTCAGCCCTCAGCTCTTAGATCTCAGTAGGGACAATGGGAATGACGACCTTGATGTTCAGTTTGCTTAAAACCCGTAAAACCAACTGACTAAATGATACCTTTTAGTAAAAGCTAGTGAAGCTAGTGAAGTGGGCTATAGCTGGCGTCATATAAGAAAGCACTTCCGTACATAGAAGCGGAGCGATAGGCGACTTAGATAGGCTTAGTAGACTTGCGCATAATAGTTCGCGATTGGGAGCGCTCACTTTAGTTCGCGGCAGAGCCGCGAACTAGTTCGTTCTTTTAGTTCGTCCGCTCCAAGTGACGGCTGAGCGGCGTGGTCTGCGCATGAAGGTGGAAGGAGACGTTCCCCCACCTAGCTGCTTCATGCGCTTGCTGCTTGAGCCGTTAACAATGTCACGCAAACCAAAAGAAACAGTCTGTGGATAATTTCTCGAGTTTAAGTTTAGAGCTCTCTCTACATCTTGGGAAAAGAATCCAACGAACTAAGAAACGAGATATGTTTGGCACAATATTTCGCGACCGGTAGCTCTCCTTTTAGTTCGCAGCTCGGCCGCAAAGTAGGTCGCTGATTTTAGTTCGTCCGCTCGTTTAGTTCGTCCGGTCTCTTGGGTTCGTCCGGTCTTTCTGGCTATTGCTGCTGCTACTAAAAGAGCTCTTTCTTTTATGACAGCTTTTTTATATAATGAATCAGTGTTGCCAAAGCGTGTGCTATTATTACCCATATATTTGGGCAATTAGACATCAAATACATAACCAAATAAACCAGTCATTTACACGAATGGGTGATACAATGGTATTCAACTACTTTGCATACAGAGTACTCGTAGTACTTTATTTTTAAAATAGATGTCTTGTGGCAGTGAACTATGAAACTACAGCTGAGCTGCATCTCGGGTCGAAATGGCTGTAACTGGCAGAAGAAATCACTCGATTCTGCACGCGCTCGCATCCTCTTGCTGTTCCCCGTCAGTCTTCTGAAAAGGAGCGGACGAACTAAGAGGCGAGGGATCTGTAAACTGTTTCGCGTAGTTCGCCTTTGGGAGCGCTCTTCTGAACTAGTTCGTGCGCGTTCGCGAACTAGTTCGTGCGCGTTCGCGAACTAGTTCGTGCGCGTTCGCGAACTAGTTCGTGCGCGTTCGCGAACTAGTTCGTGCGCGTTCGCGAACTAGTTCGTTCGTTCGTTCGCGAACTAGTTCGTTCGTTCGTTCGCGAACTAGTTCGTTCGTTCGTTCGCGAACTAGTTCGTTCGTTCGTTCGCGAACTAGTTCGTTCGTTCGTTCGCGAACTAGTTCGTTCGTTCGTTCGCGAACTAGTTCGTTCGTTCGTTCGTTCGCGAACTAGTTCGTTCGTTCGTTCGTTCGCGAACTAGTTCGTTCGTTCGTTCGTTCGCGAACTAGTTCGTTCGTTCGTTCGTTCGCGAACTAGTTCGTTCGTTCGTTCGTTCGCGAACTAGTTCGTTCGTTCGTTCGTTCGCGAACTAGTTCGTTCGTTCGTTCGTTCGCGAACTAGTTCGTTCGTTCGTTCGTTCGCGAACTAGTTCGTTCGTTCGTTCGTTCGCGAACTAGTTCGTTCGTTCGTTCGTTCGCGAACTAGTTCGTTCGTTAGTTCGTTCGCGAACTAGTTCGTTCGTTCGTTCGTTCGTTCGCGAACTAGTTCGTTCGTTCGTTCGTTCGCGAACTAGTTCGTTCGTTCGTTCGTTCGCGAACTAGTTCGTTCGTTCGTTCGTTCGCGAACTAGTTCGTTCGTTCGTTCGTTCGTTCGTTCGCGAACTAGTTCGTTCGTTCGTTCGTTCGTTCGTTCGCGAACTAGTTCGTTCGTTCGTTCGTTCGTTCGTTCGCGAACTAGTTCGTTCGTTCGTTCGTTCGTTCGTTCGCGAACTAGTTCGTTCGTTCGTTCGTTCGTTCGTTCGCGAACTAGTTCGTTCGTTCGTTCGTTCGTTCGCGAACTAGTTCGTTCGTTCGTTCGTTCGTTCGCGAACTAGTTCGTTCGTTCGCGAACTAGGTTCGTTGGAGGGGGAAGCTACAGCTTCGCGCTAACAGTTGCATCTACGGGAGAAAGATTGTGTAACTCTTGGCCAGCAACGTGCCTAATGAATGATTATTATTGGCTGCTAGTGTGGTAATGGAGGGGGATGGGCACAGTGGCTGAGTACTTGGCCGCATTCTTAGGTGACGGCAACTACAGTGGCACTGTCCTGACGGTGTGTCCGCTTGCAGGGTACGGGGAGCTGGTGGCGTCGCTGCAGAGGCTGCAGCTGCTGCTGAAGAAGTCGGGCGGCAGCGGGTCGGCGCTGGGCGCGCAGGCGGCGGCCGTGCAGACGCTGCTGCTCAGCCCGCAGTTCGGCCGCGCGCTCGCCGTCCACAACCGCGTGCAGCGCGCCGCCGCCAGGGGGCTCTGCACGCCGCCCGCCGCCGACAACGCGCACGCCCTCTCCAGGGACGTAAGTACACGCACTTCCGTAACTGCGTAGACTACACATGGGCAGTTCGGATCGTTTCACTGTTTCGAAACATACAGATCATCTGAGTCTAGTGAGTCGACTCACTGTTTCGGCACACGAAACATCTGGCGTGCCGCACTGTCTTGCGCCCCGCTACCTTCCCTGATTCACGTGAACCGCGACAGCTGCAGGGCGCCGCAGTGAGTAGACTCTCTGCTTCGGTACTCGAAAGTGTCGAAACACTTGACGTGCCGCAGCCCTGCATCCCACTGCATCTGCTGAATTATGCGAGCTGAGAAAGATGCAGTAGGGCGATACAACAAATACGAAACACCTATGGAATGCAGTTCCGTCTCACTGAAATTATTTGCCTTTGCTTTGAAAAGATGCGTTCACCTGGTACAGTTGTAACAACAATGCATAACAAAGCTTAGTTCACGCGAAACTACCACAAAACACTGAAGGACTTGACAACTTTTCTCGGTGGTATCCTAGTTTTCAAACCTGGCTTGAAGGGTACCGGTAGCAGAATTCAAAATCTCGCGTGGCGTGTTAGGGGAACAGCTTCAAACCCATTGCACGCCTCGGCGTTGTGTTGAATTCACCCAGGCAGACGGACAGCAAAACGCATAGTAACGGTACCTAGCGTCCGATACACGAATAACAAGATCCGTTGTTTCGAAACAGTGCTGATTCAAGTTTCGACTGAGTCGAACAGTTCACTGACTCGAAACGTCAACTCATTACCCAACTCTAGTGTAGACGCCATATTGAGTCGTATGAATAACAAAGAGCACATGCTCCACAGAAGATTATTCTTCAATTTGATTCTGAAGTTGAAAGAACCACTTCGTGGCATTCGCTTCAGACCTGATCCAGAGATTAGACAGGCAGCAGACCGCTCCATTCGCACCATCAACAGAACAGGCTCTGATAATGGTATATGACCCCTTCTGTCACACACAGTTCATTAGCGTCATCACTGTAATTAACCTAAACATTGTTCTACATCACATCAGTTGGTTCATAACATGTCTCTGGGGACTGGAAGTGGACATAAGTAGAATAGAGTTCTTAAGTTTATCACCAGATGGAATCATGTTGTTGAGTTAATGCTGAGAGGGCCGGTATCATCAATTTACACAGCTGCTACAATCAATACTCTCCTTACTTAGACGTAAGTGTTTCCTTCAGACTGTAAGTGCTGGCTACTTATTGTCCAGCCAGTTAGATTTGCCACACTCGATACTGTTTGTATGTGTGTGGCCTCTTTCGGGAATGCCGAAGCTGTCTGTACCGAGTGTCGGTGTCCCTGTGGCTGTGACTCAGTGTCAATAGTGCTGTAGGTGCCTTTGGTGACATCACTATGTGTGTCACTCACTACACACAGCTTTACTTCACATGGAATTCTATTTTCTGTGGGGTATGATATTTAACATAGTGTAATGTCTCTAATTTGGCTACGGCAGATCAGGTCCTCATTGGAGTGGTATTTTGGACAGTTAATTTGCAAAGTTATTTTGGTATTTTGCACTGTTAATCAATGAATCCTTCATTGCCCACTTCGAAACGGAATTACCAACTCTGGTGGTCACCCATCATATCTCCCGAACGACCAGCTTTTAGGGAACGCTTCAGCGAGTTGTGTGAATGTCTGGGAAACTGAGCGCGCTCTGCCCGCAGTGCCTGGAGGTGCTGCGGCCGTGCAAGCTGCCGGAGGCGGCCGAGCTGTGCGACCTCCTGTCCCGCTACGAGGTGGAGGCGCTGCTGGTCGCCCACGACGCGGTCGTCGCCACCACCGAGCCGCGCTCGCCGGCGCCCTCTCCCGTGCACAGCGGGGGCAGCGGGGGTGTCGGGGGCGCGCCCGGTCCGGGGCGGGAATCGCCGCCCCCCAGGCACGAGGGCAACATCCGCATCGTCAGCATCGAGAAGACCAACGAGCCCCTGGTGAGTATCTTGTTGACAGTCCGACCTGTCACACACTCGTACGGCTCTTCGATGTTTGCTTATGTGTCCGATACAAAGGGCTTAAAGTAAGGTGGGGACAGCATTATCTTAGTCGAGCGCAGATGTTGTTTGAAGACTGATGGTCATTGTGGCCAGCCACATACGCGATTACTGTTGATGCTCCGATTTGACGGTGCAGAATTGTTCCAGTGCTTATAAAAATTGCAACCCACATCCTTATGATCCTGTATTTGTCTCTTGGTCTCACTCTGTGATTATTACACGACATTCTAAATTTATGATTTCTTGATGTCTCAGAATGTGTCACTTCCAAACATTGTTTCATGGGTGTTTGTGTACCTCACAAAAAGACCCAACATATGTTTTGTTCCTATTTTAACCTTTCACTAGTTTGGTGAGGCCGTTCACTCACACCAACATGATACAAAATCGAATGAACATACCCCCCAGGAGGCTCACAGTTCTTTCATGAGTATCTGCGTGATGAACACGGGGCCCCGACCTAATGCAGTCTTTTTTCCTTATTTACTTCCCAGACTGCATTTCCTTTCCGCATGAGGACAGTAGTTAAAATCTCTTTCGCTATCCATATTTACTTTTTCTGTGATTTTCCTAATTCACTGCAGGCAAATAAGGTAGTTTCTCTCAATAGTCACAAATGATTTTGTTCTCCAACCCTATAGCAACTGTCTGAGCTGGTTGGTCTAATGCACATGCTGTTGACAAGCCATTAAACCTTAATCTTCCTTCCTGTAGATAAAGTTTATAGTTTGTATAGTGAATTACTTCTAGTTCTGAATGAAAAGAAGTTAATGCATGTGAGTAGGTAAAAGCTTTACCAGTATATTAGAGTAAAATATTTGCAGTGTGCTGTTTGATACAGTTGTGTAGGCCTACCATTTCACAGAAATACTAAATGGAACAAGCATGATTGGACATGGATGGTTAACTTCTGTATATTGGGAGTATTTTGGGAAGATAGGGTACATCTGCAAGAGAGACTGCCAATAGAAGACTAGAGGGACCCATACTTGAAAACTCCTCAAGTGCTTCTGATCTCCTTCAGACGGTTTTAAAGGAAGACACCAGAGCAGTTCAAGGGTGGGTGGCTGGATTTGTTACTGATTTTTGCGATAAGCATGAGGGTTTTATGGAAAAACTTTGAGAACTCAAATGCTAATCCCTGGAGAGAATCTCTGGGGAATAATTCATATAGTGAGCAGTTCTGTTGCAGTTTTTTTGTGTTTATCGCACATTTAAGTGTATCATCAGACTGGAACAATAAATAAGTATTACAGTTAAAGTGACTGAACACACAAGGCAGCAGATTTTGCATTTGAGCTGCAATATTTTCATTATTTTTCCAGTGCTATGATTAGCTAACCACACAAAATGTTGGCAACAGAGACTGGTTACTATTTGAATTGTTCCTGCTGTTATGGAACAGAATAAAACTACTGGTGAAATTTAAGGGATCAGTAGGTGAATCTGACTGCAGGACAATATAATGGTGTAAATTTGTAGGAAGTAACAGTCCTAATTTGTTTCTAGGGTGCCACGGTGAGGAACGAAGGCGAAGCGGTCATAATCGGGCGGATAGTGCGCGGAGGGGCGGCAGAGAAGTCCGGGCTGCTCCGCGAGGGTGACGAGATCCTGGAGGTGAACGGCATCGAGATGCGCGGGAAGTCCGTCAACGAGGTGTGCGACGTCCTGGCCGGCATGACGGGCACCCTCTCCTTCCTCGTGGTCGGCAGCAGCAACCAGCCGCCGCCACCGCCGCGGGAGACCACCATCGTAAGTGCCGGCAGCTGGGCAGAGTGGACTACGTACGAGATGTATGTGGCTGGTGATGTGAACATTACTTCGCTATTTTAAATAGCTTAAAGCTCAAAGCAACTTGGAGAGCTGCCCTTATACAGTGAAGTTACGGAAATGAGTAAATCTCAAATATAAAGGTTATTTATTGGCAAGTATGTTTGCCACAGCAATAAATATACATGGTGTTTTTGTGATGTGCATAGAAAATCACTATTGGTTAATGTGAAAAGGAATTCTGGCTAATAACATTGTACCGACACTGCTGTCTGTGAATGACTATTCACGTACCTGTGTTCTTTCACTTGATAAATAAACCACATCTACTTTTTATATATAATTTTTCCTGCCAGGAATTTTTCTCTACAATATGCATATTGATATTCAAGAAAATTTTAATTACTAAAATTGTGATTGCAAATTATGTATAGATCAACAGTGACATTTTATATCTTAAAAACTAAAACCAGTTCCTATCAGAGACATATGAAGTGCCTTATTCTACACTCATGCCAGGAGACTTTGACTCTGAGAGGCTGGCTACTCAGTTCTTACCTTAGTTCTACAATGCCAATAATCACACAAAAATATAAAAATTGAGACAAAAAATAGGACACTAGCTTTTGGAACTGTGTTCCTTCATCAGGTAGGAGGAAAGGGAAAGAAAAGGAGGAGGGGGAGGTTATTCATTACCTAGTAATTATTGATTTTTGAATATTTTACAGTCTCAGTGGAAAATTTCCATCAGTAATCATACACTCTGAGCTTCCTCAGTTGTGCTTCCAAACTTTTTTTGAGCTTCTGCGTGTTCTGGCCCTAGGTGGTTAGCAAAGATTATTCAACAAAACACTTTGACATTCATTAAAGCCTACAATATTGTCTGAGCAAAATTTTGAAGAACATTTTAGTGTGAAATTTCTGCACAAGATATTCCTGTACGCATTGAAAAGTCACCTTATTTCGACGCTTCTGCTGTTTTATCTTCTATCGTCACTCGAAACGAGAAATTGCATTTTGATATAGGTGGTCCACTAAAAATATATGTATTTTGGCATAGAAGATAGACTGGCTGTAGCTCTGATGGTATTCTTTCTTGCCATTCCAGAGTCAGTATAGAACTAGAACAGTTGTCAACAAATAATACAATCACTTGAGACAACATTGTCTCATTACACCAAAGGTATTTAACATAAGAAGAGGCATTGAATTACAATTTGTGCAGTGGCCACGATTCGAACCTGGAACCTCCTACTTACTAGTTAGCTGCTTTAGACCATTCAGCTAACACCGTGTTGTAGCAAAAGCAACTACACGGACTGTTTTAAAGCACGTCTCCCTCCACACCACATATTTTAATTCAGCCTCGTGTTCCCTGTGAAATGCGGATCAAATTGCCAGGGCACTCCTACAATGGAATAGCACCTCGGCCTGAGGAACAAGGCGGGATAGTTCCTATTCCCGTTCTTTGCTAGGGTGCTATTCCAATGTAGGAGAGCCCTGGCAATTCGATACGCATTTCACAGAGAACACGAGGCAGAATTAAAGTATGTGGTGTGGAGGGAGACGTGCTGTAAAGCAGTCCATGTAGTCGCTTTGGCTACTACGCGGAGTTAGCTGAGTGGTCTGAAGCACCTACCTAGTAAGTACGAGGTCCCGGGTTCGAATCCTGGCCACCACATAAATTGTAATTCAATGCCTCTCCTTAAGTTTAATAAAACAATTGTATCGATAACAACACGCACTACCTACGTACCGCACACTGGACTGGGCCTTCCTCGTGGCAGATCCACATGAAGGCGCACTTCGACTACGACCCCGAGGAGGACCTGTACATCCCGTGCCGGGAGCTGGGCATCAGCTTCCAGAAGGGCGACGTGCTGCACGTCATCAGCCAGGACGACCCCAACTGGTGGCAGGCGTACCGCGAGGGCGAGGAGGACCTCACGCTCGCCGGCCTAGTGCCTTCCAAGTCCTTCCAGCACCAGTGAGTACCCAACGCTCCTCTCGACCAGTATTATAGGTAGAAGTGCTAAATTATTGTCAGTCGTTAGTTCCTCTGTGGTGGAGGAAGGTTTGTAAAAACATCTTGAAGGATGTTCGCGGGCCGCAGGTGGGCACTTAGAATGGACAGTCACATTCACAGAACTTAAATTTTCATCCACAGCCTTGTGGTGCATTTTGCACTACACTATAGCCACATTAAGTATACTTCACCTTATTTTTCTTGGTCATTCAGAGATCTCGTAGATTTCGTAGCTCACCTTCCATTAAATCGTCGTGAAAATATCAGGAGGTCGGATTCTTAGGTGTCTTATGGAATTAACCATAAATGTGACATGTTTCATTTTAAATACATTTATTTTTCATTCTTGATGAAGCACATAAACAGAAGTAATACGTCTTTAAGACTGCTTGTTATTGACTATGACAAACTTTTTACTGATTAAGACCAACTTAATATTGATTGCGTTCTACATCTTGACTGCTTTAAGACTCTACATTATTACTGATTGAGACAAACTTAGCTATACTGAAGGCATTCTCGCCAAATCGCGCGTATTGATACATTTTCGAAAACATTCTAGAACATGGAAGTTACAATGTTTTTTAGTAAATAATTTGTTCATGAAACATAAATAAATTGTTCACCAAGAAAAGATAAGAAAATCTATGACAAATGTAATGATATTATTTTTGTATCAAAACAAAACAATACCAAATATCATAAGTAAATAACAATTAGTGCAGTATTAATATATGTTTACATTATTTAAAATGTTTAAATTATGTAATTTTATGGTCAGAAAACTATTACATTATGGTCAATATGTTACAGAAGAACAGGTAGTGGTGTAATAAAATGCTTATATAATATAAATATGGAATATTAGGTTACAATACCACGGCTAAATATAGTATCCTACTTTGCATTAATACAAACAAACGAGACTTTACAGGCTAAATACATTACAGCCTTCATCAGAAAAAGAACCGGCCCCTTTCCTATGCAAACTGCTCTGTCTCGTGAACCCCTCATAGCACCCGAACTTACCTTGCTGACCTTTCAGCCTTACCATGTCCCTCAAAACTCCCCACACCCCCCAACACTCCATAATATTCAAAGCCAAAATGACCCCAGAACACTGCTGTTAAACTTTTTGCCCAAAACCTCAGATCAACGGAAGTTTTCATATCTGAGGTCTCACTTTCAGACCCAAACCAAATTTAACCATGTTGGATTTAACAAAATTCAATCTCACCCTTCTCCTGATCCCTACAATGTAAACACTACTTTTCCACCAATCTCTCCAACCAAAGCCAACATTGAACCTTCCCCTCCCATATCGTACCACCATCCAACTGCGACCTTTCTCATTCCCTCAGTTACCTTCCTGGAATTTCTCATCTCCAACTTGACATCACCCATCCTTTTCCAAGTCTCTTCCTAAGAATATGAACATTTCAGAAGAAGAAAGGATGGCCTTACACAACCTAAAAACAGATTCCAATCTAATTGTCCACCCTGCAGATGAAGGTTCCCCTGCCACTGTGATGAATCACAGTAACTACGTCGCAGAAGGCCTGCGCCAACTATCTGACTCCTGCTAAAATCCTGCGGCCCTTCCCAGAATCTCTCCATTGAATCTGCGTGCCTCCTCACCCCCAACAAAACCCTGCACATCTACCTTTTACACGCTCCAAAAATCCATAAACATAATAACGCTAGACACCCAATTGTTGCTGGTTACTGCAGTCCCAATTAAAGAATCTCGGCCATCGTTGAGCAGTACCTCCAATCAATTGTTTGAAATCTAGCCTTCCATAATGAACATAACAACCACCTCCTTCACTGGCTTTCCACTGTCCTCACCCTTAACCACCTGAATCCTTACTTGTCACTGTAGGTGCCACTTCTCTATACACTATATCCCACATGCCCAGACTCTAAGCCCAATACCTCATTCATCATAATCCTTACCAATCACTGTATTTGCTAGCGTATGACGCACCCCACTTTAAGACTTTTGTTAGGGGGAAAAAAATCACGCCTAATACATCTATTGCATTATAATACGTTTGTTAATGTACATAAAATATCTAAGGCAGTGCCTTCAAGTAGTGTTCATTAACTTTACATGGTCAAATTTCTTGACAGGCCGCACTTATTCAAATGGATATTTCTCCTATCGCTGTTTACCGTATGTGCCGACTATAGTGCGATGGTTGACAAGAGCGTCGTAAAGGCTTAAGACATTGGCATCTACGTGGCTCTGCTTATGATTGCTCCAATCAGACGCCACATAGAGTATCAGTTCTTGAACTACATGCCACAAGTAGGGGTTTTCATGTTTAAAATGATACATTTTGATAATTTTTTGTGAAGTCAAATATTTGTGTAAGTATTTTTGTGATGTTCCATAAACTGAGAGAATGATGGATGTTTTTTGTCTGTGTATTGGTCGACGCACTGCATGAGGCACAGCATTTTATAACCTCTAAAATATGACAACTGTGAGATGCAGAAGCCATATAAATATCATAAAATATGCTTGTTTACATATTTGCACTTGATATTTGAGAATTTATTCACATTCTCATCGAGCAGTGTTACATTGTTCAAACAATGAATGACACCATTACAGGATTGCCAAAAAATTGATTATGATGAAGGAAATTATGTCGAAAGTTTCTACTTCCTATGAAGTAACTAATTTCAGTTACGCTTGGCACTAAAAAGAGCACAAAATTCAGAAAACCTTTACTACATAATGAAGCTCCTGACTGGTATTTGGGTGCATATTAGAAACATATATCAAATATAAACGATGAAAATGTAAGAGAAACTTAAAGCAAATTTTTTCCTGGTTAAAACATTATTTCCCCCATTTTACACCTTTTTTTTTAATCCCTTGAAAAGAAATCGATGTTGTAGGTACCTACTTTAACTGGCAACCAGCGTATAAGACACATCTAGTTGTTGGACCAATTTTTGTAGGGAAAAAAGTGCATCTTATATGCCGGAAAATATGGTGCATCCTCGCAACCAACTACCTTCCCTTGAAGGAAGTGTATACAATCAAATCTGCAGCACTATCTTGGCCACCCTCCACAGGGTGGGACTGACAGATGATTTAGAGAAAATTTAGAGAAGAGCAGCATATTTTCTAATATCACATTATAGGAAGGAGAGTGTCACCGAAATGATAATTGGCATGGAAATAATTAAAAGAAAGGAGCTATTTTGTTGCGGCGAGATCCATTTGCAAAATTTCTTTCACCATCTTTCTCTTCAGAATTCAAACATGTTGTTAGCACCCACATGCATAGGGAGACATGATCATAATAAAATAAATCAGAACGAAAATAAATCTTCAGGTGTTCCTTTTTAACCACAAGTTATTAGAGAATGGAAATTCAGAGAAACATCATGAAAGTGGTTCAATGAAGTGCACTTTACTGTGACTTGCAGTGTATCCATGTAGATGCAGATATGAAAGTGCAAGGCTACACTCCAGTCTAATACCTACAGGACAGAACCTAACGTTGGAGTTTATGCAGACTCCACACACCTCAGAGCAACACAGCGATGCTCTTAACAATTTGCTTTAGTCATATGTTGGTCTAATCAGACAAGTGATGGCATTCTGTTATACCTTTTTAGCAAGTAATCAGATGACTTTTTTCAAAAGACAGGCTAGTAAAATTCTAGATAGCTCAATTACAAAATTAAACAAGTTAACTATGTAACATTATATAGAAAACTTTGAAGGAAAAACAGCTGTACAAATACCTGTTATTATGTTTAGTATTGCAGCATACTTAAACAGTTCTGTAGTAGGAGGGGGGAGAGAGAGAGAGAGAGAGAGAGAGAGAGAGAGAGAGAGAGAGAGAGAGAGAGAGAGAGAGAGAGAGAGAGAATAGTAGAGTTCCAGGGACGGGGGTATGAACACACAAATCTGAAAAATTCAGTTATTTAACTCCACTTCCTAAAATAAATACTGTTGTTCCTAAAACATCCTGTATACAATTTAAATTGATTGCTGTTAATGAGGAAAGTGCTTTTATCTCAGACAACTCAAGAGTGCCTCTAATCTTTTCCAGACGAGAAGCCATGAAGCAGACTATAGCTGGCGACAGGCTGACCAAGGAGGGCAAGTCGAAGAAGGCGAGCACGCTCCTCTGTGCGAAGAAAAACCCCAAGAAGAAGAAAAAGAAGCCCTATGGGTCCAGCTATACCGACGGAGGGTATCCACTCTACGCGAACGCTGCTGACGGTACGTGCCACTGGCAGTTGTGTATACTACTGCTGTATGTGTTTGTCCCCTCCTTCCCCCTTGCTTATTGCAGTGTGGCACAGACGTAAACATTAGGCTTTGATACCTGTAAATTTCTTACAGCAACCTTCATTTTGGCTTTTACTCACAACCAAACTGTTGCAGTGTGACTTAACCTGAGCCTAAAGCCGTCCTCACACGGGACGTGTTGTCTTAGTGTGGCGCAGGCCAGATGTGCTGTTACCTAGTCTAGCTACAGCACGCTCTGAAACGACCTGCTGCGTCCCACGGAACATAACGTGCTGCTCTTTGTGATTTGCAATCGCAGTGCTCTCCAGCACCGATTGCGGGCTTTCGCATAGATCATTGTTTTTACAATCCCGCAGCTATCCTCCTGATCTGGTTCAGAAGCAAATTACCAGAGCCACCTCCTCATTCCTCCAAATCCAGAACCTTCCACCGAAGAATCCCAGAAGTGACCCTTTTGTCACCAGATACTTTCCGGGACTGAAGCGGACTCTGAATGTGGCTCTCCAGCAGGGATACGACTTCCTTAAATCCTGCCCCGAAATGAGATCCATCCTTAATGACATCCTTCCCCCTCCACCAAGAGTGTCTTTCCGCCGCCCACCTAACCTTTGTAACCTCCTAGTCCATCCCTATGAAACCCCCAAACCACCTTCCCTACCCTCTGGCTCCTACCCATGCAACCGCCCCCGCTGTAAAACCTGCCCTATGCACCCTTCCAACACCACTTACTCCAGTCCAGTAACCCGGAAGGTGTACACGATCAAGGGCAGAGCCACTTGCGATAGCACCCACGTGATTTACCAACTGACATGCCTGCACTGTGAAGCGTTCTATGTGGGAATGACCAGCAACAAACTGTCCATTCGCATGAACGGTCACAGGCAGACAGTGTTTGTTGGTAATGAGGATCACCCTGTGGCTAAACATGCCTTGGTGCACGGCCAGCACATCTTGGCGCAGTGTTACACCGTCTGGGTTATCTGGATACTTCCCACCGACACCAACCTTTCAGAACTCCGGAGATGGGAACTTGCCCTTCAGCTTATTCTCTCCTCCCATTGCCCACCTGGTCTCAATCTCCGCTAATTCAAATTCCCGCCCACCATCTTTAGCATCTTTGCCTCGGTTCTGTGGACAGAGCCTCTGCCTCAATTGGTATCTCTGTCCAACTTCTTTGCTTTTTACAAATGTCTGTCTAGGTGTGTTTGCGTTTCGATATGTCTGAGTGTGTGTGTGTGTGTGTATTTGTTTACCTTCCTTTTTTCCCCTAGGGTAAGTCCTTCCACTCCTGGGATTGGAATGACTCCTTTTCCACTTCCTTAAAACTCATATCCTTCCCTTTTACCTCCCCTTTTTTTTCCTCTTTTTCCTGAAGAAGCTGCCAGTGGCGGCAAAAGCTTGTATGTGTGTTTGTGTGTGATTTTATTTGTTTCTATCGACGAGCCGGTCCTTTTGGTAAGTCATCTCTTTCTATTTTTTATTATTGTTTTTACAAATATAGATATGTGTAAAATTACATGGTATCTGTTAGCAAACGCCAGAAAAAAAAAGAAAAAAAAACTGATTACTGTAGATTTCTTATGCTTGCATGCAATACTCTTCCAGAAATTGTGTTTCTTGAAGAAAAAAATACAAAGACAGTACATTAACTGAAAGCATTTGATAATGATAACAAAATGTATGCCCAAATCACTTTTGTCAAAATATCATAAAAAAAAAAAACTGTAAACGGTGAAATCCTTCATCTGCGCCAGCTCCACTTGTCTTGCTCTCTCTTATATTGGTATTTTTCACACTGTACGTATTCTGCATACCCAAATGTTTACTTTGTCATTCCTTCAAAGATGATAAGTTCTGCCTGATACATTCTACTTGTTCATACACACAGGACAACGCCTCAGTTCGACAGTGTTTGTTGTGATAATTTTTGCTTTTAGTATTGTACGTAAACACCTTTGCTCCTTTACTTCATCTGCTTCCATAACTACCCTCTCTCTGCACTGTGAAACTGAACTATTCCAGCACTGTACTGAACTGCATCAGAATTCAAACACTGTGGCGAAAACCAAATGACATAGGGTACTGTCTCGAAATTTATTTGTATCTGTTCCCTTGCTCGAAAAACTCAACAAGTTCTCTCGTGGACAGAGTTCGTTCATGTTTGTAGTAAATAATGTATAATACTGGTTATTATAATTGTATTAAATTAAGAAATAAAATACATAAACTGTAATTAAACCAAATCGTTAAAAAAAAAATATCTCGGAGTGTAGATGCTAACCTGTTATTTACATCTCTTTTCCTCCATAGCTCATAATGCTAACCACCATGCTAATCCATCATCTTAAAAAGAAATAACAACAAAAATCAGATATTAAAGTTAAATTAATAAGAAAGAACCAGAAACATTAAGGAAACCAAAAAGTAAAAAATAAGTTTTTTTAGAAGTATGGGGTCTCAAACCCGAATCACTCGCAACTTCTACTCTGCAACTTACTGTGCTACCAACTGTGCTATTTCTCCTCAACAGAGTATGCGCTGTATGTGTGATATACTATGCAACTAAAACATGTTGTAATATCTCTTTTATCTATGACAAAGTATCATAAAAAACGCTCCTTAGATAGAATGGTGTTGAACTGTAGCATAGGAATGGTATACAAATTATAACACTGACTAACGTTAAATGTGATATCCTTTAAAGCTATGAATATATAGTTTCCGGTAATTTATTGTAAGAAATCATACCTAAAATGCGTTTTTAAAAGTTCTTCAATTTTCTAGCACTTTTAAAATATTATATTTATACATCGTACGCTAAAACGAAAGAAGGCACAAAATACGGAGTTCCGTGTGCAATATGGCACATCAAAAGTTCTACTTGTCACATGAAAAACAGGTCGCATTTCATTGGGCACGTTCCACTCCACAAAGCAAAAATCTAACATGCCAGATCGCTCATTCCATGCTTTGCAGGGCAGTGGAACGTGGAAATCCACGCAGCAACAGCACCACGACCTCCTCCACATGTGTTTCCACGTCCCGTAAGAGGACGGCATAAGGCTGTGCTACAGATTAGTCTATCACCACAGCCAGAATTTCAGGGGGGAGGGAGGGGAGTGTAAAATATGTAACTTTATCCATGCATTCTGAATTTTTTCCCTCGATTGTTATCTGTATATCTTGAACATTCAACGAAAGAAAAAAAGCTAGTTGTTGTCGCCACTTTTTGTCACTACCTTTAATTAACAAAATAAAATCTCGACCACTTCAGGCATCAGCACCTATCTATCACTTCCCAGTGAAATGAATACTGAACACTCGCCACAGATGATTAAACTTTAATAATGTTATACTTCAGCTATAAATGGTTCTGTTTAAATTAAGATCCCCTTTTGAATACTATCTTCATTAACTTGACTAAGGTCTTAGAAGGTGGCTCTGGATGCACATTTGTATATCACGCATTGTAATTATTAATTCATTATAATTACCTATTAGAAAGCAACACACAATTTTAAAAGTCGTTAAACCTGAAAGTTACATAGTGTTTCTACACAGGGGTTTTCTCCAATACTATCATATGCTGTTCTACTGAAAGCAGGTATGTAGCCTGCATTTAATTACCACAATCAAAAAAGCACGTGAGATGTCACTGCACACTGTCACTATACTCATAAACATAATAATGACATAAAAATAATCACCAACAACCTGAGTACCTCCGGGGGGGACCTTGCAACACTAATATTCCTGTAATGTAGACAACAAATTACGCCTTCACCGAACAGCAACCATCAAAATGCCGACTTTAACCACAGTTAAGTAGCAATCACAAATGCTGTCAGTCAAACCACCTGGCTAGAAACACTCACATCAACTGTTGAAGAACAAACATCTTTAGTTTACCAACAAAGTCTTTTAAGTCACACAATAAAAATAGGAATACATTACCTGGGTTGAGCAAGTACTTCTGCCAGCCCGTTTTTGCAGTCTGATAGTACATCGTGAACTTGACTGCAGGCTACATTACGAATAGTTATAACAGCTCAGAGCGAACAACTATGCCTTGCACGTATACTAAATTCAGCTATCTTGATCTCAGCTTGGCCAAATCAGTACTCAATATATAGATAATAAAAGATAGGAATTGGAAAATCTCCTAGTGTTATTATTCCATATTAACAATTAATTTGTTGTTCATCTGTGTCATCGGTAAATCTTCTAGCTGCCAGATATCAGCTCTGTTTATTCCTTGAATGGCAGCACTCTGCATTGCTCGAGAACTCGTTGCATTTGTGTACATTACAGCTTGTACCTGATTTCATCTATAACAATCACAAACATACAAAAAAATCACCATCAAAATTAAACAATAATAATTACACACTTGGAATAGGATAACTGACACCCAATAGATTCAGGTGATTAAAGAACAATTCACCTCACAAACATATAAACTATTAGCATGCATTCTGACTCCTGATTATTTTTACTTTATGGTTTCCTGAAATGAGTTTTCATTTGGCTTCAAAAATATTTGGGGCACAGCAGAGCTAAACTACCTGCTATGAAAACATAAATAATGAAGCAGAACTAGAGTTCTCATTTTGTCAATTCCTAATAAGCAGATCGTCCTGAATGCTTGTGGTTTCAGCTGCTCTGCAACATAGGAAAAAGGGAACTAGGAGAGGGGCAGATGTTCTCCCCAATGCATTGAAAAATATTAATGTTTAATAATTTTTGTTCTTTGTGCTCTACAGATTACGAGTCGGATGAGATCTTGACGTACGAGGAGGTGGCGTTGTACTACCCGCGGGCGACGCACCGCCGGCCCGTTGTGCTCATCGGACCACCCAACATCGGTCGGCACGAGCTGCGCCAAAGGCTGATGGAGGACTCGGAGAGGTTTGCGGCTGCCGTTCCACGTGAGTAACTCCCTGTTGTCTATTGTTAATAAGTGCTGTTTGTGTAATCGAGGATGAGGAACACATTATAACAAATTACATGGTCACAAAAACTTTCATGAAAATTTTAGGCATTCTTTGGGCTGATTGTATAAACATGGCTGACTGTAGATCAATTTTGATCTTGATCAAGGAAATGAACCAAGTTCATGAATGCACTGTGTTGTATAACGCTGTCAGTGGAACAACAGATCAGGTTCAGAGTTGATCTGTGTTAGCACGAAACAAACTTGGCAACATAGCAAAATTCAGCAATCGACACATTTGTCACACTTCTATCACAGATAATGATGGTAATTTATCAACACCAAATATAAACCCAGTATAAACAAATAGCATATACAGATCTTTGAACACTACTTGGTAGCTTTTATTGAATGTGTAGCATTGTGGAAATGGAGGAAAGCCAAAAGAAAAAGGCAAGTTCTTCAAACTTTTCAAAAACAGAAAAGGATTCTCTTGTAGAAATCGTCTTGGGTCTACAGAAGCACATAATAGAAAGTATGAAAACAGATAAAGTATCAATGAACAGCAAGGACAGGGCATGGAAAGAAGTTGCCATTAACTTCAATTTGTGGAATTTATTATGCTATTTGATTAGAAATCACTTATGGTCTTCCTCACTTCATTTAGTTCACTTGGCATTTTGATAAATTCGTTCTTCAATGAGGCACTGCAGTTCGATACTTTGTGGACAGCTCTACAAGCTGTCGCTACATCTACATTAAACAAATAGCCAACCACCATCTCAAAACTTCCTGTAGTATAAAATCCCAGAGCTAACAGAAGCATGCACATTGGAGTGAGTGACTGGTTTCTTTTCATTGGTTTTAAAAGATGCTCTCTGTCTTAATTCTAACAGTTCACCGTATCTCTGCTTAAATGATCTGTCATTCATTTCCATGTATGCGATCAGCCTTTCACAGAAAATGCGGGGAGCATGTTAGATCTCATTGTCATCCTCATTAGACTCATTGGAATAGTCATATCTGTAGATGAAAAGAAATAAGAAGATTCACAGCATTATGTACAGAAGACGTACAAATGGTTAATACTATTTTTACTGATCAACGCAAATGTGAGTTTAAAAGCAGTTTAAACAAATGCTTGGTAGTAAAAATTTATTATGAACGTTATAGTTACTGCTACTCTTGCCTAGACAGCGTGTTTTTAAAAGATGTTCAGGCATTACCTGCTACTTTTTGAGATGCAGAAGCTGTACAAACATCACAAAAATATGAAACTTCCTGGCAGATTAAAATTGCGTGCCGGAACCGGGACTCACCGGCACGCAATTTTAATCTGCCAGGAAGTTTCATATCAGCGCACACTCCGCTACAGAGTGAAAGTTTCATTCTGAGCACAAAAATACTTGTGTACATATTCGCACTTGAGAATACGAATAAATTCTCAAATATTGTGAGGTGAGACATGGAGAAATACATGAGCAGCTTTTCATTATTCAAATAATGAACGATGCAGTTACAGGATTGCCAGAAACATTGATTACCATGAATGAAATTATGTACAATATCTCTACTTCCTATGAAATTCAAAGTTTCATTTATGCTTGGTGCTAGAAATAGTACGAAATTCAGAAAACCTTTACTAGTTAATAAAGCTCCTGAAGGGTATTTTGGTGCATGTTACATACACATATCAACTAAAAACTACAAAAATGAATGAGAGAAACTTCAAGCAAATTTTTCCGCTTAAAACACTATTTCCCGTATTTTACACCATTTTTCGAAAGCCGTTAAAAGAAATCAAACTTGTGGGTACCTACTTTCACTGGCAATCGGCATACAAGACCCAACCAATTTTTGCTGGAAAAAAATTGCGTCTTAATGCCGGCAAATATGATAGTCTGCAGATTCATTGTAAATTTTGTCTCAATCTGATATTATCACAACTGTAGTGTGTGACCAAGACACTGAAAACACCCAAACTTCTATGCAAAAACATCTTTACACTAAGGGATAAGTTAGATTCAGAACAATAATTCTTTGTCATTTAAAACAGTAAAATGGGGAAAAGTGGCAAACTAATACTAGCAATAAGAGAGAGTACTCGTTCACAAATCTCACAAAATTTTCTTTGCGCAAATGTCGACTTCAACTCGATGTCTTTCTTTGCTCTTCTAGATACGAGTCGGCCACGAAAGGAAGGGGAGGTGGACGGACAGGACTACCATTTCATCTCGAGGGCGCAGTTCGAAGCGGACATCCTGGCGCGCCGCTTTGTGGAGCACGGCGAGTACGAGAGGGCGTACTACGGGACGTCCCTGGCGGCCATCCGCGCCGTGGTGGACGCGGGGAAGACGTGCGTGCTGAACCTGCACCCGCAGTCGCTGCGCATCCTGCGTGCCTCCGACCTCAAGCCGTACGTGGTGTTCGTCGCACCGCCCTCCCTGGAAAAGCTGCGGCAGAAGAAGGCCCGTGCCGGAGAGGCGTACAAGGTGGGCCTCTCTGTTCTGCAGACAAAAGACAACCCGCCTTATTCCACATAATGCTTTACTACCAGATCTTGCTACTGGTGATGTTTATTTTATATCCCCTCTGCTCCAGTTGTTGGTCGTTCTGTGATCTAAGTGACAAAACTCGATTACTTAGTATCTCATTCCCCAGTCTGATCCCCTTATCACTGTCATTTTCATTAGACTACACTTAATTTCCCGTAACTGTGACCTGTGTAACAAAGACTTTCACATAATTTCATTCCCTCCATTGTATCCCTGCTACCTTTAAAGTGTGTATTAAAGTCAACATGTCCTAAACCTCTTCCAAAGTAAAAATGCTATAAATATTGGTTTTGCAGTACTTAAGTCCTTTGTCTTAAGGCATAGCCACAATATTGCTTCATGTGTTCCTTCCTTTCTCTGAAATAGAAACTGATCTTTCCCTATGTCGACTTATGTGAGATGCTCCAGTCTTCTGACAATTTTTGTCAGTGTTTTGAAGCTGTTACTTATTTAACTGATGGTTCTTCAGTATTGACACTTCTAAGCACCTGTCTTCTTTGTTTTCATTTCTGAAGTGCAAGAGTATATCATATGTCCTACATATTGATGGCAACAGTTTGGTCACAGTTAATTAATAATTATAAGAAAATGAATTGTAATTCAACAAAATAAATGAATAGTAGACAGTACGGTTCTTACATGACCACTTTAGTCAACTTGGTTGGAACACACTGTGTCAATCAGTGAAATGAGGTGAAAAGTACAGGGCTTAATCGTAGAGTTTAAGCGTTCACTATCAGTGTTTGCTTCAGTAAAATTTAACAATAATAAAAATATTTCCTTACATTTCATCTGTCACTGCAAGAAACCTAATTAAAGGTGAAATGGCAATTGCATCAAGGGCTCAATGGAATCTCAAATTTGTAGAGTTGTGTAGAAGGCACCACCTTTCCTGCCAGGACCCAAATGCAAGGTTACATCTGGCTACTCACTTCGTTTTTAACTGAAAGTATGGGTATGTCATACTGCTGACAAAGCCACATCCATAATGCATATAACATAGCACCATTTTATTTTCTGTTAAAATTTCTATATCTTCTTTCTGTAGTATTACATTCTGTTTGCTAATATTCTTCTGTAACTCAATATTACTTCAAATTAATGATATGAATATTATAGAGGGAAACATTCCCGGTAGGAAAAATATGTAAATAGAAATGGAGCTGGTTTAACTTATCAAAAGCACAGGCTCGTTGCAGGTACACAAATAAAAACACAGAAACACAAAAATTAAAGTTTTTGCAACCATTTGTGGCTTCATCAGGAAAAGGGAAGGATGCAGGTTTTAAGGGAGTGGCTGAGGAGCATTCCAATCTCTCTCTCTCTCTCTCTCTCTCTCTCTCTCTCTCTCTCACACACACTTGTAAAAAGCAAAGAAGTTGGACAGAGATGCCAGTTGAGGCAGAGGCTCTGTCCAGAGATCGGGGGGCAAAGAAGTCGTCAAATGGTAGGTGGGAATTTGAAATTATCGGAGGTTTAGACCAGGTGGGCAATGGGAAGAGAGAACATGCTGAAGGGTGAGTTCCTATCTCCGGAGTTCTGAAAGGTTTGTGTCAGTGGGAAGTATCCAGATACCCGGACAGTGTAACACTGTGCTAAGATGTGCTGGCCGTGCACCAAGGCATGCTTGGCCACAGGGTGATCCTCATTATGCCTGTGACCATTCATGCGATTGGACAGTTTGTTGCTGGTCATTTCCACAAAAAACGCTTCACAGTGCAGGCATGTCAGTTGGTAAATCACATGGGGTGCTATTGCAAGTTGCTCTGCCCTTAATTGTGTACAACTTCTGGGTTATGGGACTGGAGTAAGTGATGGTGGGGATTTCATAGGGATGAACTAGGAGGTTAAGAAGGTTAGGTAGGCGGTGGAAAAACACTCAAGGTTGAGTGGGAAGGATGTCATGCAGGATGGATCTCATTTCGGGGCAGGATTTGAGGAATTTGTATCCTTGCTGGAGAACCACATTCAGAGTCCGCTCCAGTCCTGGAAAGTATCCGATGACAAGAGGGGCACTTTTGGGATTTTTCTGTGGAAGGTTCTGGGTGTGGGGGGATGAGGAAGTGGCCCTGGCAGTTTACTTCTGTACCAGATCAGGAGGATAGCTGCAGGACGTGAAAGTTATTGGGTTACTGGTGTACCGGTTCAGGGATTCAGGACTGGAGCAGACACTTTTGCCACGAAGACCTAAGCTGTAGGGAAGGGAATGTTTGATGTGGAATGGAAGGCAGCTGTCATAATGGAGTTGTTTATTGGTGTGTTTGATGTGGACGGATGTGTGAAGCTGGCCGTTGTATAGACGGAAGTTGACAACGTTGTCTATTTCAGAAGGTATATTGCAGGTATAGTTCCGTCACCTAAGCAGCTGTTAGCACTTACTACTGTAGTTCCAGTGTATACTTGCCCACAACTACAAAGAATTTTAGACAGTCAAGATTTGTTTATTGATGTGCTTCCTTTACTTTCTTGATGGGTCTAAAAATTGTTTCATCCGCATATCAGGGCAATATTTTTCTGACAAGATCCATATCTTGTTATTAAAGGTAGGACAACCTGGTTTTTGGTCATTGTTATTCCTCATTCCTGACTCTCTTTTTGAAGTGCTTGGTCTACATCCTAACTGGAATCTTGAATGTCTACTCTGTCATCAGCTTATTTCGTAAATAAGGGGTGCTGGAGTCATTAACAACTGACATTTGGTAACAACTTTCATAGCAATGAATGTCGTAACTGTATATATTTGACTGTGGAGTAACTAATTATCAGATCTTAGTATGGACGTTGGCGTTGAGTGTTGCCATGGATGATCTTGTGACACTGCAGTGACATAACATACCACTATACTTCCATTGTACAGAAGTTGAGCTAGAAATTTTGTATTCCTTGGTACTCATTTTTACAGCACTTGAAGTTAACGACTTCTATCACTGTGTAACTGTCATGAATGTAACTTCTATCATACACTTACTTTGTGTGTGTGTGTGTGTGTGTGTGTGTGTGTGTGTGTGTGTGTGTTAATAAAATCTTGAACTGGCCCTGAACATGTGTAATACCGAGAAGGATTATTATTATCATTCATTCTGAAATTTTGTGCTTTAACAGAGTTCTTTTTATGTTAAGTCTGTTATAAATTTGTTGTAACATTTGTATTGTGACATATCTCTTGTGGTGTGACAAATAATTTTAAGAGTGGAGTAAGAGGCGTTTATAAATGTGCCTTGAACTCCTCAATAAGTCGCTCAAATACCACTCGTATATGCTACTATTTGACACGGTTGCCTTAGGATTCTTAATTGGATGTTTTGAGGAACCCGCTAGTCAGTTTACTCGATCCACTCAAGTGCGTAGGATCTCATACCTTCATGCAGGGACGATGTCACCTTGAAAAAACATTATATACAGAGACTACTATTGATTCAACACCTTTTTCCATTTTAAGACATATTATATGTCTTTAGATCATTCATACAATGAAGAATGAATAACTACATTTGAGTAATTATAGTTCTTAATTAGATACTGTCCAACTTCCACAATATCTCACTTAACAACAATAAAAACCAAAAACAACCTCTGCAAAGAGATTACATCATTTCTCTTGAAATGTCTGTGCAGCGTCTTAATTATTCTTAGGCTGTGCACTGTTTGTACACTGTGTGTCACTCCCGCTTCTAAAGCCAGCACTTGCATTCTTCATTTAACATTTTCTTGTACCCTGCAAACAATATTACAGGCGCACAGTTTTCTGTTTCGTCAATAAATGGCTAATAGCAACTATCTTCTGTCGAGAATCTATAACTTATGTAAGGACCATTTTATCATTACATTACATATTGCATAATTTTCTGCTGCCAAAAAAAAAAAAAAAAACCAAATAAAAATCAAGTAAATAAACAAGATAAGGTAACTTAGTTGCTTTCTGTGACACAGGAGGAGGAGCTGAAAGACATAATCGAGAAGGCGCGAGAGATGGAAGACAAGTACGGCCACCTGTTCGACCTGATCATCATCAACAACGACACGGACCGCGCCTTCCAGCAGCTGCTCTCGGAGATCAACAGCCTGGAGCGGGAGCCGCAGTGGGTGCCCGCCGCCTGGGTCAAGGGTTCCTGAGTGGCGGCGACCAGGTACGGCCGGGGGAACTGGCAGAAGTAACTGCAACTGCTTTCCTGTTACCTACCACACCTAAGACGTCAAACCGGATAACGAGGATAGGGGACAACTCGTGGCAAAGGCAGTTGCCTTTTTTTTACAGGCCTGTCACTAGCTCTGACAGACTTTGTAACCTATCCTCATTACACTGCTGAATTCCAACCTTGACTTCTCATTGTTCAATTACATCTAAGGTCCTGTCCTACGTGGGCGACGAAAGCGAGCAACAGCTTCAAGCGACAAATCTCAACAGTGTGTATTGTTATAGGTCTGTCCTACATGAGCAACATCTGCAGCACATCAGACTCGATGTTTGAAACTCAAACCTGCTTGAATCTTGTCGCTGTCGCACGTGCGACATAGTGTAGAGTTCGTTGAGAATCGTCTGCTTGTCGAGGTTATAACGGATGTCACCAGAATTCTATGAGCTAATAAGCCCTGAAGTATGAACACACAGATTGGTCCGATAGAATTACAAACATTTGAACATTTTTGCAGTTGTGCATGTAATTAAGAATTTTGATTGAGATAAGAAGTGTCTAAAAAGCTCGTAAATTTTCTTTTGGACTTTAAATAAGAGTGAAGTTAAATTTTTATTGTGGGTGGTAGTTTGATTTGCACACTGATGAACGTGTTTTGAACAATTACATTTGCATGCTATTTAAGCATTTGCAGCAACATCAAACTTCAAGTGAGAGAGAGATAACACTAGGATGTCACGAAACGTGTGTAAAATTATGTTTCTGAATAAAATATCTTGCTATAATGTTTCAGCAGGAATTTAATGTGTTTAGTAGGCCTTCAGTGGGATTTGTGTGTTTGCAATAAAAATGAATATATTGGTATTAACTTTTAAAAGAAATAAAACTTCGAAGCCCACATCACTACCCGTATGTAACGCTCGCTGCTAGCAATTACGTCCAGAATTGAATGATTTACTGTCGTCCTACAATAAGACTCATTTTGTACTTATTCAGTTGTTGATGGTTTGTAATCACAAAAGAAAAACTCTAAAGTATCTATACTCGTATTTGGCTGGTGATCTTCACTATTTTTGTATTTGAAGTTATGAATGAAATGGTCCATGAACATTCTTCACTTTGTAAATTTAATCCACAGTACTTCATGAGTAAATAAAAAATTATTGCCTTACTCTGGAGATACCGTTATTCTACAGTTTATGGGTGCCAAATTTTAGAAACAGCCGATCGCTTCCAGCAGCCATCTTGTAGCGAGAAGTTGTCGCTTACATAGGACACCTGGCCATGTTGCCGCTTGTAGCTGCAGTGTCGCATCGCTGTATGTTGCGCCCTGTCGCTTGCTTTTGTCGCCCACATAGGACACGGGCTAAGAGTTTCATGTACACAGCTCAAGAATGTGGTTCTGAGGAGGAGTACTCTGTTTATTTTTCACTTATCTAGAATGACATGGCAAGGGTTTGAGTAATTACTTTGATCCTAAAAGTCAAATTTCAGATATGTCTTTCAACTTAACATCCATTACATTTTCCTACACTGACGTTCATGCTTAGCTTTGCACTATTGATTGAGCTTTCCTATCCATACACTTAAATTGAGCATTTCTTTCACCTTTCTACTTGTTGCCATTGAATTATTTCAATGGCCTAGTGCACCTGAAGTTATTCCTTTGGTTCCTCTCATTAATGTGCAGATAATAGTTTCTAATACTGTGTAATATATGGCGTATTTTATCACACAATCAATATATTAAAACCAGTTAATCTACTTTGGTAAATTGTTGTGATGTCTCTGCCTGAAAAAAGTAATATTTTATTTGATACAGTACATTTTACAGATCAAAATATTTCAGCCAAAAATATTGTAATTTGAAAACTGGAATAAATAAGGTATAAATGCTGTTTTATTGCAGGCACTCCTGTGATCCACATCATTAGCAGCAAAGCCTGGCGACGAGGAGATTCGGCAAGACCTCTCCGGAGGCCGCACTGTCGCGAGACGGGAAGTTCGGACTCCCGTCCTTCAAATGATTTGACGGGTCAAATATTACGTGTCGGATTTGAAGTGCTGTGCAATGGACTTAAATCTCTGGTCAGAAAGTGGACAAATTACGAAGTTCTTGCAGATTTGCGAGTGAGTCAGGTAGAATGGGTTATGTGCATGAAACACTTTAATTATTAATATCGTATAGTGCCTTCATCTTCCAAAGGCACAAATGTTTGTCATTTATGGATGTGAAGCTCTTGTGCTTTGTGGTGAAATACATCACACAGGTAGTCTGTATAGAAAATGTGCCGACGTTGTTGGCTGAAAGTCTGTAAATGGTATGCTGAAGAGCACATTGTTTACATTAAGGAATGGACATATATATATTTCTATTAGTACTACATATGTATATTATTTAAATGGTGTACAGTCTTTTTCTTTAAATCTGTATTTCTTATGTGAATTATCCCCCCCTCCCTCTCATTAAGTGTAAGTTTCACTGCGCTGTGACGTCAACGTAACCGGCAGGTAACATTGGTGCAGTCAGAGCTACAAAGGAAGAAAAGGAACTTACCAAGTGCACAGGTTAAATGTACCCTATCATCCTGCTATACATAATTTGTCAAGTCTTTCATTTCAGAAAATTTACATTGCATGCCAACTTCACATTGTTTTGCTGTCTCACAATGGAAACTGTTTCACATAAAATTTCCAAAATGGTTTTGCTTGGTTGATGTAATGATAAAAGGAAATTGTTTCACCTTAAGAAGTTATAGTTCCTGTAAGCATGGGTAGAAATTTTGTTGTCCTCTGTATTTTCAGAGATATGTAACAGTTATGCCAAGGTATTATATTTTCTCATTTGTGATATGTGATGCAAATCTACCCGATTCACCAGAAAATGTAAATTAACGCCTGCTTTTTTGGGTTTTTTTGCCCTCCGAAGGAACATCCCTCAGCTCTGGGAGGTTTTGAGATGCAGACTCCCAAAGACTACCATTCCAAACTATATGTGCCTGTAGCAGTCTGAAACAAGACAATTTTACAAATTGTAGAAGCTCAACTATTTATTGGTGCTATAAATTTCCAGAATTAAGGAAACACATTGGCATGTAAAGTTTTACTGTGTGACTCAGAAAAAAATAAATTACATAGTATTTCTCACTGTATCAGAGAGATCAATAGGTTTTAGCTTTTTGCATTTAGCATGCAGTGTAACAGAGTCCATGAGGTGTACAGTTTTTGCAATCTTTGTTTTGTCAGGGGAAAAGCATTTCAACTGTTGAGGAATTGAGAGATTTCACATGATAGTTGGTTTAAATTCTAAATGTTTAAAAGTGCTTTTGATGTTAAATTTCATATTTTACAAGTTTTATTTCTATATTTATGTACATGTAATTGTGAAGTGATGGCTTACCGAATGGAAGAAATGTATTCACAGTAAGATTTACTATATTATTGGCTGTAGTTTCTTTCAATCATTCTTTATATAGATCCACAAAATAACTATATTACAAAACTTCACTTGATAAAAGGCAGTAATCCTACACTTGAACTGAATTGGCAAAACACCTTTAATTTCATGAACTTTTTCTTAATATTGAATATTAGAAACAAGATAAACTTATGTATAATCTAGTTTTTCAATTTTTACTTGGCTATCAAAATGTGTTTTCTAAAATATGGCAGAATCATTTTATACTTCAAATACAACATAAAGCTGTGTTCTAAAGCTTTGTCATTAATTTGAAGATATGCTGAAGCAGGCACTTTTAAAGCATGTTAGCAAACTTTTTTACACGGGAAGAAAGAATATTTGTAAAGAGACGGCATTTCACTTGGTGTTAACCAGTACCTCAGGTAAATTTTCTTATGTAAACTTGTTGCGATAAGTTACAAGCATTGAGGTTAATGTCGAAGAAATGAAGTTGACTGGAGATAGTTGGTGTTTAAAAGAAAAAAGAAAGAAAACTGTAAATTGTCACTGCACCAGTTGCAGCACCTAATAATAAAATGTAGTGTGCAGTTTTGTGGATGAGGGTGTGCTGTGAATTTCCCTCATATAAAAGAGTAGGAAATAACTACTTTCAGAGATAGGAAATGAAGTGGCAGTTTTAAGACATGCCGTTAGAAAAGTGCCAAATTAAGTCTGTCTTTCCATTTCAGTTAGTAAAATTTAAAAATGAGAATTAGCGTGCCTGTTTTTTGACGGTAAGTGTCGTTACGGAAATTAAGTGTAATCAGGTGAGTGAAATTTAGTCCTATAAGTTACTGAAAGAACAGTTCTGGTATGCAAGCATATTGTTTCTGCCATACCTGTAGCTAAAATTTACTTCCATTTATATAAAATCAGGAGAGATGTACGCAATCTTTCCGTTCTGAAGTCAGAATACTTTTAAATCGGTGAAATACTGTAAAAAACCATTCTTGCATTGTTCATATTTCTTTGTAATAAACATCACACTCAGAACATTTCCTAACTGACCAACATCTGGCATGATTTTTATAAAAATATTAATTATTATGTGTAAGTATTATTAAAGAGAAGCTAACTTGTAACAACTTTTGTTTTATCAGTGAAGTGTGTTTTAGATAAACAATTGTACAGTTATTTTTATTAATATATTATTAATGATATTCCAAAAAATAGACATATGACTATATAAATATATATACATAAAACTATAAATATTGTGTATTGTTATTAAATTTAATTGTTCATTTCTATTTTCAAATGATAACTTTTAAAAACAAGAGAATGGATCACAGTGCTCAAAGTTCTCGAGAATAATATGTTTTAGCAATGTTATGTAACTGGTGATGAATTGGCATACCGTAAGAGCAATCACGTATTTTAAAAATTATTGTACATACATAACGGTTGTTTATACCCAGAGGGGGCATTTTTTCTGCTCCATATATTAATAAAAGGGAGTAATGTTTTCGTCAGCTGTGTCTGAAGATTGTTCTTGAAAATTATCACCAATGTATTTCTGTTGTCATTCTTTAGTAAAGAGTACCGATACATAGGAAATGTCTTTTTGTTTCGTCTGTTGTGGCCTTTATGCATCCTCTTGTCATCCCTTATGTGTATTCTTCACTAGAGTTCTGCATGCTGAAGTTGAAGAGGAAACATAGGGGGCTATTGCTGCGAAGGTGGGTTGATTGTAAAACTTACAGTAAAATTCCTTTTTTTACGTTTCCGGGTTTTACATTTTCCCGCTATTTACAAGATATTTTGTTGGTCCCGTCAAATTTCCTATGTTCACAATGTTAATTCGCCCCTCTTTTTGCCTTTACATATTTACACTTTTTGAAATCATGTTCATAAAGAAAAAAAAATGACGTAATTGACATTGATGCTGGCATGGCTTTTGCCAAGTGTAGTGTTTCTAAACGTTGGGCAGTCAAGTTTCTTGACACTTTGCATTTCTTCAAATGTATAGTTTGCATTTTGAAGTTTGCGGTATGTGCCTGCTGGCTAGTTGACTCCCAACGCTCTCATCAGCCACCGCACCAATTTGGTTTAGTTTTGTTTAAACAAATTTAAGTTTTTCATGCTTTGTATGACACATTTTGAGAATTTATTTTGAAATGCAAATATTTATCCAAGTATTATTTTGTGAATTTTAATCAACAGCGAAACTGGTGGTTTGCTTGTGTGTGTTTTTCTGCACATTGAAGGGAGCACGAAACATAACCTCAAAAAAGTGATGATAATGTGAGATGCCAACCTTGTGCAAATGTCACAAAAATTTTTACGCATATATTTCCACTCAAGAACATGTGTATATTCTTGAATATTGTCATGCAAAACATCAAAAAATACAAAAAGAACGGAACTTGTGTAGTTTTAATACGTAAATAATTAATGCCGGTTAAAGGCTTGTTGACTAATTGATTGTGATGAATGAAATTACATCAAAAATTTCGATTTCTCATAAAATTACCAGCTCCAGTTCTGCCTGGCACTTAAAATGGTAAAAATTTGGATAGCCTTTGTTATATAACAAACTTCCTGGTGAGTATTTTGATGCCTATTATGTACATACAGTATATCACAAACTACAAAAATGCAAGGGTGATCCAGTAAGCATATTTTACCATTCAAAACATTATTTTCCGCATTTTACATCATTTCACTGAAGTCCCTTGAAAAAGTGAAAAATAGGATTCTAATGTAATCAACAACAGCTGTAGTCGAGGAATAATGTTGTGAAGAGCAATGTAAAGCTTGTCCGGAGTTATGGTGAGGCATTGGTGTTGTTGGATGTTGTCTTTCAGCATCCCTAGAGATGTCGGTTGATCACAATACACTAGTCACTTCAGGTAACGACAAAGCCAATAATCACACGGACTGAGGTCTGGGGACCTGGGAGGCCAAGTTTGACGAAAGTGACGGCTGAGCACATGATCATCACCAAACGATGCGCACAACAGATCTTCCATGCGTCTAGCAATACTTTGGATATTTTTTTTTTTTTTTTTTTTTGCAATTTTGTTTTCTAATTTTTTTTTTCTAATAAAACCCCATGTCAGTCCAAGCATTTGTGTCAATTTTTACCCCTCTATCTACATTATTCTGTGATTTATTAAGTTTTCAAATTTATACTGACTTTTTGATCACCCAGTAGATAATTCATTTCTTTTCCATTGTGTACTTTCCAACACAAGCACACCTGCGTTCCATCTTTTTCATCCTTTATTTTTTCCCCCCCTTTATTTCTTTTTCCTGAGCCATGTGGCTAAGTTAAGTGACTGACTGACTATATGAAACAAATAATACTTGTTATTTCTGCCACCAGTTTCAAATAATTCACGAGTTATATGTGGCGTCTGTTCTTTTCGATGTGTCTGAAAGAACAGATGTCTCTTTTCACAGAATGTATGACATTAACTGAACGGGTGAAGTTGAAAATGTGTACCCAGTTGGGATTTGAACCCAGGTCTCCTGCTTTCTAGGCAGTTGTGTTCCCAGTGGTCTGGTGGTCAGTGCAACTGGCTAGAAATTAGGAGACCCGGGTTCAAATCCCAACTTGGTATACATTTTCAACTTTACCCATTCGCAGTTAATGTCAAACATTCTGTGAATATGGATAAAATAATTTACACCTTTTGTAAGTAGTGTTTGGTCACCTACTTGACCTGCACATTATCTTAGTCTATCCTTATGTTACTGTTTGAACATGATGGCAAACAAAACATATGTCTATAACTATCCCCCCCCCCCCCCTCCCTAGAGTCTGGGCCCTCTGTAAAAAGAAGAAAGTGAGGGAGGAGGGGGAGAAACCTTGCACACCACTGAAATACGTCTTTGACAGTTGTACATTCTGAAATGCACGAGAACGTTAAAGTGAACATTTGTGTTTACAGAGAAATTTTTGCGGTGCTTTAGTAAAGTCACACAGTGGGTGTACATAGCTGCATCAATGATATAGCTGATTCAACTGGAGGGGAGCAAGCATTGATATTCCAATACTGAAGGTGTTTGGATGAATGTAGACAAGGTTAACAAAGACAATGCATATTTCCCTTAATTCATTTTTATTGGTACTTACAAATTATACAATATCACACAATACCACTGACATCACAACTCTAT
The DNA here is from genome assembly GCA_026315105.1 of Locusta migratoria. NCBI lineage: Eukaryota > Metazoa > Arthropoda > Insecta > Orthoptera > Acrididae > Locusta > Locusta migratoria. The sequence continues at coordinate 10,034,988 of CM048753.1, read as the reverse complement.
GTATAAATAAAATTCTCTTGCGCAAAATTTTTGTCCAAATAGAAACACAGTAAAACAGCTGACTGGTTTTGACACTAAATGGTACATTTTTCAAATCTATCAAAGTTGAAGCGAATATCCCTTTGTCCAGATACGAGGTATGTCCAAAAATTAAGTTCCGTTTGGTTATATAAAAGAAATGTGTACAGATACAGAAAAAAATATTTATTGTAAAAAAATTATACAACTATTAAACTACTTTTCTACATAGCTTCCATAATAGTTTAGGCATTTCTCATAGCGTGGCACAAGTTTTGTATGCCTTCTTTGTAGAAAGTTGCCGGCTGTGTATTCAACCATGTGGTAACATGATCTTTCAGCTCATCATCATTCAAGTGTTGATCACCATGGACTGGTTTTAGGTGTAAGAAGAGATGAAAGTCACTAGGAGCGAGGCTGTACAGATGATGATCAAACACGTCCAAGTGAAATTCCCGTAAGACTTGTTTGGTCACATTTGCCTTCTGAGGAGAGAAGAAGAAGAAGAAGAAGAAGAAGAAGAAGACCCTTCATCTCTTCTTACACCTGAAATCTCCTTGGTGGTCAACACTTCAATGATGATGAGCTGAAAGAACATGTTACCACATGGTTGAATACACAGGCGGCAACCTTCTTTGAAGAAGGCATACAAAAAACTTGTCCCACACTACTATGACAAGTGCCTACAAAATTTCTGAAGTTATGTAGAAAAGTATTTGAACAGTTGCAGATTTTTATACAATAAATATTTTTTCTGTATCTGTTCACATTTGGTTTATATAACCAAACGGAACTTACTTTGTGAACATACCTCATATGCAGCAATTTAGAGGCAATTTTTTGAAATCTGTAACTTTTGTTTTCTAAGTAAGAACTGAACCTAGGTGTGGATCACTAGATCCAAAGTTATGCCACCAATCGGACCATCACAATGTGCATGTACCTGTATGCCAGGTTTCAACCTGTTCTATTTGGTTGTATAGATTGTTGAATTTGACTTGAACTTATTCAGGAAGGTCTCTTATTGTTGACAATGCCATAATTTATAGCTGACTTTATCTATCCTTCAACTTTTATAGATGTGAAAACAATTTATAGTGTGAAAACTAGTCATGTTTTAGTATATTTCAATATGGGCAAATGAAGTTTGAACAAGAGATTACAACAAATCACTCATCTTCACAGGAATGTCGGATAACCATTCTGCCAGTGTCTGGCAGTTCAGCGAGGAATGGAAAGCTGCCGGCTAGCTCAAGCTCGTTCACACTGGGAGGTCAAAAGACGCTCACTGCTGCTCCGACTGCCCTCGCAGTCCTTCCATCTCCGATTCGATGCATTCCAACTTCACCTCCAGAGTAGACACCAAATCTTTAAGTTCCTCTGGCAGGCTACCTGTTGCTAGATCAGTCTGTTCTTGCTGCATGGAACACAACAACACAACATGACATGACATGACAGTAAGGTAAAAGGCACTATTGATTTTAAACAAACCCCCCCCCCCCCCCCCCACACACACATTTAAATCAAAATTTCATTACCTTGTTTTTAAACTAGGCCATAAATTATGCAATGTTATGCCTTATTGTAAATGCTTTTTGGGGTTTGCAATACACAAATCTAGCTTGTTGTAGGAAGCAATGGAAACAATTCATTAGACCATACCCCCATACTAAGTCATGAAGTGTACAGGTTGGGTCAATTGAAGCATGGGACACAACCCGTAACTTTTGACTCCATGTATTGCGTTGTGTATTTTGACCACTTGGAACGGGATTTTTTTTTTTTTTTTTTTTTAAGATAGTCTCATTACTTTTTTAGAACACAGTATGATCAATTTACCTTCAACCATCTTAAATAATTTATTAAATAAATAAATCACTTGAAATTTTGAATGACTACTTCTCGGCAGAGCATTGTGATAGAAGTTTCGTTTACACCCATGACTTCAGAAGTGGTTGGGGGGGGGGGGGGGGAGAGGAGGAAAGAATGACAGGCGGTATGGGACCTTATCTCTTGCCTTGACATTTTATGATTGTAACACTGCTAACTTTGCAGCTTTTGTGTTGCCTCCGATTATGGATTCAGCCTTCAGCTCCAACCGTACTGTTTTATCAGCCACTACGGCCGTGATAGTTTCATGTTGTCCAGCCACAATTGTTATTAATGCAAGTTGGCAGTTTTCAGTTCTCTTTGGATTTCGCCCTCTATTTGTCCTTGCCAATGATAGTAAACTTTTTGTGTACACCTTTAATACCAAGGATACTGGTTAACCAGTGCAACCATTTTATCACAAACGCTACACTGATCATTCATGTCAGACACCATGTCACGGGTTCTGGCATGGCACTCCTCTTCTTCATCCCCCCCCCTCCTCCTCCCCATCACAGTCTCTGCATGCTGAAGTACTTTAAAAATCGAGGGACCAAGACCACAGTAGTTTGGTCCCATAGTTGGTCAACACTAAAGTGTTTGTAAACTCTGAGAAAGAAACACACATTCAGCAAGGTAACATCCAAAACTTTGAAGTCAATTGTGCACTGTGGTCTCATCTGCGTTATCAAATATAAAACTGGAAATTCTACGATAATGATAAATCTGAAGCATTGAATTATAATTTGTGATGCAACTGGGAATCGAACCGAGACCTCCATGCTTACTAGGCAGACATCTTACCGCTAGACCACCGAATCACTAGGGATTAAGGTAGGTATGGGTAGGGGGGGGGGACCCTCTTAATAAAGAGGGCGGCTCGCAGCTGAGAACAGGGCATCAGATGGTTAAAACACATGTGGCATCCCAGGATGCCATGCAGCTGATGGCATCAATGATTCAACGGTCCCCACTTTACCACTTGACAGTGGCTGAGGAGATCTTTGACGAAAATTCACAGCTGGAATCTTATGAATAATAAATGTATTTATTATTCAACCACAACACTGAAAACAGTAAACACATAAGTAAGATGTCCAGTTGATAAAATTCTCTCAGGCTTCCAGCCGAATCTCATCGGCCATTGTCAAGGGGTGACTGTCTTATCATTGCTGCCGCCGTCCTTATATACCAGCGCCGCCTCCTGTGACGTCACTGGTGGTCAGCCGCATTGCCACAAATGGCAATGTTTTGCCTGCCGTGCCTGTTTCAACCGTCCGATGACTGGGTCCCGAGCTGTGCTCAGCTTCAAGCCACCAACTTTAATAAGAGATTTTTCAGATATTTTGATTTCGATAGCCTCTCTTATTACGCTATCCCAAAAAGTTGTTCTGGTAGCCTCGATATTCATTTTCTAGCGCATGCTCCACAATTGCTGATTTCTCAGGATTACATAGGTGGAAACATCATTCATGTTCAACACAGCGCTGGTCAATATTGCGCACTATCTGTCCACACCTTGTACACACCTGGCATTGTAAGGCCTAGACCATCTTTCACAGGTCTCATCATCTGTCACAATTTTGTAGGTGGCCTGAAGGCCGATTTGATCTCGTATGTCTTAAGAAGCGGGCTAATCATTCCAGTGACATGGCACAAAATGGCGAAAATGCAAGCTTCTTTTTTTCCTACTAGCTTGTCTTTGGATGGAGGGCTTGTGTTATCTGGTGGGTGCTGTAGCCATTTTTCTTAAACACTTTCCACAAGTGGCTCAGCTCCTTCTGCAGATGTGCATTGTCCAAGACTAATTCTGCTCTGTGCGCCATCATCCTTAGAAGAGATCGTTTTTGTGATGGCTGTTGGTGGCAGCTCGTAGCATGCAAATACCGGTAGACACTATGGCTAAGGCATCCATTTGTTTTGCACCTGAGAAGTATGTCAACGAACAGAGGGCACTATCTCTTTCTACCTCCATCGTGAAATTGATTTTGTCATGGATGCTGTTGAGGGTCCAAGAATTCACCCAGTTTTTCACGTCCATATGGCCAGAGAATGAACGTATCGTTAACATAATGACATAAACAACTGGGCTTTGCAGGACTCGTGTCTACGGCGATGTTCTTAAAGTATTCCATAAACAGCAGCTAACAGGCTTCCCACTGCAACATTGTCAATCTAGTTGAAGTATTCTCCACCATATAAAAATTATGGCGACATCAGAGTATGTCTGAATAAATCCACAACAGTGTCGTCGAATAACCGGGTCAGCAGATCTGTGGAATCTTTGATGAGAATGTTTCTGAATAATGACACCACATCAAAGCTGACCATTATATCCTCCTCTCCAAGACGCATTCTTCTGATGAAGTCGATAGTATTCTTGAGATGATGCTCACAATGACCGACGTGTGAAGTAAGAAGGTGGCCAGACGTTTTGCGAGTAAGTCGGTGTGCCAATGGTACTTACGATCGGATGAAGAGGAGTGTTCATTTTGTGAACGTTTGGGAGGCCATATAAGGTAGGTGGTCTAGGTGCCTGTGGAAGGAGATTTTTAATGCAACTTTCTTCCAGTAAAAACTGTTTGAGAAGCTCGAACGTCTTCCTCAGGAGTTTCGATGTTGGGTCCTTTGGCAATTTTTGGTATGTCTCTTCCTCCAGCATTTCCCGAATCTTCACCTCATAGTTGACTTGTTCAATAATGATGTCTGCATTGCCCTTGTCAGCTGCCAAGACTGCAAGACTACAATGAGAGGAGCATTCCAGAATTGTTGAAGCCTAATACGTTCCTCTCTTGTCAAGTTCAGCCTTGGTTCCTTGGATGTTGAGAGAATGCGACTTGTTTCACAATGAATTTCTTCCGCAGTTTCATTGGGCATTTTGCAAATCGCTTGTTGGACACCCCTTATTATGTCTGTGAATGGGATAGTTCTACGTGAAGGTGTAAGTTGAGTCCTTTCTTGAGAGCCAGGTGCATCCGTGTTGACGTTACTCGCCATTATGTCGATAACGGCCCGTTGAGCTGTTCAGTCATTCCATGGAAAATCTCAGATATTTTGGTGAATGATATGGTCACCATTTCACAATTTGTTCATATTTGGTGCATGGGTACCTACATGTCTTAGGATAGTAATGTTTGGTTTTTATATTATCTCCAATCATTTCTGAGAAAATTATGTTTGAAGGCTGAAAGACGTGTATGCAAACAACAGTCGGGCACAATAATCCCCATCTTCAGAGGGCTACTGCTTAGTCATGAGTTGACCTGTAGACCGATTTTTTTATGCATCACATATGTAGAGCACTAAGTTGATATATGATATAAAAAGTGAAAAACATCATTTAGATTATGAAAAACACATTTTTTTCACACTACGGTTTAAATTCACGGTTTAAAAAAATTCATCACTATGCCTATCAAAACACAGTTCTCAATTTTGGTACTATAGCTCTTCAGTCCTAGTATTAATTACAAAAATTTATGGAAAGCATATTGCATTGCATTTAATAGTTCTTACTTTCAGTTAAAGTTGACTCCATCAGAAAAAATTATGAACTTCAATGTCCTGGATGGATACGTAGACAGTTGAATCTGAACTTGATTGTTTGCAGAAATGTTTGCATATTTGGTAGCAATCTTGGGTGCAAAGAAGATTAACTTAACTCACTACTTCATAGATAAACCATAACATGAAAATGGCATATACACGTATCATTAATTTTCAGCACTACTGGGTACTAGAACATTAAAACCATGGGTATTCCTTGAAAAAGTGTTCTCAAACTGTATATGGTTGCCCTCATGGACAGAACTGTATAATAGTAATAGCTGAAAAAAGTTATTAAGTATTTACTTAATAAATATGTTATATTTAACTTTTATCAGATTGGCAGCACAAATGCAACAATATGAAGGGTATCCTTACTCTATAACTGTATATTAAAATGACAAAACCATGAAATAAAAACGATAAACCAATAATGAAATTTTTAAAGAAATATACATATATGTAACATATACCAACATATAGCCTAATACGCAAATACTTTGCAAACAAATTTGAACACACAGAACACTTTCATCTTTGTTATAAACTTGTATTTCAAATATAAGGGTCTCAAAACACAAAAAGGTCACCTAAAAGTGAGAGACAAGATATTTTCATAACACTTACCATATAACTTATATAACCGGCTACTGTGGCTTTGTAATGATGGGACACTGACCTTGCATTTACCACTGGAGAAGGGGACCCAGTTATATAAGCTATATGATAATTGTTATAAAAAGATCTTGTCTCTCACCTTTAGGTAACATTTTTGTGTTTTGAGACGAGTATATTAGAAATACAAGGTTATAACAAAGATGTATGTGTTTCTTTCTGTATCTTCAAATTTGTTTGCGAGTGTTCTTTGCAAAGTATTTGCTTATTAGGCTATTTGTTGGTATATGTTACATATATGTATATTTCTTTAAGAATTTCATTATTTCTTTAATTATCATTTTTATTTCACAGTTTTGTCATTTTAATACACAGCTATAGAGTAAGGATACCCTTTATATTATTGCATTTGTGCGACCAAGCTGATAAAAGTTAAACATAATATATTTATTAAGTATATTATAGAAGGAGACTTTCCTGATGGGAAAAATATGTATAAAATAAAGATTGTTTGACTTACCCAAAGTACAGGCTCGTCGATAGAAACATAAAACACACAAACATTCAAGCTTTTGCCACCGCTGGCAGCTTCTTCAGGAAAAAGAGGAAGGAAGGAGAGGAGAAAGGGAAGGACACTGGTTTTAAGGAAGTGGAAAAGGAGTCATTCCAATCCCAGGAGTGGGAGGACTTACCTTAGGGGACAAAAAGGAAGGTAAACAAGTACCCACACACACACACACACACACACACACACACACACACACACACACACACACAATTGAGAACACTTTTTCAAGGAATACCCATGGTTTCAATGTTCTAGTACCCAGTAGTGTTAAAAATTAATGATACGTGTATAAGGCATTTTCATGTTATTGTTTATCTATGAAGTAAGTGAGTTAGGATATTCTTCTCTGCTCCCAAGATTGCTACCAAATATGCAAACAATTCAGATTCAACTGAATATGTACCCATCAAGGACTTTTGAAGTTAATCAAAATCATCCATATATCCGGACTGAGTCAACTTTAACTGAAACTAAGAATTATTAAATGCAATGCAATATGCTTTGCATATTTTTTATAATTAATACTAGGACTGAAGAGCTATAGTACCAAAACTGAGAGCTGTACTGTTTTCATAGGCATAGTTATATAGGAATTTAAACCGCAGTGTGAAAAAGTATCTTTTTCAACATTTTTCATAAACAATCTAAATGATGTTTCCCACTTTTTATATCATATATCAACTTAGTGCCGGTCTACAGGTCAACTCATGACTAAGCAGTAGCCCTCTGAAGATGGGGATTATGGTGCCGGACTGTTGATTGCATACACGTCTTTCAGCCTTCAAACATAATTTTCTCAGAAATGGTTAGAGAAAGGATAGTGATATTTGGTTTTTATATTAAGACATTTAGGTACCCATGCACCAAATATGAACAAATTCTAAAATGGTCACCTTATCATTCACCAAAATATATGTGATTTTCCATGGAATGACCCAACAGCACAACAGCCGTTAACATGTTGGCGAGTAAAGTCAACGCGGGTGCCGTGTTGGCTCTCAAGAAAGGACTCAACTTCGCACCTTCACCTAGGACTATCCCATTCACGGACATAATAAGTGGTGTGGAACAAGCAGTTCGCAAGATGCCCAATGAAACTGCAGAAGAAATTCGTCATGAAACAAGTTGCCTTCTCTCAAAATCCAAGAAACCAAGACCAAACTTGACAAGAGAGGAACGTATTGGCCTTCAACAACTGTGGAATGATCCTCTCATCGTAGTCTTGCCAGGCGACAAGGGTAATGCAGCCGTCATTATGGAACAAGCCAACTACGAGGCGAAGATTCGGGAAATGCTGGAGAAAGAGACATACCAAAAATTGCCGAAGGACCCAACATTGAAACTCCTGAGGAAGATGTCTGAGCTTCTCAAACGGTTTTTACTGGAAGAAAGCTGCATTAAAAATCTCCTTCCACAGGCACCTAGACCACCTACCTTATATGGCCTCCCAAACGTTCAATCGTGAGTACCATTGGCGGCACCGACTTACAGACTCGCAAAACATCTGGCTACCCTTCTTACTCCACATATCAGTCACAGTGAGCATCATCTCAAGAATACTATCGACTTCATCAGAAGAATGCATCTTGGAGAGGAGGATATAATGGTCAGCTTTGATGTGGTGTCATTATTCAGAAACATTCTCATCAAAGAATCCACAGATCTGCTGACCCGGTTATTCGACGACACTGTTGTGGATTTATTCAGACATACTCTGATGTCGCCATAATTTTTATATGGTGGAGAATATTTCAACTAGATTGACAGTGTCGCAGTGGGAAGCCCATTAGCTGCCGTTTATGGAATACTTTAAGAACATCGCCATAGACATGGCTCCTGCAAAGCCTAGTTGTTTCTGTCATTATGCTGACAATACGTTTGTTGTCTGGCCACATGGACGTGAAAAAACTTGGTGAATTCTTGGACCCTATCAACAGCATCAATAACAAAATCAATTTCATGATGGAGGTAGAAAGAGATAGTGCCCTGCTGTTCGTTGACATACTTGTCATGCTCAAAACAAATGGATGCCTTAGCCATAGTGTCTACCGGTATTTGCATGCTACAAGCCGCCACCACCAGCCATCACAAAAACTATCTCCTCTAAGGATGCTGGTGCACAGAGCAGAAGTAGTCTCGGGCAATGAACATCTGCAGAAGGAACTGACCCACTTACGGTAAGTGTTTAAGAAAAATGGCAACAGCAACCGCCAGATAACTCAAGTCCAACCATCTGGAGACCGTCAAGGAGGAGACCAAGAAGCTTGCATTTTCGCCATTTTGTGGCGTGTAACTGGAATGATTAGCCCGCTTCTTAAGACATATGCCTTCAGGTCTCTTACAAAATTGCGACAGATGAGACCTGTGAAAGATGATATAGGCCTTAGAATGCCAGGTGTGTACAAGCTACCATGTGGGTGTGGTCAGTTCTACATAGGACAGACAGTGCGCAGTGTTGAACATGAAAGATGTTTCTGCCTACATTATCCCGAGAAATTGACAATTGCGGAGCACGCTCTAGAAAATTGCATTGCATACATCGCATTGCATTCGAGCATACAGCAGTGATTACCAGAACAAATACTTTCTGGGATAGCGTAACAAAAGTGGTTATAATCTCTCAAATATAGACGGCAGCTTGCTGTTGAGCACAGCCTGGTACGCAGCCATTGGACGTTTGAAGCGGGTGTTTGTCAGGCACGTGGCTAAACACTGCCTTATATGGTGATGCTGCTGAGCACCAGTGATGTCATAGTAAGCCGCACAGGTATATAAGGACGGTGGCAGCAATGATAAGACAGTCACCACTTGACAACGGCCGAAGAGATTTCGGCCGAAAGCTCGTGGATATCAAACCGCCTGACGCGGCTGGAAGCCCGAGAGAATTTTATCAGCATGATTTGCTGAGAACCTATGCATTCATACAAGAAGTTAAAATTTGAACTATGATCATTTCCACAACCTCTATGGTGATCCTATATGAAAGATACAGTACATAGTAAATGTGTCTGCTTTATGGGAGGAAGACAAATTTCAGCCACTCACCTGCAGACACAGATGGGGGAAAAATTAGAAAATAAATAATAATAATAATAACTGATCAAACCACCTCAATTTACCACCCACCCCCCCTCCATCCCTTCCTTCCTTCCACTATGACATGCACTTCCTACATACAAACCATTTAGCCTATACTACGTAATGGAGGAACCAGAGAAAGACAGACTCATTCTGACTTTACCTTCAGCTTTGTGAGAACACTTTTAAGTGACAGTCTGCCTGATGACAGCATCTGCAGGCCCTGGTTTGCTGGGAACTTCTGGAAGCACTGGAGGTAAGCTGAAAAAACAGAACATGTAAGAATGTAGAAAAATGAACTTTGAGTTAAAAAAAACTAATAAGGGTAGCTTACAGACTGGCCCTTTTTGGTTTTCTTCATACAGTTACATGATTTTAATATTTGGTTGGAAATAAATTTAATGAAGCAACACGACACTTTGTTGATAAAATCCACCAATCAGTATCTCAACTGAAATATTTATTTCTTACCAATTTCAAGCATTTGGTGGTTTTCTTTAAGAGGTCTATGGAAAAATTCAAGAGAAAGAAAGAAAAATAGAGATGTAAGGATAATAATTTGTATGTTTATTGCATACATTGTGAATGTCAAAATTTTAAATTATACAGCAACGTATTCATGTAGTATTCATAAATATGTAAAAACAGAGTGTAATTCAGTAAGAAATATGTCCATACAAAAAGAAGGAACAAACATTATTGTTCAATGTCTGTTGACAGTGTGGTCATTAAGAAAAGAGCAAACACTAATTTAGACTAAGGATGGGGAAGGAAATCAGCTGTGCCCTTTTGAAGGAAATATTCCAGCATTTTCCTGGAGCAAATTGGGCAAAACCTAAATCAGAATGGCCAGAGGTGGATTTTAACTGCCGCCATCCCAAATGAACCAACAAAAGAATTTATTATTACTTTTATATGTGTCACCTTACATGTTCAGTGCAGACTTAATGCAAAACCAGGAACTAATCAGCTTCTGACTAATATCTTTGGGTGATTCTAACAAGGAAACCACATGAAACCATGCTTGGAATAACAGGCAGTATTAAACAGAGCAGTTGTGTGCATCATTTCCACACAAAACATTGTTAAAATGCTACTTGAGGTACAATGCAAAGAGAAACAACATCACAGGTATCAATGCCAATGGAAGGAAATTATATGTAATTTAATGGTGTCAGTGTATCATTCAATATTCAATCAGCAATGCCAAAAACCTCTCTACTTAAAATACTTATAATAGCACAAAAAAACATATACAGCAGTACCACACATCTGAAAGTGCTGATATTAGTCCTCAAAGAGCAGATGCGGGATTTCGATGCAGTGGTTGTCATGAAGTGGGAGAGAACAATGTGAACACTTAACATGGCTTTAGTAAATCACATTCCAAATCACTTTCACATTCACACAGTCCAATATCAAAAGCTACACTAATTTTCAAATGATGATGTTGGTATGTGTCATACCCTGGTTTTTTTTCCAAGCATATTGCAACATAGGCTTATATGTAGGTGCAACAAATTGTAAATCACAGTTTCATGATGAAATAATGATCACGTACCTTTCCTTGTGCTGTGGCTTCTTGTCGTCTTACAAAATCAGTAATATTATACAGGGAAATATTCCAGGTCAGAAAAATATAAAAGATTAATGTGGTTTAACTTACCAGACGAAAGGCACCGGTTTCCCGATATACACACAAATAAAAACACACACAAATGCTGAGCTTTTGCAACCCTAGGTTGCTTTGTCAGGAAAGAGGAAGGAAGGAGAGAGCAAAACGAAGAAAAGGATGCAGGTTTTTTAGGGAGTGGGTAAGGAGTCATTCCAATTCCGGGAGTGGAAGGACTTACCTTAGGGGGAAAAAGGACAGGTAAACACTCACATCCATATGCAAACACACCAAGGCAGACATTTTTAAAAAGCAAAGAAGTTGGACAGAGATGCCAGTCGAGGCAGAGGCTCTGCCAGAGAGCAAGGGGCAAAGATGTTGTCGAATGGTGGGCGGGAATTTGAAAGTATCGGAGGTTTAGTCCAGGTGGGCAACGGGAAGAGAGAATGTGCTGACGGGCGAGTTCCCATCTCCCGAGTTCTTAAGGGTTGGTGTCAGTGAGAAGTTTCCAGATAACCCAGACGGTGTAACACTGCGCCAAGATGTGCTGGCCGTGCACCAAGGCATGTTTAGCCACAGGGTGATCTTCATTACCAACAAACACTGTCTGCCTGTGACCATTCATGTGATTGGACAGTTTTTTTCCTGGTCATTCCCACATAGAACGCTTCACAGTGCAGGCATGTCAGTTGGTAAATCACGTGGGTGCTATCGTATAATTGTCTCTACTCCTAATCGTGTACAATTTCCGGTTTACAGGACTGGAATAAGTGGTGGTGTGAGGGTGCATAGGGCAGGTTTTACAACAGGGGCGGTTACATGTGTAGGAGCTGACAGTAGGAAAGGTGGTTGGCGATTTCATATGGATGTACTAAGAGGCAGGATTTAAGGAAGTCGTATCCTTGCTGGAGAGCCACATTCAGAGTCCGATCCAGTCCCGGAAAGTATCCGGTGATAAGAGGGACACTTTGGGGTTCTTCTGTGGAAGGTTCTGGGTTTGGGGGGATGAGGAAGTGGCTCTGGCAATTCGCTTCTGTACCAAATCAGGAGGATAGCTGCAGGATGTGAAAGTTATTAGGTTATTGGTGTACTGGTTCAGGAATTCGGGACGGAGCAGACTAGTTTGCCACGAAGATCTAAGGTGTAGGGAAGGGAACGTCTGATGTGGAATGTATGGCAGCTGTCATAATGCAGGTACTGTTGTTTATTGGTAGGTTTGATGTGGACAGATGTGTGAAGTTGGCTGTTGGACAGATGGAGATTGACATCGAGGAAAGTGGTGTGGGATTTGGAATAGGACCAGGTGAATTTGATGGGAGCAAAGGAGTTCAGGTTGGAGAGAAAATTCTGGAGTTGTTCTTCACTGTGAGTCCAGACCATGAAGATTTCATCAATGAATCTGTACCAAACGTTGGGTTGACAGGCTTGGGTATCCAAGAAGGCTTCCTCTAGGCATCCATGGCTGTTCCCTTTAGTTGTTGGTATGTCTGGCCTTCAAAGAAGAAGTTGTGGGTTAGGATGAAGCTGGCTAGGGTAATAAGGAAAGAGGTTTTAGGTAGGATTGCAGGTGGTCGGCATGAAAGGAAACACTCAATCGCGGCGAGTCCTTGGGCTTACGGGATGTGTGTGTATAATGAAGTAGCATCAATGATTACAAGGATGGTTTCCAGAGGTAACAGGTTGGGTAAGGATTTCAGGCAATCAAGGATCACCCTGTGGCTAAGCATGCCCTGGTGCATGGCCAGCACATCTTGTCACAGTGTTACAGCATCCGGGTTATTTGGATACTTCCCACTGTCCATCTGGTCTCAACCTCTGCTAAATTCAAATTCCCGTGCACCATTCAATAACATCTTTGCCTCTGTTCTCTGGGCAGAGCCTCTGCCTCAACTGGCAGCTCTGTCCAACTTCTTTGCTTTTTACACATGTCTGCCTCGGCGTGTGTGCATGTATATGTGTGTGGGTGTGTGTCCTTTTTCCCCCCTAAGGCGAGTCATTCCTCTCCCGAGATTGAAATGTCTCCTCATCCACTCCCTTAAAACCCACATTCTTTCCTTCCTCTTTTCTGAAGAAGCAACCCAAGGTTGTGAAAGCTCAGCATTTTGTGTGTGTGTGTGTGTGTGTGTGTGTGTGTGAGAGAGAGCGCGCGCGCACACCTTTTCACCAGGTAAGTTAAACCACCTTCATGTTTTATAAGAATCAGTAATACTTATGATATAAAGTTTATATTGCTGAAAGAAGCAAACACCAAGGGGTTGACAGTATTTTGTTATTTTCAGTGGCAAGATCTTCGGGCAACATCTTTGTTTGGAAAACTTGCATCTAGAAGGGTACAATCTGTGTGACCTGCACAGCAATCACACAACAATAGGCACCAACTAGTAAAGCTGTAGCACTGGACTAATTAAGGACTGCTCTATGGAAGGGCACACAGGGCAATATAATTATATATTACTAGATGACCCAGTGAACTTTGTATCACTTACCTCTTAATATAAAGCATATCAGTTTAAATCATATGTATTTTAGACCCAGTAGCTTTATAAAGACATTGTCAGATAGTCTATGTATCGGCTCAATAGTGGGTGGAGAGATGGGCAAATCACGAACGCATGTCCAGGATAATGTTCATGTCACATTCGTGGAAGTTCACGGAAAGATTAAACGGTGATAAAATATGGAAAAAAATATATGGTCATCCATATTTATGGTTTATATTTAGAGGTAAGTGATACCCGGTAATGCTTCAAAATTGATAATACGTATGTACTCTTGATTTGAATGTCAAATATGCATAATTTTATAGCAATCAGACGAATGATATTGATATCCCAGTTTATCGCGAATTTTCAAATTTTCCAGGTAACTTTCCCAAATTTATAGTTCATAAGAACGTTCATCTTCCGTTGAATGATAAAGGAGCAAAATTTTATCGCAATAGAATGAACGGTTCACAATTTATAGTTATGAGAACATTACCCCTCTCCGTCGTGCAAATAGTCTGTTATAGTGCTGAAGTCAATCAAAAAACACATTGAAAAACTCAGTTTCAATTTTTCTCAAATTTTCCAATTTTTCAGTAGATTTTCCAAAAAATATATTTCATACAAACCTTGTCCTGTACTCAAGTAATGCTCTTACAACCATGCGGAAATTGATTTTTAATTCACAGAAAAAAATTGCTTTCAGTTTTTCCTAAATTTTCCTATGTTCTGGGTGACTTTTCCATATTTTTATCTGGTGTGAACCTTCCTCTTGCTTAGAACATGAAATGCACAAATGTTTATTGCAATTGGACGAACGGTATTGATAGCTCACTGGAAAAAGCTTTTTCAGTTTTTTCTCTTTTCCGGACAACTTTTCCATATTTTATCTCTGTTGAAACATTCCCTGGACTTACAGCAATATTTCAAGAATAAAAATCAGCCATTCTCAAGTTTTAGCGAGACTAATGAACAGCCGTTCATTTTTATATATATAGATTATTTTATTCGTAGGACAAACAAACCAATGCTTTCCACCAACATTGGACACTGCACAAAAGCAGTATTTGTTTGGCCTCACTCGAGTTAACACTGTAAAAATAAAATTGTAAATATCTACCAAAACACAAGGGAAAATAAAATAAAAAAAAAATATAATGCGCCCGGCGACTCTTAGAAATGACATCAAGAACAGAGCAATGTGCCACTGTAATGTACACACTACTGAGTACTTGCAAAAGCCACTTATTAGTTGACACACACACTTTGATGATAATAAAATGAAGGCCACGATCGAGACTGCCCAAAAGCGGCCTCTACACTGCATACCGTCTGCCAGCTCGACGCAGAGGCCGAGCACGTCGGCGGCGGCCTGCCGGTCGGCGGCCCAGCGGTGGTCCTGCAGGGCCGACCGGTGCGCCCTCTGCAGGTACTGCGCCGTGCGCTGCAGCGTCTCCGGCGTCTGCGCCTCCTGGCTCGACGTCAGCTGCGCGTACAGCCGCCACAGCGTCGGGTTGTTTGTCACCTGCGTGCGACCGGTCTCCTCGTGATACTGTGGCTTAGCATTTTTTAATGTAAAGCCTGTAGTCAGATTAAAATTACTTTGTGACTGACAGACTGCAGTGGTGGGAGACAATAGTTCCAGTCAGCAGCTGTGAGTACCTATGTGAGCAAGCAGCACAGTGAGCTCGAGAAAGACCTTATGGCAGGCTGCCGGCTGACCTGTGTCACTCAACTCTTGGAGATGTCAATCACAAAGTAATATTAATCTGTGTATATCCGGGCTTTGCAAGTCACTAATAGATTAGGTATGTGCAGAACGAACCTTATGATATACCTAAGTGACTGTGACATAATACATTGCAATGTAAATAATGGAGAATAGATAACACATTACCGTAAAGAGGCTCACTGAGCTGCTAACAGGCACAAAAAATAATCATATTCACACAACTTAAATTTTCAGCCATAAACTTCATAAAAACCACACACACACACAACCACATTAAACCTACTAAATACCAACATTACCTCTACTGACAGCTGCCATCCAATGTACATCAGAAACTCCCTCCCATACAGTCTTCAATTTGTAATGATGAGAAGCCCCTTACCAAATATGCTGAAGGCCTTCACAGACAGATGTTACCCTCTTGACCTATTACACAAACAGATTTCTCGTGCCATATCACCAACACTACCAATCCTCCCTCCAACTCCAATACCCAGTCAAAAAGACTGTTCTTGTACCAAGTGCCACCTTGAACTGAAATACATTATATTTCCACAGATAAGACGATGGATGAATAATAAAAAAATGGCCCCAAAGCCTGAGGTCGCCCTATATGACGGGGGAAAAAAAAAAAAAAAAAAAAAAAAAAAAAATGGAAATTTAGTCTGAAACTGGTAATTTCGCAGATGTGCTGCACAGCACGGCTGTAGCAAGGCTTCGTCCTCCAAACGATATATATTGAAGTGGTTAATTATCTGAACAATAGGTATCGAACAGACAAATGTTATGATTTTTTATTTGTACATGAAGGCGCTTAGAGCTCGTATCTCCAATTCAGAAACATTCGCTTATTCCATACATATCATTTCGAAATGTATCAATTCAATATATATCATTTGAAATTCGAATCCTTGGTATAGCCGCGCAATGCAGCACATCTGTGAAATTATCCTGAAGTGTGCATCTTGGAGGAAAGATTTACGAAAAGAGTTTTGCGCAATTTTTTAAAAAGATATTCAATTTTCGAGCTTTATTAATTTACTGAGTGGACAAGGCTACAAACGATAACCTATATGCCATAAAGCACAAATAGAATTAATTATTTACAATGCAACTTGATTTTACAGTGTCGCTTGTCAAAAATAATTTCTCACAATATTCAGAGTCACGCTGAAATGACTATAGTGATGTATGGAGCAGTGAAAGGGTTAAAATATTTCAGAGCTATATGCAACAATTGCTGCTTCCTTCGAAATCCTTTATCTTCTTTTGTTGGGCAATTCGTGTGTTTTCACTCGCATAATATGTGCATTGGTGCTTTTAAACATCGTCTCGGCGAAAGAAATTACTTCTTTTTTAAATTTAGTGGTAAAAAAAAAAAAGAAAAAACCATGCTTCTTCACGATTGGATAGAAGGTAGCATTAAATGCACAAAAGTTCAAAATCGGAACGCAAACACTGTAACAAAGGGTGAAATCCAGGTGTGCACTGTCAAACTCTCATCACTCTTTCCTCCATATTGTGGAATCTGTATCCTGTTGTTTTATTCCGTGTTAGAACAAACAGCTGACTCATACTACTTCATTTCCATCATTCCTCCAGGGAATCACTGACAACATTCTAGCAGCAACACGTAAGTACGCCGCTGGCCCTATTCTAAGACTTACCTACTGTATATTTAATTTCCTTCACCTATGAAGATAATGTTTAATTCCTGTTTACTGGAGAGGATTACAGTTTTTTAATCATATGCAGATGTCGATTAGTAGGTTTTTGATTGTTTTTTGGGGTTTTAACATTTTCATCTATTCTGCATTTTCTTCAATGTTACATTATTAAATGTCCAGATCACATGAAAACATAAAATAGGGGTTTAACTGTAGCTACGTTACTGCAAATTCTAACACACAAAAGCAGTTTTCCCCCCGTCAGCAGTAACACTATAACAGTTAAAAACTGCTTTTCTGCATCGCATGTACATATGTGCAACCTACGCTCCACTACATTATTCACTGTAGCGCTGCTCAGCATATCGAAATAAACCAGACACAGTAAATAACAACGTCTGTACCGAAAGGCAGCAGCCGGAGCTGATGGTTGTGTGACTGTGTTGTGTGCCTGTGTGATTGCGTGATTGTTCTATTTTCTGAGGAAGGCCATGGCCGATAGCTGAATGTGTTGTATGTGAGTGTCTTTTGTATGTGCCTGTCGCAGCTCGTCGCCACGTCTTTGCCACGAGATGTAAACTGTCCTTATTACTATATTATTAATTCCAACCTGGACTTTCCATTACTATATTATTGTTACGTCATTATGACCATGTGCAGTTGCCAGATCATTATATTTATTCTTATGTCATTATATTATGGTACAATTGCCAAGTCATTATAGAAATAAAGATGTGTAATTTTGATATAGTCACTACAGATGTTGGTAGATAACTAATTAGATAAAAAATGATAAGGTGTTGAATAGGTGGTTCCATAAGCACAAACTAAAATAACCAACTTGGTTTTCCATGAGATCTCATGACTTTTTATGGTGGAAGGAATTCATCACATGACTTGCTTTTTTGTACATTTTATGTTTTTGATGGTATTAAAATTACATGGAGATACTTGGAAGGGTGGAACAGACTTGCCTTTGATCTCACTTTTGTACTTCCTTCAATTTTTTATAACATATAATAATTTTTGGCACAAGTACGATATTTATTTTTTGCACCTGCAAAGCCTGTGTTGTGCTACTTATATTTGATGGTAAAAGTTAGTTGCGGCAGCTCCTAGCATCACTTTTCAGAAGTTACATTTGCTTTGCATTCAGTTCTAAGTTGTATGCAATTTTTGGATTCCAAATATGGGAGGGAGGGAGGGGGAAGGAAGAGAAAACAAAGGGGGGGGGGGGGGTGAAGGGCCTAAGATTCGGGTAAATAAGGCACATATTAAAATGAACGGAGAATTGCCATAGAAGATTAGTGCAAAGTTTGGCAATAAATAAGAGCAGGTGGTAGCCAGAAACTCCTTTTTCTTACCTGTCCTGTAAGCCGTCCAAACAGACCCAGCGCAGCCTTGGTCAGTCGTTGCGACGGCACGCCAGCGTTATCTGGGAGGTTGTTCGCCACTGCCTTCACGAGAATTCTGAGGACATCTTCATCCACATGCTTAGCTTTGAGATCCAGTATCCTATGATACGCCTGTATCACCTACCACAAGAACGTCAGAATAAAAATGTTGCTTATAGATGCAAAGAAATCCACAAAACATTGCAACTCCTTCCAGCTGAGAGGATACTATTTAAGAGTTATTTAGGTATAGTTCACACTGTAATTTGGTTCTGAACTGAGTGCAATGTACTTCTGAACTCTCAATCTTTCACAGCATGGGAAGAGCAAACAATTTCTCTCTCTCGTTCATCATGTTACATAGAAATCAACACCAAGGAGACCCTTTAGGCCTGAAAAATGAGTCAACTGATACAGAAATAAAATGAGGATCGGCTCTTACAAACTGAATCTGCATTCTGTCATCGAATTACTCTTAATTTTATTTGTGCCTGCACCAGCTAAATCAGATCTGACAAATTAATAGAAAGCTCTTGCTTCTTCACTCATGTTAAATAGCTGATGTTTATTTTTTATTGGTAGCTTAGTATTTAGTTGAGTACAAGGCACATCCAAAAAGTAATTTTCCCTACTATTATTATTTTAAACAAAGAGAATGTAGTTACACGATTTTTTTTTTTTTTTTACTGGCAACATGTACAGCAATGTTTGTGCTACTTTTCAACATAGTCAGAAAAACAAATAAAAGAAATGTCATATTGTGTGATCAACTGTCGTACTCGTATGTGGCAGAAGTCTTCCGCCTGTGAATGGAACCAGTATGTGACATTTGTCTTCAGGTCACAGGCCACGAGGCGACACACACGTTTTGGGTAACCTTTCCCTTCTGTTCCCTTTTTCTTCCTTCCTCTTGGCGATACAGAATTAAGGTAAGTAATGGCTAGCCAACGTACCTCTTATGAAGAATATTGTAGTGAGATGTAAGTTGAAAGTGCCTCTGTATGCTGCTAAACGCACACACTATCCACTTTATGACACTTGTGCATGACAATAGTGTTGTGTGCTGTAACCGGGACTAAAACCTGGGACCTTTGCCTTTCGCGGGCAAGCGCTTTGCCAATGAGCTATCCCAACACGACTCTTGGTCCGTCCCCACAACTTCAATTCTGCCAGTACCTCACCTCCTACTTTCCAAACTTAGTAAAGCAATTGCCCACAAAAGGCAGAGGTCCCAGGTTCGAGTCCCGGTTCCGGCACACAATTTTAATCTGCCAGGAAGTTTCATGCAGGAAATTGTTCTAAAATTGGGTGATTAGACATCAAAGGACAAAAAATTTCAATCAAGAACTATCTCCTCAGAGTGTGAAAATATTTTGTTGATTTCAATCTACATAGGGGGAAATATGAGTAACTAGATCCATGGACTGAAAGATTTTAGTGTTAATTTTTTTCCCCACTTAGAAGTGGAACAAACAGAAAATAGTGTGGCAGGAGTTCGATTAAGTGTCTGTCAAGCCTTGGATGTGAGACACAGAGTAGTGATGATAATGTATATAGTAAAGGTATTAACATGCATGAATATGGGGATGCAAGGGGAAGTCAGATGGTGCACAACCACACGGTTTTATCCAGCACATTGTTGTACCAGCTATTCTTGCTGCACTAGCTGACTAGCTGCACTTACTTTCTAAAACCTGGCACTGACAGACTGCATCTAAGTATGACCCAAATAATACAACACTATGCAAATGAGTGCCATTTATCATAGCATCAGTGTGATATCTGGTCACAGAGATCCCAGAAAACATCAGTTACATCTGCAAAATTATAATACTTATCTGATGGTCACTTTTGTGGCAACATCAATGGCAGATATTGTCAAGTGCTGAAGTTTTTATAAAAAAAAAAAGAAATACAACAGATGCACAAAGAGTAAAGAACAGCAAGTTTGCAATTTGCTCTGGTGCCTCACATATTGAGTTTTGTTGGCATACAAATGTGAATGTATTTCTACTTTAGTGGATTTCATAATTCATACTCACATCTTCAAATTCTGCACAGTCGGTGCTCACAACCATAAGATTGTCCCACACTTTCCAATTTTCAAAATTACACTTGAGAGCTTCTTTCAATGCCTTCCAGGCTCGAGCCTTTTGACCCAATTTTACGTACGCCTTTGCCAAATTATTCCAAGCCTCGAAGTTCTGGAGGAGAAAAAAGAAAAGAAAATTAAATTAACAAGGTATTATATAATGTAAAATTTCACAAAGATGATAAATATCTACAAAAAATATGAACTTTGCTGAAAATAAACACTGTTGCAAAATTGTTATGGATGGACAGGGTAGTTAAAAATCAAACAATGGTTAATATGACTACTAACTGGATAGGTAATTTTGAAAAGGTAAACAGGAGAAATAATATGGTATTATAAAGCTAGCATTTTGCAGAATTGTAATTATTTTTTTCTACTGACAACTATCAGGCATAAAAATATGAAATGTTATTTTGAACAGTTTTAGAACTTCATGATTGGTAGGGACATTAATTTTTCCATGAAAGAGATGACCCATTTCCAAAATTAACTCTGGAAATTTTTAAGTCTCTCTCCCCCCCCCCCCCTCACCCCCAAAGTGTATTTGCACAATTTCAAGTACCCAAATAAGTATTATGCGCTCACAAAAATAAACCTTGAAAATAGTACAATAATTCTGGCGAGTCTGTATAAGAAAATGAACTTTGTTTTAAAATTCTTCAGGAGCTTCTTTGTAAATGTTTGGTAGATGTCACTGAAAATTTCCTTATGTGTATCTGGTATGCATTTATACAACTTTTTAATCTTTCTTTTTCTTGTAATTTATAAGAATTATCACAGCATAAGCTGGATTTTTAGATGGATTGGGATGAATGAGCCAGTTTGTTTTCTTCACTATGCGAAACTGCTTCTCTACTATGAAAAATATGAAGGATTTCACTATTGCAAACCCTGGTTGTTGACTTTTAAATTGAAATTTGTAATACAAGGTGTCCCAAAAAGAAAGACCCAATTTTAAATAGGATTATTCATAGGAAGAAGGGCTTAACACCAACAAATTGCATACTAAATTACTCACAAAAGACAGACGTTTATAAAAATCCATCATAAATGTTCAATATGTCCCCCATTGGCTGCAGACACGACATCTAGTCAATGGTCGAATTCTTCCCAAACTGAACATAAGGTAGGATGACCAGATTTCCAAAATAAAAATAGGGGACACTGATGTGTGTGACACTAAATGTTGCATTTACCTGCAGCATTAAAGCATACATAAACACACGAATTGATGCAGACAGAGTATAGTGGACGAAGCTAGTGTTTCTTCGCCCCCTCTGCTCCCGAAGCTAACGTGTCATATTCGTTTGTTCTCGTATTTACGTTTTCTCGAAATCACTTATTTTAGAAAACTATTAGCACAACAGGAACAGTATTTAATTGCTTAAAAAACATAAAAGCGACAGGACAAGCATCGGAATTATGGGTTTTTGAAACGGGACAAAGTACATATAATTCAAAAATTAACCAAACATATACTCGCTGCGGTGGAGTGGCCGAGCATTCTAAGGCGCCTTGCTGCGGAGCACGCGGTTGGTCACCTTCGGACGTTAGAGTCCTTCCTCAGCCATGGATGTGTGTTGTCTTTAGTGTAAGTTAGTTTAAGTAGTTTGTAAGTCTGGAGTCTGGGGAGTGGTGACCAATAGCAGTTTGGTCTAATAGCTTTACAAACATTTGAACATTTTCAAAATAACTACTCGCAAAACTAAAAGCCAAATAAATTTCATTAGCCTACTAATTGAAGAAATACTTTTTCTCTTATAATTCTCACATACAGACAAGCAAGAAAGTCAGTTATGATTACTTAAGCGCTTTACATATTTCTCTGTGAATTATATCTTCCAGAAGAGTGTGTGTCATTCCGGAGGTCAGTATTGTCACGTAATAATCACCACATGAAGTATTGTGAAATAGTCATTATTATAATTACTTTCTTCACAATTTGCAAACTAATATGTTGCTTTCGTGATCCATAAAATATTTATAACGGAGAACATTGTGTTCACATCATCAATTGCTCAAGATATCTTCAAATGCAAATAATTTGAAAATAAGAGGCCAGTTTTCAGGAACTTGCTACACAGTTCAGTTAATAAATTTTTTCTTCACATATGGTTTAAAGATAGTTCACTTTCCCAATAAGTTGATCTTCGCGTGTTTTTGTAACACGTTTTTCATCAAACTCAGGTACATTTTTAATTCTTTACAGAGCAGACTTCCAAATTTGAGCAGAGTCTAGTTAAATGCGTTCAGTATATGAAATGAGTAAACCCATTTAGCGACATAATCAGCTAACATCTCGTGAAATTAACTTAAAATGTCCAAGAAATCAGACTCTTTCAGCATGCTGTCTTCTTGCAATGAATTCATTAATCACTTAATCTGTACCGATTTTAGGCACCCTCTGCTTTTTCGCATTAAAAATAAATACATAAATATAAAAAATTTGCCCGCTAATGTTGAAGTATGGAAAATATGTGAAAGAATTATGTCAAAAATTGTGCCTCATTTCCTTTGAGTTGATGCCTATTTCCTCCATTGCTTGATTACGACTACATTTTTTCTCCATTTGGTTATGCTAAAATTTCTTTATAAATGTTAATTCATCATACAGTAAAACCTCGTTTTTACATTCTCGGTTTTTACGTTTTCCTGCAATTTACACCATTTTTTGTCGGTTCCATCAAATTTCCTATGTTTACAATGTTAATTCTCCCTCGTTTTTGCATTAACATATTCACGCTTTTCCCGCATTTTACACTTTTTGAAAGCATGTTCGTGAAGAAAAATGACGTAATTTACGTAAATTGAAACTAGCATGGCTTTCCCCTTAAAGTATAGCGCTTAAAAATTATTCACATTCGAGTTTCTTGACACTTTGCATTTATTCAAACGTATATTTCGCGTTTCGTTGTCGACTTAAAGATGCGCCGATTTGTGGCAATGTAGTTCTTCTTTTCACCAGCTTCTTTGGCAGAGTGCCTGGCATGTACTCAGACAAACAGAACGGTTTGTTAACGAAGGGAATAATGCTGATTTGTGGCGATGTAGTTCGTCTTTCCGCTAGCTTCTTTGCCAAAGCGGCTGGCATGTACTCAATCAGAACCAGTTGCTTTGTTGAAGTGAGAATAAATAGTTGCGTTGTTTTTGTGATACATATTTCTGATTAATAAAGAACTTGATCTGCCAAAGTTGGGTATCATAATACTCACAACCTCAAAAAAGCGATAATAGTGAGAGATCCGATCCTATGCAAACGTCACAAAAATACTTATGCATATGTTTGTACTCGAGAACGCGAATACATTCTCTAATATTGTCATGTGAAACATCGAAGAATACAAAAAGAACAGAACTGTAGGAGTTTTACTATGTAAATAATTAATTCCAGTAAAAGGCAGTAATTTTGAAGGTGTGTTACATAGCCTGGCAGTGTGCCAGTGTGGTGATGCTCCATCTTGTTGATGAATGAAATTGTTAGAGTCAAGCTGTGGGAATAACCAGTTCCGTAGCATTGCAAGATATGATTGATTCTGGATTTCAGGTAGGCTTTTGACACTGTACCCCACAAGCGGCTTCTTATGATATTGCGTGCTTATGGAATATCTCCCCAATTGTGCGGTTGGATTCACGATTTCCTATCAGAAAGAAGCAGTTCGTTGTAATTGACGGTAAGTCATCGAGTAAAACCGAAGTGATATCTGGCGTTCCACAGGGAAGCATTATAGGTCCCCTACTCTTCCTCATGTTTATAAACGATTAGGAGACAATCTGAATAGCTCCCTTAGACTGTCCGCGGATGATGCTGTCGTTTATCGGTTAGTGAAGTCAACACAGGATCAAAAGCAACTGCAAAGCGATTCAGACAAAATTTCTACTTGGTGCGAAAATTGGCAATTGACACTAAATAAAGAAAAGTGTGAAGTAATACACATGACCACTAAAAGAAATCCACTGAACTTCAATTACGCGATAAATCAGTCAAACCTTAAGGTCGTAAATTCTACCAAATACCTAGGAGTTACAATTACGAACAACTTTGACTGGAGAGAACACACAGAAAATATTGTGGGGAAGGCAAACCATAGGTTAAGTTTCATCGGCAGAACGCTTCAAAGATGCAACAGCTCCACCAAAGAGACTGCCTACATCACACTTGTGCGTCCTCTCCTGGAGTACTGTTACCCCTTGTGGGACCCTCACCAGGTGGGATTGACGGAAGACATTGAGAAGGTTCAGAGAAGGGCAGCTCATTTTGTTTTATCACGTTACGGGGGGGGGGGGGGGGGGGGGAAGAAAGCGTCACGTAAATGTTGCACGAATTGGGGTGGAAATCATTAAAAGAAAGACGTTATTCATTGCGGCGTGATCTGTTTGCGAAGTTTCAATCACCGACTTTTAGGTCTGAATGTGAAAATATTTTGCTAGCACCCACCTACTTAGGGAGACATGACCATCCCAATAAAATAAGAGAAATCAGATCGAAAACAGAACGATTTAGGTGTTCTTTCTTCCCGTGCGCTATTAGAGAAGGGAACGGTAGAGAAAAGTTATGGAAGTGGTTAATAAACCCTCTGCCAGGCACTGGAATGTAATTTGCAGAGTATCTATGTAGATGTAGATTGTTCTGGCATGGTTTCTTCCTCAAAAAAGTAGAGCCCATAAACCGTTCAGCCAATTGAGGACATATTGAACATTTATGATGGATTTTTATAAACTTCTGTCTTTTGTGAGTAATTTAATATGCAATTTGTTGGTGTTAAGCCCTTCTTCCTAATAAATAATTCTATTTAAAAATGGACATTTTGGACACACCATAGTTATTCACTGCCAAATAAGATTTTTCTTTGTTAGAGATTGCCTGGTGTAGTGGGACATGTATTTAACCGTCCACTATTTTCTTATAAACCTCAATTTCACAGTTATTCAGTAATTGAATCGTCACATCGAATAACGCTGTATGGCACATTTTGCAGTTTATGGGAAATCGAAAAAAACTGTTAATTCCAGAGAATTGTTGGAAAATAATAATGTACCAGTAGATACGTATTATTTGTGCATACAGACTCTTAAAAATACTTGGTTGTGCTTTCCAAAATTTCACTAAGTATAGTTTTTTTTTAATTAGTAAGTTTTATAATGGATAAACACTGTATAGCACTGGATGTACAGCTTTATTCGATATCTCTCTGTACTCTGCTCTAATGGTAAGGTTGTCTAGAATCCAAAAAGTGTAAGTAAGAAAATTATTACAAGATACAAAAAATATTTATTGTAAACTGATTACATTGGTCTTAAAAAAAGTAGTAGTACATGAGTCTGTTAAAGTTGAGACACAAATCTGGTAGCCAAACTCAGCTGTCACACTGTAGGTTTTCGTAAAAATCTCGGTATTTTGTATCCATATATTTTGGTATGTCCAACAGATCCTTTTTCTTCTCCTTCTGAAATGTCAGTGACCCATTGTAAAGCAACCGAAAACCAGAAGACAAAGGTAAATTTTTTATTTGATGTTCATGGAACCCATACAGCATTATTCCACTCACCTGTGTTGGAGGTTTTCCCCAAAAACTACCTTTCCTTTTCATGATTTATATTCCATTCCAGCATCACGAAGCCTTTTCCTCTTAATATCCTGCCAATTAGCGATGTTAGTTTTCCTTTTCCGCGCGTTATTAGTGCGTTTAAAACCACTTTCGGTAAGCGTCACTTTGCTATACTCCACCATTATTGTAACATACGGCATTGTTCCAGCAGAGGCGTGAAAACTTCGTGAGTCTCCTCGCTGTTTAGTGCTGCCCTCGGTCAGTAAACCTGTCAACTTTTACAGCAGGTGATGCAGACTGCCGCTTATATCATTATTCCATGCGTTTCTATGAAATGCCTAAATGTGCCATACGATTCAATTACGGAATATATTGTTTTGAATGTTATTAATGTTTGAGAACATATAGTTGTGTGAATTTTATTTGCTTTTGTTTGCTTCATGTGGAATGACGGTGCTGCAGTACTATGCAGTGACGAGTTCTCCGCCAACGACAATGAGAAAATGCGGGTTGCTATCACTAATTAGCCAAAGGTCGACATGCTGAACTAGAAGACATTGCCTGCTGTTGCGGACTGCGAAAGACAATTTCGTTTTTTAATATTAACAATGAATATGAAAAAAATGTAAATGAAAAAGAGTCAGTCATTTTTTGTATTCTGAATTGAGAGGAAGTCTCTTTGAAATCATGATCTGTAATACTGAACTGTGTGAAATGAATGATGTCAAATATATTTAAAATAAAAGTTTTAGAAAAGAAGGTAGTGATGAGAGTCTACGATTTCTAAAAACTGAATCAAGATGTGTAAAAGATTTTTTCTGATGTGAATTCTGAGTGTGATCATCACGACTTATGATAAAAGTGTTTGTGTCACTAAAGTTGCACGAAAGTTGACATGGCTTTATCAATTGCAGATATATATGAGTGCTATGAAAGAAAAAACTGTCGTGGAGCCCTCAACTAAAATTTTACTCAGGATTTGCGAATTTATAGGATCTGACTGTAGAAAGGAATACTGAAATATTTTAAATATTGAAGTCAAGAAATTTAATACGAATAATTTGGAAGTTAATATTATCGTCAATGATAATTATTGTGAGTTGGTGCTAGTCAACTTTGGGTTCGAAGTACCGGTCATTTAAAGAGTTTTCTGTTAATGAAATATGAGTTCATTAAAACTAGTACCACCACAACGGCTAAAAGTTTCAGTTGTTAGGACTTCCTTTTTGAAGAATGTAGGGCAACAAGTTTTGAACACTGCCTCATCTTAATGAGTAGCAAGCTTTGCAATGAATTTTGCTTCCATTTATGACCTTTCAATTAGATCTTCATAGTAGTGAGGAGAATAAATCCTTTTCTAATAATGGAAAGTCCAGGTTGGAATTAATAATATAGTAATAAGGTCAAGTTTACAGCTCACCACAAAGACGTGGCGAAGAGCTGCGACAGGCACATACAAAAAACAGACACATACAACACTTCCAGCTATCTGCCATGACCTCCTTCACAGGCAAACAACACAGTCACACAACCATCACCTCCGGCTGCCACACCTACCTCGGTATCGAGGGCGCAGTAGCGGCGGTAAGCAGTAGCGCACATATCCCACTGGTTCTCCTCGAGGCAGGCAAATCCGAGCCTGGACCACAGACCTATCTGCAGGCTGTTGATTTCCAATGACTTTGAGAGGTGCTGTATGGCCTTGTCATACTGAAACATAACACACATCATTGCATTGCATTACCTACTCTCGAATGGTGAAATACTTTAAAATACAGAAGAGACTCAGTCAATGATCCACATAGACATATAACTGTGGGACAACAGGAGGCAGTTAGTTGCTTGCTTGCCATCTTAGAAGTGTACAGTCACGGTAAAATGTGGCTGGCAGCGGTGCAAGCGAAGTGCAAACTGTGCGACGTCTTCTGATGAATGAAAATGAGCTATTTGCCCTTAGACCTGATCTTGTATTTACTGCACTGTGCTTAAAATGGAGAATAGCTCATTTTAAATCAACATTGCGATGCAGGGTTAAAAACGTCAAAGCGAATATCGGGCACACTGACATTAACGTTTCCCTTCTGCCTGAAGAAGCAACTGGGTTACGAAAGCTTGCGTTTGTGTGTGTGTGTGTGTGTGTGTGTGTGTGTGTGTGTGTGTGTGTGTGTGTGTGTGTGTTTTATTTTTTATTTGTTACTATCATTACCTGTGCTCCTTCACCTGGTAAATAGACTTCATCTATTTTTTTTACATATACACATGTATAAAATAAAGATTTTTGACTTACCTAAAGTACAGACTCGTTGACAGAAACATAAAACACACACAAAAACACACAAACATTCGAGCTTTCGCCACCACTGGCAGCTTCTTTGGGAAAAAGAGGAAGGAAGGAGAGGAGAAAGGGAAGGATACGGGTTTTAAGGAAGTGGAAAAGGAGCCATTCCAAACCCAGGAGTGGAAGGTATTTGTTTACCTTCCTTTTTGTCCCCTAAGGTAAGTCCTTCCACTCCTGGGATTGGAATGGCTCCTTTTCCACTTCCTTAAAACCCGTATCCTTCCCTTTCTCCTCTCCTTCCTTCCTTCCTCTTTTTCCCGAAGAAGCTGCCAGTGGTGGCAAAAGCTCGAATGTTTGTGTGTGGGTTTTATGTTTCTGTCGACGAGCCTGTATTTTAGGTAAGTCAAAAATCTTTATTTTATACATATTTTTCCCACCAGGAAAGTATCCTTCTATAATATTATTTATCTATATATACATACATATACATATACGTAAAAAATAGATGATGTACACTTACCAGGCGAAAGGGCACAGGCAGTAATAGCAACAAATAAACACACAGACACAAACACACACACAAAAATGCTAGCTTTCGCAGCCTAGCTGCTTCATCAGGCAGAAGGGAAGGAGAGGGAAAAGGAAATGATGAGCTTAAAACCCTCATCATTTCCTTTTCCCTCTCCTTCCCTTCTGCCTGATGAAGCAGCTAGGCTGCGAAAGCTAGCATTTTTATGTGTGTGTTTGTGTCTGTGTGTTTATTTGTTGCTATTACTGCCTGTGCCCTTTCGCCTGGTAAGTGTACATCATCTATTTTTTACGTATATTTTTCCTTTTAGGAATTTTTCCTCTATAATATTCATACATATACATATATATAGTGGCATTTTTCAGAACTACCATTCACAAAACCAAGGACATTATTTTAACCTCCTTGCACAAAACCTACTTATGGCGGCTTCTAACGTAATTTTTTGGAACTCTCCTGAAGCTTTCTCTCCAAATCTAAGTCGCAGGCTTACTTTTAGATCCCCCCCCCCCTCCCCAAAAAAGTGCTTGTATTTGTGTAAATGCAGTAACTTGGGTGTCGTCTTATAGGCCAGATATATGCCTAAACTATAAAATTTTGACAAAAATTTGTACTTCGCCTTATCTGAAGGTCGCCTCGTCTGCGGAAATATATGGTAAGTACCTTTAGAATTCCGTCCCACCGATCTGAAGTGGACACAAATGAAAGCAGTAGACAGCTCGTTACCTGCTTGCGGTTGAAGTAGAAGAGCCCCCAGTGGCGCTGGGCGCGCGCACTGCGCCGCCCCGACAGCTCCCACGCCCGCTCGTAGTACGCCGGGTCGTCCGTCGAGTCCCCCAGAAGGCACCACAGCTTCACCGTCTCCTTCTTCTGCAGCTCCTGCCTCACGATCTCGGCAGCCTGCAAAACGACAGTCGGAGTGGAAGACCGAGTGTAACTGCGACAGGTCCGAGTGCAGAGCTGGCCATTAACCTCGCAATACCGAGCTATGTTCAGTAACGTATTATCCGAAAGGAGTACTTTGTGCCCACCAAAAAGAAAAAATTAAAGAATAATCAATATTCATTAACTGTTCCGGAATTATAATAACAACATACTTTTCAAAGATTTGTTAATGCATAATTAGGAAAACTCTTTCAATATGCACTTCATCTTTTCACCTAATTCAGTCTGTAGTACTACAGTCTAACATTTACAGTCGCAACACTCACTGCTGTAAAAGTTGTTTCCAACTGACAGCTGCTGCGACACTAGCGCTCCTAGCGGTGGGCAAGCTGCCGAAAGTGTGATGTTTGTTTATAATTATTTGAGTATGTTATTAATGAGACAGTTAGTATAATTTTTGCATTACAAGCATTAGTAAAACATCAAGAGACTTACATAATATGGAAATCAGCGTAAAAGCAGCCGAATTTAACTGATTCAGTTGCGTAAAGAACAACTTCGTCACGAACAAATAGAATGTGTGAAATTTCATATTATTCCGCGGAAAGTAATTAGAATATAAACACAAAAGAATATTAAATTTCTATTATGGTATTTTCTTACTATGACAGGCAGTTTATTGACCTTTATCAGTTCGGTATGGAGTCTAATGATTCGCACATTTTTACACCTCGCTTGTCTTTCTTAAACGTGCATGTTCTGTTGAGTGTAAATACTTTAGCTTAAAAAACTAATATTTTGATGATTCTTGCCAATTGTCGTGAGCTGTAGCAACAATTGTAGACTAGGGTTCTTGCCTGTTGGAAAACAGATTGAGTGCTTTTGTCGGTTTATTGCCCCATTTGTGCCGTTTTTCCTTCAGCTACAGCTGTCGTGGCCGGTTTGGTACTTTAAATACTATAGTTATTGCATTCTACATACGTTTCTTACGTTCCACTCTCACCGATTTTACTGGAATTGTAGTGAAGGAATCTCAACGTTCCTCAGTAGAAAAGCGACATCTTTGCTAAAGGTGAGGTCTTTTGGTGCTTCTGAACCATTTTTTATTTTTAATAGAAAATGAAATTATTCAGTTAAAGCTTGTATGTTAGAAGATAAATGTAAAGAAACTGTTCTGTTAGGTACCGTTTTGTGTCTTGTCAGGGATCTTAGGAAACCTAGGAAAAACAAATTGGAAGCTATTTTTAAATTATTACCTATTTATATGGCACTTCATATGTTGCCTAATGTAAAAAGCATGTTAAAAATTAATATAAATGATACTGTTTGCACTCATCCAATATTGTATTGAGTATCGCAGCTTTCCAGCCACTTGGAGCGCTGCTGTCACAGAGTATAACGAAAATCTGTGGGAGTGTTGTGACTGTATGTGTTAAGACTGTGGCAGTACTCTATCACTGTCCACATTCTCAAGCACAACACATTCCTCGTCAGGTTCACTCACTACAGTGTCAGTTTCATCAAATTCTATTTCAGAATCTGTAGACTCTTCCAAAATCTGTGATATTTCCTGTCAGTAAGTGCCTGTCGATACATTTTCAATCACAGTTGTATCTAACACTGGACAGGAAACTATAAAGAACCAAAGCGAAATGAAATATTATTGAGACTACTGTTGTTGTCAACCCAGAGAAATATAATGTCTGTGTGTTCTAAGGTCACATAATGCTATTATCTGTGGAGTAAGACGACCATTGTGGGAAGTCGCATCTACTACCAATGGGGAGGTGGGTACTTCATGAACACCTCCCTTAAATTTAAATTTGATGATCAAGCTGAAACAAAAAATGTAAAACAATCACAGATTATAGAAGAAGACTTCATTAGACAATAAATATTTTTTACAAAATTTTAAAAAATAAAGTACCTGCAATATTTAAATAACCTAGCTGGAAGTTCCACGAAATTTTCCAAGTATATCAAGAAATTGCAACACCGGAAAATTGTAGCAAAATGCAGGAGTACTGGCAGCGTATCAACACTTGGCATAAGGAACAGCAACTGACCCTGAATAATGTATTGTGAGTACAGAGAAAGAGAGAAAGCATTTTTACACGTTCACAGTTGTACACGACAGGAGCCTCCACAAAGTTAGCCACTGAGAAAAGCAACAGGGTGTACTCTAGGCGTCAAGAAATGAAGGCCGATCCTTTCACACCACGAACATTCGTATATGAGTCCTTTTCAGGGCCACAGCTAAGCATTATATCAAACAACATAGAAGGAATAACATCAGCTGAAGAAGAAATACCACAATAATTTTGCAGTCATCACAAATGATATGTACTGTGCATACAGGTAAAACACTGTGTAACAAAGCATGTTGGGATTTATTCCTATCTCCTTGCATTACTGAATCTCCTTATACCAGTGCTGCATAATAATAGATGCAAATGTAATTAGTCTATCATCATTTTCTTTTCAAAAACTCTTCTTGTTATTTTTTTCTAACATGACTAGCTGACGTTATTTACCAGCTGTGCTGCAAGCACTGTACAGCTTTCTATATTGGCACGACCACCAACCAGCTGTCCATTAGGATGAATGGCCACCGCCAAACTGTGGCCAAAAACAAGGTGGACCACCCTGTGGCACAGCATGCAGCGGAGCACATGCTTGATTTCAATGGCTGCTTCACAACCCGGGCCATCTGGATCCTCCCATCCACCACCAACTTTTCTGAACTGCACAGATGGGAGTTATCCCTACAATACATTCTCCGATCCCAAAATCAACCAGGCCTCAACCTACGATAACTTCCCTATATATATTTTTCCATACCTTACAGTTCCTACCTCTCTATCCCAAACCTCGCCTATTTTGAGTGGTGTGTGAATGTGTGATCGTGTGTGGGTGTGTGTGTGTGCGCGCGCGCGCATGCGTGCATGTGTATGTGGTCTTGTGTACTTGCAGTGTGCATGCATTTATATATATATATATATATATATATATATATATATATATATATATATATATATATATATATATATACATACACACACCCAATTCGCTGCAGAGCGTGATTCAAAGTGTGGCAGTCGGAGGTGATGGTTGTATGACTGTTTTGTGTGCCTGTGTGATTGCGTGAGTGCTCTATTTTCTGAAGAAGGCCATGGCCGACAGCTGAATGTGTTGTATGTGTGTGTCTTTTGTATGTGCCTGTCGCAGCTCGTCGCCACGTCTTTGCGGTGAGTTGTAAACTGTCCTCACTATATTATTATTGACGTTATTTTCTGTTATTTGACATCAGAGAAGTTTAATTATCAGATATTAACTTATTATATCTCGGGCCCACAGTGTTAGCTATGTCATATATTGCCATAATGTGAAAGGATAGTCCAAAACACTGTAATTATTTATTTATATATCACACAAGATATCTTTCGGCATTAAATGCCATCGTTAGGTTGTTGGTATTTAGAGGTTGTAAGTGCCTCAACTGACTGATTTAGACATTAATATCAATTTTGTTGTTGCTGGAAAACTCTACATAAACTTGCCACTACTAGCCATGTTTACAAATATGAACATTATGTCAACCATTTAAACTTCAAATCAAACAGCTGTAATGGCAAGGAGTCCGTAATACTAATAGCGCTCCAAGTGATCACATTTCTCACTGCAGAAAACAGAAGATGGGCGAAGCCGAGTCCTTAGATTTGATGAAATATTGGACGACATTCCCATTACACTATGTCCAATAATTTGATAGTGTAATAACGGCCTTAATAAAAATTCCCCAGCCACTGATTGTATTAATTAATTGGTATATATGACCTTTTCGACAGTACACATGGGTGGCTTTTACGACGTGCCCTGAAGATTGTGTTACAAGGTTATCAGTCCCTTGGTATTAATGTAATACCGAAACCGGACACATAAATAAAACAACATATACCTTACGGCCGTTGGTGGATAAGCAAATAACTTGGAATTAATAATCTAACAGCCCCAGTCCCGATTCCACCACAACGTGTAGCTACATCACTTCATTATAGATATACATGTGACATCTATTCTGATATGACAGACATCACTTCTGATCCTGTAGTTGTTACTCTTTCTTATTCACAGAATATATGACATCAACTGCGCACAGGCAAAGCTGAAAATGTGTACCCAGCCGGGATTTGCCAGCAGTTTATGTCATATATTCTGTGAATATGAAAGAATAACAACTGCAGGATCAGAAGTGACGTCTATTCTTTCGGAATAGATGCCACATGTATGTATATAATATGCCAGCTGGTGGAAAGAGGAACAACATCGCCACAAACCGGTGCGCACCTGCCAATAACGATACGCGAAATATACGTTTGCATTTATTCAAAGAGACAAGAAACTCAACTGCAAATAATATTTTAAGCGCTATGGACTGTGCGCCTTGGTTGCACAGTGGTAGAGTGCCAGAATACAAATCCAGAGGTCGTGGGTTCGATCCCCGCCAGGTCCTAGGATTTTTATCTGTCACTTTCCACTTCTTTCACCTCTGGCAGTATTGCTCATGTGAAAAATACCGAGTAGCGCCGTGGTTCGGAACCCACGTTAAACTGTAGGTCCCCCTATAACTGGCTGGGTAAGTCAGTTCGAAGGTCGGAGGAAGGCAACGGCATACCACCTCCAAACAGGACTGTGCCTAGTAAAGCACTGTGGTGTTCAAACCAATCTTCGGATTGTTGACTGCTTTACCTTTTTACTTTAAGGGGAAAGCCGTACTAGCGTCAATTTATGTAGATTATGTAATTTTTTCTTCACAAACAGGCTTTCGAAAAGAGTAAAATGTGGGAAAAGTGTGAATATGTTAACGTCAAAATGAGAGCGAATTAACATAGGAAATTTGACGGGACTGACAAAAAATGGTGTAAATGGTGGGAAAACATAAAAACCCGGAACGTAAAAATGAGGTTTTACTTTATTGCTTCCTCCAACACTATACCACTCTAAAAGACAACAAGGATATAAATAGGAAGATTTAGAGCCCACACGGAGCCATGCCAGCAGTGATTTTTCCCATGAACCGATCAACTAGAACAAGCAGAGCAGGACTTGACTTTACTTAAGAACTGGAGCAACTTAATAAAAAAAGAATATAGAATAGAATAGAATATATGAGGCGCAGATTAGCACAAAAGCCTATTACTATCAACAGTAGACCTTAATTTGAGGATGACATATCTGAGAATGTCTATCTGGAGTCCAAACACTGCATGGAAGAGAATCAAGGACTTTGGTAGAAACTGGAAAGAAGAGAATTTAAGAATTACTGCCTTATATTACAGAAAGATTTAAGAATTGAGATCATCTGCAAAATCACAAAAGACAGTAATATTCGATTGGCACAGGAGCAATTACAGATAATCTGTGCAGGCATCGACAAGTAACTTGTACCTTACACTAGAGGGAGCTGCAGGAACAGAAGAACACAGGCTGGAATACACGCAATAAACAACTGAGGTAAACATCGAAATGAGAAGGGGTTAGTAATGGAGAGTCAGTTGTGGCAGTTCTCATCAATCTAGTCAGAAGAGTGATGACAAATCGGGGAGGGGGGGGGGGGGCAGCCTCGTATTGTCAGATGTCCCACCAAACAGTATTATTCAGATTTGCCTGTAGCACAACTTTTCAGATAATTTTCTCAACTAGTTCAGACATTACCTTGTGGCGCAGTTTGAGCATGTGGTAGCAGTTGACGACCGCCTCCCACTCCTCGAGGCGCAGGAAGATGTCGAGGGCACTGTTGACGGCGCCCAGCGACAGCAGCAGGTGGGCCAGCTCTGACTCGATGTGCCACCGCGGCGGCAGTGGAGTCGAGAACAGCTGCGGCCATCGGAAAGCCACCGGCGGCTTGTCGCTGTCGATAGCGTCCACCAGAATCTGTGCAAAATGTTAAACTAGAATATTGCTCTGAAATTACACCATGAACCACTGACACCTTTAACCCATTAGCACCTAGCATTGCTATATGGCAACATTTGTAAAATTTTTGAAAGTTGTGGTTTCCACAACAACAATAAAATGAGAGTGTTGGCAGCACCTGTTTCTGTCTTGCAAGACTGTAAAGTTCACTACAATGCAACAGTCTTAACAATACATTTAAATGTTGTGACATATGCAGTGTTGGAAGTCTTAGTTTCCGGGATGAATAAGAAAAATGGAGTACAAGTTCGAGTACATATATTTTACACAGTAATTTATGATGCTTAATTTTGTGTTTTGGTATGGTTGTGGTTTATATGCTCCAATATATATTCTCTGAAAGTTATTGCTCGCTGTGAAATAAATTGTTTATTTAGGCCAATTGAACTACGATGTTGCCATATTACAACGCTAAGCGCTTGTAATCAGTAAAATTATGAAGTTTTCATTTTTTCTTTTAGAAGAGTTTTCTCACTTTCTGAAGTGTTGGGGATTCTTTGTCATGATGATATTGTAGGTGATGTGTTCATTGAGCCCCCAGATCCGAATGTAGAAAGATGAAGACTCAGGAAAGAAATGTTGGTGGGCAGGTAGACCTACAATTGGTTTGTTTTGAATTGTTTGTTTACTGATACCGACAACTTTATTATTTTCTATTCCATTTTGTATTATTACCGATTATTAGGCAATCTGTCTTCTCATCAGTTACAAACTAATGCTGAAATAAGGCTGTCAAATAATGAAATTATCGGTGTTTATTATGAGGACCAAGTACCGCCAGAACAATTGATGAATACTGCACAAGATCCAACTGTACCTGAACAAGCTGCACTAAGTCCCAATGTACCAGAGTCTGTATCCAATGTAAGATCTACATTATTATCCAACAATATTGGGAACTGGGTTTCTGACAGAGATACGTGTGGTCGGCAGTGGGAGAAAGCAGCTGACAACTCAGTCATCACATTGATCTCTTCTTTGTGTGGTGCAGAAGAGGGCATCAAAGTCAAGAGATACTTGCAACAAATAAAGCGAAACATAATGATTAATAAATATTGTTGAAATGAGATAGAATGGCTGGCCAGTACTTACCATTGTGCTGTACCGCCGATAGTAACACAAAATGAAAAAACAGAAAAAAAGGGACAAAGGGACAAGCTTTCGGAACAGAGTTCCTTCGTCAGGTGGGAGAGAAGGGAAGAATAAAGGATGGGAATAGAAGGGAAAGGTGGTTCACGACCTAGGTCATGAAGGTGGTGTTTCGGA
Organism: Locusta migratoria; assembly: GCA_026315105.1. Taxonomy (NCBI): domain Eukaryota; kingdom Metazoa; phylum Arthropoda; class Insecta; order Orthoptera; family Acrididae; genus Locusta; species Locusta migratoria. Next base: position 9,997,831 of record CM048753.1, on the reverse strand, counting down.
AGTGTGGGCGTCAGAGATACTGCATGTATGTACTGAGCCAAGCCAGAGAGGATAAATATAACTAAAAAGGAAAGATCAAGTAGTAAAGAGAAGAGAAGAGAGTGAAATTAATGATGCTGAGGGGTGTAGGAGGGGCGGGGGGGGGGGGGTGTCTAAAACGTTTTTCATAAATAGGGAAATATGGATGGACACACACACACACACACCACACACACACACACACACACACACACACACACACATGGAGAGAGATAGAGAGAATGACAGAGAGAGCGAGAGAGCGAGAGGGCGGTAGAGAGAGAGAGAGAGGGGGGGGGGGGGTAAGGAACGGATAATGAATAGGTGAGCTGAGGATGGAGGAAGGGGAGGGGTTAGTGTAGATTTAGGCCAGGGGGGTGGCGGGAGGAGAGGATATGTTGGAGGGCAAGTTCCCACCTCCGTAGCTCTGAGGGACTGGTGTTGGTTGGTACTATCCAAATGGCACGTGTGGTGTAACACGTGCCCAGGTCCCTGGAGTTATGCTGGAGGGCATGTTCTGCCACAGGATATTGGGTGTCCCCCAGGCGAACAGTTCGTCTATGCCCATTCATCCGCTCAGCCAATTTGTTGGTAGTCATACCAACATAAAAGGCTGAACAGTGGACACATGTCAGCTGGTATATGACATGCGTTGTCTCACATGTGGCCCTGCCTTGAATTGGGTAGGTTTTTCCTGTGGTGGGGCTGGAGTATGTGGTAGTGGGAGGATGCATTGGACAGGTTTTGCAGCGGGATCGGTTGCAGGGGTAGGAGGGTTGCAGGGGTAGGATTGCAGGGGGATTGCAACCGATCCCGCTGCAAAACCTGTCCAATGCATCCTCCCACTACCACATACTCCAGCCCCACCACAGGAAAAACCTACCCAATTCAAGGCAGGGCCACATGTGAGACAACGCATGTCATATACCAGCTGACATGTGTCCACTGTTCAGCCTTTTATGTTGGTATGACTACCAACAAATTGGCTGAGCGGATGAATGGGCATAGATGAACTGTTCGCCTGGGGGACACCCAATATCCTGTGGCAGAACATGCCCTCCAGCATAACTCCAGGGACCTGGGCACGTGTTACACCACACGTGCCATTTGGATAGTACCAACCAACACCAGTCCCTCAGAGCTACGGAGGTGGGAACTTGCCCTCCAACATATCCTCTCCTCCCGCCACCCCCCTGGCCTAAATCTACGCTAACCCCTCCCCTTCCTCCATCCTCAGCTCACCTATTCATTATCTGTTCCTTACCCCCCCCCTCTCTCTCTCTCCCGCCCTCTCGCTCTCTCGCTCTCTCTGTCATTCTCTCTATCTCTCTCCGTGTGTGTGTGTGTGTGTGTGTGTGTGTGTGTGTGTGTGTGTCCATCCATATTTCCCTATTTATGAAAAACGTTTTAGACACCCCCCCCCCCGCCCCTCCTACACCCCTCAGCATCATTAATTTCACTCTCTTCTCTTCTCTTTACTACTTGATCTTTCCTTTTTAGTTATATTTATCCTCTCTGGCTTGGCTCAGTACATACATGCAGTATCTCTGACGCCCACACTTCCGAAACACCACCTTCATGACCTAGGTCGTGAACCACCTTTCCCTTCTATTCCCATCCTTTATTCTTCCCTTCTCTCCCACCTGACGAAGGAACTCTGTTCCGAAAGCTTGTCCCTTTGTCCCTTTTTTTCTGTTTTTTTCATTATGTGTTACTATCGGCGGTACAGCACAATGGTAAGTACTGGCCAGCCATTCTATCTCATTTCAACAATAATTATTATCTCTGAGGAGAATTTTCATCATTAATCGAAACATAATGATTGCCAGACCAAATCTGGTAGCCAAGTATAATAAACATATGGGAAGTGCTGATCAGATGGATCAGAATCTAGCATGCTACTGCGTTGGAATAAGGAGCAAGAAATGGTATTGGTGTATCTTTACATGGATGTTAGATGTCTAAGTACAAAACAGTTGGATATTGTATAATAAAGGAAGAAACCAAATTATTTCTCAGCTTGAATTCAAGAGGAAAGTAACAGCAGTGTACTTCCAGAGATACCAAGCTTTAACCAAAGGAGCCGGAAGACCTTTAATAATTCATGGATGCAAAATACTAATGTGAATTATTTACAGACGAATTGAAAAACTGGTGGAATCTGACGTTGGGGAAGACCAATTTGGATTTAGGAGAAATCTAGGAACACAGAAGGCAATACTCACATCACAACTTATCTTAGAAGATAGGTTAAGGAAAGGGAAAGCTATGATTTTAGCATTTTTGGATCTGGAGAAAGCTTTAGACAATGGTGACTAGAATACAATCTTTCTAATTTGAAGGTAGCAGGAGTAAAATATAGGGAGCAAAGAGTTATATTCAACTTGTACAAAGACCAGACACTGGTTATTAGAGTCGAAGGGCATGAAAGGAACACATTGGTTGGGAGTGGAGTAGGACAGGGTTGTAGCCTTTCCCCAATGTTGTTCAATCTTTACATAAAACAAGCTGTGAGGGAATGCAAAGAGAAGTTTGGAAAGGGAATTAAAGTGCAGGGAGAGGGAATAAAAACCTTGTGGTTTGCGGATGACATAGTACTTCTGTGAGAGACAGCAAAGGACCTAGTAAAGCAGTTAAATGGAATGGATAGCGTCTTGAAAGGAAGATATAAGAACAAGAGTAAAACAAGGGTAATCGAAAGTAGTCTCAGAAAAATCAGGTGCTGCTGAAGGAATTAGATTAGGTAATGAGATAATAAAAGTGATAGATGAGTTTTGTTATTTGGGTAGCAAGATAATTTCTGATGGACGAAGTAGAAGAGATATAAAATGCAGAATGGCTATGGGAAGGAAAGTGTTTCTGAAGAAGTGAAATTTGTTTATATACAATATTAGTTTAAATGTTAGGAAGTCCTTTCTGAAATCATTTGTCTGGAGTGTAGCATTGTATGGGAGTGAAACATCGATAAGGTGTTCAGACAGAAAGATTGTAGAAGCTTTCGAAATGTGGTGCTATAGACGAATGATGAAGATTAGATGGGTAGATCGCATAACTAATGAGGTGGTACTTAACAGAATTGGGGAGAAAAGGAATTTGTGGCATACCTTGACTAAGAGAAAAGATAGGTTGGTGGGGCACATTCCGAGACATCAAGGAATTGTTAACTTAGCATTAGGAGGAAGCTTGTGGGGTAAAAATCGTAGAGGGAGGCCGGGGGACAAATACAGTAAGCAGGTTCAAAAGGATGTAGGTTGCCATTCATATTCTCAGATGAAGAGACTTGCACAGGACACAGTAGTGTGGAGACTGGACTGAAGACCACACCTACAACCACAACAACAACAACAACAACAACAACATCATAAGATGAACTGGCATATAAGACACAAACCACTTCGTAAGACTGTTTTTAGGGAAAACATAATTCACACCTAATATATCTATTGCAATATAATACATATGTTTATGTTCATCAAATATCTAGGCAGAGCCTTCAAGTAGTGTTCATACATTTTATGCAGTGAAGTTTGTGCTTTTTTAAAAATTATTATTTAATCCCTTCAAAAGAAATGGAACTTGTAGGTACCTATTTTATCTGGCAACCAGTGTACAAGACGCATCCAGCTTTTGGGCCAATTTTTTGTAGGAAAAAAGTTGTGTCTTATATGCCATAGAATTTGGTAAATTTAAGCTGAGTCTCCTTCAGACAACAACAACAACCACAACCATAACCACACACACACACACACACACACACACACACACACACACCATCACAACTCACTAATACCTGATGATCATCTTTGAACACAGCAGCAGGAGATGAAAGTCTTGTGTTATCAAGTTGTGCCTTGTGTGATTGTATGAATGAGTATGTGTACTGTTCTGATGAAGGTTGTGATCCAATGGCTCTGCTACGAGACGCTGTGGCACAAGAAATGATCATGAAGATGAGTCTTTGACCAAAGGCAAACAATTAATGTTACCGACCTGGCACTGATTCATCGAACGCTCTACCGTGCGCGAATGCCACGACTCCAGCCTGCAGCGAAGCAACAGCGCCGACATCTGCACACTCCAGGACTGGGGAGCTGCCAGCACACACTGCAAAGCAATCAAACCTGCCTCAATAAAACAAGACACTGTGTTATAAAGAATTCTAGCTAAACAGGCATCTGGAAATAGAGCAAAATACAGCAACTTCTGAAAAGATATTAACGCCACATTCATATGAACTATCACTAATAGTGATTTGAAGCATTCTTTGCACACACGAATGAGTCTAGAAATTCTTTGTGTGTTAGCATTACACAGAAGTGCATTGTACTCAGAGATACCAAACAACTATTCTTCATGCAAACCAGTGTAAATTGTGTGTTTCTACTGTTGCATAGGGGACTTTATGAGCTTCTAAAAATGAGATCCTATTTAACTCAAATTTCATCAACCATTAAAATACTTGTGATAACCAATTGTGGGTTTCCTTGTTACTACTATGTTAAATAATCTCTATGCCAATGTGATACAAGAAATTTCCTATATCATAATCTCAACTTGGGGTGAATATAAGTCTAAAACATTGTGTGTGTAGTTATCAAACATCTAGCACTTAAAACACACCAATAGCACCAACATGATTAGGAAATGTCAATTATATGGGCAATCTAAGAATAATATAGCTGAAAAAAAATTAAATGAATAAATAATAATAATAATAATATGTATAGGAGACACTCACTGTAAAGACGAACATTGAGCCACCAACAGACACAAATAAAAGACACACAAACACACACATAATTCTAAATTTTCGGCCATGGCCTTCCTCAGAAAGAGATACAATCACTCAGGCACATTCATCCACTCAAATGTTCAAATGTTTGTAGAGCTTATAGGACTTAACTATGGGGTCATCAGTCCCTAAACTAACAAACTACTTATGAACTAGCTACTACTAAGGACGGCACAAATATACATGCCCGAGGGTGGGATCCGAACCCCCGACCGTAGTGGCCGTGCAGACTGTGACTGACGCGCCGCAGTACGCTCTGCCACCACGGCCGGCTCATCCACACACATCAGCCATCTCTGGCCACCCAACACAGACTGTGTTTGGTGGCCAGAGATGGCTGAGCGAATATGTGGATGAATGTTCTCTGTCTGAGGAAGGTCGCGGCCAAAAATTTAAATTGTGTGTGTGTGTGTGTGTGTGTGTGTGTGTGTGTGTGTGTGTGTGTGTGTGTGTTATCTTTTATTTGTGTCTGCTGGCAGCTCAATGTTCGTCTTTACGGTGAGTTGTCCCCTATACATATTATTATTATTAACATTTCTTACTGGACCTTCCATTGTTGTTAATAAATAAATAAAATTTCACAATTAAGGATGTTGGAAACATTTTAGCTGCTTCTTGTAGGCACTGAATTAAATTCAATGATGCGGTTGAAAATTTTTGCCCAGAGTCAACTAAGACACCTGGGCACGGCAGATATCACCCCTACAGGAACCACACTACCACATTCGTAACTTATATCCTGCACTACTGTCCTAGTGTCCGTTTTACTGTTATTTTTTTTACTTGGAGCTATGGATAGCCAATTCGTGTAAAGATATGTAAAAAAAAAAAAAAAAAAAAAAAAAAAAATCACAATTCCGTTTAAGAGACATCAGTTAATTTCTTGTCATAACTGTCTGTTCTGCATAGAGAATCAGAGGGAATGTACATTTGAATGTATACTTTCTAATGTAAAGACTTCCACCACAGTATGAAAGATCTTAGAAATGACATTGTTGATCTTTTATTAACCAAAACAATAACAAACATTTTAAGAAATCACTAGGATAGATCAAGTCCAAAATGTGTTACTCTATAAGTCTGTGCTGTTTCCGTACATAAAAAGTTCCCCATAATACTGTTTAACAATGCAAAGTCCAGTTTGGGGTGGCAATAATGGAGGACAGGTAGCAATTCACTATAAACATGATCGCTGAGCCACAGACAAGCATGTAGAGTGGACACAGCCTTCATCAGGAGAAGATAAGCGTACAAAGGATAAAAATTCAGCCCTTGGTCGCAAAATTAAAATTATTTAACCTGTTTTGGCAATAACTATGATTGCCTTCCTCAGACTGATGCCTCTGTGCAGGCATGTAGCATGATGGCGAGCTTTTACTAAAAAAATTCTTTTACATTTAGTGATGTAAGCTTTATAGCCGAGTGATAACTTTCATTATGTGATTTGTTTTTATTTACAATTTCTGATGAAGGCAATCTTAGTTATTGCCGAAACCAGGTTAAATAATTTTAATTTTGAGAGCAAGGGCTGCATTTTTATCCTTTGGCGTTGTAACGGTCGCTGACAAAAAAAGAAAAGAGATAACCAGACATTCATACAATTACTTACAGAACTCGAGCACACACAATCACAATCCTCAGCACAACCCAGAGCGACAAGAGATGGTGGTCATATACGCTCGAGTTATGTCTGACTGATTATGTGGATGTATGTGTGTGAAGACTGAGCGTGAAGGTTGTGTGAATGTAATTGTATGTTCTGAGTGACCGACTGTAGGTCAGATATTGTTTTTATGGCAAGTTACTACCTATCCTCTATTATTGTCATACTATCATTTGTATCCCATCATTAATTTCCCATTACTTTATTGAACTGCACAGGAAAAAATGCTACAAACATTTGTAATGGCAGAGATGTTATTCAAATAGGAATTGCTCAAGCAGAACTGAGTTACAAACAAATTAATTACTTTTATACCTTTTTAAATGATCATAGCAAGTACCGTATATTTCCACAGATAATACAATGGCTGAATCATAAAAAAAAGGCCCCAAAATCCAAGGTCGTCTTATGCGACGGTACAAAAAAAATTAGTTTGAAATTTAGTCTGAAATTTGTAATTTCGCAGATGTGGTGCAAGGTGCGGCTTCAACCTCCAAATGATATATACAGTATATATATAAGCGGTTAAGTATTGGAACGATACATATCGAACAGGTGAATATTATGATTTTTATGAATATGTCCCGATTTTAAAGGATGTAGTTAGGCAGGAACCTAAGAGTAGAGCTTTCTGGGTAATTTACAAGAAAGCTTACAATCTAAGTAGCTTGGCCTGAAATAATGTATATCGAACGTACAACTGTAAATCGATTTAGTGTTTCTGAATCGTAGATTTGGACGCTATGCGCCCTCACGCACTTAAAAAAAACACCTACTTAACCTATAACTAACCTTCTTAAGGCTACGCTACTGATAACTTCTTTAAAAGATTTACGAAAACAAAGTTTTGCGCAATTTTTTTTAAAATATTCGCTTTTCGAGCTTTATCAATTTACTGAGTGGACAATGGTACATACGACAACCTATAGGCCATAAAGCAGGAATAGAATTAATTATTTATATTGCAGCTTGATTTTACAATGTCGCTTGTCAAAAATAATTTCTCAAAATCTCAGAGTCGCACTGAAACGATTCGAGTATATTTACGTACGGAGCTGTGAATGGGTTAAAATAATTCGGAGCTATACGCAACAATTGCAGATTCCTTCAAAATTGTTTATCTTCTGTTCTTGGGAAATTGTGTGTGTTTTCACCCGCATAATATGTGCATCAGCATGATTAAATGTGGTATCGGCGAAAGAAATTGCTTTCTTTTTTTAACTTCAGAGTGTAATTAAAAAATAAATAAATAAAATGCATCTTCACGATCAGATACAAAGTAGCACTATAAGCACAAAAGTTCAAAAGAAGATCACAAACACTGCAACAAAGGGTGAAATTCAGGTGTACCAATCAGGAAAACTACTTATGGCGGCTTCTACAGGCAATTTTCAGAACTTCCAGAATCTTTGCTTCCGAATCTAAGTACCAGGTGTATTTTTAGATCCCAAAAACTGGAAAAAAAGTGTGGCATGCATTCCGCTAAATACGGTAACTTGGGGGTCATTTTATATGCCAGATATGTGCTTAAACCATAAGATTTCTATGAAAATCTGTACTTCGTCTTATCTGCGGAAATATATGGCATATTAAAAATAAGATCAGACAGAAAACCATCTGTATATAAATAAACTGGCGCTTCCAGCAATTCTTCCTTGAAGTGAATTCTGGGAACCTACAAAAAGAGCAGCAGGTAAAAGACAAAGCACCACACTGAAATTTCTAAGAACAAAATGCTACACAAGGAAAGAACACATTAAAAAAATGAAACAGTGCAAAAAGTAATAAATGTAGAGGCACCAGAAAACAGAGTAACTGAACACCACAGCAACAGTTACGAACACGTAAAAAGGAATGGCGACAGTTGGGACCAGAAACAATAGCGGTCGAGTTTAAGCTCGGTCTGCACATCTACCTCACGCATTCGTCGACACTCGACGAGCGATCAGTAATTTTCTGAACACTCTGCTGCGACTGTTGTAAGCACTGCCAAATTTAAAATTCTGTTATACTGTGGATTTGTTGCAAGCTGTTGACGCTGATCGTGCTGTCATGTAAGAAATTCTATACAAGCGAGCAAGTGCCATTATTTGCAGGATTCGAGGATTTCTTCAAGCGCAAAAGCACATACAGTAGAACCTCGTTTTTACGCTTTTCAAGGGATTTAAAATGGTGTAAAATGCAGGAAATAATGTTTTAAATGGTAAAATATGCTTACTGCATCAGCCTTGCATTTTCGTACTTTATTTGTGGTTTATGTACATAATAGGCATCTAAATACTCGCCACGAAGTTTATTATACAATAAAGGTTATTCAAATTTTTACTATTTTAAGTTCCAGCCAAAATGTAATTTTATGGGAAGTAGAATTTTTTGACGTAATTTCAGTCATTATAATTGAGGATGCCGTTATTTTAAGCCCCAGACAGAACTGGTAATTTTATGGGAAGTAGAAATTTTTGACGCAATTTCATTCATTATAATCGAGGACGCAACTGCTGGGCTATGTAACAGCAGTTGCGTCCTCGATTATAATGAATGAAATTGCGTCAAATCTTCAAAATTACTGCCTTTTACCGGCATTACATAATTATTTACGTAGTAAAACTCAAAAAGTTCCATTATTTTTGTATTTTTAGATGTTTCACACGGCGATACTAGAGAATTTATTCGCGTTCTCGAGTACAAACATATGCATAAGTATTTTTGTAACGTTTACATAGGATCGGCATCTCTCACTATTATAGCTTTTTTGAGCCTGTGGGTATTATGATACCAAACTTTGATAGATAACGTTCTTTATTAATCAACAATGCAACTCTTTATTCTCACTTCAACAAAGCAACTGGTTCTGATTGTTTGAGTAGATGCCAGCCGCTCTGGCAAAGAAGTTAGCGGAAAGAGGAACTACACCGCCACAAATCAGCCTTATGCTCACGCCAAGCACTCTGGCAAAGAAGCTGGTGAAAAGAGGAACTACATCGCCACAAATCAGCGCGTAGTAATCAACAACAAAAGGCAAAATATATGTTTGAATAAATGCAAAGTGTCAAGAAACTCGAATGCAAATAATTTTTAAGCGCTATACTTTATGGGGAAAGCCATGCTAACGTCAATTTATGTACATTACGAAATTTTTCTTCACGAAAATTCTTTCGAAAAGTGTAAAATGCGGGAAACGTGTAAACATGTTAACACAAAAATGAGGGCGAATTAACATTGTAAACATAGGAAATTTGACGGGACCAACAAAAAATGGTGTAAATGGCGGGAAAACGTAAAAACCGAGAATGTAAAAACAAGGTTTTACTGTATATATGTATATGCTTACTTCAACTGTCACTGAAAATTGACATGCGCAATCTGTCAGTGTTTGTGGATTCAACTATAGTACATAAATATTATGAAGGAGATAGAGTGCTACCCGCCATAAAGATATCAGGTGAGCTGCAAATAAACAACGAAAGAGAATCACACATCCCAGCTTTTGGCCAGAGCCTTCCTCAGAAACGAAACACACACAAGCATTCACACCATTACATATAACAGTCTCCAGCCCCTCTGACCATAATGTCAGTATGCCACATTGCAGAAAACAGCCATCAGGAATGGGGCGAAGAGGGCAACGGTGTAACTCAGAAGTTGGCTCAGTATCGCCAGGTGAAATGTGCAGGGCTAGATGGCTAGGGTAGGGATGTAAGAGATGCAGAGTTGGGTGGATATGTGAAGGGGGGGGGGACACTGGAAAAGAAAGGGTTATAGAGTGGGGGACTGGTGGTGACATGGGAGCCGGTGACAGGCTAGAAGAGGATGTGGGGCCAGTAGGTTAATGATGGAAGTGGAGGATGTACTCTAAGGCCACTCCCATCTGCACAGTTTGGAAAACCTGCTGGTGGAGGAGACGACCCAGATGCCTCTCAGGTCGCGAAGCAGCCACTGAAATCAAACTTGTTTTGTACAGTTTCTTCGCCATATTCTCAGTTCAAATATAATAAATTTCTTTGAGATGGAAAAGATTCTAGTCATGAACTGTTTCAAAAAGCACCACTCATATGAAACTCAACCTGTCCTTTTCTCACACTCTATCTTGTGAGCACAGATGAAGGCCAAAACGCAGACTGCATATTCCTCGCTTTTTGAAAGGCATTTGACTCGGTGCCGCACTGCAGACTAGATACGAGTAAACCCAAAATTGTGAACGTCGGGTCCGCCGTATCTGCATCTGTGTCGTGTCCGTTGGATCTGTATAGGTCCAGCTTTACAGCTAGTAGGATAAACTGTGCCTGTGAAGTGAATCTTTGTCAACTGAAGGTGTATTATTATGGCTTTTCAACAGGCAGACAAAGCTTATCTATTGAGTGAATATTCTCTGACCGAAAAGGATTGGAATTGCATTACACAGGGGTCAGTAAATTATTAATAGATAGTATTGATTTCCGCACCACACTGTTCGTGGACAGTGACATAATGAAATATAAAACAACATCAAAAAGGCCAGCTTGTGCACAGGCACAAATTATGCAAGAGTGTCTAAAACAATTAATTAGTTATTGGTCATTAAATCAGTCGACCAAGATTTGTGTCCATAATATCATATGCAGTGGTCAAAAGTGACTTGCAACATATAACAAACAGATAACATAAATCAAAATTTGTAGAAATATCAGAGCTTTTGTCCGTTAAGGTCTTAGTCACACATACACACACACACACACACACACACACACACACACACACAGTCTGCACTGCCCAGCACGGCCGAGGCGAGAGCACCAGCGGTGGGGGTGGAGGAAGTGGCAAAGAGAGCGAAGCAGGAGGGGATGGACAGTGCAGAAGGAAGGGAAGGGATTGAAATGTTTGGTGTAACGATAGAGCGTGGGCAGGGAAGAATGATAGAGGCAGGAAGTAGTGAAGGTTTAGGCCTGGGGGATTGCACGATCACAGTGTATATTGTACGAAAAGTTCCCACCAGCGCAATTCAGAAAATCTGGTGTTCGTGGGGAGGATCCATTTGGGACAGGCTGTGTACCAGTCATTGAAGTGACCAACATTATGCAAAGTTGCACGCTCTGAAACAGGATGGTCTAGCTGTCTCCTGGTCACAGTTTGATGATGGCCATTCATCAGCATAGACAGCTCGAAATGTTTCTTGTCGTTGTGGATCTGCAGTCGTGTACTATTTCAAGATTTACAGATTGAAATGTTCTCACCGCTGTTTAAAATCTCTTCTTCAAACGGCGAGAACAAACATTTCATATTAAAAGTCTCTCAGCTGGGTTAAGCACTTAACTTTAATGTAGCCGTGAAAAGTTTAGTTAAGAGATCCAGCCTCAGCTGTGCCCCTCTCATTAATACAACGTGTAACCATAATGAATAAACTACTTCTTGATACTCGTTTAATTAAAGATGTCCATAATGAATAAGAATATAGAGAAGAACTCAGTTTTCTTGAGAAACTTCTTAAATCAATTTATTCGCATTATGGACAAATACATTGGACATCAGTCAAACCATGAATGAATAATATTATAATAATATAGTGAGGACAGTTTCCAACTCACCGCAAAGACGTGGCGACGAGCTGCGACAGGCACATACAAAAGACACACACATACAACACATTCAGCTATCGGCCATGGCCTTCTTCAGAAAATAGAGCACTCACGCAATCACACAGGCACACAACACAGTCATACAACCATCACCTCCGACTGCCACACTTCGAATCACGCTCTGCAGCGTCCCCGATTCGCTGCAGAGCGTGATTCGAAGTGTGGCAGTCGGAGGTGATGGTTGTATGACTGTGTTGTGTGCCTGTGTGATTGCGTGAGTACTCTATTTTCTGAAGGCCATGGCCGATAGCTGAATGTGTTGTATGTGTGTGTCTTTTGTATGTGCCTGTCGCAGCTCGTCGCCACGTCTTTGCGGTGAGTTGGAAACTGTCCTCACTATATTATTTATTCCAACCTGGACTTTCCATTATTATAATATTATAATAGTGCCAAGAACATACCTATAATTCAACAAGAACAATTTTTTTTTCCGGTGTTATTCCTAAATCATGGAGAAACTTCTTCGTATTATGTCCTATGTCATCTGTTATTACTGTGTACTGGCCTTCGTCCCCAGAATCTGCACAAACATTGATTCTGGTGGCAGTTCCTGTTCTGGTCCAGCCTAATAACAACTTAATATGTAGATACCTCAAGTCGACGTAAAAGAAGGCAATTGAACACTACAAGTTTGGTGCTGGTCGTGCCCATGTAGGAAGGTGTACAGTGGTTGCAGCTCAGTTTGTAGATAACATGACTGCTTTTACAGGTTGCCCTGACGTACAAGATGGGGAATGTCCATGACAGAACTGGAGTAGGTGGTGACGGGATGGTGAATAGGACAGGTTTTGAATCTAGGTCTATTGCAGAGATATGAGCCATTTTGTAAGAGGTTAGGAGCAGGGACGAAGAAGGATATTACATAAGTTTGTAGGGTGGCAGGGTGTTGGGTAGACTATTTCTCATTACGGGGCAGAATGAAAGACAGTCAAAACCTTGGCAAAGAATGTGGTTTAACTGCTCCAGTCGTGGGTGATACTGGATCACAAGAGCGGTGCTTCTTCGTGGCCAGACTGTGGGTGTGGGGAGCTGGTGGGTGACTGGACAGAAAGGGCCCGTGAGATTTCTATCTGATTATGCTGAAGCGACAGCTCTTTACTTAACAGCCATATACAACCACTCTCTCAATGAAGGATCTGTACCAAAAGATTGGAAAGTTGCACAGGTCACACCTTTATTCAAGAAAGGCAGTAGGAGTAACCCACTAAACTACAGGCCTATTTCATTGACGTCAATTTGCAGCAGGGTTTTGGAACATATCCCGTATTCAAATATTATGAATTATCTCTAACAGAATGATCTATTGACCCAAGGTCAACACATATTTAGAAAACATCATTCATGGGAAACACAACTAGCTCTTTACTCACATGAAGTGATGGGTGCTATCGACAATGGTTCACAAATCGATTCCGTATTTCTCGATTTCCAGAAGGCTTTTGACACCGTACCTACAAACACATTTAATCAAATTGTGTGGTTATGGTATATTGCCCCAAATTTGCGACTGGATAGGGGATTTCCTGTCAGAGAGGAGACAGGTCAAAGTAATCGATGGTAAGGCTTCAACTAAAACAGAGGCAATATCGGGCGTTCCACAGAGTAGTGTTATTGGTCCTCTGCTGTTCCTTATTTACATAAACGATTTTGGGGAAAATCTAAGTAGATCTCTTAGGTTGTTTGCAGATGATGCCGTCATTTACCGTCTAATAAAATCATCTGAATATCAAAACCAACTGCAGAACGATCTGAATAAGATATCACTATGGTGTAAAAATTGGCAACCGAGTCTAAATAATGACAAGTGTGAAGTAGTCCACATGAGTACGAAAAGAAATCCGTTAAACTTTGTTTACAAGATAAATCAATCAAAAGTGAAGGCCGTGAACTCCACAAAATACCTAGGAATTACTATTACTTCAGACTTAAACTGGAAAGAACAAGTACATTATGTCGTGGGAAAGGCAAACCAAAGTCTGGAATAAATAATATAGTGAGGACAGTTTACTACTCACCGCAAAGACGTGGCGACGAGCTGCGACAGGCACATACAAAAGACACACACATACAACACATTCAGCTATCGGCCATGGCCTTCTTCAGAAATAGAGCACTCACGCAATCACACAGGCAAACCAAAGTCTGCGTTTTATTGGCAGAACCCTTAAAAGATGCAACAGAACTACTAAGAGGCTGCATGCACAATGCTTGTCCGTCCTTTTTTGGAGTACTGCTGCCCACTGTGGATCATTATCACATGGGTTTGATGGACAACATTGAAAGAGTCCAAAGAAGAGCAGCTCGTTTTGTATTGTCACGATACAGGGGAGACAGCGTTACGGAAATGATACAGGCTCTGGGATGGGAATCATTACAACAACGGTGCTTGTCACTGCGGCGTGGGCTACTTACGATACTATAATTGCCAACATTCTCCTCTGAATGCGAAAATATATTGTTGACTCCCAATTACATAGGTAGAAATGATCATCAGAATAAAATACATGAAACCAGAGCTCGAATGGAGAGATTCATGTGTTCAATCTTCCCACACGCTATTCGAGAATTGAATGGGAGATAAATAGTATAACAGTGATTCGATGAACCCTCTGCCAGGCACTTAAATGTGATTTGCAGTGTATCAGATGTAGATGTAGACCTGTTTCTGGACAAGGTGGAGAGGTTAATTGTGATCAGTGAGGGGTTTGGCATATTTAGAGAGGGACTGCTAGTCATAGCAGATGCAACACCATGAGTGGCTAGGCTGCATGGAAGGGACTTTTCGGTGTGGAATGGGTGGCAGCTGTCAAAATGGAGATGATGTTCTTGGTTGGTAGGTTTGCATTGAACAGAGGTACTGATAGGGCTATCTGTGAGGAATAGGTCAACATCGAGGAAGATGGCTCGTTAGATTGCGTAGGACCTGGTGAAGTGAATAGAGGAGAAGGTGTTGACGTTACTAGAAAACCAAGCCAACTGGAACAGAAGCTTTTAATGTAAGCAAAACTTCGGCGTGTATTTTCTGTTTACTAAGATCTCACTGGCAGTACCATCAAAGCTGGAAAATTTGGATTTTGTGAACAACTGTGCAAGCTCCAAGAGACAAATGGGCATCCTAAGGATGTAGCAGAAGCTGGGAGCAAAATTCATCTACAATGCATCAGACTAGCACAACTAAGAAGGAATAATTCAAGCAAACATAGGTTGAAAAAACCAATCGTTTCTTCAAATCAATACATCACAACTGAGTACATGAGCATATTATAAAGGAATCCCCAAAGATCCAGTCTGCAAATATGCACTTTAGGACAAACATATAACAAGCATTCCACATAGCCACCATTCATGTGAAGGTAGGTTTCAACACATCTCGCCACTGCTGCCTGTCACATTAAAAAATTTCCAGCCAGACCTAAATGAACTGACAATCATCCACAATGTGTTCCCACAGTTCATCAACCATTTTAATATCACTGGAATATGCTGATACTTTAAAAATCATACAAAAACATGAAAAGGCTTCCAATCACATGGCCTTGGAAATCACGGAACTGGTGAGAGAGGACCGATAAACTTGTCTAAGGTTTGTGCAAGGTATGCCAATGACCACACAAAATATGTTGACACTAGGGTTGTGTCCGAGAGGTTCGGCCGAATCCATTATTTGCCAAATCTAGCACACTGGCTTCGGATTCGAGATTCGGCGCATAATGGCCGAATACTACAGAATCCCGAATCCAAAGTGTTATATGGAAACCTTCAGTTACGAATGTTAGAGTTTACTTTGCATAACAGTGCGCTTTCATCTGCATTATTTATTTCATTTTCCATAGATCCGCTGAAAGACGCGATTTCACAAAACGAAACGACCTCACTTTCAATAGTTCTGATAAATGGCGTTAGGAGCCGCCACAAGCAACTTTTCCCGTAAAGAGGCGACACAGACTTGTTTATCAGGCGAAAATATAAATACTGACTAAACCTTTAGCTCTTTTAAAGAAAAAAAAAGAAGCATTTCATTTATAAGTAGCAACAAAAATAAATTTCTTCACGTAAATACCAACAATACATAAGGCTTTAGGATTCTTGCCTCATTCTGATTTCACGTATTGTTTTGTCGAATTTTGTGAAGTGCTGGGATATGTGAACTGTAATGAAGCACTAGGATTTCAAGAAGAAAGTTATTTATTATGTTGGAAAAAAAGTTCTAATGGTGCACCATCCAGGCGGGATGACGTGAATTCAACAATTACTTGACATTTGTTTCAATCAATCGTTTAAGGTCAAGCTTAAACACATGTAGTACACCGACTGCCTTTCTAAAAGTGACAGACAACTCACACCAATGGGTCATGTAAAACGTGCAAATGTACCAATGGAATGATGATACGTGGAAGTGGGTTCCAATCACATTGCGTAACAGGCATTTAAAAATTTTCGAGATCGAATGTACTAGATTATACGAGGGATGATGTTCTGTAACAAGGAATCAAATGATAGTGATTCAGAATTACCGTACCAGTATCTAATTGATATTATAAACATTTCATAAAATTTGTATTATAAGACTAATAAATTTTTTTATATTTCCGTATTTAGTTTCAAACAATAGCGTAGATTTGAAGTCTTATCTAAAAGCTACTACGTAAAGCCCACTGACAAGCCTGGCCTGTGTTGCGTCAATATGCCTGACGCTACAACCACTGCCTTCGTGCTACAACTTACGTGTTTTTCTATTAGGGGCAAGGGATTGTTCCTATGAATCGTGATTCGTGAATTCCACACTCTTTTCGCCATAAGAATAGTACAAATGTAAACATTATGCCTTGTAATCTTCCGTGTTAGCTGTTACCACATTTAAATTGCGTCCGCCTAACAAACCTGAAAGACAGCTGCGAACGCGGAAGAATACGTATCAGTTAATGTTTACATTTGTATTATTCTTATGCTGAACGGGAATAGTTAGAAATGAAGCACGGCATTTGACTTCCAGTATTGATTTTTAAATCTTCAACGAATAAAAATTCTGTGCAGACAAGTTACTTGATCTGAAATGTTTGAAAGAAAAAATGAATCTAAAAAATACCCTCGCTTAAACTTCCGGAATGCGCAATTTGTGCGTTACTTTTCACAGTTCTGAAATATCTTCGTGACAATAACAAGCATACACACGTCGAATAAACGCGGATTTCTCAGTGTCTGAATGTCCTGTCCGTTACTCATGGAATGCCTGATATGTTACTATCAAATTATTTAACATTTACACATCCTATTTTTCAAGAATGTATTTTTTAACTTCCAAAATATATTACTCATCTTCTCAGGTTTTATTTTTGAGTCTTCGCCTTTGAGGAAGGGGGGAAAAAAATTAATCCTTTCCTGTCATTGTTTTTTTATTTCATAATATGAAACATTTTGTAACAGAGTGAAGAAAGTTTATTATCTTTTAGACCCAAATATATATCAAAATGTTTCATTCACATTTCTTTTAAGGGTAAGGCGTATTAAAAAATCCTTAAGTTTGAATATAAAAATCTAAGTGAAATTTTAATTTCTTAAATTTTACTGTTAATATTGTCATTTGGGATTCACCCCAGAATTTTTTTATCTTCATCACTGGCTGTGATTGAGTAGTAAATCTTTTTAAATACGTGTACTTGAGTTGACAGATTATTTGGGTTCGAGATTCGGAAGATTCGATTCAGGTTCGGTATTCGGCACATGTTTTATTCCAGATTCGGTGTTCGGATTCGATTCGGTAAAATTGGGGTTCGACCCATCCCTAGTTGACACAGCTTGGAGTATGTACTATTTTTTGTGATAAATGATTATTATTTCCACACTAATAATAATAATATTTTCAACAGATACTCTTGCATACATGCAAGTTGACTTCCAGTTAGAAACAATAAGAAAGGCAAGAGAATAATAATATTTCATATATCTTTCACATTGCATTCACAGAGGTGTTTCACAGTTACAAAACTTGTAATTAAAGGAAGCAACAATAAAAAAGAGTATCTACCTCTAAGTAAGGCATCAGTTCCTCATCAGCAAGCCTGTCCTTGGGTTGAGATTTCTGTGTTTGGACACTGGAACAGGAATACTAAATATGGCAACTATTTATGTTAACAAATAGTAATAACTCAAAATGGAACCATTTCAAATTATTGATCTACAGGTAGCACATCAGTATAGTGCAAGCAAAATTGAGAAAGATGGCAGAGGATTTATGACTTTAAAAAATTAAAATATAAAGGAAAAACAACAATAGTGTCTTAAATATTATACTATCAAGCATTTTCACGTGCCAAATCAACTACTGTTTTATTACTATGCAGTAGTATGCAAAAGACTCAAAATGTGAATCTCATGCACAAATGCTTGTTTCCGTAGTTCCATACACAGGAATATTATGTTTTACTATAGTCGACATCATACCGAAATATCAATAATTTGAATCAGTGTGGCGTGGAGTAGTGAGCTGCATGGTGTGTTTAAATTTATGGTGAGACTTAAATCTACATGTTACTGTGAATTTGCAGTCTTGTCTTGGGTGACATGAAAGAGTTGTGTTTCTGAACAGAATAAAGTTTAGTTTATATCTGAGAAACCAGTGTTAAACAGAGCAGACACCAATTCATGACTGTGTATTATAGGTACATGCAAAAGGGCAAACATTGTTTGATAAAGACAGGCATTCTGGTCAACCATCAACTGGAATCACAATAAAAAGGTGAGGAATCTGACTCTGAAAAATCAAAGACAAACCATTCAATGTCTCTGAAACACCTCAGAACTGACAAGAAAAGAATAAGAATCTGAAAAATTATGTGCCACAACTGCTTAAAGCCAAACAGAAACAAAGGTATTAAATATAAGGAGAGGCATTGAATTAAAATTTTTGCTGTGGCCAGGATTCGAACCCAGACCCTCTTACTTACTAGGTAGGCGCTTTAGATCACTCACCTAACACAGCGTTGCAGCTGGGTTTGAATCCCGGCCACAGCACAAATTTTAATTCAACACCTCTCCTTATATTTAATACCTTTGGTATAACGAGAATGTTGTCTCAAGGATATGTATTATTTGCTGATATTTAAAAAGAAACAATGTTGCTTGAAAATGTGAACTCTATCAAATGCTTCATAGCTTGTTTCCGTAGTTCCATACACAGGAATATTATGTTTTACTATAGTCGACATCATTGACTTGTGAGGGTCAGCCACTGCACTAATATTTGAAATAATTGGTCTGATTATCAGTCAACAGTTGTTTTTGGTTTTCTTCAGAGTTTTTGTAGTTGTGACTGCAACATGTCTTCACAAGTAGTACTTGTCATAATATAATAATGGAAAGTCCAGGTTGGAATTAATAATAATGTAGTAAGGACAGTTTACAACTCACTGCAAAGACCTGGCAACGAGCTGCGACAGGCACATACAAAAGACACATACATACAACACTTTCAGCTATCGGCCATGGCCTTCTTCAGAAAATAGAACACTCATGCAATCACACAGGCACACAACACAGTCACACAACCATCACCTCCGGCTGCAGCCGGACTGTGTGTTGTGTGCCTGTGTGATTGCGTGAGTGTTCTATTTTCTGAAGAAGGCCATGGCCGATAGCTGAAAGTGTTGTATGTGTGTGTCTTTTGAATGTGCTTGTCGCCACGTCTTTGCGGTGAGTTGTAAACTGTCCTTAGTATATTATTAGTACTTGTCATAACAGACGAGACATGTTGCAGTCACAACTACAAAGACTCTGAAGATGATCCTGAAGGATTGAAACAATTTAAGAAAACTAATAGCAACTGTTGACTGATAAACAATAAATTATTTCAAATATTAGTACAGTTGCTGACACACACACACACACACACACACACACACACACACACACACACACACACACACACACACGTCAATGGTGTCAACTGTAGCAAAAATATAATATTCCTGTTTATGGAACTAATTAGTTATTTGATGAGGTGACTCTTTTACTATTTGTGGGTTTCGTGAAATTGTCCAGTTAACAAATTGCTCTGGAAAGATGCTAGGAGACACAAAAGTAAGAAAGCTAAACACAACAATGTAATGCCGCATGTAAGGGGGGGGGGGGGATCTGGCCATATATAAGCTTGACCGTTACTGCGGTATACAGCAGTTGATTTCCACAGCCAATGTTTCCCGACCTGCCCACAATTGGCTGCCATGGGTATAACTTTTCACATTGTTAGTATTTTACTGTTTATTTCCATAATATCATATGGTCTCGCAAGCAGACAAACTGGTTGCCTAAGAACAATAAAAATTCTATTGCAATTGTGACTATGTTTTTAAAAAAATATATATAATTTCATTAACGATCACTGTTTCTCCAGAAATGTATTTTAAAATTGTAAAATCTCTTTTAGTTGCTATTTAAGGTGACACAAGAAGGGAATTTGCTGAACCTTTGAGAAACACTGGTGTGGCTGGTTTTACAGCAGTTCATCTAGTAGTGAACCGAGCCTATAGTTAAGTGTTTGCTATTGCTACTGTGTGGCAATCCGTAATTAGTTTAACTAATGTTACACACAATGCACCAAGGATAACTGCCTGATCGGAGGGGCTCAGCTTGGGATATTCACCGGCACCACTGTCTTCTGCGTACTGGACGCGGTTCAACCGGACATCGTCATCGAGCTGCAGGTCCTGTAGTAAAACAAAGTACAAGGTAGTCTCTAGAACAAAAATTTAAAAAATAAATTACTGCAACATTTGTGAGATGGCAATGACAAATTTCCTTCAAAATGCAATGACAAATTTCCTTCAAAATGCAATGTCATAGGAGTGCACAAGGCAAAAAATTAATAACATGAATTTAGCAACATGTAAATACTGAAAAAGCCTTGGCAGTAAAATGGCAGGGAGAAATTAAAAGAGCCTCAATGTGTGGAAGAGCTAGGACTGACTTCAACACAGTTGAGTTTCATAGAATCCGAACAGAAATAAAACAGCTATTGTCTTAAAAAATATATATTATTAAAAGTAGGAGCAGTACACTATGAATGTGAAATGTTTTATTATTTTCACACACACACACACACACACACACACACACAATATATATATATATATATATATATATATATATATATATATATATATATATATATGTTGTTGTTGTTGTTATGGTCTTCAGTCCGGAGACTGGTTTGATGCAGCTCTCCACCCTACCCTATCCTGAGCAAGCCTTTTCATCTCCTCATAAGAACGGCAACCCACATCCACTTGAATCTGCTTACTATACGAGTCTCTTGGTCTCCCTCTGCGATTTTTACCCCACACACTTCCCTCCAATGCTAAATTTACGATTCCCTGATGTCTAAGAATGTGTCCTACCAAGCGATCCCTTCTTTTAGTCAGGGTATGCCAAAAATTCCTTTTCTCACCAATTCTGTTCAGTACCTCTTCATTAGTTATGCGATCTACCCACCTAATCTTCAGCATTCTTCTGTAGCACCACATTTCGAAAGCCTCTATTCTCTTCCTGTCTGCACTGCTTATCGTCCATGTTTCACTCCCGTACAAGGCAACACTCCACACAAATGCCTTCAGAAAAGACTTCCTTACCCTTAAATTAATATTCGATGTTAGCAAATTTCTCTTTTTCAAAAATGCTTTTCTTCCCATTGCCATTCTGCATTTTATATCCTCTGTACTGCGACCATCGCATGTTATTTTACTACCCAAGTAACAAAACTCATCTACCACCTTCATTGTTTCGTTACCTAATCTAATTCCTTCAGCATCTCCTGATTTTCTAAGACCGCATTCCATTATTTTTGTTTTGCTCTTGTTAATGTTCATTTTATACGCTCTCTTCAACACACTGTCCATTCCATTCAACTGCTCTTCCAGGTCCTTTGCTGTCTCTGACAGAATTACAATGTCATCAGCAAAACGCAATGTTTTTATTTCTTCCCCCTGAACTTTAATTCCTTCACCAAATTTTTCCTTGCTTTCCTTCACCGCCTGCTCGATGTACAAATTGAATAACATCGGAGAAAGGCTACAACCCTGTCTCACTCCCTTCCCAACTGATGCTTCCCTTTCATGCCCTTCTAGTCTAATAACTGCGGTCTGGCTTTTGTACAAGTTGTAAATAACTCGCCTTTCCTTGTATTTTACCCCTGCTGACTTCAGAATTTGAAACAGTGTATTCCAGTCAACATTGTCAAATGCTTTCTCCAAATCTACAAAAGCTAAAAATGTAGGTTTGCCTTTCCTTAATCTATCTTCTAAGATAAGACGTAAAGTGAGTAATGCCTCCCGGGTTCCTATGTTCCTTCTGAATCCAAACTGATCTTCCCCGATGTCAGCTTCTACCAGCTTTTCCATTCTCCTGTAGATAATTCGTGTTAAAATTTTGCAACTATGACTTATCAAACTGATGGTTCTGTAATTTTCACACCTGTCTGCGCCCGATTTCTTTGGAATGGGGATTATTACATTTTTCTTAAATTCTGAGGGCATTTCGCCTGTCTCATACATCCTACACACCAGTTCAAATAGTCTTGTCATGGCTGGCTCTCCCAGAGACTTTAGTAGCTCTGAAGGTATGTCATCTACTCCTGGGGCCTTGTTCTGGCCTAGGTCTTTCAGGGCTCTGTCAAATTCATCTCTCAGTATAGAATCTCCTATTTCATCTTGATCTACTTCCTCTTCCCTTCCCACAACATCGTCTCTAAGTTCATTTCCTTTGTAGAGCTGCTCTATGTACTCTTTCCACCTTTCAGCTTTCCCTTCT
Organism: Locusta migratoria; assembly: GCA_026315105.1. Taxonomy (NCBI): domain Eukaryota; kingdom Metazoa; phylum Arthropoda; class Insecta; order Orthoptera; family Acrididae; genus Locusta; species Locusta migratoria. Next base: position 9,974,946 of record CM048753.1, on the reverse strand, counting down.
TTGCTGAGAACTGGTTTCCCATCTGAGTTCTTAATATTCGTAGATCTGCTCTTCTTGTCCCCAAATGTCTCTTTTATTTTCCTGTAGGCGGTATCTACTTTTCCCCTTCTTATACATTCTTCTACAGTTTTGATTTGGCTTCTAGCCACTCCTGCTTAGCCATTTTGCACTTTCTGTCAATCTCATTTTTTAGTCGTCTGTACTCCATTATGCCTGATTCATTTACTGCATTTTTATATTTTCGCCTTTCATCAATTAAATTTAGTATTTCCTGTGATATCCAGGGATTTTTTGTAGGTCTTGCCTTTCTACCTATTTTGTCCTCTGCTGCCTTCACTATTTCATCTCTCAATGCTACCCATTCCTCTTCTACTGTTTTATTTCCCCCCGTTTCTGTCAATTGTTGCCTAAATCTCCCTCTGAAATTCTCCAGAACTTCACTTTCCTTCAATTTATCTAAATCCCATCTCCTTATTTTCCTACCTTTCTGCAGTTTTTTCAGCTTCAGCCTACAGTTCATGACTAACAGGTTATGGTCAGAGTCTATATCTGCCCCTGGGTATGTCTTGCAATTTATAACCTGGTTCCGGAATCTATGTTTTACCATTATAAAATCTATCTGATACCTTCCGGTGTCTCCTGGTCTCTTCCATGTATACAACCTTCTTTTGTGATTCTTAAACCACGCGTTTGTTACGATTAAATCATGTTCCGTGCAAAATTCTACCAGGCGACTTCCTCTTTCATTCCTCCTGCTCAGTCCATATTCACCTACTATTTTTCCTTCTCTTCCTTTTCCTACTACCGAATTCCAGTCTCCCATCACAATTAAGTTTTCCTCTCCTTTAACTGTCTGAATAATTTCCTTTAGCTCCTCATATATTTCTTCGATCTCCTCATCATCGGCAGAGCTAGTTGGCATATAAACCTGTACTACCGTTGTCGGTGTTGGCTTCGTATCTATCTTGACAATGATAATGCGATCACTGTGCTGCTCATAGTAGTTTACCCGCATTCCTATTTTCTTATTCATTATCAGTCCTACTCCAGTGATACCCCCAACTGATTTTGTATTTATAATCCTGTATTCACCTGACCAGAAATCCTGTTCATCCTGCCACCGAACTTCACTAATCCCCACTATATCCAACTTCAACCTATCCATTTCTCTTTTTAAATTTTCTAATTTTCCTACCCGATTAAGGGATCTAACATTCCACGCTCCGATCCGTAGAATGCCAGTGTTGTCTTTCCTGATGATAACATCCTCCTGAGTAGTCCCCGCCCGGAGATCCGAATGGGGGACTATTTTACCTCCGGAATATTTTACCCGAGAGGATGCCATCATCATATGTTCATACAGTAGAGCTGCATGTCCTCGGGAAAGGTAACGGCTGTAGTTTCCCCTTGCTTTCAGCCGTTCGCAGTAGCTGTGTGGCAAGGCCACATTAGCTGATGTTACAAGGCCAGCTCAGTCAATCATCCAGACTGTTGCCCCTGTAACTACTGAAAAGGCTGCTGCCCCTCTTCAGGAACCACACGTTTGTCTGGCCTCTCCACAGATACCCCTCCGCTGTGGTTGCACCTACGGTACGGCTATCTGCATCGTTGAGGCACGCAAGCCACCCCACCTCGGCAATGTCTGTGGTTCATGGGGGTGGATATATATATATATATATATATATATAGTGTGTGTGTGTGTGTGTGTGTGTGTGTGAAAATAATAATATAAAGATTTTTGACTTACCTAAAGTACAGGCTGGTCGATAGGAACACTAAACACACACAAAAACACACAACCATTCGAGCTTTCGCCACCAGTGGTGGCTTCTTCGGGAAAAAGAGGGAGGAAGGAGAGGAGAAAGGGAGGGATACGGGTTTTAAGGAAGTGGAAAAGGAGCCATTCCAATCCCAGGAGTGGAAGGACTTACCTTAGGGGACAAAAAGGAAGGTAAACAAATACACACACACTCACACATATCCACATCCAAACACACTTAGGCAGACATTTGTAGAAACCAAAGAAGTTGGACAGAGATGCCACTTCAGGCAGAGGCTCTGTCCACAGAACCGAGGCAAAGATGTTAAAGATGGCGGGCGGGAATTAGAATTTAGCGGAGGTTGAGACCAGGCGGGCAACGGGAAGAGAGAATGTGTTGAAGGGCAAGTTCCCATCTCCGGAGTTCTGAAAGATTGGTGTTGGTGGGAAGTATCCAGATAACCCGGACGGTGTAACACTGTGCCAAGATGTGCTGGCCGTGCACCAAGGCATGTTTAGCCACAGGGTGATCCTCATTACCAACAAACACTGTCTGCCTGTGACCGTTCATGCGAATGGACAGTTTGTTGCTGGTCATTCCCACATAGAACGCTTCACAGTGCAGGCATGTCAGTTGGTAAATCACGTGAGTGCTATCGCAAGTGGCTCTGCCCTTGATCGTGTACACCCTCCGGGTTACGGGACTGGAGTAAGTGGTGGTGGAAGGGTGCATAGGGCAGGTTTTACAACGGGGGCGGTTACAAGGGTAGGAGCCAGAGGGTAGGGAAGGTGGTTTGGGGATTTCATATGGATGGACTAGGAGGTTACGGAGGTTAGGTGGGCGGCGGAAAGACACTCTTGGTGGAGTGGGAAGGATGTCATGAAGGATGGATCTCATTTCGGGGCAGGATTTAAGGAAGTCGTATCCTTGCTGGAGAGCCACATTCAGAGTCCGCTCCAGTCCCGGAAAGTATCCGGTGACAAGAGGGGCACTTCTGGGGTTCTTCTGTGGAAGGTTCTGAATTTGGGGGGATGAGGAAGTGGCTCTGGAAATTTGTTTCTGTACCAGATCAGGAGGATAGCCGCGGGATGTGAAAGCTGATATTAGGTTGTTGGTGTACTGGTTCAGGGATTCGGGACTGGAGCAGACTCGTTTGCCACGAAGACCTAAGCTGTAGGGAAGGGAACGTTTGATGTGGAATGGATGGCAGCTGTCATAGTGTAGGTACTGTTGTTTGTTGGTTGTTTTGACGTGGACGGATGTGTGAAGTTGGCCGTTGGACAGATGGAGGTCGACATCAAGGAAAGTGGCATGGGATTTGGAATAGGACCAGGTGAATTTGATGGGACCAAAGGAGTTGAGGTTGAAGAGGAAATTCTGGAGTTCTTCTTCACTGTGAGTCCAAATCATAAAGATGTCGTCAATGAATCTATACCAAACTTTGGGTTGACAGGCTTGGGTGTCCAGGAAGGCTTCCTCTAAGCGTCCCATAAATAAGTTGGCGTACGAGGGGGCCATCCTGGTTCCCATGGCTGTTCCCTTTAGTTGTTGGTATGTTTGGCCCTCAAAAGTGAAGAAGTTGTGGGTTAGGATGAAGCTGGCTAGGGTATTAAGGAAAGAGGTTTTAGGTAGGGAATTGGGTGGTCGGCGTGAAAGGAAATACTCCATCGCAGCAAGGCCCTGGGCATGTGGGATGTTTGTGTACAAGGAAGTGGCATCAATGGTTACAAGGATGGTATCTGGAGGTAACTGGCTAGGCAAGGATTTCAGGCGATCGAGGAAGTGGTTGGTATCTTTGATGAAGGATGGGAGACTGCACATGATGGGTTGAAGGTGTTGGTCTATGTAGGCAGAGATTCGTTCAGTAGGGGCTTGGTAACCGGCCACAATGGGGCGGCCGGGATGATTGGGTTTGTGGATCTTGGGGAGTAGGTAGAAGGTGGGGGTGCGGGGTGTCGGTGGGGTCATGAGGTTAATGGAGTTAGGTGAAAGGTTTTGTAGGGGGCCTAAGGTTTTGAGGATTCCTTGAAGCTCTGCCTGGACATCAGGGATAGGATTGTGTTGACAAACTTTGTAGGTAGTATTGTCTGAAAGCTGACGCAGTCCCTCAGCCACATACTCCCGCCGATCAAGTACCACGGTTGTGGATCCCTTGTCGGCTGGGAGAATGACGATGGAACGGTCAGCTTTCAGATCACGGATGGCTCGGGATTCAGCTGTAGTAATGTTGGGAGTAGGATTAAGGTTTTTTAGGAAAGACTGAGAGGCAAGGTTGGAAGTAAGGAATTCCTGGAAGGTTTGAAGAGGGTGATTTTGAGGAAGAGCGGGTGGGTCTAGCTGTGATGGAGGACGGAACTGTTCCAGGCAAGGTTCTATTTGAGTCATGTCTTGTGGAGTTGGATCATTAGGAGTAGGGTTAGTTTTCTTCGTGGCAAAGTGATATCTCCAGCAGAGGCTACGAGTATAGGATAGTAAATCTTTGACAAGGGCTATTTGGTTGAATTTGGGAGTAGGGCTCCAGAATTTCCTCTTCAACCTCAAATCCTTTGGTCCCATCAAATTCACCTGGTCCTATTCCAAATCCCATGCCACTTTCCTTGATGTCGACCTCCATCTGTCCAACGGCCAACTTCACACATCCGTCCACGTCAAAACAACCAACAAACAACAGTACCTACACTATGACAGCTGCCATCCATTCCACATCAAACGTTCCCTTCCCTACAGCTTAGGTCTTCGTGGCAAACGAGTCTGCTCCAGTCCCGAATCCCTGAACCAGTACACCAACAACCTAATATCAGCTTTCACATCCCGCGGCTATCCTCCTGATCTGGTACAGAAACAAATTTCCAGAGCCACTTCCTCATCCCCCCAAATTCAGAACCTTCCACAGAAGAACCCCAGAAGTGCCCCTCTTGTCACCGGATACTTTCCGGGACTGGAGCGGACTCTGAATGTGGCTCTCCAGCAAGGATAAGACTTCCTTAAATCCTGCCCCGAAATGAGATCCATCCTTCATGACATCCTTCCCACTCCACCAAGAGTGTCTTTCCGCCGCCCACCTAACCTCCGTAACCTCCTAGTCCATCCATATGAAATCCCCAAACCACCTTCCCTACCCTCTGGCTCCTACCCTTGTAACCGCCCCCGTTGTAAAACCTGCCCTATGCACCCTTCCACCACCACTTACTCCAGTCCCGTAACCCGGAGGGTGTACACGATCAAGGGCAGAGCCACTTGCGATAGCACTCACGTGATTTACCAACTGACATGCCTGCACTGTGAAGCGTTCTATGTGGGAATGACCAGCAACAAACTGTCCATTCGCATGAACGGTCACAGGCAGACAGTGTTTGTTGGTAATGAGGATCACCCTGTGGCTAAACATGCCTTGGTGCACGGCCAGCACATCTTGGCACAGTGTTACACCGTCCGGGTTATCTGGATACTTCCCACCAACACCAATCTTTCAGAACTCCGGAGATGGGAACTTGCCCTTCAACACATTCTCTCTTCCCGTTGCCCGCCTGGTCTCAACCTCCGCTAAATTCTAATTCCCGCCCGCCATCTTTAACATCTTTGCCTCGGTTCTGTGGACAGAGCCTCTGCCTGAAGTGGCATCTCTGTCCAACTTCTTTGGTTTCTACAAATGTCTGCCTAAGTGTGTTTGGATGTGGATATGTGTGAGTGTGTGTGTATTTGTTTACCTTCCTTTTTGTCCCCTAAGGTAAGTCCTTCCACTCCTGGGATTGGAATGGCTCCTTTTCCACTTCCTTAAAACCCGTATCCCTCCCTTTCTCCTCTCCTTCCTCCCTCTTTTTCCCGAAGAAGCCACCACTGGTGGCGAAAGCTCGAATGGTTGTGTGTTTTTGTGTGTGTTTAGTGTTCCTATCGACCAGCCTGTACTTTAGGTAAGTCAAAAATCTTTATTTTATACCATTTTCCTACCTGGAAGGTCTCCTTCTATTATATATATATATATATATATATATATATATATATATCCTTTTCCCTCTCCTTCCCTTCTGCCTGACGAAGCAGCTAGGCTGCGAAAACTAGCGTTTGCGTTTGTGTGTGTGCGTGTGCGTGTGCGTGTGTGTGTGTGTGTGTGTGTGTTTGCTGTTTATTTGTACTGCTGTCACACCTGTGCTCCTTCGCCTGGTGAGTAATCTTTGTCATAGAAAAGAGATGACTTACCAAAAGGACCGGCTCGTCGATAGAAACAAATAAAATCACACACAAACACACACACACACACACACACACAAGCTTTCGCCACCACTGGCAGCTTCTTCAGGAAAAAGAGGAAAAAAGGGGAGGAAAAAGGGAAGGATGTGGGTTTTAAGGAAGTGGAAAAGGAGTCATTCCAATCCCAGGAGTGGAAGGACTTACCTTAGGGGAAAAAAAAGGAAGGTAAATAAATACACACACACACACACTCACTCAGACATATCGAAACGCAAACACACCTAGACAGACATTGTAAAAAGCAAAGAAGTTGGACAGAGATACCAATTGAGGCAGAGGCTCTGTCCACAGAACCAAGGCGAAGATGCTAAAGATGGTGGGCGGGAATTTGAATTAGCGGAGATTGAGACCAGGTGGGCAACGGGAGGAGAGAATGAATAAGCTGGAGGGCAAGTTCCCATCTCCGGAGTTCTGAAAGGTTGGCGTCTGTGGGAAGTATCCAGATAACCTGGACGGTGTAACACTGCGCCAAGATGTGCTGGCCGTGCACCAAGGCATGTTTAGCCACAGGGTGATCTTCATTACCAACAAACACTGTCTGCCTGTGACCGTTCATGCGAATGGACAGTTTGTTGCTGGTCATTCCCACATAGAACGCTTCACAGTGCAGGCATGTCAGTTGGTAAATCATGTGGGTGCTATAGCAAGTGGCTCTGCCTTTGATCGTGTACACCTTCCGGGTTACTGGACTGGAGTAAGTGGTGGTGGAAGGGTGCATAGGGCAGGTTTTACAACGGGGGCGATTGCATGGGTAGGAGCCAGACGGTAGGGAAGGTGGTTTGGGGATTTCATAGGGATGGACTAGGGGGGTTACGGAGGCTAGGTGGGCGGTGGAAAGACACTCTCGGTGGAGTAGGAAGGATGTCATGAAGGATGGATCTCATTTCGGGGCAGGATTTAAGGAAGTCGTATCCTTGCTGGAGAGCCACATTCAGAGTCCGCTCCAGTCCCGGAAAGTATCCGGTGACAAGGGGGGTACTTCTGGGGTTCTGTTGAAGGTTCTGAATTTGGGGGGGATGAGGAAGTGGCTCTGGCAATTTGCTTCTGTACCAGATCAGGAGGATAGCTGCGGGATGTGAAAGCTGTTATCAGGTTACTGGTATATTGGTTCAGGGATTCGGGACTGGAGCAGGCTCGTTTGCCACGAAGACCTAAGCTGTAGGGAAGGGAACGTTTGATGTGGAATGGATGGCAGCTGTCATAATGCAGGTACTGTTGTTTATTGGTAGGTTTGATGTGGACCGATGTGTGTAGTTGGCCGTTGGATAGATGGAGGTCGACATCGAGGAAAGTGGCACGGGATTTGGAATGGGACCAGGTGACGCAAACACGCCTAGGCAGACATACTATAGAAACCAAAGAAGTTAAGAAGTTAGAGTCTGTCTGTCTGTCAGAGTTAGTCTGTCTAACTTCTTAAGTTGTTTGGTTTCTATAGTATGTCTGCATATATAAACGAAAATTATAGAAGAAAACTTTCCTGGTGTGAGAGAGTGTCTAGGTGTACATATCTTAATGCAAAAATGGGGGCAAATTAACATTGTGAAGATAGGAAATTTGACAGGACTGACAAAAAAATGGTGTAAATGACGGGAAAATGTAAAATCCAGGAACGTAAAATAGGGGTTTTACTTTATTTACAGTGCGTTTACAGAGCCACCTCAGGAGTCGAGGGCAACGCCCATAAAGGTGGCACACCGGGCTGACGAAGGCCAGGTACAACCAGTAGTAGGGAAGATGTTCGGTCTGTGAAGAAATGAGGATGGGGCTTGTGGTGCAACAGCTAATTTAATGTTACACTGTGGTTCTATTCCACCACGAGATTTGCGGATTCACCCTAAAAGTAGGTTAAGAAACTAAAGGCCGTGCACAGTGTGCCTCACACTCGTGTTCGAAGGTATGAGGCGGGTGTGGCAACCCAGAGAGAGTACTATTTGCTCCAACAATAGCTGTCGACCTGTTCATCTAAGAGTGCTACGGGTCTACCCTGATGTCCCATGGCATTGAAGTTTTATGCTATTATTGTATAGTAATAAATGAATTATTAGAATGAAACTTTCACTCTGCAGCAGAGTGTACGCCGATATGAAACTTCCTGACAGATTAAAATTGTGTGCCGGAACCGGGACACTAACCTGGGACCTTTGCCTTTCTCGGGGAAGCACTCTACAGACTGAGCTATCCCGACATGACTCACAATCCGTCCTCACAACTTTAATTCTGCCAGTACCTCGCCTCCTACTTTCCCAAATTCACAGAAGTTTTGCGAACCCTGCAAGACTAGCGCTCCTCGAAGAAAGGAAAGGCATAGATCCCAGGTTCGAGTCCCAATACCGGCACAAAAATTTAATCTGCAAGGAAGTTTTATATCAGTGCGCACACCACTGCAGAGTGAAAGTTTCATTCTGGAAACATCCCTTAGGCTGTGGCGAAGCCATGTCTCCACCATATCCTTTCTTCCAGGAGTGCTAGTCCTGCAAGGTTTGCAGGAGAGCTTCTGTGAAGTTTGGAAAGTAGGAGGCGAGGTACTGGCAGAATTAAAGTTATTAGGACGGGTTGTGAGTCATGTCGGGATAGCTCAGTCGGTAGAGCGCCTGCCCGCAAAAGGCACAGGTCCCAGGTTTGAGTCCTGGTTCCTGCACACAATTTCAATGAATTATTAGTTGTAAGTTCAGGATATGTTGAGATGTCAAGTGATCACGTTTTGTAAGAGTTAGCCTGCAGAGCACAATATATTGTTTATGTAAAAGTTTAAATGGAGTACTGACTTCCACAATCCTCTATCATTATCATGATCTAGGTCGTGAATTACCTTCTCCTCCTGTTCCCATTCCTTTTTTCTTCCCTTCTTTCCTATCTGATGAAGGAACCCTTTTCTGAAAGCTTGACCTATTTTTTTGTCCTTTTTCTTTCTTTTTGCGACTATTAGCAGTAAGGCACAGAGGTAAGGACCGGCCAGCCAATCTCTCTCTTTTGAAGAATAATTTACCGTCTCTGTGGAGAATTTCCATCAGTAATTTAAATGGAGAATGACTCCAAGTACAAAAACATATATATCTTAATGAAGGCGAGGTAAGTACTACAGGATAATGAAGAAACATGTTTATTGTGGGTAAAATTATAAGTGAGCCCATAACTGCATTTACATAGGTCTCTGAACTAAAAGGTATATTACACGGAGCAAATTTGGTCGCTAGTCGTTGGCGTATTTGGACACAGTTGCTAAATTTGCTCCATGTAAACAGGGACAGCGAACAAAGTCGCTGCTCCGAAACTCGAGTGTCTAAAGTTGAAGGATGGGCTACTTTAGACGCTGGTCGCTGGCGTTTTTGGTCGCCCCGTGTCATATACAGGAGCGTCTAAAATAGCCACCAGTCGAGTCAAAATGTCGAAGAAAATTGTAAATGCTGGCACTGTGTTTCTCGCAACAGTCTTAAAAGAACAATTAATCTGCCAAAAGCAAAAAAGTAGGATAAAAATAAAAGATAAGGGATAAGAAGGTGGATTGCAAGGAGGGATAAATATGGTGCTTCTGCAAATCTTTTGAGAGAATTATCGTACTAAGATACTTCTGCCTACAGAAATATAATGAGGATCACATAATAAAATTTTGATAGATTACTGTAAATGGTAGAGGATAAAATAAGGAAACAGAATACCATCATGAGGATGGCGATCTCGCAAAGAATAAAATTTAAATAATCGTTATTTTTAATGTCCCATAATACTGTAAAACTTCAATAAATTTTCAGAAATTTGATTACAATTCCACTTCATATTTTGTTTGGTGGGACACAGAACTTTTAATATCTTTATTAACGTCAATGATCACAAAATTTCTCGTCATTTTGACGACCAGTTTCGATCAAGATGACCATTTTCAAGTCTACAGCAAATCAGAAACAGAAGGATGCATTTAGTATTAGACTACCTTAGAAAACATAAATAATGCATTAATTTACAGTCATCAATACGTGTAATATAGCCATATGGCATCCTTACTGTATCTTCATTAAGGAATGTAACAACAGGTATCATGTATAATATTTTAACACGTTTTTTATATTGATGACTATAATGCCTTATTTATGTTTTATAAGGTACCGTAGTCTATTACTAAATTTGTCTGTTTCCGATTTGCTGTAAACTTGCAAATGGTCATGTTGCTCCTTGGGAAACAGAACTGTTTGGTATCACCTCACCTCCAAAACAATATATCATATGCTATGTCGTGTTTCAATTGTTTTTACGAAGACACTAGCATCTGATGTCGCTGCGTCAGCGTATTCATTCGCTATTTGCCCATACGCCGAGTGACAACGCACGCCAGCGACTAGCGACCAAATACGCTCCGTGTAATATACCCTTAAGAGAGCAGTTGTACAAAGCATGATCATTGCACCTATTAATACGGTGACATTACAGGCTGCACGGCCCTGAGTACATTATCAATAAATCTGAACCAGCCTAGAGGTTTATGTGGAAAACGACAAACTTGACAATATTTAGGAAAGGATAGGTTGCCACTGACCACAGAGAGGTGCTAGGAGCCCCAGAAAGGCACACAAACAGAATAAACAAAAATGAAGCTCTTGGCTCTGAAGTCTTCAACAACTGCCACAGAGAACACGCTTATGCCCACATCCCCCCCCCCCCCCCCCCCCCCACACACACACACACACACACACACACACACACACACACACACACACAGAGAGAGAGAGAGAGAGAGAGGGGGGGGGGGTGGACCAACTTGAAAACATAGGAAATGAAACGTGTATTTTGTTGTATTAACAGTGTGAATAGTGAGATCTCACTTTTGTCTGTCTACACAACAAAATTAAGTAAATATCATTATACAGTAATTATAAATTTACAAACCCTGAGACTGTTTTCCGTCTCAAAAATGTCAAACACATTAAAGATAAAGGTGAAGCATTGAATTAAAATTTGTGGTGCAGCCAGGAATCGAACCCATCCCTCGATACTTACTAGGCAGATGTCTTCCCACTAGACCACCGCACCACTAGCGATTGAGGCAACTCGAAATAGTCCAAGTAAGAATATTCCAAGGCGCCTTAATCACTAGTGGTGTGGTGGTCTAGTGGTAAGACGTCTGCCTAGTAAGCATGGAGGTCCAGGTTCGATTTCTGGCAGCATCATAAATTTTAATTCAGTGCTTCACCTTTATCTTTAATGTCTTTAAAAATAAGTAATTTTCAGCATATCAACAGAGTCAACTTCTTTCAAGGATAACTTAACAACATAGAAACTACAATTACAAGAAAAATATGCATACCTTTGGAAGGCGATCGGCCAGCTCTTCCGAGCTCAGGTCACTAATCTCTTCATCTGAAGGTTGCTCTGGAGTTTCCAACTCAACTTTCAGAGTTAGTTGGGCAAGTTCTTTTTCCTGGTAACGGGTTCGTTTACCCATAGCACCTATAAAAGACAAATAACCAATAAGCATTATATTTATGTACTGCCTTGTGTGCACACCGACTTCATGCTCACCCACCTCTTCTTCCATAAGTATACAAAAATATTCTTCAGGCTTTTAAATTCAGATCAACATATGCCAATGTTGGTTTCTTCATTTAATTTTCACTCCTGATACATGTCAATATCTCATTTATGGGTATCTTCAGTCTGTCTCCCCCTTCCTTCTCAGATCTTCTTCATACCAACTACAGACACATGTTCTTTTTTTAAAATCTATATTGTTGCTGGCATTTCATTGTTCTACTACCCATTCATGTTGCTGTGCCTCCTTTTATCACCCCGTTTACATGGGCTCCCAAAACCGGATTTCGTAAACCAATTTCCCAATTCCGTTTTGGTTGCTCATGTAAACACTCCAAAATCGATTCTGGAAATCCGCTTCTCTAAATCGGTTTTCCAGTGCCACATTCGATTTTCGTGCCCATGTAAACGCAACCGTTTTAGAAGCATTCTTGGCTTGTCAGATTGTGTTTTCTTGTTAAGAATTTTTGGCACATATGGACAGAGTGATATTTTCTAATTTGAAATAAAAGTATTAATATTATAGCATGAATCTGTGTATTTAAGTAAAGAAAAATAGCGATTATGCTGACTAAATCGGGGATCGAATCAGCTGTTTTTCAGCCACCATCTTAAGTGGATTAGGACATCCGATTCAGGCTGTGCCATGTAAACACGACAGCGAAAAACGGTTTACGGAAATCGGTTTTCGTCATCCAGAAGATGTGAGTATTTGCTTCGCATCATAAATGTAAGCTTAAAGCAATCTTCTGACAATATAGATTGGAAGATGTAATTTGCAGAACTGAATAAAATATGAGTAGATAGACAAAAGAATGAGAATCAATCTGCATAAAAATCTGAGTACAGAAATATACATCAATCGCACACAGGAAAATCACTATATTAAATAGGATATAGTCCTACCCATCTCATAAAGAAGATACTTAGTATAAATATAATAATGGAAAGTCCAGGTTGGAATAATAATATAGTGAGGACAGTTTACAACTCACCGCAAAGACGTGGCGACGAGCTGCGACAGGCACATACAAAAGACACACACATACAACACATTCAGCTATCGGCCATGGCCTTCTACAGAAAATAGAGCACTCACGCAATCACACAGGCACACAACAGAGTCATACAACCATCACCTCCGACTGCCACACTTCGAATCACGCTCTGCAGCGAATCGGGGACGATTCGCTGCAGAGCGTGATTCGAAGTGTGGCAGTCGGAGGTGATGGTTGTATGACTGTGTTGTGTGCCTGTGTGATTGCGTGAGTGCTCTATTTTCTGAAGAAGGCCATGGCCGATAGCTGAATGTGTTGTATGTGTGTGTCTTTTGTATGTGCCTGTCGCAGCTCGTCGCCACGTCTTTGCGGTGAGTTGTAAACTGAAGATACTTAGTGTCATACAGGCATAGGATTTGGTAATATAAAACTCACTCTCTGTCTGTCTGTCTGTGTGTGTGTGACGGGCAAGCACACACTCACATATGAAGAGGTTAAACTGCAGAGACAAAGTTAATCAGCAGAACAATTTACCATTCTTCATTGCCATTCAATGAGCAGTAATAGATTTTTAGATAGTTGTGGTGGTGGGCCACAGTAGGGAGATGTTTTGTATGAAGGTTGCTCTACTGGCCCTCACAAACTGCACAGTCTGCTCTTTAGACACAGTGGAACATTACCCACACAAATAACTTAGCTACAGAGTGACTGCATATTTTCAGGGTGGCAAGTTTGGTAATGTGATTGATTGCCTTTTGGTTGTTTAAACATGTGTTTCATCAGATAATATAGTCAAAATATGGGTGAGGAATCTGTAGCAAACTGGGTCAATGTCTGTAAAAGGAAATGGCAGAGTGTGAACTGATAATATAGCTGGAAACGCCACCACTGCTCCATAGGCAGCAGTTAGAAGGCCATTCTAATTCCATACAGTATAGATGCGGTGACTCTTCTTTCCAATATGTCCAAAAGACCAATCATAAATTTACAAATTTGAAATACTGAAACATCTTCACTGTTACAGGGACTTTTAATTAATTCAGTGGTGGAGTTGAAAATTTGTGCTAAACTAGTATTCGAACCTGGATCTTCCCTTTTCGGGCCATCCTTCGCCTAAACCAATTGAGCTTGCCATACGAGTTTCCTGTCCAGTCCAAATTGTCTACTTATTGGATACTAGGATTGTAGTGCACCCCTGCTCATTAGTTCCTCTCAATTAACCAGTAGACGTAACCTGCACTTCAGAATAAGTGACATATCATGGGAAAAGTTCTCCAGTTTTCATACTTATAAACTCCAAGAAGTGCAGCCTCTTAAACCAGCTAATTATCACCAAGAAGATTCCGATGATTCTCAAAGAAAAAGCTTGCTCAAGTTAACAACACATGTACCAGTGAAAATGCATTTCCATTTCTCTGGATTTGTCACTGAACAGAATTTCAAGTACTTAGTGAGGAAATTTTTGGTTTATTTCAGGGACATTTCAAGATCATTAAGCCACAGAATGAAAAGCAATGTTGTCAAATGGTAGGACTAGAATACAATAATGAAAAATTTAGTATCCTGTCCATATCAGCAACTTTGTTTTCAAAATAGTAGTAATCAGTTGCACTTAAATTGCTTATATTGACCACTTTCTTCAGTCATATGTTGCACTAGACAGTGGAGAATGTAGGATGTATTTTTGGAGAAGGGGGGTTGGGGGGTGAGCAAATTTAAGGTAAAGGTAAGTTAAGGAATTTGAAGTAGTCACCCTGTGGCATTTTATATCAGTTTTGCCCCTCATATTCAGATGATAATTTGCCCTGAAGTCCATTTTACATTACTGCACTAAACCTTTTATATTGTTGACATTGAATCATAAAAATATATTTTAAAAATTCCAACCACTAACACTCCGCTGCCATCACCAATACACAGAAGTACGACTGTCTGCCACGGTAATGCTTTCACTCGTCATCCATTAAAATAATTCAAGTACCATACTTATTTTCCCCCTCTATATTCATATTTGGAGCAGTTGTGTGTGCGTGTGTGTATGTGTGTGTGTGTGTGTGTGTGTGTGTGTGTGTGTGTGTGTAAGTGCTCCTTGCTGCCGGCACCCTTATATACGCCACTGGCACTTTCTGTTTAGTGTTCTTCAACCCTGACGAGACTGAATATATAACGGTACTAGAGAAGGGCACTAAGTGCCTGAAACCGGCCAATAAAACCAATTTAAGTGCAAGTGGTTGCTGCTACTTCAACCTTCTGGTGGCGCGTGGCAGCACGGAGCGTATGTGATAAGTGGTAGTGAAGCTGTTTGAATCATCTAGGGACATTCTGTACCTGCAGTCAGCTACAGTGTCTCAACACAATCCGTGCACCAGATGTCGCTATTCTTCCTCGTACCAGGAAGCCAACATTGAATGCGAGTACTCCATTTTGGTGTGCCCACCGGAAGGTTAAATACCAAGAGTGCAAAATATTTTAACAATGGAAAATGTGATAGGAATATCAATAATGGAGGATAGGTAACAGCTCACCGTAAAGAGGCTCGCTGAGCTGCTGACAGACACAAAAATAGATAGGCTAATCACATTCACACTACTTAAATTTTCGACCATGGCCTTCGTCAGAAAAAGAAACACATACATTCACGCAATCACTTTGACAACCACACACACACACACACACACACACACACACACACACACACACACACACCTATCATGTCCGGCCACTCCAGCAACACAAGCTAGACTGTAAGTGAGGTTGAAGTGGATGGGGCAGGCTGCTGGGTAAAGGTGGGGATGGAAAGTTCTGCATTGCATGATGCAATTTAAAGGTTCTGATAGACGGGAATTTGAATTGCGGCAATGAATACAGTGAAGGGATGGGGTGGTAAAGGATAAAAGCAAGGTGTAGAAGAGTGGGGGGGATTTGAAATGGTACGAACACCTATGAAAGAAACAAGTTACAGAAAAAAAGGAAAAAGTTGGGGGGGGGGGGGGGGGGGGGAAGGAAAAAGTTAGGAAAAGGAAAAAGTAAAGTTAGGGGAAAAAAAGGAAAAAGTAAAGTTAAGGAAAAAAATAAAACAGTTTTCTTTCCTAGCTTTATTTTCTTCCTTCCTTTCCTAGCTTTTTTTTTTTTTCCCTTCCTTCCTTCCCTAACTTTGTTTTCTTCCTTCCTTTCTTAACTTTGTTTTCTTCCTTCCTTTCTTAACTTTGTTTTTCCTTCTTATTATCATTTCAAATCCACCCCTCCCACTCTCCTCTACACCTCCCTTTTATCCTTTCCCACCCCTTCCCTTTCACTGTATTCATTGCCGTAATTTAAATTCCCGCCTATCAGAGCCTTTAAATTCCACCATGCAATGCGGAACTCTCCATCCCCGCCTTTACCCAGCACCCTACCTCCTCCACTTCCCATCTCACTCACAGTCTAGATGCTCATGTTGCAGGAGCGGCTGGACACGATAGTTGTGTGTGTATAGTTGTCCGAGTGATTGCACGAATGCATGTGTTTCTTTTTCTGATGAATGCCGTGGCTGAAAATTTAAGCTGTGTGAATGTGATTATTTTTATGTCCGTCATCAGCTCAGTGAGCCTCCTTACAAAGAATGCAAAATATTTACTCATGTTTCTTTGCCTTCACTTAACACTGAAGAAGGCACCGGACCAGAAATACAGCAGTGGCAGAAGGGTACTGACCGACGAGCTCTAGTGAGAGGCCGGCGCGGCCCAGGGCGGCGAGCAGCAGCTCCTTGGAGCGCAGCACGCGCCCGAAGTGCAGGCACACGAGGGCCGACTCGAGCGGCAGCAGCACGCCCGCGGGGCCGCCCGCCAGCGGCCCGGAGCTCGCCTCCGCCACCTTGCCCTCGAGCAGCGCCGCGAGGGCGGCGTGCAGCGTCGGCGACGACTCCTCCAGCACGCGCTGGTGCGCAACCAGGTAGCGCATCAGCCACCAGGGCGAAGTCTGCAAAGCAAAGAACAGCGTGTCGGGAAATTCGGATGTAAATTAGTTACGGAGCACAGAGCCTATTTTCACACTAAACAGTGTTTGTTGATCCCTTTACTTGAAACCGATTTTTAAACATTTTACAGCTACACGGTGAGGATTTTCCATCTTATGTAAGACATTTGATTTTAATTATTTTTTCCAAACATGTTTCAGCACATTTTCTGCTATCATCACTGGATGGTTTATTTTTTATTCTGAAAAATTATAGTTACTGTACAATTGTCTTTTCAGATACATATAACATGTTTTTGCAGTTTCCTCCGTTATGAATTCTGCTTAGGTTATCAGACAAATATAACTACTTCAGTTTTGTGAAATTAGGCCTAGAAATAAGAGTATCCTTTTTTTTACATACCTTTGCATTAGGCTAAGTATAAATTATTAAGTAGCCTACTTATTTGTTGTTGTGGTAATAGTATTTTACAAACTTGTCATCGACAAACATAACAGACCGTTTAAATTTCTTGCTTTCCAATTTTCAGTTTGAGAAAACACGTCATTTCTGTTAGTACTTATGATTCTTTACCTTCTCTTTATATTCTGGTTCTTCTCGTTTCTCTTGTAATGTGTTTATTATTTGTTTTCCACATTTTGTTCATGGTGTATGTTACGCCAATAGTAATGTTCGGCGTATGCATACGTTTGCAGACTGTTCATTTGTTCTCTGGGTGTTTTCTTTTGGAGAGTTGAGTGCAAAATACGAGTGTTTGCTGTCAACCCCCCCCCCCCCTCCCCCCCTCTCATCCAAGCTGCCACGCACAGAAAAGCAGTTTTGTCTTCGGTGCTGGGTGAGTCCAATCCTTTGTTTCAGAGGGGCGGCCACCTCAGTTGCATTGAAAGTTAAGCCAGACTGGTCAACCTCACACTTATTACAGAAATTGATTTTGTATTAACAAATGAAATAGAAGAAATTTTTAATCTTCACGCTAGCGACATTGGTTTTGACCTTTGCATTCTGATGACAGGCAGTAAACTTCAGTTTTGTAGCTAATTAATTCTATATGGGTTCATTACTTTATAGTGTTAGTGTCACTTATACGACGTTATCCTCGACATTCTACCCCGCCAGCCATCAACTGTATCTTGCAGGTGAGAGAAAATGGTTGACGCACAATTTCTCGTATATAAATGCAAACGATGTTAAGTTTTGAGTTCTCTTTACTTCTTTACACTATGGAATGAGGGTTATATTTAGATATTTAGACACTGCTGAATACCTTAGAAAAGAAAATTTGTGGCAGTGAACTATGAAACTACAGCTGAGCTGTATCTCAGCTCGAAATGACGGTAACAGGCAGAAGGAAATCACGGGATTCTAGGCGCTCTCGCGTCCTCTCGCTATTCCCCCGTCAGTCTTTGGAGAACTAACAGGCGAGGGATCTGCGAGCTAGTTCGCGTAGTTCACTTGTGGGAGCGCTCTTCCGATCTAGTTCGTTCCTGATCTACACAAGACTAGTAGATGGTGTAAAACTCATACCTGCCTTGTGGAACTGTGACGACGCAATCAGTAGCGTACACAAATTTGCTCAATTTGCACAGAGCCTTCACAGTATTTTGAACTCACTGGTAAATTGGCAGAGAACCTCTCGGCAGCGGCCCTGAAGACGGCAGCGGCGACGGCGAGCAGCTGGAGGTGCCTGGCAGACGGGTAGATGGCCTCCCCGTCCAGTACCATGCAGGCGGCTGCCGCGGCGTCCCGGTCCCGCAGCCACGACGGCAGGTCGTCCGGCTGCACGGGCGGGCCCGTCCAGTTGGCCCGCACGAAAAACAGCAGCGAGGAGATGCCCACACACAGCACGTCCAGCTGCCTGTGAACCCGACACGGGAAACTCTGGTTAAAGTGAAGGAGTAGAAAGAACGAGCCTGTTACATTCAAAAACAGTATTGGTGGTGTGCAGCTTGCCAATGTCAGACAATAAAGTATCTAGATATAACACTGTAAAGAGATGTGGAAGAAAATTTATTTATTTATTTTTGGTTGGTTTAAGGGCGCACAACTGCCTAGGTCATTAGCGCCCGACCTTAAATGTGAATGTACCAATAACCAGAGTTAAAACAACTGCCAGTGAGGACGATACCAGGATATCGCTAAAAACATACGGTAAAATACATCAAGAGGAGGAATTGAATGTTCTTCGAAAAATGAGTCATCTGTATTAAACGCAAGACCCTAGCAGCTGCTCGTGTGTCATCATCTAAAATTTCCTCTAAAGTGTTTGGCAGATTAAGGGCAAAACAGACATGATTAAAATTAGCACAGGACATTAAAACATGGCGCACCATCAGCGGGTGACTGCAGGAACACAAAGGTGCGGGGTCACGTGTCAGCAAATGGCAGTGGCTGAACCGGCAGTGACCAATCCGCAACCGGGACAGGATTACCTCCTCCCGTCGAGAGTGGCGTGAGGAAGTCTTCCAAGTTGTTGGTATCGGTTTAATGGTGTGAAGCTTATTGGCATGAAGCGAGGACCGCAAACTATGCCACGACAATAAAATACTTCGGCAAATAGCCCCTTGAATGTCACTGGATAGGACACAGAAGGTAGCTGTCCGAGGTAGGAGGGATTCAGCCTTGGCCACCTCATTCCCACACACACCTATGTGGCTAACTACCCACAGAAAGCAAACGAGTGAACCATCTTCCGCTAACAATTGAAAGGAGTGTTGAATTCATGTGGAAGAGAATGTAGAATAAGTTGTGGGCTAGCTGAAGGTCGATAAAACGCATCCATACATTCTCAAGTGTACTCTACTTACATGTCGGGACATGGCGACGTCGGCAGCGGTCGTGCGGTATGCTAGGACGAAGCAGTTATTTGTTTATGTGCACCGAGTGAGACAGCCGCGTTCCATTGAAAAATATGATGAAATACATAATTTTCTCAATCAGCACTTTCCATTGCAAATGATCAACATTTCGAGCAACTGGAATTTTTAAATTAAGTCAGGGGGCTCAGTAGGTAATTTGTTCAATGTAAATAAATCCTGTTGCATTGTAAAAAGTAATTAGAGATTTGTAGCAAAATTTTTCTGCTATTAAACCACAGGACATACATAATTCAATTTCAAATGTTTGTATAGCTTATCGGACTTAACTACGGGGTCATCAGTCCCTAAACTTACAAACTAACTAATACTAAGGACAGCACAAATATCCATGCCCAAGGGGGGATTCGAACCCCCGACCGTAGTGGCCGTGCAAACCATGACTGGAGCGCCTCAGTCCCCTCGGCCACCACAGCCGGCATAATTCAATTTAATGCCATTGTGCAGCATAAAATGCCAACCGTGAAATTGAATCATGTGTCATAGTGAAGCAATACTGTGCAGTTTGCCTGTAATATCTTTTGATTTGCAGTGTTCTTCTCTTCAGGCACTGTCTTACACTCTTCATCAAACTATGTGAGCCTTACTGATTTTCTCTCCTTCCTTAGTGTTTCCTTCAAGCTGAAATGTCTATAGCTCTGTTTATAATTGGCAATTTTGTTTTCTATGTCTTTAATGTCTCATATAATTCCTTGCCACCCCCATGAACCACAGACATTGCCGAGGTGGGGTGGCTTGCATGCCTCAACGATACAGATAGCCGTACCGTAGGTGCAACCACAGCGGAGGGGTATCTGTGGAGAGGCCAGACAAACGTGTGGTTCCTGAAGAGGGGCAGCAGCCTTTTCAGTAGTTACAGGGGCAACAGTCTGGATGATTGACTGAGCTGGCCTTGTAACATCAGCTAATGTGGCTTTGCCACACAGCTACTGCGAACGGCTGAAAGCAAGGGGAAACTACAGCCGTCATTTTTCCCAAGGACATGCAGCTCTACTGTATGGAAATATGATGATGGCATCCTCTCGGGTAAAATATTCCGGAGGTAAAATAGTCCCCCATTCGGATCTCCGGGCGGGGACTACTCAGGAGGATGTTGTCATCAGGAAGGACAATACTGGCATTCTACGGATCGGAGCGTGGAATGTTAGATCCCTTAATCGGGTAGGAAAATTAGAAAATTTAAAAAGGGAAATGGGTCGGTTGAAGTTAGATATAGTGGGGATTAGTGAAGTTCGGTGGCAGGATGAACAGGATTTCTGGTCAGGTGAGTACAGGATTATAAATACAAAATCAGTTGGGGGTATCACAGGAGTAGGACTGATAATGAATAAGAAAATAGGAATGCGGGTAAACTACTATGAGCAGCACAGTGATCGCATTATCATTGTCAAGATAGATACGAAGCCAACACCGACAACAGTAGTACAGGTTTATATGCCAACTAGCTCTGCCGATGATGAGGAGATCGAAGAAATATATGAGGAGCTAAAGGAAATTATTCAGACACTTAAGGGAGAGGAAAACTTAATTGTGATGGGAGACTGGAATTCGGTAGTAGGAAAAGGAAGAGAAGGAAAAATAGCAGGTGAATATGGACTGGGCAGGAGGAATGAAAGAGGAAGTCGCCTGGTAGAATTTTGCACGGAACATGATTTAATCGTAACAAACACGTGGTTAAAGAATCACAAAAGAAGGTTGTATACATGGAAGAGACCAGGAGACACCGGAAGGTATCAAATAGATTTTATAATGGTAAGACATAGGTACCGGAACCAGGTTATAAACTGCAGGACATACCCAGGGGCAGATATAGACTCTGACCATAACTTGTTAGTCATGAACTGTAGGCTGAAGCTGAAAAAACTGCAGAAAGGTAGGAAAATAAGAAGATGGGACTTAGATAAATTGAAGGAAAGTGAAGTTCTGGAGAATTTCAGAGGGATATTTAGGCAACAATTGACAGAAACAGGGGGAAATAAAACAGTAGAAGAGGAATGGGTAGCATTGAGAGATGAAATAGTGAAGGCAGCGGAGGACAAAATAGGTAGAAAGGCAAGACCTACAAAAAATCCATGGATATCACAGGAAATACTACAGTTAATTGATGAAAGGAGAAAATATAAAAATGCAGTAAATGAAACAGGCAAAATGGAGTACAGACGACTAAAAAATGAGATTGACAGGAAGTGCAAACTGGGTAAGCAGGAGTGGCTAGAAGCCAAATGCAAATCTGTAGAAGAATGTATAGCAAGGGGAAAAGTAGATACCGCCTACAGGAAAATAAAAGAGACATTTGGGGACAAGAAAAGCAACTCTACGAATATCAAGAACTCGGATGGGAAACCAGTTCTCAGCAAAGAAGGGAAAGCTGAAAGGTGGAAAGAGTACATAGAGCAGCTCTACAAAGGAAATGAACTTAGAAACGATGTTGTAGGAAGGGAAGAGGAAGTAGATCAAGATGAAATAGGAGATAGTATACTGAGAGATGAATTTGACAGAGCCCTGAAAGACCTAGGTAGGAACAAGGCCCCAGGAATAGATGACATACCCTCAGAGCTACTAAAGTCTCTGGGAGAGCCAGCCATGACAAGATTATTTGAACTGGTGTGTAGGATGTATGAGACAGGCGAAATGCTCTCAGACTTTAAGAAAAATGTAATAATCCCCATTCCAAAGAAATCAGGCGCAGACAGGTGTGAAAATTACAGAACCATCAGTTTGATAAGTCATGGTTACAAAATTTTAACACGAATTATCTACAGGAGAATGGAAAAGCTGGTAGAAGCTGACCTCGGGGAAGATCAGTTTGGATTCAGGAGGAAAGTAGGAACCCGGGAGGCAATACTCCCTTTACGTCTTATCTTAGAAGATAGATTAAGGAAAGGCAAACCTACATTTTTAGCTTCTGTAGATTTGGAGAAAGCGTTTGACAATGTTGACTGGAATACACTCTTTCAAATTCTGAAGTCAGCAGGGGTAAAATACAGGAAAAGGAGAGTTATTTACAACTTGTACAAATCCAGACCGCAGTTATTAGACTCGAAGGGCATGAAAGGGAAGCATCAGTTGGGAAGGGAGTAAGACAGGGTTGTAGCCTTTCTCCGATGCTATTCAATTTGTATATCGAGCAGGCGGTGAAGGAAAGCAAGGAAAAATTTGGAATAGGGATTAAAGTTCAGGGGGAAGAAATAAAAACATTGCGTTTTGCCGATGACATTGTAATTCTGTCAGAGACAGCAAAGGACCTGGAAGAGCAGTTGAATGGAATGGACAGCGTGTTGAAGAGTGCATATAAAATGAACATTAACAAGAGCAAAACAAAAATAATGGAATGCGGTCTTAGAAAATCAGGCGATGCTGAAGGAATTAGATTAGGTGACGAAACATTGAAGGTGGTAGATGAGTTTTGTTACTTGGGTAGTAAAATAACATGCGATGGTCGCAGTACAGAGGATATAAAATGCAGAATGGCAATGGGCAGAAAAGCATTTTTGAAAAAGAGAAATTTGCTAACATCGAATATTAACTTAAGGATAAGGAAGTCTTTTCTGAAGGCATTTGTGTGGAGTGTTGCCTTGTACGGGAGTGAAACATGGACAATAAGCAGTGCGGACAGGAAGAGAATAGAGGCTTTTGAAATGTGGTGTTACAGAAGAATGTTGAAGATTAGGTGGGTAGATCGCATAACTAATGAAGAGGTACTGAACAGAATTGGTGAGAAAAGGAATTTTTGGCATACCTTGACTAAAAGAAGGGATCGCTTGGTAGGACACATTCTTAGACATCGGGGAATCGTAAATTTAGCATTGGAGGGAAGTGTGTGGGGTAAAAATCGCAGAGGGAGGCTAAGAGATGCGTATAGTAAGCAGATTCAAGTGGATGTGGGTTGCCGTTCTTATAAGGAGATGAAAAGGCTTGCTCAGGATAGAGTAGGGTGGAGAGCTGCATCAAACCAGTCTCCGGACTGAAGACCATAACAACAACAACATAATTCCTTGTTCTAGGACCTGAGAAACTTTGACAGTATGATTCATTAGTTTCTGTTAATTTCAGTGCTGCAACATTGTAGTTTTTTTTCTAATATGTCTTTCTTTCTGAGCATTTGATATCCTTGCTCTCATCTTGGCCATTACAAGAAAATGATCTGAATCCACATTAGGGCCATGAAAGGTTCAGACGTCTAAAAAGCTACACTTATGCCTCTGGTCTATCAGTACACGATTAATGGTTCTGCCATCAGGTGACTTCCATGTGTCCTTGTGTATCTCCTTATGGGAAAAGCTGGTAGATCTCATCATCATATTTGGGGAGGCTGCAAAGATGATCAATCTTATTCCGTTATCATTAGGGGAGCCATGTTTACTATGGGCTCCAATTACAGGCTGGAACAAGTCATCTTCTCGAAGTTGTGCATTAAAAATCACCCAGCACAATCTTCTTGTCATTCCTTGGACATTTATTGTAAGGTTTTTCCAAGGGTATCATAAAAAAAAATCAACTTTTAGGTCTTCAATAGATTCTTCTGTTGGTGCATATCCATTAATTAAACTATAATTAAAGAATCCTCCTTTAGTTTTAATTGCTGATAGCTGTGGATTAATCAGTGTAAAATTCATCACCAAATGTTTCAGATATTTATGAACAAGGAAACCTGTACCATATTCATGTCTTATTATCACAGCTTTAGAACATAGTGCCCTCTTTCTTTTCCAATACTCCACCCCCTGTCCATTGAATTTCTTAGTTGGCAACAATGCTCTCATCGAGCTTCCCCTGCTGGTCTCAGAAATGTGCAAATGTTTGTATAGCTTATAGGACTTAGCTACGGTGTCATCAGTCCCTAAACTTACAAACTGCTTATGAACTAACTAATACTAAGGATGGCACAAATATCCATACCCGAGGGGGGATTCGAACCCCCGACCGTAGTGGCCGTGCAGACCGTGACTGGCGCGCTGCAGTCCCCTTGGCCATCTTATAGTCTAATAACGTTTTAGAGCACCTGGGCTATATAAAGATGGAACATTCCAGGTACCAAACCGAAGATCAGTTTTCAGCTTTTTAACCATTTGTTGCCCAAGATCCACGCCATGTTAATCTGTACAGCCCCTCCCCCCTTTTTTTTTCTGAAAGAGGAGGTTGGCTACAAGCCAAACCTGGAGGACCAGGATTTGTATGAGGTTTATTCCCCTAAGGAAGCTGGCTTCACGACGACGCTGCCCTATGTTGTGTACCTACACACTTCGTCTGGCTCCTCAGTTGAGACCAATACGGGTTGGGTGACTCTGCCAGTAGCTATGACACTGCCGGCACAGCTTTCAACTTCACAGAAGCATGCAAGCCCTCCCACACAGCAGTGAAGGTGCCTACTGTACTACAAAGCTGTATCCCCCTGGGACGGCAAGTTGTTCACTCACAATAATTTAAGCTGTACTCTTAGGTTCCTGCCTAACCACATCCATGTTAAAGTTCTTTTGTAAATCAGAGTAGACATTTACAGTCTAGCTGGTCAAAAGTACTTTGCCTACTACACAAAATGCCGATGCCACGGGACAAACCCAACAGGTGGAATCGCTTCCTATAAATGATCATAGACCCCTACTTCCACTCCTAGTTTTCATGATATTAACAGTGTCTACTGAATATGAAATATGAAAGTTAATTACAGTAATAATCAGTATTTTTTGCTAATATTCTACCGGGTGTACCAAAATGTGTAGTTCAGAAATACCGAAGAACCTGGTACCATACAACATGACAGAGTCTTTCTTTCTTTTCTCTCTCTCTCTCTCTCTCTCTTTCTTTTTTAAGGAAAACAACATTCCAAAATTCAAAACAAATGTTCAAATGTTTGTAGAACTTATGGGACTTAACTACGGGGTCATCAGTCCCTAAGCTTACAAACTACTTATGAACTAGCTAAGACTAAGGACGGCACAACTATCCATGCCCGAGGGGGGATTCGAACCCCCCGACCGTAGTGGCCGTGAAGACCGTGACTGGAGCGCCTCAGTCCCCTCGGCCGGCAATTCAAAACAAAACTCGTAAAACTTTCCATTACACACACACACACACACACACACACACACACACACACATTTCCTTCGTCACAGTGCTTTGACAAGCAATTGTCATTGTGAATGATCAAAGTTTCAAGTGATTAGTGTTTTCAAATTAAAACATGAGGGACAGGTAAGTTGATTGTATTGTAAAAAGGGCTCACTTGAAGACAGGGATACCGCCCATAAGCTTTGACTCGTGACGTCATTGCACTGTAGTAGTTTTGAGGTGCGTGTGTGTTTGTAGAAGGTGTGAGTGAGTTAACTTTCTTTGTTCAAAATAAACTATGAGTGGTCATTACAATATTTCCATTTGCTTGTATTAGGTCCACTTCTTCCATTTGACAAATAACTATTCAATATTAATTAATAAGAATAAAATAAAATTTGTTTTTTCCAAATATGCATTCAGTTACCTTTCAAGCGACAATTCATTTTGGTCGATATAACATTCAACAGAATACTGCAACGACTTATCCAAGAGCTCTTCTGTTGAAGCACAACTCAGAAATTTGTTAAACACGGATTTCGACAGCTCAGAATCCAGTATTTCCGCATACTTCCCATGTCTGAGAAATACAATTATATCGCTGCATGCACCTGCCGCAAATAAAGATACCATATATTCTTTAAATCAAAAAGTATAAATTGACAAGTATAACAAGTGATAATAACAAATGTGAAGAACGTAACACCAAGTGATTTTGGTGCAAAAAATATGGTAAATGAGTCAAAGAGAGGCAATTTGCGGAATCAAGCTAGTACTTATCATAATATGCCGCTGACAAATTGTCGCTACACAACACAACGTGTGAAAATGCAAAATTAATCATAAACACCTTCTTCAACAGGAAATGATTTCTGAAATCCAGTGGCTATGTATTCTTCTAATGCTTTCACGTGTGCGTCACGCAATTTCGGCATCGTGATCAATCTCCAATAATTTTTTTTAAAGAGACTGAATGCCGCACATCACTTGACCATATAATGCAAGGTACACGACAACAAAACAACACATGCAACGCACTGTAGTGTGTACACTGTGTACAATACAATTGTGCTATCTTCACGACTTTATATTTGGGATTTCATCTGTGTATTATGGGTATTAACTGTGGAAGAAAAAACGAAGAGCGTAGAGCGCAAGGCTTGGGATAGCCTTCTAGGCTTCTACTCACACAAGCTGAAGCACACGTTTCGTCTGATGTAAATAAGTTCTGTCAAGTACGATTCAATTCACGAGAATATGACTTGTATATATTATTAATCAGTGATTAAGACACCTGTCCATGTAATGTTAGGCGGAAATTTTCGTATTGACTAGTGGTGCTGGTGTTTATAATAAAATAAAAAAGATAATAATTTAGTGTTTATAGGGTATACTGCTACTGTATTAAATACTGGGAAAAAAACCAAGCTGTCAATGGATCAAAAAGATGAAGACTGTGTATCAGACACTCAGCAGTGGATGAATAAAGCATTTGAACTTGCGGAATTGGCCCTTAAGGATGGCGAAGTACCTGTCGGTTGTGTGTTTGTTTGTAGAAATCATGTTATAGCCCATGGTGCAAACACAGTTAATGAAACAAAAAATGCAACAAGACACGCAGAGATGAACTGTATAGATATGGTAATGCGTTTTTGTAAACTAGTCGACATAGATTGGAGAAAAGTGTTCCCTGAAATTGAGGTTTGTACGCTATTTACGTTTTGTTTTTAAGTCTCCTAATGCGTACTTCGTGTAACGTTTGTCGTTCTTTTGACTTTTTGAGAATGTCATTTATATAATTATATTTTTTGCTATTAATAAAAAGAATAAGGCAATATTTCCTTTTCTATTTTAATGTACGTCCATAATATTTTATCCAGAGTTTTAATTATGCAGGCTTACATGTGTCTGTTCAGTATAGCAGAATAGTTTACTTTTAAAACGTAATTTACAATCCTGTTTTATAATTTAAATTGTTATCTGCATGACGGCTGATTGGTAGGTATTATGTTACTGTAGCTACAGGTTTTAGATGTTACGGTAGTTTGTCTGCATCTCATAACGGATTTGGATCATTTCAGTAAGTGAAGTAACAGAGACACCAATTGTTAAACAATTGTACAGGCTTTGTTAAGAAAAGTAAAGTTGCAAAAAAATTCTCTTGGTCTACACACTATATTTTTAATATACTGTACAAATTTAAACAAATACTGTGTACTCATAGTGGTTAAATTTTACTTATGGGTCAATTGAAGACCGGGATACCATCCCAGTGGCCTTGCCTGATAATGTTGGCAATAATGACAATGTCATTAGCCAATCACATGGCAACAAATGTTTTGCCTTGAAATATTTTTCTGAGGGCAATTACTTTTACTGAGTGGACGAGGGTACATACAACGATCTGTCAACCATAGATCAGGAACAGCATTATTTATTTACTTTTGGTCTGTACGAAAAACAGTCTAATATCCTGGTTAAGATATTCTGCTAATTTCCTAGGAGCCGTGTACATCGAAGGAAATGGCATTGCAATTGATGTATATTGAACCTTCTATTCTTGCTCCACATTTGATATGATGAGAAACATGAATCAGTAGATTTAAAGTGTATTTTTGATTGCCTTGAATTCTTGATATTTTCTTGTATGTCTGTGGTAGGGTATTCAGTTTTAAGTGTGATTTGATGTCGCTCACATGGAATGAGTTAATTCCTCAACTATGTGACAGAGAGAACTGCACGAAGTTCTGTTGCGGATATGGGTTATTGCCCAATAAACAACCAAAGAAATGTGTCGACTGTGGTAAAGAGGAATTTGTGACATTAGCACAGAGTAACTATATAGTGAGGAAGGCTCCCTCCCCCCCCCCCCCACCCAACCACTGTCCTACGCTTTCCTCATAGTTCCATAAGGTGCTAACAGATGTCAGGCAGTTCCCCAGCTTAGTACCGGTAGACCACACTAGAGGCACTTATGAGGATGTCTCTTGAGGGTAGTGTGGAGGGGAGGCTGAGGGTGTCGGGTGTGCTGGTGTTTGAGGGGGAGTGGTGGTGGGGACAGCCGCTACCTGTCACCTGCTCTGGCTGCCGGCTGGCCAGTTTTAAAGGGCTGTTTCTGACCCCAGCACCATCATGGGACATCTTACAGAACTGCTGAACCCTACCCTCCCCCCCCCCCCCCTCCCAGCACCCCTGCATGTGTGACCGCGCCCTTACAGATATTTCCCGTCGGTATATCGGTCTGTGACATTAGTAAAGAGCTCGGACCATATTCATTTTCAGTGGCAGCTGATGTGTAAAAAATATAGGAAGAGAAAAGAGTATTACCATAAAGACTGGTTCGAGAATTAAAGACTAAGTATCCAACAAAGTATTTTGGTTGTCGCATGTTGGATTAGAAATTATACTGTACAAGAGACAGTTTTGCAATCGAGAGTGAATGTCAACACAGTTGTGGATTACTTTAATTTCTGCCGAGAAGTGTGTTATGTTATCGTGAGCAACAGTATTCCCATAGGAGGAGGAGGCAAAGTTATTGAGATTGAGAAAAGACACACTGTAATTTGAAAATACTGGAACCAACACTTATTAAAAAGTGAAGCAGAACAGGTATGGGTGATTGGTGGAATAGTCAAAAAGGTGTTTCGTTGTAAGTGTGCAATCAAGAGGAAACGATACATTAGTTCCTCTCATACAAGATTTTCTGTTATCCGGTACTAAAGTGATAACCAATGGCTGGCAGTCTTATAACTCTCTGAAGGACGAGGGTTTTGAGCAAAAATTCGTAAATCATTCTTTGGAATTTGTGTCATCTGAGGGGACCCCTCAATACAGCCTCAAAACATAGAAAGATTATGGATATCATTGAAATCTACAGTGAAAAAAGAAGGGAGGCGAGCAGATGTTTTGTTTGTGTCTCAGTTCCCGTACTTTCATAACTTAAAAATAAGTAGAATACGAGGGTAAGTCAATTTTTTTTTTTTTTTTTTTTTTTTTTTTTTTTTTTTTTTTTGAAACTCCATCTCCAGTTGCATTTATTGATGCTGGAGTTTCATTAAAAATTTGAACCACAGTTGCGGAAACAGCAAGCATCCAGTGATGGAGAAACTAATAAGTCAATTATTATCCGCAAAGTAGTTATAAAATTTTATTGTAATAAAATACGAAACTTGCTTGCCCGCGAAAGGCAAAGGTCCCAGGTCGAGTCCCGATACCGGCACACAATTTTAATCTGCCAGGAAGTTTCGTTACAGAAGTTGTTTAAAATTATGAGTTTACGATTGGAGTGGTTCAAATTCCAATTTTCAGGTTTAAATAACAAATCAGTGTCTTTTTTTTTTTTTTTTCCTCATTGACAAAACCTTTTGAGTCCGGTTGTGTGATGTCATCAACAAAAATAAACTGGTTATGAGCAATACCTTCTAGCACATTGTCGTGGAAATCACCAGTAATGGCAGTAACTTCCACGAACTCGAAAACTGTGTAATATGGCATGTGGGATGAATCCATAAAGGCGTGCCATTGTGGAATCGAACAGCAACCAATGAAAATGCGTCATGTCAGTTGACTAATAACTGCGCCCCTACAGGAAAAAACCGTGAAGTGTGTGGGCAATAATAAACAACGTTCATCATATATTGCAGTTCGTTAATCTGTGTTCAGAAGTTGTTGATATGTTGGTTTTTATTTTACTGCATCATATCTACTACTGCAGTGGCTTCGTGTGTGTGATGTGCTGTGCCGAAGTGTGTACAATTGAAATTTTAAGAGCTCCACTGTCACTTCATATTCTGTCTCTCCCAGTGCTGGAACTTTCATGAATGTGTCAAAAAATAGGGAAAATGATTTCATTTGGCTTAGTAACATGCTGGAAAAAGAGAATGCAGATGGAGACGTCAAAATTGGACCTGTTCTTTAACTTTCTTAACCTGCACACTTATTGATATGTCTTACCTGATTATTTTATGCTATCTTGTGTTTCTGTGCAATTCTTAATGAGTAGATTCTTATGCATAAATGTGGAAATCATGTAATCTAAGTTGTTCAGTTCTGAGGAAGAAAATAACTGGTAATTAAGTTTTGCTCTCCTCCCCCCCCCCTCCACCCACACACATTACTACTATACACAACAGAATTCTGTAATATGCTGCTCCTACCTTAGTTGAAACCTTACATACACAGTTTTCAATGTTTCCTTATTCACTTCTCCTTGGACCCCTTCTTACCCCTCTCCTTCCCCCCTGATACACATTAGGTTGCATTACTATTTGCCATACTCAAAAGTTGGAACCTCTGTACTCAGCTCTGGGTTTTGATCACATTTTGACTGTGGCCATTCATTCTGACGGGTTTAACAGATGGCCTTTCCTCTTATGTGGATTGGAATGAGAGGTGCCGGATGGGTGTATTAAGCAGGTCTTGCATCAGGGCCTTCCATGGGGATATGATCTCTTTCGTAAGAGGTGGGGGCTGGCGTGTAGATGTACTAGGATATTGAGGAGGTTGGGTGGAGAATGGAACACCATTCTAGGAGGGACAGGAAGGACCTTGGATACGTTGTCTCTGATTTTGAGGCACAATGGTAATCAAACCCTTGACAAGGCCAATATGGGTTGGTATTGAGTGACGCTAGGGGAACCTTTTGTGTTTTGATATTAGGGGTAGCGAGTGGGTTAGTGGTGTTTGGGTATATTGTGG
Organism: Locusta migratoria; assembly: GCA_026315105.1. NCBI lineage: Eukaryota > Metazoa > Arthropoda > Insecta > Orthoptera > Acrididae > Locusta > Locusta migratoria. The sequence goes on along the minus strand of CM048753.1, from coordinate 9,943,847 downwards.
TCTTAAGTCCGCAGACTGGTTTGATGCAGCTTTCCAAGCTACCCTGCCCTGTGCAAGCCTCTTCATCTTAGAATAAGAATGGGAACCTACATCCTTTTGAATCTGCTTACTGTACTTGTCCCTTGGTCTCACTCTACAATTTTAATCTTCCCACACTTCCTTCTAATGCTAAGGTCCTACCAGTGTGTCCCTTCTCCTAGTCAAGATTGCCAGAATCTCCTTTTCTCCCCAATTCTGTTGAGCAACTCCTCATTAGTTATGCAATCTACCCATCTAATCGTCATCATTCGTCAATAGTGCCATGCAAATAGACAGTTTGTTGCTGGTCATTCGCATGAACGGTCACAGGCAGACAGTGTTTGTTGGTAATGAGGATCACCCTGTGGCTAAACATGCCTTGGTGCACAGCCAGCACATCTTGGCGCAGTGTTACAATGTCCGGGTTATCTGGATACTTCCCACCGACACCAGTCTTTCAGAACTCCGGAGATGGGAACTTGCCCTTCAGCATATTCTCTCTTCCCGTTGCCCACCTGGTCTCGACCTCTGCTAAATTCAAATTCCCGCCCACCATCTTTGCCTCGGTTATCTGGACAGAGCCTCTGCCTCAAGTGGTGTCTCTGTCCAACTTCTTTGCTTTCTACAATATGTCTGCCTAGGTGTGTTTGCGTGTGTATATTTGTGGGTGGGTGTGTATTTGTTTACCTTCCTTTTTTCCCCTCAAGGTAAGTCTTTCCTCTCCCGGGATTGGAATGACTCCTTACCCACTCCCTTAAATCCCTCATTATTTCCTTTTACCTCTCCTTCCTTACTCTGCCTGAAGAAGCAGGCTTGTTTTCATTTCTGCTTTTTTTTTTGTGTGTGTCTATCGACGAGCCTGTGCTTTGGGTAAGTCAAACAATCTTTATTTTTATACATACTTTTCCCACTAGGAAAGCCTACTTCTATAATATATTTGTTCTTTTCTAAATTACAAATAAAAATTATCCTATAAAAAATTGAATACTCTGTTTCCTTCATCCCTCTTCCCACCACTTCAACCCTTCTGCCAGAAGAAGGCGTTGCTGGATCTGATCGGTTATACATCAGTCTTGCCGCTTCTTGGTGAAGAAATTTTGTTATCTTTCAGGTTGTATTATGCTGTCAAAATTGATTAAATCAGTTTAATATTCCAATAGGTTTTTGTGACTGTGGAACCTTGCATCATGTGCTGCAGTGCACTGTCCAGCCTGCACATTAAACGAGTGACGTACGGTTGTGACAATTTTCGTTTTGGCGGTTGCGGGTCTATCGTCAGTGTGCCGCAGCTGACAGACACTCCACTGGTTACGGTGTCCGGAGTGCAGAAAGACCGGGCCATTGCACTACTGAAACAGTTTTATCAGGGCAGCAATCCTAATGCCCCACCTTCCAAGATCGCAAAAAAGGAGGCCCGATTAGAAAGGAGGGCCATTAGAGAAAAACAGGTGAGAAGTCTTCTCTTTATACTTACAGCAGTTCATTGTGAAAAACTTTTGCAGTTTTAATTGTCAATTTAAAAACGTCCAAATTTGAGAACATGAGCAGTCATAGCACTTTTCCTGTACTAATATTCCTTTTCGTGACACAGCGGGAGGATAGTCTCAGGTACCACTGAAGAGATGAAGGGGCGGGAGAGAACCTCAGTTGTTTTTTTTTTCAAGGTCATAATAAAAAGCTTTGTAGCTGCCCCTTATACAGGTGCATTTTGTGAGGAAGTAAAACAATTGTATGATGTACTGTACCATATGAAAGGAAAAAATAGCACAGTCTGTGAACAACTCAACTAAAATATTCCCTTTTGAATTATTGTTGCTCAGTATAAACAAAGAAACCAAAATGTACCAACTATGAATTGAAATAATTGTACATAGGTAGATATTTTAACACGTTGACTGCCGCGATGTCGTAAGAGGTGCGCCAAAGCCGCCTGCTGTGGCTGCCACATGGCACCCGACATGTTAAAGAGGCAAACTGGCAATACACAAGTTAACACAGAAAGAAAATAAAATTGATGTTTTCACAATGTAAAAAGCAAAGAAATAGGTACTGGTACTAAGAAAGACAAGTAAGTTCCAAAACTGAGGATTATTGTTTTAGTTCTGTGGACACCAAACTCCAAAATGAAATTTATACAGTATTGTTGTTTGTTCCTACTCTTGTCATTTCTCAGAATACGAGGGCTGAACCGGAGGTTTTCTGACACACTTTCAGATGTTATTCACAGATACCGTCAGAATATTTTGCTTTAAGATTGTGACAGTCTCTAGTGGCACATTACAGAGTTATTCCAATTTCATTGTGGTATGTCAATCTAGTCAGCTTTGTATCTATACTCCAGTTCAAATTGTGCACAACCATCCATATGTCAATAGTATGGTACTTACGTACATCTCATTCATGGTGTGGGCTAAATGCGCCGTTTATTAGGCTTTGGTTGAGACTCATGTAGTCCTATTAAAATTACTTGCTAACTGACAATGCATCTTCTGGAGCTGCTTTCCTCCAATCAGAGCACTAAAGTCACACCTGAACCATTTTGCCATTGCCAACCCCCTCAGGGGATCAGCATTAATTTGCTGAGTACGAGCTTGGTGAACCCGGGGTCCTGAGCTAGGGACTGTGTCGCTCCAACAATCTGCTACACCGTAAGCCCTGTGTGTGCCTCAGTGACCACGGTACAGCATGAAGGTTGAACGTTGTACATTGCAGAGCCCAGGGATCTCGGCTTAATCACCCACATTGTGAGGACAGTACATACCTCAATTTAAAAAAAAAAAAAATAAATAAATAAAATAACTCAGTCTCAAGGTGTGCTACGTGTCAAGGAGATGCATGGCTGTTGAGGTTCAACAGGCGTTAGTGAGCAAGCTCTGGGGAACCTGCCGCACTTCAGTTATGGTAGGCTTATCCAGGCAAGCGGGGCTCTGGCTGTGGGAACTTTTATTCCCCTAGCTGCTTGTGGGACTACCAAGATTAGATCACGAAACTTTGGTGGACATATAACTACCATCTCTAAGAGAGATAGAGACGATTAAAATGCGGCAGAATATGATCCCCAAACATTCTCTTCCCTGGCCACACTGTGGGAGGAATGTCGGGCCAGAAATCAGGGTGAGGCCTATGCCCCTAAATATCTGATGGGGAATCTTCAAAGATGACAAAGCCCTTGTTCTTAGTTGACAACTGGGAGGAGACAAGTTCGGTGAGGTGGAAAGGATGTCAAAATTGCACTCTGGGTCAGCCTTAATAATGACGTCATCCCAAATGCCCAGGTATTGCTTGCCTGTGACAAGCTGGGCAATGTTTCTGTGACTATAACACCACACAAGACCATAAATATGGTCCAGGGGATAATTATTCCATAAATACCTTTCGCTGCAGTCAGATAATGAAGTGTGTGCCAACCTAGAATGGTGGGGAGTACATTTTATGCGGGAAGTTTATAGGGGTCTGAAGGACAACAGGGTTGGCACCAGTGCCTTCATCTTGGCTTTCGAGGGAGGGTGATTCATTGCCTGAGAAAGTCGAGATGATGATCTACCAGTGCGATGTAAAGCCCTACGTTCCTCCATCTATGCACTGCTTCAAGTGCTGGAGGTTTGGGCATATGTCCTCCCAATGTGATGCCAACACTACATGTCAAGAGTGTGGACTTGCAGTCGATCCAAATGTTCCTTGCACCCCTCCTCCAGTATGTGTTAACTGTGGCCAGAATCGCTCCCCTTGCTCACCTGCCTGCACGGTTCTGCACCAAGAATGGAAAATTATAGAATACAAGGCCCAGGATCAGTTGAACCACTCAGAGGTAAAGTGCAAATTTCAGAAGCTCCACCCTGTGAGCATGGTTGCCTCTTATGACATAGCAGCCCCACCATCGTCATTTACAGCACCTGTGTCACAGTGTGCACAATTAACACCAGTGGGCTCCCAGGCCTGATCGACTATCCCTGCCCCCTTGACAGTTGGGGGCACCTCCTCTTCGGTTGCTCCCAGCCTCTTCACCTTGGGAGCGATGCCCCAGAAACTCCAGGAACATCAGTCCCCACCCCCTAGCAGGAGAAGCAACAGCCTACCCTGGCTCCTCTCACTCTGAATGGGTCCATCGGGACGCTCCCTTCCGAGGCCTCTCAGAGTGCCATGGAGGATCCTTGGCAACTAATGGATCTGCCTGATGCTAGTCGCAGGGTTTCTCAGTCGTTATCAGGCCCAGAAGCCCTCTCAGGGAAGGCCTCCCAGCCCTTAAAACCAAAGGGCCAAGAAGAAGAAACAAGAGAAGATGGAATCTACGGTGGATGCAAAGCCGCAGCCACCCACATCCTCTGCTTCAGAGGATGAGGTCGAGATCCTTGCATCCCCTGAAGATCTCACTCTAAAGGAATCGCCAGAACATATGGTCTGTGATTCGGTAGTTTCTGAGCAGATGTTAGCAGACATTCCAATCTGTTTCTTTTAATTATCATTGCGTTACAGCGTGGAGAAAATGTAATTTGCCAGTGGAATTGTGGCAGCTGCCCCTCCCCCTCCCTCCACCTGGCTGAGCTACGATACCTGGTTTCCAGCAATGTGGACCTCTGCCTTTCGTGGCTACAGAGGCTATTATTGTAATCACAGTGCGTATAACAGTCACTGGTGGTGTGTGTGTGTGTGTGTGTGTGTGTGTGTGTGTGTGTGTGTGTGTGTGTGTGTGTGTCCTCACTTCTGTTTATAGTGAACCTGTGCCCCTTCAAAAATCATTAGAATCAGTGGCTGTCAGAGTGAGGACAACAATGGAGATTAGTCTATAGTCTCTACCTCCCTCCAGATGGTGATGTCTCCCAGAACGTTTTGGCTGTGCTTATTTCAACTCCCCCACCTTTCCTACTACTAGGTGACTTTAATACCCACAGTCCCCGATTTCTGGCCGTGGCAGAGTTGTCGAGAACCTGCTATCTCAACTCGACCTCTGTCACTTAAATACTGGTGCTCGCAGGGCCTTCCACCATTTGTCCGCTGGGGAGCCCGTGACGATTTATGTGGCAGTGATCATTTCCCAATATTCCTGTCACTCCCTCAGCATTAGTCCCCAGGACGCCCACCAAGGTGGGGTCTAAATAGGGCTAACTGGATAGGCTACACTTCTGCTGCCACCGTTGGCCCTCCCCACTCTACAACATCGATGTCGTGGTCGAGACCACAGGATCCATTGTTTTAGCTGCAGAAGCTACAATTCCTCATTCATTGGGGTGCCCACAGTGTAAGACAGTGCCATGGCAGTCGCCGAATGTCGCTGAGACCATTAAAGACAGCAGGCAGGCCTTACACTGATTCCCTCTCTGGAGCATCTCATCAGTTTTAAACAGCTCCACATGCGTTTTCATCAGTTAATTAAAAGACGGAAACAGGAGTGTTGGTAAAGGTACATCTCCACCATAGGATCAGGTACCTCTGTTTCACAGGTATGGAGCAAAATAAGACGCCTAAAGGGATACCACACATCAGCAGGTATGCCTGGGATTTCCACGAATGGAGCTATATGTATGGACCCAGCCACACTTGCAGAGATGTTTGCTGAGCATTACACTCACACCTCTGCTTCTCAGAATTACCCACTGGCCTTCTGTACATTAAAGGAGTGGGTAGAACTCCGGTAACTCTCCTTCACCACCCGGCGCTCTAAGCCATATAACGCTCCATTCAGTGAGTGGGAGTTCCTCAATGCTCTTGCACAATGTCCCAACACAGCCCCCGGGCCTGATAGCATTCATAGTCAAATACTGAAACACCTCTCAGTGGAGAGCATGCGTCATCTTCCTGCTCTCTTTAACTGCATCTGGTGCGACAGTGCTTTCCTGTCGCAATGGTGGGAGAGTACATCTACATCTACATACATACTCCGCAATTCACTGTAAGGTGCGTGGCGGAGGGTACACTGTACCACTACTAGGCATTTCTTTTTCTATTCCACTCCAAAATTGAATGAGGAAAAAAAGAATGCCTATATGCATCCGTACGAGCCCTAATTTCTCTTATCTTGTCTTTGTGATCTTTACACGAAATGTAAGTAGGCGGCAGCAAGATCGTACTACACTCAGCTTCAAATTCCGGCCCTCTAACTTTACTCAACAGAAATTCACGAAAAGAACGTCGTCATTCTTCCAGCGATCCCCAATTGAGTTGCCGGAGCATTTCCGTGACACTCGCGCATTGGTCGAACCTACCGGTAACAAATCTAGCTGCTCGTCTCTGAACCGCCTCTGTGTCTTCCTTTAAACTGATCTGCTGCGGGTCCCAAACACTTGAGCAATACTTGAGTGGTCATACAAGCGTTTTATAGGCAGTCTCTTTTACAGGTGAAGTACATCTTCCCAAAATTCTCCCAATAAACCAAAGTTGGCTGTCCGCCCTACTCACAACTGTCCTTACATGCTCGTTCCATTTCATATCGCTCTGAAATGTTACGCCTAGATATTTGAATGACGCGACAGCATCAAGAAGCTCACTACTAATGCTGTATTCGAACATTATGCGATTGTTTTTTCTCCTCATGTGCATCACCTTACATTTTTCCACATTGAGAGCTAGCTGCCAATCTTCGCACCAACTAGAAATTTTGTCTAAGTCATCCTGTTTGCTATTACAGTCAGTTATAGACGACACCCTCCCATACACCACAGCATCATCAGCAAACAGCCGCATATTACAACTTACTCTGTCCATCAGATCATTTATATAGATAGAAAATAATAGCGGTCCTATCACACTCCCCTGAGGCACGCCTGACGATGTACTAGTCTCTGATGAACACTCGTCGTCGAGAACAACGTACTGCATTCTATTACTTAGGAAGTCTTCCAGCCAGTCACAAATCTGTGAACCTATTCCATAAGCTCGTATCTTCGTTAGCAGTCTGCAGTGTGGCACCGCGTCGAACGCCTTTTTGAAGTCGAGAAAAACACAATCTGTCTGTTGCCCTTCGTCCACGGCTCGCAATTTGTCATGTGAGTATCGTCGTTCCAGTGCTTAAACCTGCCAAAAACCTGTTTTACATGGATAGTTGATGGTCCATCAGCCTTACCAACATTCCCTGTAAACTGTTGGAATGCATGTTCAGTTGGCGTATGATTTGGATCTTCGAGAATCGGGGCTTACTGGGTCCAAGCCATGGTAGTTTCCGTCGAGGTCGCTCTACCACCAATAATCTGGTGTACTTTGAGTCCGCAATCTGCATAGCCTTTTCCAGGCACCACCACCTTGTTGACACCTTTTTCGACATGCACAGAGCATATGACACTGACCTGCTGACGTCACATACTCACCACATTAGATGACTGGGGTCTCCGGGGCTCACTCCCAATTTTTGTACAGAACTTTTTAGCTGTCTATACCTTTCATGTTCAAGTTGGTGCCTCCTGTAGCATCTCCCATGTGCAGGAAAATGGGGTTCCTCAAGGCTCTGTTTTGAGCATTCCCTTATTTTTAGTGGCCATTAAAGGCTTAGCGACAGCAGTTGGGTCATCTATGCTGAAGACTTCTGTATGTCTTTTAGTTCCTCCAGCTCCCAAGTTGCTGAACACAGATTGCAGGGAGCCATTCGGAAGGCGCAGTCCTGATGCTTGACCGTGGCTTCCAGTTTTCTGCCGCCAAGACAAGTGTCGAGCACTTCTGTCAGCATCGGACTGTTCACCCTCGCCCCTATCTATGTGACCACCAACTTGACATAGTGGAAACCCACAGGTTTATAGAGCAGTTATTTGATGCCCAGCTGAATGGCTTCCCCACATTTGTCAGCTGAATCGGAATTGCCGGTGTCGTGTCAACGTTCTTTGCCACCTGGGCCATACTGCCAGGGGTGCTGATGACTCCACACAGTTGCGGCTGTACAAAACTCTGGTGAAGTCCTGTTTCAATTTTGGGTGCCTTGCCTATGGGTCTGCATCATAAAACATCAAAAGCATTATCCTTTGATAAGAAGTGGTCACTAAATTAACAATAATATTGGCAAATAAGTGTGTTTTAAAAAGTTTTTAGTTGTGATGATCTGAGAAATAAAATATCCAAAGATGGCTGTTTAACTGCAAACTGGCTATCTAAATAAAAGTTAGCAGTGATACTGCTGTTATCTTTAATAAAGAGACAAAAATGCTTTCCAATGTTTACAGAATCTTTGTCACGGTATTTCTTATGTAATGTCAATACCAAAGATTCTTTGTGTGCTGATAGTATTTTTCTAATATTTTGTTTCCTACACACTAGTATCTACTGGTTACCACAGTTCTCTCTTTGTGGTGGCATAATAGGCTGAAGACTGATACAAAATATTAGTATAGTTATATAGAAAGGAAGGCAACGGCATACCACCTCCAAACAGGACCATGTCTAGTAAAGCACTGTGGTGTTCAAACCAATCTTCAGATTGTTGACTGCTTTACGTTTTTTTTTTTTTTTTTTTTTTTTTTATATATAGAAATATGTAGTTAGATTTTAACATTAAACATTTCAGTACAATTTAAACTAGTAAGTTTTAAATGCATTGTTTATACTGAAGAACGAGAATTCAGAAAAGATTCTTTTAATAGTCATTTACAGTGTTTCATTTTATTTCTGTGTATTGTGCTGCATCACTTCAATGTAATATCCCTCTATTTCTTACTAACTTAAAATAACTATAGGCCTATATATCCAGCAGTCATTTCAATGTCCTACAGCTATTCTGATCTGTTCACTTTCTCATATTCTAGGATTGCAAGGATATTCAATCCAACCCTGAAAATGCTGCAAATTGAGTGCCTGGTTCTGATCATTTGAACGATACTGAAGAAAGTAATCATATTGTGAGCTAATTTTCTGGAGGTACTTCTGATGTCAATTCTTGCATTTTGCTATATATGTATTTGTTTTAATAAAGTACATGAAAACATTTTCTCATAGCCTACTTCAGTGGCTTCATTGATCCTAACAAACTTCTCAGTGGCAAATGTTTGGTTAGGATGCTTGCACCTAAACAGAGTAGACACAATAACCTTCAGTAAAATGCTTCTGGACATGTGTAAAATGAAAAGCAAGGAAAACTAATACAATCTACAGGGAGTGATAAGCCAAGAACATCATGTGAAAATTTAAAAAAAAAATCGCACTGTCATGTTTTACTGACCACTTTAGATTTATGATTTTTTGCGGACAAAAATAATAAAAAGTTATGGAGAATACGATTACGACTCTACTATTGTGACAATATCTATTCACCCAACACTTAATATACTTTCTGGCCGTATTTTAACAAATGGCCAAAATTATTTGATATTTTAGTTTAGCTTTGAGACACACACTCTTTTTTTTAACTTTCGCCTATTTTAAACTATCTCCCTCTCCCATATTTTCCTTATCTATTTCTGTTAAAATATTATAATCCATCTTGCTTTGTTAATTTGTACTAAGTTTATTTTCTTTGACTGTACTGGATATGTATGACTATAGCTTGGAAGGATTGTAGCGTACATTTGGTGTTCAGAAATCAGTCATGTGATATCCCTTGCTCGGAACTCTCCTTTGCATACGCCATATTTTGCTTTGTGTATTTGATGATTTTCTTATTATAGCTTAAGCTTAAGTTATATGGTTTACCTAAGTTACATAAAGATCTGATTCCTGTAATGCCAATAGTGTCATTTTCTGTTCCTTGTTACTTACTAGCAAGAGAGCTAAATTACATAATTAAAAAGAAAACAAGTTTTAAACTAAAATTTGGAATCAAAAATTCGATAGCTCTTGTTGACAAAATTAAAAACATACAGGTCCCACCTAATTCTAAACTAGTATCATTTGATGTCACCAGTTTGTTTACAAATATTTCCACTGATGAAAGTATAGGCATCATTACTGATCTTTATGCAAAGTAAACCCTGTTGAATCACATGGCATAGTCACTGCTACAGAAGCATGTGTAAAGCAAAATTACTTCCAGTTTGAAAATAAATACTACAACCAGTCTGATGGCCTAGCTATGGGTTCTCCACTTAGTCCCATTCTATCTGAGATCTTCATGCATCATTTTGAGCATATTTTCTTACAGAAGGAATCACTGAGGTGCAAAATTGGGTACTGGTTCAAGTATGTGCATGATGTGCTGTGTTTATGGACTGGTACCACCAGACAATTGGATACCTTTTTACAACATTTAAATTCCCAACACAAGAAAATTAAGTTCACTATGGAACTAGGAGGATCTTCTATAAACTTTTTGGACATTACTATTGATATCAGCACAAAGAAACACTTATTCAGTATTTTCAGAAAATCCACAATAACATATGCAGTTATTCCTGCTAGTTCCCAGCATCCACACAGCCATAAACATGCAGCTTTCCACTCCATGGTCCATCGCCTCATATCTGTTCCATAATCTAATTCTGCATTTCAAACAGAATTGCAATCAATCAAACATATAGCATCCAGTAATGGCTATAAACCCTGCCCTGATTGACAGTATACTGAATAAAAAGAAAATGAGAAAAATTAGAACACTTTTATATGCTAGTCAGCAAGAACAAGACAGTAATCAGAAAAACTAGTGTGTCATGCCATATTTAGGCAAAATTTCAGAGCACATTGGTAAAAAGTTACAATCTTGAAATAACAGGCCTGCATTTTATAACACACACAACATTTCAAAGTATTTATTCGATAGTAAGAACAAAATTAAACCCCTATCACAGAGTGGTGTGTACAAGTTCATGTGCAAACATTGAGGGAAAGTGTTGGTCAGTCTAGCAGGACTGTAGCTATTAGATTGTCAGAACACGAGAGAAGTTGGAGGTTAAAAATGACAGATCCAACCTTTGCTGAACATCTGCTCTCAGAGAAAACCATGATTACGATGTACACTGTGAAATCGTACATCCCCTGAAGAAAAGCAGAAAGATGAGACTACTGGAAATCAATAAACATTTGGCTCAGGATGCCAGTTTAGTATTAAATGATCAGATCTAGTTCCCCTTTACACCACTACTGAAATGAGTTTTATATTCAACAAAAAAATAATCATGTCAGTTTTGATCCTTGACACATACTTATTATGTTTTTATATAAATGGTAATAACTTTCATAATTATGTACTCGTAATGAACTTTCTTGTGAAATATTGATTGTCTGTGATAATGTCTTTGTAAATTGTAACATGTTTGTAAAATCTTTGAAAACATGTATACTACAGTCAGTTGTCACCTGATGATGGCCTAACAAGATAAAAGCCGGTTTGTGACGAATAAATAAGTTTTGCAGAACATCGGGAAGTTGTTCCTTTTTGATATTATCATGTTCTGTCAAGCATTAATGGAAAAATCAATTAAAAAATATTTTCAATTCAAACTTATGTTTCTTTTATTTTTATTTATTTATTTTTTAATAATACCCCATATTTCGGAACCAAGTTTTAAACTGTAAGACATACCCAGGGGCAGATATAGTCTCTGACCATAACTTGTTGGTCATGAACTGTAGGCTAAAAGTGAAGAAACTGGAAAAAGGTAGGAAAATAAGGCGATCTGGACCTGGATAAATTGAAGGAACCTGAAGTTCTAGAGAATTTCAGAAGGAGCTTTAGGCAAGAATTGACAGAAACAGGAGTAAATAAAACAGTAGAAGATGAATGGGTAGCATTGAGAGATGAAATAGTGAAGACAGAAGAGGACAAAATAGTTTGAAATGCAAGACCTAAAACAAATCCTTGGATATCACAAGAAATACTAAATTTAATCGATGAAAGGAGAAAATATAAAAATGCAGTAAATAAAACAGACAAAATGGAGTACAGACGACTAAGAAATGAAATTGACAAAGTGTAAAATAGCTAAGCAGGAGTGGCTAGAAGGCAAATGCAAGACAGTAGAACGTATAAATAGGGGGAAAGTAGATACTGCCTACAGGAAAATAAGAGAGACATTTGAAGACAAGAAAAGCAGCTGTATGAATATAAAGCACTTAGATGGAAAACCAGTTCTCAGCAAAACAGGGAAAGCTGAAAAATGGAAAGAGTATATAGAGGGGCTGTACAAAGGAAATGAACGTACAGACAATATTGTAATAAGGGAAGAGGAAATAGATGAAGATGAAATAGGAGATACTATACTGAGAGAAGAATTTTACAGAGCCCTGAAAGACCTAAGTCGAAACAAGGCCCCTGGAGTGGATGACATTCCCTCAGAACTACTGAAGTCTCTGGGAGAACCAGCCATGATAAAACTATTACACCTGGTGCGTAAGGTGTATGAGACAGGTGGCATACCATCGTGCTTTAAGAAAAATGTAATAATCCCCATTCCAAAGAAAGCAGGTGCGAAAATTACAGAACCATCAGTTTAATATATCATGGTTGCAACATTTTAAAACGAATTATTTACAGAAGGATGGAAAAGCTGCTAGAAACTGACCTCGGGGATGATCAGTTTGGATTCAGAGGCGCTATGAAGAACATTTATCTAAAATGGATGGCATTGCTTTGAGTGCAGTAAAATTGTATGATGACAAGTGCTCATCCAACATCAGTAGTGGAGAAATGGGACCATACAAAGAAAGAAAAAAATGAATGTTGAATGCCCCAGTATTGTTCACTATTACAATCAGTGCACGAGTGGTTTCGATCTGTTGGACTCGATGATAGCATTGTATTGCATCAAGATTCGATGAAAGAAATGGTATTTGAGAATTGTATTTCACTGCCTGTTGTCAATGCTTGGCTACTATACAGAAAAGATTGAACAGAGTGTAATGTGAGAAAACTAGGTTAGCTCAGCTTATTGGACTTCAAAGCTACTGTTACTGCTTGTCTCTGCAAACAGAATGAGGATGGACAGAAAAAAAAGGGAAGATCTAGTAGTTCATCAATGGAAACAGCAATTCAGTTGAAGAAAATTGGGTCAGCAGCATCACTTTCTGAAAATAAGTGAGGAAGGGTGGAATGGGCCACTGGCTTCCATTTTCAGAAAAAAAAAAAAAAAAAGTTCGTTGCAAAGAACATGATGTAATGGTGCACCAAAAGTGTTTTGCACATAATGTAAAGTGCATCTTTGCTTCACACCATAGTCTAATTGATTTTTTGATTTCCATACTAAGTAGTTCATATTAGAAGCTAAAAATAACCAGAAAATTGCTGACATTAAAAATCAATGTTTAACTTTGTATTTTCTTTAGGCCTAAATTTTGTATTGCATATGTTTTTATCTGTAATTAATTATTCTCTCATTCTTTACTTCCAATTTTATCATAACATGCAGCTGCATTCTCGCCTTGAATTAGAAATACTAAATTATTTGTACAAGACTGAACAAAAAATGTAACTGCCCATTGTGACTTCAGAGTCAAAGAACTAATTAAAAACAAAAATCATGTGTGTTAAATGCATTAGTCTGTGCATATAACTTTTTTCCCCCTTTTTCTACAGGAAATATAGGGTTAAGATGAAGATGTATGGTTGTAGATGTCCTGAAGGAAGAAAATGGTGTTAAAATTTTATATATTAGCTCGACATACTTTCTCTCCCCCCCCCCCCCCCTCCTGAATGTTCATCCTTGTTGGACATCTTGATTCTTAATGAATTTACTAACCAAGTTTGAAGGTTTTCCTAGAAGAAAATCATTCCAAATGCACATTTCAGAGTACATATTTCTGGAGGGATTATAAGGACTGGACATTTGTGGCTGTATCAGGGGGGGGGGGGGGGGGAAACACAAAGTTTTCTGTAGTGTTTTATAAAACAAAAATATAACATTTCCAAAATTTCTGCAACAGCTCAGTGCTTAGCACCACCAGTTTTACATACATATAAAAAAAAATATTTTTTAGTGCTTACAAATTATTTGAGCAGCATTGAAAGCAGGTCTTTTAAACAAAAAAATGAGTATAAATATTATATAAATATTTCATCTGTTATACAAATCAAAAATTATAACCATTTATAAGCTTTGTACTCAACAACAACATTAATAAATATGCATCTATTCTGTACTTTGTGGCTGACTGTTGGGCTCATGAACTTCTGTATCAGATAGAGAAGATATATTCTGTCCACCATTTTGCACATTTCCATCACCATTCTGCTGCTGTGACTCGCTGCGAGATTTTATCTCAATCCTTATCACTTCAGAAGAACCGCCGGCTGCCCGTTCACTAGCAGAGTCGCTAGCTCCGTTGGCGGACGCACTGCTAGCTTCGTGTGCCAGTGAATTGCCTTCCACACTGCCACCCCTACTAGTGTGCAGCTCCACGTCACCCCTTTCGGCCTTGTCGCCAGACTCGGTGCAGCACTTCACCCTTTGTAGCCTCGGGTGAAAACACGAGTAATAGAGAATCATAAAACCTATGCCTATAATGAAAGGCACAATGCACCCTACCAGAAGTGGGTAGAAGTACCACTTGTCCTGCATCGCCATGTCGGCCGTCGCCCACGCCGTCACTGCCAGGATGTTTTCTGCGAAACACACCATGTAGTAGATGGTGTACCTAGTCCTATTGCGCCCGTCATTTGGTGTCACGTATGTAAAAATGTACACGAGGCCTAGTACAGAGCAGAAGAGTATCTCTGCAGCTTGTTGTTTTGCCACAGAAAACTTTCGCGACGAGCAGAAGTTGGTGCGTTCCCACAGTGAGAGCCAGCCGGTCATTATTAACCAGTGGACCCCACACGCCACAGCGGTCTCTGCAGGAAACATCGCCGAAGCCACGGAAATAGACAGGATTCTCGAAACTGAAACAAATTGATCAATATGTTGCATCAGCTGAAGGGCCACCCATCAAGTTTGGTGCAATAATAAAAACTTGATCTACTCAGCCACAGACTAAATCAACATGTATTCATCTTGGGGTTTGAAAGATCTTTAATTACCGTGTTTGCTTACAAATAAATTTGCTTTACAGGTTTTGTCCGCCTTGAGCAAACACAAATGTTTTTTAATTTTTCCCAGACATGTTTCGCTGGCGTTGCAGCATCATCAGTGGGATGTTTATTATCTGTCAGATTAACAGTAGAATGATTATTACTTTTTACATTAACAGTGAAAACTACAGATAATTGTGAGACTACTATACATAGTTTATTATTTTCATAGGTATGCTAGGCCTACCTTAATACCACATGTTGCTATGTTTGTGGTTTTTCCACTCACAAAATGTCTCTGATAGGTTTTGACAGTTTGTCATCTGCAAACCAAAACATGTGTATTTAATGAGGTGAATGGTTCAATTGTAAATATCGGGATTTTTACGAAAATACTGGGCGTAGTTTTTGTGTTTTGGTTTGATTTTATTGTAGCTACTGCTTCTATAACAAAATGTCTAAGTGTTTATAACAAGTTATTGTCACTTACTTTGGTGGATATCCGCTGTTTTACGTGTTGTGGACAGGCACTGTGTCACTTTCACTTTCACTCAATGTTTATGTTATGAAAACAAGATGGTGGGCAGTTGAATTCTGGGAGTAGTGTTAGGAACAGCTGACTGTGGTGGGGGCGGGAGTTTTGAATCATGTTGTTTTAGTTTTAGTGTGTGTGTGTGTGTGTGTGTGTGTGTGTTTATAAGTTTTCTGTAAGTTCTTTGAGGGCAGAAAATATGGTTCCGTTGCAGAGGGCTGTGTATTCGTTTATTATTTCTTTTCTTTCTATTATGGCTTTCTGTATATGGTAGTTCTCTTCGATTGTTAATTTTTGTGGGAGGCTTTTGCTATATTTCAGAATATTTAGATCAGTATTTATGTCAGTTGGTTTGTGGTTCATGTTTATGAGGTGTTCTGCAAATGTGGAATGACTATTGCTTTTTAGTGCTCTTCTGTGTTCTGTGTATCTGGTATTGAAATTTCTGCAAGTCTGTCCAATGTAAACTGAGTTACAATCCTGGCATGTCAGCTGGTAGATGCCAGAAGTGTTATGTTTGTCTGTGTTGGTGTTGGTTGTCTTTAGTTTTCTTTGTATTGAGTTGTCTGTTCTGTATGCTACTTTCAAACCTTGTTTTTTGAGGATGTTTCCTATTCTGTGTGTTGCTTTGTTGTCATATGTGAGAGTGTGCCATTTATTTGTTGTTATGTTTGATTTTTGTTCCTGTGTGTGGGTGTTTGAGGTATGAGTGTTGAGTGGGTTTATGTTTTGTGTGGTTGTGTTGTGTTTCTGGTCTGTTCGTTTTTGTGTGTTAGTTGTTCCTTTTAACTTAGCTTTAATTTTGTAGTTTAATTTGTCTATGATGTTAGTGTCATACCCATTCTCTGTTGCTATTTGTTTGATTGTTTGTATTTCATTTTTGTACTGTTCATCACTAAGTGGGGTTTTGTGCAGTCTGTGTAGCATGTATTGGAATCCGGCTTGTTTCTGTGTAATTGGATTGTTTGAGTGTTTGTGTATGGCTGTGCTTGTGGTGGTGGGCTTTCTGTATATGGAGAATTTGTGTTGATTTTTGTCTCTGTGTATTGAGAGGTCGAGGAAGTTTAGCTTTTTGTCATTTTCTGTTTCTATAGTGAATTTTATTTTTGGGTGAACACTGTTGATGTCATTATGAAGTTCTTGTATGCGACTAGGTGTTTCATCCAGGAGGCATATGATGTCATCTACATAACGGTGCCAGTAAATTATTTTGTACTGTTTGGGTTTTACTATGGTGTCAAATATTTTGTTTTCGATGTGGTTGAGGAAAATGTTTGCTAGGAGTCCACTGACTGGTGACCCCATGGGAAGTCCATCTTCCTGTGAGTAAAATTGGTTGTCAAATGTGAAATAGTTTTGCTCTGTTATTAGTTTTAGGATGTTTGTTGTTTCTTTTATGTGTGAATTGGGGGTGTCTGTCTGTTGTTGTAATTGTTGTTTGATGATGTTGGGGATATTGGTGTACATGGATGTGATGTCAAATGATGTGAGGGTGGCTGTTGAGGGTATGATGATGTGTTTGATTTTTTGTATTAGCTCTGAGGTGTTTCGTATGCTCCTGTTGTTAGTGAATACATAGTGTTTTTGTAGGTATGAGTGTATTTCTCTGGCTAGGTAGTATGTGGGTGCATTCCTGAAGTTCACAACAGGACATACAGGGATGTTTTCTTTGTGGATCTTTGGTAGGCAGTTTAAGGTAGGTGCTTTGGGGTTCTTTTGTTTTAGCCATTTAATTTTTTGTTTTGGGAAGATGTGTGTGATGGATTTTAGAAGAGTCTGAGTATTTTTGTGAAATCTTTGTGTTGGGTCACTGGTTAGTTTGTGTATGTTGTTGTCTTCTATGAATGTTAATGTTTTGTTTCTATAATCATCTTGTTTCATTATGACGATGGTGTTTCCCTTGTCTGCCTTTGTGATGAGGGCACCCTCATTTTTAAGTTTGTTCCTAATCCTCCTACATGTTTTTTCTTCTGCACTTTTTGTTCCTGACATTATGTCATTTTTGTTTTCTTTTATTATGCATCTAATTTCCTCTGCAATTAATTCTCTTGTGAGGCCTGCATTGAAATTTGTGTTTCTTTCTTGTTGTTTTATTATGAATTCACTTTCTGTGACAAGGTTCTCTATTGTTCTGTGTGTAATATGTGTGTTGACATATTTGGGTCCTTGTTCTAAGAGGTTTGTTTCCTGTTTGGTGAATTGTATGTCAGTCAGGTTGACTAAGCGTTTGTGAAAAGTGTGGTTTGGTTGTGTTGTGTTTCTATTTTTAACATTGTTGCTATGTTTGAGGAGTGTGTTTATTTTTTGTTGTTGTTTCTCCCACTTTGTTTTGATTAGTTGTTCTGTATTTTGTTTGACTGTATTCATTAAATCATTGAGTATGTCTGAGATTTTGATGTGGTTGCCTAGTTCCAGATGAATTTTGTAAAGTTCAACATTAAATTCTTGTTTCTTGGTATGTAGGTATTTGATTTCTTGTTTTAGCCAAATTATTTCAGCTTTATGCTTTGCACGTTGGGCTGCAGGTGACATACTGTTTACATTAACATGTATGAAGTTAGGTATTACATTGTGTGACAAACAGATTCTGTTGAATTTTATGTTTAGGATGGTCTGGTGTAGCTTTGCTGTTGTGTTAGCAACAGATAGCAACAGAGCAACAAACAGCAAATAGCAACAGAGAATGGGTATGACACTAACATCATAGACAAATTAAACTACAAAATTAAAGCTAAGTTAAAAGGAACAACTAACACACAAAAACGAACAGACCAGAAACACAACACAACCACACAAAACATAAACCCACTCAACACTCATACCTCAAACACCCACACACAGGAACAAAAATCAAACATAACAACAAATAAATGGCACACTCTCACATATGTAACAAAGCAACACACAGAATAGGAAACATCCTCAAAAAACAAGGTTTGAAAGTAGCATACAGAACAGACAACTCAATACAAAGAAAACTAAAGACAACCAACACCAACACAGACAAACATAACACTTCTGGCATCTACCAGCTGACATGCCAGGATTGTAACTCAGTTTACATTGGACAGACTTGCAGAAATTTCAATACCAGATACACAGAACACAGAAGAGCACTAAAAAGTAATAGTCATTCCACATTTGCAGAACACCTCATAAACATGAACCACAAACCAACTGACATAAATACTGATATAAATATTCTGAAATATAGCAAAAGCCTCCCACAAAAATTAACAATCGAAGAGAACTACCATATACAGAAAGCCATAATAGAAAGAAAAGAAATAATAAACGAATACACAGCCCTCTGCAACGGAACCATATTTTCTGCCCTCAAAGAACTTACAGAAAACTTATAAACACACACACACACACTCACTAAAACTAAAACAACATGATTCAAAACTCCCGCCCCCACCACAGTCAGCTGTTCCTAACACTACTCCCAGAATTCAACTGCCCACCATCTTGTTTTCATAACATAAACATTGAGTGAAAGTGAAAGTGACACAGTGCCTGTCCACAACACGTAAAACAGCGGATATCCACCAAAGTAAGTGACAATAACTTGTTATAAACACTTAGACATTTTGTTATAGAAGCAGTAGGTACAATAAAATCAAACCAAAACACAAAAACTACGCCCAGTATTTTCGTAAAAATCCCGATATTTACAATTGAACCATTCACCTCATTAAATACACACGTTTTGGTTTGCAGATGACAAACTGTCAAAACCTATCAGAGACATTTTGTGAGTGGAAAAACCACAAACATAGCAACATGTGGTATTAAGGTAGGCCTAGCATACCTATGAAAATAATAAACTATGTATAGTAGTCTCACAATTATCTGTAGTTTTCACTGTTAATGTAAAAAGTAATAATCATTCTACTGTTAATCTGACAGATAATAAACATCCCACTGATGATGCTGCAACGCCAGCGAAACATGTCTGGGAAAAATTAAAAAACATTTGTGTTTGCTCAAGGCGGACAAAACCTGTAAAGCAAATTTAAATCAACATGTACAAGGGTCATCTGACAAATAACTTGGTTCAATATGAAAGACAAGAATCTGCATATTCTAACTTATTTTTTTGACAAATTCACCTCTAAGTGCAACGCTCTTGTTCAAAAAATTTTAATGTTGAAGAGTTCTTCTCAAACTGATTATTTTCAACACCCTCTAAACTGTCATTGACTGCATTGATGATAACTTCACCTTGCAGAAATTTACAAAAGCCAGGAAATTTTCTAATTTTGATAGGGGGCCATATCAGATGAATAGGGTGGATGTGAAAGCAGTTGAAAATAAAATTCAGTCAATTTTTTCCTCAGTGAAATAACTTGAATTTCATGTGTTGTCACAAGGGAACAAGAAAATTTTGCTGTACATGGAATGACTCCTTCCACTCCCTTAAAACCTGCATCCTTTCCTTTTTCACCTCCTTCCTTCCTATTTTCCTGACAAAGTAGCCATTGGTTGCGAAAGCTCGTATCTTGTGTTTGTGTGCGTTTTTATTTGCCTGGGTAAGCCTTATACATCTGAGGTATGGCAGGGTATACCCAGAGGTCGCCCTGTAGTACCTTTTTCCACCTCCCCAGCCATGCAACTCATCAGCATTCAGTACACATTGTGACTGAGGGTTTTATTTATTTATTTATTTTAAATAGATGTTTTAACTCTCTTAGTGGCCAAGCCAAGACCCCTTTTCCCTAAGATTGTTGACCCTCAACATTCTACTCCGTGGTCGCTATATCAGGGAATAAATACGTAATAAAATGCCAAATTAAATTACAATGATTTTTTTAACATATATCAGTTTAAAAACTTAGTGAAATCATTCTACATAAAATGCATATTACATAATTACTTCCAGAAATCAGAGTAGTTGGTAGTAACTAAAGGCGGTAACTACAGTATCTTGTCATGTTTAAATACATGATCACAGTTTACTGATTTAGCAAGAAAATCGTGTGACAAGATGAAAAATATGTGGTGTGAATGTCCACTGACTTGGTTTTTCAGCTGAAATGTGGAGTAAAATGAAATAGGAGGAACTAGATTCGGGAGTTGATTCATGAAACACAGCAGCAATGAAAAACAGAACAATGTTACACATTTCAATTTACCTGAAACAAATTGTGTGTAAATTAAGAAACATTACACACTAGCGACTTACTGAACTAGGCAGTGTGGCTGTTAAGACACTTTACTTTAGGAAGAGCTCGGTATGAAATGAGAATAACGAATAACATTGCAGGACAGTGAAAACCGATAGAATTGCTTATTGGTGGAATCATTGCCTTGATGCTCCGGTTTGAAGTCTTTCTGGCATTTTCTTATTAATATAATGTAAGTATATTCTGCAACATTCGATGTTTTTTACATTTCCATATTATTGCAGAACGAACAATGAAATAAAAACTCGCACTTGTCTCTAATATTTTGCTGTTTATTTCACAGTATGTTGCCATTTCTAATTATATGCTCTGGTAAGTAAGCGTAAATAGCTGTGAGTGAAACATATAGAAGTAAAATTCATGTCCTTCCTTATCACAAATATTTGTCTGTCTCTTTCCATATATGTGATGATTTGCAAGTGTTTGGTCAAGGCAGGAAAATAGGAACTTTATTGCTGTTCTCGGAGCAATTGAAGCTGTCCTCATAGTTCCCTGCCTGAGCAGAATTATTCTATTGATTTATTTTTGAAGTCCGTGGATCCTTACAGAAGTGAATCACTAAGATGTAGAATGTGTCAGATTTTTGCAATAATAATTATGAAAATGTCATAAGGTTTAATGTCTAAATTGTTTGTAAATATATCATGAAAAGGGTTACAATTTACTAAGAGCAGCAATGGCTTAGTGTGCTAATGTTGGCAATGAACTGTTCGCCTTACTAGGATAATTAATTTGCTAACTGGAGAAGTGTACATACAAGAGCCAGTCAATCATACAGCAAGAACAGTATTAATTATTTTTTTCACTTCCAACACAAAAGATTTTTCCATTAATTAAATGCGATTGAGTTTTCCAGAAATCATGTAACAGTCATTGCTAACATCGGCACACACTGCCACCACAGCCGTAAGTAAAATTTTACCATAAAGCTTACATTCTCATTTGTAGATAAACTATACAGCTTACAAGTGACATACAGTGAAAGTGTTACACAGACACTCTTTATAGTAAAGTTCAAACTGCTTAAAATGAAACACATTACATTAAGTATTGCAGAATATAAAAAAATTCACATAAAGTACAACTATCCAGAAGATAATGTTTTAGTTGCTTTTTTAATTGAGCCATATTCCCTGTGACTGATGTAACATACACTGTATATTTACAATACTATTATACTTGAATAATTTACTGTGCTCCTTTTTGTCTCCCTCTAGAATTTTTAATACAGGCCTATATAAGAAGATGGTGTTTACTTTTTGTATCTGAGATAACACGCACTCTTAGTTTTGTGAATAGCACGATCATATTTCAGATAGCATAAAGAAAAAAATTGTACTAGCATAACCTGGTGAGGATTGCTAGCTGTTTCAATAATTTTTTGCAATAGTAACTAGTGTGCACTCTACTAACACTCAAAAATCACTGCATTTTGGAAACAGCTAAATGTATATGATAACAAATAATATTAATATTTTTGCT
Source organism: Locusta migratoria (assembly GCA_026315105.1). Lineage (NCBI taxonomy): Eukaryota > Metazoa > Arthropoda > Insecta > Orthoptera > Acrididae > Locusta > Locusta migratoria. The sequence continues at coordinate 9,921,778 of CM048753.1, read as the reverse complement.
ACTCGTGAATCTGTCCTATTGGGTTCCTGCCTAAGTGCACACTGTGAAACTGACATATACTGGGAAATAAATGGCGAAATATTTGTGACAAGGAATAACATTTATTTTATCTTTCATATCCTAATCACATGAAAAAATATATAATGTAGAACATTGTAAATCATACTTGCCTTACATTCATAAAAAATTCCTAAAAAGTGTTTAAATAAAAAAAAAAGTAAAAATAAAAACAAAAGGGAGTGTGAGGACGCGAACTTGCATCCCTTGTAATGCGAGACTGTGACACTATACATTATTCCGCATCAACATCTGCTAATTATTATACTTATCATTGAATTTATTAAGGGCTCTTCTTTTTGCTGCATTACACTTTGATAATTAATGATAAGGGACATCTTCCTGTGATTCATTGTCAGTACACTGTCACTTTGAAATGGCACTCTGTAATCTATAACACGAAACAGTTAACATATTGTGCCAGAAAAACAATGGTGGCTGCAACTTTAAGTCAAACATATACCAATATGGTATTCTGCAATCCTACTGATTCGGGATTGCTATCAGTTAATTATTTTTTCGCACTGAGCTCTCCGTAACCATAACTGTTAAGACAGTGATCCCATATTCAGAAGGTCGGAGTTGTTCTGTCCAGCTTTCCCAATTTGGATTTTGTGTGGTTTTTCTAGCTGAGACCCGTTCCCTTCCCCATACACTTACTTCATCTGGCCTATTGATTTGCAATGTATTATGATGACAAAACCACAATCAATTCCTTGAATGAATAAAGACAAAAAAGTAAAAAATGTGTTTTTAAAATATGCTTGTTAATTTTGATTCATAAAGAGATTTCTTTCTTTCTTTTTTATGCCTATGAACCAAAATAACAATGATAACAACAACAACAACAACAACAACAACAACAACAACAACAACAATAATAATACATGAAAAATACAGAAAACTAAGCTTACCAGTAACCATGAAGTGCCACAGGAACTGCATAACTGTTCCTTTCCATGTGATGTTTTCTTTATCCTTTTGTGCGAAGCGTATTACTCTTTGATAAGAGGCCATAGACCACCCCATGCTTAATATTGAGCTTCCAAAAGATGCCAACTGACTGTAATCTAGAAAGAGAAAACTTTCAATTTTGCTAAGAAACTGCACCAACACATGGAGATATTAAAATAAAACAAAAACTGCCAAGATTAGTTCTTACTAATTTAATTATGTACACAAATAATAATTTCATGTGAATCAATGGCCTCATTCGACAATTTATTTCTATTGCACACCACTTTAGTTACTCAAGTTAGGTAACCAGGACGGGGCTTGTGGTTTACAGGCAATCTAAACTGTGTGTTGCATCTGGTCATTCCTCACATCACTGAGACGTGAAGACAAGGTTAAAATGAAGACCAGTCGAGGTTGGCATCTAAAATGACTGGGGGTTGCAATGTAATGGCTAGAGTAAGCCTTTACGCTACTACTCGATACCCGGATTCTTTTGCTGTCTACCTTTCTTTCGACACAGTACTTGTAGCGTGATCTGCAATACTTCGTGTACTTTTCCATCCATAATTTTCCATTGGCAATTTGGGACATTCCTGGTAATTATATAGCATTTGTGAAGTTATAAAACAATGTACAGTATATTTCCACAGATAAGACAAAGGCTGAATCATAAAAAAAAGGCCCCAAAATCTGAGGTCATGTTATACGACAGTACAAAAAAAAGTTGGATTGAAATTTAGTCTAAAATTTACATTGTGGAGAAAAGATTTTGAAAACAGTTTTAAAAAATATTCACTTTACCAGCTTCATTAATTTACTGAGCGGACAAGGGTACATACGATAACCTATACGCCATAAAGGTGGAATAGAATTAATTATTTATAATGCAGCGTGATTTTACAATGTCGCTTGCCAAAAATAATTTCTCAATATATGTGACACATGTAACCAAATCTTTCTATTGCAGTGACATATAAGCTTAAATTATTTACACCTCCAAGGGAAAACAGACCATAGTAGCTACACGAAATTCAACTTGATACCTCTGACCACTTCTGAGAAAGAGTTGTCTTAACAGATGGACATCAAAGGCCACAAAAATATTTTTACACTATTTAAAATTACAGATCAACAATTTTCTGATTTTTGGGATTGACTTGCACAGTGAAACCCTGCTTCTTATCAAATTTCATGACTAAGTCAATAGGAAGTACCTTATAGTTTTTGATTAGCGAGTCTGTGAAAAACAAAATGTGTGACAGAAATAGACATAGCTTTTGACTGCATTAACTTGGAAAGTAAAATTTTGTACACAGCCAGAAACCTTAAGACCATAGTATCTCACATAAATTATATCTTCACCCATTCCTAAAAAAAAAAAAAAAGGGGGTTCTCGTCAGTTGGGTGGACAAAAAATAAATAAATAAATAAAAAGAAAAGAAAAGAGGGGGGTGGGGGGAGTGCAACAAAGTGATTCTACAACAACTATGTTTTCACAAAGCGGGGTATGAAAGCATAAATGGGAAGAGCCTTAAGCACCAAAAACTAATACTGTTTGCAATCATCATCGTCGTCGTCATCAAAGATCGATTACGCCTCTCAACATTCAAAACTCCTACGTAGTCCCTTAATCAAGGCTAACAATTTTTTTATGTTAAGCCTGTTTCTTCAAAAATTATTCTTGACTGAATCCAAGTACTTTCTCTTTGGTCTACCTTAGCTCCCCTTACCCTCCACTGCCGAACCCATATGTTTCTTAAGTAATGTCGGTTCTACCATGCGTGTAACATGACCCCCACCATCTCAGCCTGTTTGCTCTAACTGCTTCATCTGTGGTGTTAATTCCCAGTTTTTCTTCAATTTCCTCATTACAGACATCCTTCTGCTATTGTTCCATCTATTATTACCTACATTAATCCTTGCTACTTTCATATCTGTAAGACTGAACCATGCATGGTGTTGACTTCCTGAATGTAGAAGAAAGTAGATTGTAGCTGTGTGCTCACAGGTTAGTTTTGCTACATCTTGATTCGTATAAAAATTGGTGATCACAAAGTAGACCAAACAACTACAGTGGATGATACAAGAATGGCATGAAAAGTTGCATAGGCAAAGATGGCATTCCTGACCAAGAGAAGTCACAGACCAAAGTATGCGGAAGAAATTTCTGAAAACATATGTTAGGAACACAGCATTGTGCAGTAATAAATCGGAGACAGTAGGATAAATCGACGATAAGAGAATCTAGGAATTTGAGATGTGGTGCTACAGAAGGGAGTTGAGAATTGGGGAGACTGATAATGTAATGAATGAGGAGGTTCTCAGCAAAATTAGTCAAGAAAGTAATATATGTAGTACTAATAGGAAGACAGGACATTTGTTAAGAAATCACGAAATTACCTCCACAGTACTAGGAGGAAATGGTGAGGGTAAAAACTGTAGGAAGGAGGCAAAGTCTGGAAGACATCCAGCAAGTAGTTCAAATGTTCAAATGTTTGTTAAGCTTAAGGGACTTAACTACGGGGTCATCAGTCCCTAAACTTACAAACTACTTATGAACTACTTACAACTAAGGACGGCACAAATATCCATGCCCGAGGGGGGATTCGAACCCCCGACCGCAGTGGCGGTGCAGACCGTGACTGAAGCGCCTCAGTCCCCGCGGCCACCGCGGCCGGCCAGCAAGTAGTTGCAAGTGTTACTAAGAAGCTGGCAGAGTAGAGGTATTCATAGAGGACCACAAGACGACGACTAAAAATATGAGCCTTCACAACCTCTTTCGAGAATGATACACGAGATTTACCTGGCAGCCAGTACACCACCACGCAACTTGTGTAAACAGGAGCTGCCGCCAAAGGCATTTATGTTCATTAACACGCAACACTTATAATGTTGTTGTTGTGGACTTCAGTCCGCAGACTGATTTGATGCAGCTCTCCATGCTACCCTGTCCTGTGCAAGTATCTTCATCTGAGAATACATTCGGCAACCTACATCCTTTTGAATCTGCTTACTGTATTCGTCCCTCGGTCTCCCTCTACAATTTTTACCCCACAAATTTCCTTCTAATGCTAAGTTGACAATTCCTTGATGTCTTAGAATTTGTCTAACCGATCTATCGCTTCTCTTATTCAGGATATGCCAGAAACTCCTTATCTCCCCAATTCAGTTAAGCACCTCCTCATTAGTTATGTGATCTACCCATCTAATCTTCATCATTCGTCTGTAGCACCACATTTCAAAAGCTTTTATACTCTTTTTGTCTGAACTCCTTATCGTCCACATTTCACTGCCATACAATGCTACACTCCAGGCAAATGCTCATTTAAATTAATATTGGATGTTAACAAGTTTCACTTCTATAGAAATGCTTTTCTTCCCATAGCTATTCTGCATTTTATACCTTCTTTACTTTGGTCATCAGAAGTTATCTTGCTACCCAAATAACAAAATTCATCTACTACTTTTATTGTCTCATTACCTAATCTAATTCCATCAGCATCGACTGATTTTCTGACATTAGATTCCATTACCTTCGTTTTACGCTTGTTAATGTTCTTCCTTTCAAGACACTGTCCATTCCATTCAATTGGTCTTCCAGATCCTTTACAGTCTCTGTCAAAATTACTATGTTATCAGCAAACCGTAATGTTTTTATTTCTTCTCCCTGAACTTTAATTTCCTCTCCAAATTTCTCATTGCATCCCTTCATTGCTTGCTCAATGTATAGATTGAACAACATTGGGGAAAGGCTACAACCCTGTCTTACTCCCTTCCCAACCTCTGCATCCCTTTCTTGCCCTTCGACTCTAATAACCGCTGTCTTGTTTTTGTATAGTTTGAATATAACTCTTCACACTCTATATTTTACCCCTGCTGACTTCAGAATTTGAAAGAGTGTATTCCAGTCGACATTGTCAACAGCTATCTCCAAATCTACAAACACCAAAAACATAGGTTTGCCCTTCCTTAGCCTATCTTCTAAGATAAGTCGTAATGTGAGTGTTGCCTTCCGTGTTCCTACATTTTTCCTAAATTGAAACTGGTCTTCCCCGAGGTCAGATTCACAAGTTTTTCCATTCATCTGTAAGTACAATAAAATATTAATATATCTGTTATAGTTAGTATCTAAATGTATGTTGCCCAAGAAATTGCTCTCTTTGTTCTTGTTCTTCTTGTCTGATTGTCTGATTGTCGATGTGGTAGGACGTATTAGAGAAAGTGTAATTTTACATCAGGCGTCATTAGTTTGTGTTTTGATATTAATGGAATCACTTATGAAAAAGGTGTGTAATAATGAATAATGTGACTAATATACAAAATATACATATTAAAAACAATGTGTGTGTCAACTTCAATTAGTGTTGGAACAATCCACAATCAAGATATTTTTAAAAATAATGTTAGCAGTTGTCACAGTGAGGAGCCATCGACCCGGATTGCAGCATCCGGCTGCCATTACGCGGAAAAAACAAAAAAAGCATTTCATATAAATCAGCGTAGGGTGGTAACCAAACTAGTAATGATCTATTAATTTATTTCAGCTCATCTGGACGTGATAGTGAACTTATATTCTTTTTATAAAAAACAATGGTAAATATAAATTTTACGACAAAGGTATGGCATGAAGAAACACAGATTATGAAGTGTTGTTAACCCTTAACAGTGACATATTTCAGAATAAATGGGAAGAATGAAATACTTATCTCATTTAATAATTTTCTGAATAAGCAAATTTTAGAAAGCAATTATAGTGAAACAGTTTTCCTGTCAGAGGACTTTCATTTATTTTTATTGTGGTGTGTAGATATCAAACCATGCATAGTGAAATAAAATTTTTAAGATCTTCAAGGTTCCATGTAGCATTTCAAATAACTACTAACAAATTAAAATTGAAAGATACTTTACCATTAGTTATGTGGAACTGTGTTGTAAAAATACTCTTACAAATCAGAGACCTTTAAGTAAAATCTAACCCATACTGAGCTAGCCAAGAATCAAAAGGAATAAAATAAAATAATAAAATATATAATAAACTATTAAAACAAAATAATAATCACTTATTATCTTTTAACGAGTATTTTTATGGTAAATTAGTTCATTTGTGTAACAGCTGGCTCGATAAGGAAATGATTAGGACTAAAAAAAATACACCACCACATGTGTTTCATAGAATCTTACATGTAAAAGTGGAAACTGCATTCGTTCTTGTTAGAATGATAGTGGCCTGTAGAACCTGCTGAGGAGCCGCTTCCAAGAAGCACTCAAAGAGACGCAAGAGTGCCGCATCAGAGTCCTCCTTCACCATCAGTTCATAATACTTGCGCTGGTTTATGAAGTCTTTATCTTTCTCCGCTTTCCATGATTGCAAAGCGTACATCAGAACATCACAATGTCTGCAAAATTTAAAATGACAATCAAACATTAATTTCGACAATGGCAATCATGAACATAATACTTGAGTTCAAAAGATAATGGACCTTATTTACTTAAGTTCACTAATATTGAGAGGCTTGAACATACTGTTACCAGAAGTCACCTTTGATCCTTGAGATTCATATGCAGACAGGCAGATAAAGAACAATGACAGTACCAGAATGAAAAATATTCCTTATACAGCACAACAGTCAAACATGCAAAAGTGGAAAATTAGCTTCTTCACTATTATGATTACATTAAACAACATAATTAGAATACTTTACAAATTACCACAAAGACATATGATGAGCTGTGAGAGGCACAAAGACCATCACATATATAGAATGCGGCAGCCAAGGACGACGGTCATGTGTCTGAAGTGTGCCTGTGTGAATAGCTTCATCTAAAAGGAGGTAGGTGGTCAATGGCCGATACGTGAAGTATGTTGTGTGTGTGTGTGTGTGTGTGTGTGTGTGTGTGTGTGTGTGTGTATTATGTACCTGGTCACAGCTCGTGATATGTCTATGCACCAAGTTATAAACTTTCCTCATTACATTTATGAATTCCAACATGCACTTTATATATTAAAAATAGATGAAGATTACTCACCAGGCGAAAGAGCACAGATGGTGATAGTAGCACAAATATATAAAACACACACACACAAACGCAAGCTTTCGCAACCCAGTTGCTTCTTCAGGCAGAAGGGAAGGAGAGGGAAAAGAAAATGATTTGGGTTTTAAGGGAGGGGGTAAGGAGCCATTCCAATCCCGGGAGAGGATCACAAGGTAAGTTTTTCCTCTCCCGGAATTGGAATGGCTCCTTACCCCCTCCCTTAAAACCCTCATAATTTCCTATTCCCTCTCCTTCCCTTCTGCCTGAAGAAGCTACTGGGTTGCGAAAGCTTGTGTGTGTGTGTGTGTGTGTGTGTGTGTGTGTGTGTGTGTGTGTGTGTGTGTTTTATATATTTGTACTACTATCACCACCTGTGCTCCTTCGCCTGGTGTGTAATCTATTTTTATTATATATTTTTCCTGCTAGGAATTTTTTGTCTATAATATTCCAACATGGACTTTCCATTATTACAAGATGTGCCTGAAAGATTTGGTAAATGGTCTTAGGAAACATAGGGAAGTATAGTTACAAACAAAATACCTTTACTGGGCTTCGAAATAATCACTACAGTACACTTCTGCTTTGTGGTCAAGTGTCGTCAGACGTCCACAACCGCTGCGAAGCATAAGCCTTTCAGATCTGCCTTTGTAGTTGGGGATGACAAGTTTCAATACAGGCTTCTTGACCAGTGCTCGAATTTCACTGCTGAGCTTTCTGCTCTCAATCAGGCTATTCTGTATACATCGCCACCACCACCATCCCTCCTATCTCGTCTGATCTCACTCTCTGTGCCATTCAGAGTCTCAGAGACCCGTATCCTGTCCATCCAGTCACGCACTGTACCCCTGTCAGTGAGAGGAAGTAATCTTGACCCAGTTGCGGATCGGACATAGCCGGTTCAGCCATCGCCACTTCCTGACTGGTGACCCTGAACCTGTGGTCACCTGCTGACACTGCACTATGCTTTAATGTCCTGTTCTAATTTTAATTATGTCTGTGTTGCACTTAATCTGCCGTACACTCTAAGGGAAATTTTAGCCGACTACACAAAAAGGCCTACAAACACGGATAACTACACACTTTAGCTAAATCATGAAATTTTAATCTACACTGTTTTACGGTTATTTGAGGGTGATAAGACTTTTAAACCTTAAGTACTATATGCAGCGAGCGAAAAACAGAATAATGGGTAAATAGATACAAGTTTTAGTCACTGTTTATAACGATTCGCGCATGTTAAATTAGGCCTACAAATACATGTTACAGGCACGAGAAGAAAAATACACTTTTTACACCGTTTAACTTATTTAACACTACGTAACACTTCCACTAATGTAAACAACATTTAAATTGATAACAACTTGAAATGTTTTTAAAAAAGCTTAAAACAATGATTTTTGTGATTATTTTCTGCAGCAAATACTGCAGGAATGCAACGCAGGAAGGTGCAACAGCTCCTGGAGGACACTGCATACAAATCAGTAGAGGGCGACCCCACAGATAAAGTCGACAAGAAAACCCGGAAACTGTTAAAGGAGACAGGTTTACCGGAACAGGTCAACAAGAAGCTTCATCCCAAAGCACCTGTACCACCCAGACTCTATGGACTTCCTGAGATCCACAAGGAGGGGGTCCCTCTTCGACCTATTGCCAGCAACATCGGTGCAGTGACATATCCCACTGCACAATACATGAAGAAGATATTGTCACCATATGTGGGTAAATGCACACACCACATCCGGAACTCTCAGGACTTCCTGCAACAGCTAAGGCAGCTACATACTGTTGACTCTGACAGCATAGTCAGTTTCGATGTGGATTTGCTCTTCACACGAGTGCCACTCACTGATTCACTCGATCTCATTGGACATAAGTTCGATGGTGCCCTGTTCGACCTGTTCAAGCATGTACAGACCTCAACATATTTTCTTTATGGGAATCAATTTTATGAGCAAACAGAACGAGTGGCAATGGGCACCTCTTTATCACCAATGGTGGCCAACCTTTTCATGGAAAGGTTCAAAGAAGAGGCACTTGCATCAGACACTTACCAACCCAAGTGCTTCTTTAGGTATGTCAATGACACATTCGTCATTTGGCCCCATGGTAGGGAGACGCTAGACGACTTTCTGGAACATCTAAACTCATGCCACCCAAGTATAAAATTCACAATGGAACTAAAGGAGGATAGACAGCTCCTATTGCTGGATGTCCTGGTCAAGAGGAAGGCAGATGGCACTCTGGGGCACAGTGTGTATCGCAAGTCCACCCACACTGACATATATTCAAGCCAGTAGCTGCCGACACTCGGCACAGAAGAATGGAGTCTTGAAGACACCAGTTCACAACTCTCGGGCTCTGTCAGATCTGGAAAGTCCGGCTACAGAGATAAGAGCATCTACAGCTGGTGTTCAACAGAAATGGATACTCCTCCACAGACATCCAGAGTGCACTTCATGCTACCAGCCAGCAACAGGAAACGGAAGAAGAGCCAAAGGAGGCAAAGAAGGTGGCATACCTGCCATATGATGGACCTATCTCTGCAAAGATCAGCAGAATTCTTTTGAAATATGATATAAAGAGCATATTCTGCCCACCCTCCAAGATTGGGACAATGCTGGGGAGTGCAAAGGATAACCTGGGGCTACGTAAACCAGGCATTTACAACATCCCGTACCAGTGTGGAATGTCATACATCGGCCAGACTACCAGGACAGTGGATGTAAGGTGCAAAGAACACCAGAGGCACACCAGACATGGACAGGCAACTAAATGAGCCATAGCAGAGCACTGTCTGGAGCTCAATCACTCGATGGACTACAGCAGCGCCAAAATTATGACAGAGACGCAAAGATATTGGGACAGTGTCATGAAGGAGGCCATCGAGATTAAGGTCACAGACAATCTAACAAACCAGTTCAGCTCGGCATGGAGTCCGGCTCTGGACCTTATCAGGGAAAGGAACCAAGAAACTCCTCAAGAAGCAGAGACACCTCAGGTGCAGCGCCAAACGGGCGCGGACCGCGAGTGGAACGCCTGACATGGGACAGGCCTCAGACAGCTCCCACAACCACAGATGGTGAACGAGCCGGGTGCAGACGTCCGTCGGAGCAACAGGGAAGTGACGATACCTCAGGGGCAGCGCCAGGCGGGTGCAGACTGAGATTGGAGCGCCCAATGCAGGATGGGCCTCAGACAACTGCCACGACTGCAGATGGTGAAAGAGCAGAGCGCGGATGTCCGTCGGGGCAGCAGGACAGTGTCAACTCCCCAGCAGCAGTGCCATGCAGATGCGGACCATGAATGGAGCACCCGACGCAGGTCGGGCTTGAGAGAGCTACCACGGCTATTGATGCTGACCAAGCTGGGTGCGGACGTCCGACAGAGCACCAGGGAAGAGACAACATCTTACAAGCAGTGCCAGATGGGCATGGACCGCAAAGTGCTCAGTGCCTTCTGGGCATAAATACTGGACACGATCCTCCAAAAGGCAGTCTCAGGGAGCACCTGAAGAATGCAGCGAGTAACATGGCTGAAATATTGTGCCAGAGCAACACAGACATTTGGCAGTAGACCCGTTTATTCAACATGTCAACTAAATTTGGTTTCTGGGTCATAACCATACACCCAATACCCATCACCAGTGATTATGATGTTCAAACAGTTGGGGGTCACTGGAGTCCAGCATCTTCTTTGAGATTTCAATATGAAGTTATTGTTGCTCCACCATCAGCAGTTTTGGAACGAATTTAAACAACATTGTCTTTGTGGCTTCGTCATCAGTCGCAATGGAATGTACCAAAAAGTGCCGATGCTGACCTCTTCAGCAATTTCTGGGATGGAGGGTGACTACCTCTCCATCGATGAGTGGTCATCTTTAAGCTGGTTGTACCACTCTAAAATATGCGTGATGCCCATAGCATCATTACTGAAAGCTGTCTCAATCTTCTGAATGGTTTAAACCCAGATGTTCAGAGATGCCAAGTTTCAAAAGAAGATATTTGTAATGAGGCAGGATTGGAGGGGGGGCGTGTATGAGAGCCCTAACCCAGAATTTATTTGAAAAACTGAGAGTAAAAATCTCTGTTTGATGCTTAATTGTATAAAAGTAATTATTAAAACAAGAAAAAGTGCCTATTAAAAAATAAATATCCCTCTGGCAGAGTACATGTGACTTTAGAAGAAACAATTACATTTACCTATGTCCAAAACAGACTACAAGAGTGTGAGAGTTGATTTAAGGGCTACTCAATAACTGATTTTCAATTGCTAATGAGATAACTGCATGAACATTAGTATGTCAAATCGAAACCTAACTACAAGTTCATGCAACCGCGGTACTGAATTTATTGAGGTTACACTCCAGTGTTCGTGTATATTACACTGTTTGTACAAAACTGATGATAAAAGAGTATGGTATTGTATTATTCTGAAACTATAGTGGTTCATAAAATGACAAAGTATGTTGTCAAACTACTAAAATAAATCAAATAGCAAATTCCAGAATTTTAACACAGGCTCCCGTAACACTGTAAATCTTGCCTTGCCTTGCCTTGCCTTATCTTGTGATAATTACGGAAAAATCTTAATACTTGACATGTCTGGATGCTGCCCATTTTATGGCCAGTCATTCCGTCATATATCCTGCAATGAAAAACCAATGGAAGTACTACACATTACTTCACACAAATTAATGGCATGCCAGCAACTGACACTACCAAGAAATGGCAAAAAATTCACGCATGTGCATGAAGTTTCAAGGTCAGCTAACATAAGTACAACAGATTCAAATCCACCAGGTGTTCAATTAAAAATAATAATAGTAATAATAATAATAATAATAATAATAATAAAACCATGTCAGATACTGTTCTAACAGACTTTGCATCTCAATCTCTTCCAAAGCATAAAGCACACACAATGAAGTCCTGTCTTTGGTTATAACTGCCTGACCTGCTGACTTTCATTTTAAAGCTGAACCCTTTTCCTTGAAATTTTTCACTCATAAAATTTTGTTTCTGGATGGAGCACTACCTCTTTGACAATGGAAGTAATGATGGAATTGACATTGAGTTACAGTGCAAAAATAAAAATAAAAACATTATTAAACTTTAATGACAAATACACTGTGCCTACAGAACTACAGATCCATTGGTACCAAAATAGCATTGCACGACAAAGACGTACTGCTTTTTGGCAGCTCAGCGTGTCATAAGTGAGGCATTGACCATTAACCCTATATATTGCCCACAAACCATAAGTGCAAAACATTGTACATTCCTCTTTGCCTTCCTTGTTTTCAACCTTTTCATTCTAAATAACAAGTTTGCCACTGGAATTGTAATATTTAGTAGTGTTTTGTAATGTTTTATTGTTTGAATATTGTTAATTTGGCCCAGTTTTGTAATAGTGAATTATTTAATAAATTTTATCTTCTTTGCTTTCCAAATGCCATTTTTAGCTATCTATTCCAGTTATAAGAAGGTGGTCTTTTAAATGACCACCACAGTAGTCTAAGCCCCACCCAAAATCGATAGTGGTCTATTTCTCCTTTCACTTTGAAGTTAAATGAACATAAAATAATTTGAGTATGTTACATGCCTATGTAAGTAAAATGGGATGTAATAAAAATATTACCTTTCAAATTTTCAGAACAAAAGTTTTGTCCTATAAAGGGCTAAAAATGTAAGCTCTTATTGCTACACCCTGTACAAATACACCACCATTCAGTGCATGATAATATCTGAGAGATAGAAGTTACATACACCTATAATTTCACAGAATAATTTGGTAGCTCCTGCATGTGAAAGCCATTGTAAGAATGACATTAAAATATTTCAGGCTCGCAGAGCTACTGACAGACACAAAACTAGATAATCACAGTCGCACAACTTTCTGACACGGCCTTTGTATGTCAGCAGCTCAACGAGCCTCTTTACAGTAAGTTGTCATCTATCCTCCATTGTTGAAATTCTTATCAGATTTTCCATTGCTAAAATAAAAATATTTTAGTAACTTTTTTTTTTAACTTGCCTTAAAATTGGCGCAATCTGGAAAAATAGGACAAACATTCTCAGTAGCCATCTCTTTGTGGCTATCTTAGTGAGTGTCATGTTATCCTCATCTGCAACATACCTGTGAACAATAGAAGTATTTAGTAGATCAAAATAATGTTAGGTTAATATTTTATGTGCAAGTAGGTTACTTGGGCTACATTACACATCATTCTATTACGGCAAATTGATTTTCATCTACAGATTCATTGGCTTCGCGAAACTCACAAACAAATTATGACACTCCAATCTTACACAGACCTAATGCTAAACATCACGCCAATCTATTAGCACATTTAGATTCCTTGCATTCACAGTCATTGGTTTTGCCAACTAACAAGCAAATTGTTACATCCCAATGTAGTCTAAGAGTCAAGCTTCACTACTGGTCAGTTTTTCAGAACACACAGTTTTTTCTACATGCTAAAAACTTACTAACTATTCTAAAACTTCACAATGAGTAGATCAGAGAAAGATTTTATGGCACCCTTTGTACTGAAAACAAATGTAATCGATTTATATCTTCTGGGAGGGGGATTTAGAATGAACAGTAACCTCATTTAATAAAGAGCTGCATGATGCCTGCATGAATCCAATTCTGAACCCTAAGCACCTTGCCACCTGTAATTTCATTTAGTCAATGCTGGTCTAATTCATCCCATTCTTCAATTGCAGTCCTGCTAAATTCTTGTAGATTTTGTAATTGGCCAGGATGTATTGGCACACATACTTTCAATTTTTTCAAAGAATATAGAATATTTATTGGCCTTTCAATATTTTTCATACAATTGGCTTCGTCAGGGTACAGTGTAAATTACATTTATAGCCTACATTACATTTATACATTAAGCATATATCATACATACAAATTCACATATTACAACAAAACAATAACATAATTTAGGAGAAACATATATTTTTACTGTCAGTTTCTAGAAATTCTTCAATTGCGTAGAATTCACTGGATTTTAGCCAAGTTTGTATTGTGTTTTTATATTTTGCTCAGTGGCATTGTACGAGCTTCTTCTGGTAGCTTATTGAAGAATTTTAGGCTTAAATACTTGTAGTTATTTTGTACTACGGCTAGTCTCGTGGAAGGCAAATCCAACAGACAGTTGTTTAGCATGTGCATTTGGATTCATTTCGGAAATCTGCAGGCCAATTCAGTTGTGCAATACTGGCATACTTGACGAATTTGTTGCCGATGCCTGCACGACGTTGTCATCCGTAACCTTGCATTTTTACCTGAAATGCTGATGAAACAGTTCAACAATGGGTTGGAGGACCTTATCCCTGCATTGTGCAGCCCTGAGCTTGTCCTTAACGGAAACAGGGGCTTCATGCTTTTGATAGATGAGGGCTATAGAAGTTCGAATACATTTGAAAATTCATCGTGAAGATGGGGCAGGATCAGCAACTGGATATGTAATGAAAACCATTTATTTTTCTTTTTTCATCACAGTTGCACTGTTCAGAAGTTGGTAACTAGTTTTGGACTTGTTTGTCCATTTTCAAACCATAGGATTACAAAAAGAGAGTTACAAGCATGAAGTTACACTGTTCACATTAAAAAAAACCTTGAACCAGCAGTTGGTATTGATTGCTAGAAAAACCACAATTGCAGGTTTACCTTATTCCAACTGTAACAATACACTGCATGAAGTAAATGACTGATAAAATCTGTATGTTATCCACTGTTAATACATGATTACATTGAAATTTAAAATAGGTTAAAACAGATTATGTGTTCATGGGCCTCTAATGTGTACTATGCATGGAGCCACAAGGTATAATCTAAACGACATTGACATGCATAGTACACATTGGAGGCCCGTAAATGCATCGTCTATTTTAACCGATTTTAAATTTCAATGTAATCATGTATTAACAGTGGACAACGTACAGATTTTATCAGTCGTTTGCTTCATGTAGTGTATTGTTACGGTTGGAATAAGGTAAACCTGCAAACGTGATTTTACTAGCATCAATACCAACTGCTGGTTTATGGTTTTTTAATGTGAACAGTGTAACTTAAATGCCTGTAACACTCTTTTTGTAGGCCTATAGTTTGAAAATGGATGAACAAGTCCGAAACTAGTTACCAACTTCTGAACAGTGCAACTGTGATGAAAAAAGAAAAATAAATGGTTTTCGAATACATTTAATGAAAATTCAAAGAACTAATGTAGTCCTAAACCTCTTCCGCATTTCTTCGCATCTTACTGCTCCCAGCCGTCCAATGGACCGTCACCTGTGGAGATGTTGCAGG
Organism: Locusta migratoria; assembly: GCA_026315105.1. NCBI lineage: Eukaryota > Metazoa > Arthropoda > Insecta > Orthoptera > Acrididae > Locusta > Locusta migratoria. The sequence continues at coordinate 9,906,409 of CM048753.1, read as the reverse complement.
GACGGCAGTACCGAACTCTGCTGCATGTCCTGCACCCACAGTAGCCTCCGGCCACTCTGCAGAATCAGGCAAAATATCTCGCAAACACATGTCCCTTTCAGGTATTATGGCAGATGCAGGCGTTGGGAGCATGGTACCAACATTCGATGACTTGGTGCTAACAAATTTTTATTGCAGGGTGCAGATGGCGTGCAGTGTCACCATAGAAATCAAATACGCCCTTGTGCTTTTTAGGATGTGCGGGTTCAACCGACTTCCCTTCTCGGCCCTGAGCCCCCAGAGCTGGCTTCGCATCCAGCATCACCGCATCGGAGACCAATCCTCCGTCACAAGTCGTGGGTCAATTGACGTCTGCCATCACGGGTTCATCTTCGTGCATCGAGGTTTCTCCTGTCGCAGTTGTCCACCGAGGGGCAACCTCCGCACCGGTCATCGGGATCGCCGCTCCTGCACGTACATCTGTTTCTCGTGTGCCCGTGGTTAAGGGAGCGCAACCTTTACTGCATTTTCCACCCAGCATTTCGTGCCAAGCGCAGGCCGGATGGAGGGTCGCAACCAGTGATAACAGCACTGGGCACAGATTCAAACCCCGGTCCCTCGATTGCTCCCATGTTTGTACCTTTGGGGAGGAGGAGTGTTGTAGCATTGCTATTCGCCACAGCATCAGCGGTCTACGTCACAGTGCCACTAGAAGAAGATGCGATAACTCGCTACACCATACTTCTGCTCCCGAGGTTGCCTGCATTATCGTTACACCTCTGCCTGCCCCGTGCACTGGCCAATAGCGAGACAGAGGGCTTGCCTAGAGACATCAGTGACCACAGCCATGACAGTCAGTATAGCAGTCACGAAGCAGGTCTAGGAATGCTACAGTTCCAGGAGATCTGTCTACAGCGAGTCAACAGTCTACGTTAGCACAAGTTGGAACACTACTATTGACTAATGTCAAAGAGATCATTGCAGAACTGTTTTGTAGCTAAGAAGAATGGTACATCACAAGCACGTGAAAGTTGAGAATCTTTTTCATCTGTAATAAAAGAATATGTGAACTAATCACGTCTTCCAGTTGCAGACTTTGTCCTTGCTATCCATGGCCCACCTCGTCCTACTGCCACATCCCGGAGTTATAAAAGTCCTAAAGCCAGAATAAGAGGAGACTACATTAATCCATTACTCTGAGATTTTCAGCTATCAGTCGATCTTTTTTAAAAAGCTTTATTAGCAAATCATGATTTCGGCCAGTAACTGGCTATTATCAATACTAAAAAGTACAAGAAAAACACACTGTTACTACATGAAAATGTTACATAAATATCACTTATCACATTATGACAGACATATCAATACTTTAATTAATTAAACATACCAGTATTTAACTGAAAATGTTGTTAATATGGATAACTCACACCACGCCAAGTATGACAACTGGACATTTCTACCGTTTCAAATCTACACAAACACTATTTCAAAACAAAAGTGGGTGATGTCATAGAACATCATTTGGACATGTACTGCCCTCTACAGTATAACAAATATAACAGTTCTTATCAACAGAATAAATAAATTAGAGAAGTCAAAGTAATAAAACAACATGGCTTTAATTTATGACAAGTTTACAAAAACATCGTACTAAATTAAAATGAATGGTTGTCATAAAAATTAAAACAGTTAAAAGTAATCATTCTACACATTGTCACTTGTTTTTAGAAAATAGTTTCAAAGCCATGATATGCCATTTACGAAAGATAAAAACATTTCTGTATAGGTGTTCGGCTTATTTGTCAATTAATGATTGTACAAAGTCGTTTGATACATAACAAATGGAAAAAACGACCAGGATGTTGTAATTAATACTTAAACTCATACCTAGATGTCGCTGGGTGTTACTATTTTATGCACCGATGATGTGTCCTTTGCTAAAGATGTCAATAAATGTTAAGCTACATGTCAAAGATAAAGTGACCATTAAAAGTATACCAGTTAAAACAATAAAAATCCCACATGTTTGATAGCCTCTATTAACCCTGTACAAGAATGTAAAATGATTTAAAACATGAGCTCCGGTATAGATTTTGAATTACATAAACAATACTCCTGTGTAAGAGTATCCATAGCTGCTACATATAGGCGAGGGTAGCAGGTTGAGTTTGTTCCTCCTGGATCATATTTTTGCTTGTAACTACACAAGTAGTTTTCAAATACTTCCCAGAAATGGGTGTTTTTGATTGTGACTTGCTCATTGAGCAGGTTACATCCTTCTGCTACATTAATCAAGAAACAAAACCGCAAATCCAGTCCTTATCAGTGATTTGAAATAATATCAACAAACAGTTTGAAAAGTGAAATCTAAAGTAGAGAAGTTACGTAATGGTAAACATAAATTCCAGAAATAGTAGCAAAGAAACCTTGAAGTAATAGTTGGTTACATTCAAAATATAGCACAAACAGCTGATTAAAGTGCATAATTACAAAAATAACCAGAAAAATAGATTAACAGCAGATGCCAAAATTCATACGAGATCAGCACAATTTACAGTGTCACTTGCCTGCTTTGACATGAGCTATAAGTTGATTGTATTGTTTGATGACACATTAGGACTATATATTTGAAATGGATCATGTCTGTAAGGGGACCATGTTTAAAATTGTAGTGGTGTTCTCTAATGTGGTGTGTTTGTAAATTATTTGTGAATGCTGTTAGTCATTAGCTGAACTTCTTGACTACTATTTGTGACAATAATATGGGAAGAATTTTTGGTGGTTTGTTAATTAACATCGAACTTCAATTTTCCCAGCAAACAGAATGTTCATAGAAGTTCTGAGTTGAATCTAATACAAAATACAACTGCACACCCACCATTAATCTTCAGATGAGTCGCAGAAGACTGACTAGTAAATCCCATGTTCTACAATATATAATACACTTTGTATATCATATATCAAAACACTGTAGACAGATGGGCCGTACTGTCTGATGGTAGCGCTCCCAATGGTGGAACTACAGAACTGCGCTGTCTCCTGCATTTCCGCTTGCTGCAGACATCGGTAGTCAGTTGTTCTCCAATTGAGTAAATAATAGCTCTACACGATTGGGTTCCATGCTTTATGTAGTTGGTACTGACTTTCCCGGCTCATCAGAATTTTGTGACATGTCAGTTGCACTGTGAAGCATTCTATGTGGGAATGACCAGCAACAAACTGTCCATTCACATGAACGGTCACAGGCAGACATTGTTTGTTGGTAATGCGTATCAACCTGTGGCTAAACATGCCTTGGTGCATGGCCAGCACATCCTGGCAGTGTGTTACACCGGGGGTATCTGGCTACTTCCCACTGACACCAGTCTTTCAGAACTCCGGAGATGAGAACTTGCCCTTCAGCATATTCTCTCTTCCCATTGCCCACCTGGTCCCAACCTCCACTAAATTCAAACTCCCGCTCACCATTCTTTAATGTCTTTGCCTCAGTTCTCTGAACAGAGCCTCTGCCCCAACTGTTATCTCTGTTCAACTTCTTTGCTTTCTACAAATGTCTACCTTGGTGTGTTTTTGTGTGTATGTGTGTGGGTGTGTGTGCGCCTGTTTACCTTCCTTTTTTCACCTTATGGTAAGTCCTTCCACTTCTGGGATTGTAATGACTCCCCTTCCATTCCCTTAAAACCCGCATTGTTCCTTTTTTCCCCTCCTTCCTTCCTCTTTTCCTGAAGAAGCAGCCAACTGTTGAGAAAGCTTGAATGTTGTGTTTGTGTGTGTTTTTATTTGTGTTTTTTTATGAGTATCTACGAGCCTGTGCATTTGGTAAATTACCATTGGGTAGATATATATTTAGTTTATTGCCTTCCACAATTTTCTAATATCCGTTTTGTTCCATCAGTGACATGATATTTCTGCAACTGGTTTTGTGTTTTGTTCATCTGTGTAATTAATGATGTCATAATTGTCATATTCTCAGATTTTGAAATTGGGGTTTCCTCTATCTTGATGAAAGTGCAAGCCAAAGAGAATAGTACTGCAGTCTTTGATTTTGTCATGCATGTCTTGTATACCTGAGGAACAGGAACTAAGTTTAGATCTGCTCAAATAAGAACAACGGAGACAAATATAACTAATGTATTTACTTTATGTAAAATTGATCCTTTACTTGCATAAATATGTTGGAATGAAGACAAATATAAGCTTATGTCTTTGACAGCTATAAGGGAAATACGAGTTTCCTTCAGGACATAATTTCAATATAGTGGAAAATTGAAAGTGGCAGCTATTAGTTTATAAGTAACATTTTCAAAGTTGAACTACTGTTGAATGATAAGTTTGCAAGAATGAGCAATTTTAAGACTATGCACTAATTAAAAAATTTGATTAATGATGAAAATTCTCATCAGAGATGATAAATATTGTTCAAATGAGGTAGAATGGCTGGCCAGTACTTACCTTTGTGCTGTACCGTTGATAGTAACACAAATGAAGGAACAGAAAAAAAGGGGACAAATAGGACAAGCTTTCGGAACACAATTCCTTCATCAGGCGGGAGAGAAGAGAAGAAGAAAGGATGGGAACGGAAGGGAAAGGTAATTCATGACCTAGGTCATGAAGGTGGTGTTTCAGGAGTGTGGATGTCAGTGATACTACATGTACGTACTGAGCCAAGCCAGAGAGGATATATATAACCAAAGAGGAAAGATCAAGTAGTGAAGAGAAGATGAGTGAACTGAATGATGCTGAGGGGTGTAGGAGGGGTTGGGGGTTGTCTAAAACGTTTTTATTAACAGGGAAAGATGGATGGACACACACACACACACACACACACACACACACACACACACACACACACTTTCTCTCCCCCCCCCCCCCCCCCCCCCCCCCCCCGTGTGTGTGTCCATCCATCTTTCCCTGTTAATAAAAACGTTTTAGACAACCCCCCCCCACCCCTCCTACACCCCTCAGCATCATTCAGTTCACTCATCTTCTCTTCTCTTCACTACTTGATCTTTCCTCTTTGGTTATATATATATCCTCTCTGGCTTGGATCAGTACATACATGCAGTATCTCTCACGTCTACACTCTTGAAACACCACCTTCATGACCTAGGTCATGAATTACCTTTCCCTTCCGTTCCCATCCTTTCTTCTTCCCTTCTCTCTCACCTGATGAAGGAACTGTGTTCCAAAAGCTTGTCCTTTTTGTCCCCTTTTTCTGTTTTTTCATTTGTGTTACTATCGGCAGTACAGCACAAAGGTAAGTACTGGCCAGCCATTTTATCTTGTTTGAACAATATTCACTAATTAAAAAATACAAATGTAAGAAATATACATTTTTTATTCGTTCCTTTTCTTCTGAGTCAAAAATTTTCACATAACTCATGCTAGATAAGAGCAAAATTTAACCTCTAAGTGGTCTCTGAAAATAGAAAGTGAAATAAGAAATGCTCTCTTTGGACTATCATGCTACAGGCTTCATGCTTAAAGGGTTAACAGAAAAAAAAAAAAATTTTGCTCAAAAGACGAGGAACCTACAATTGCATGGCTTTGATTGAAGAGACAGTGCCTAGCATGTGTGCATACTGTCTTTGAAGTGATTTGCAGGCTGTTACATGAGAAGGGGAGGTAGAACAGATGGAGAGGGAGGGAGGGAGGGAGGGAGAGAGAGAGAACATTTATCATAAAACAATGAGCCTAGAGGCAAGGGTGACATTAAGCAACAGCACCTGTGTGTGCCATAAAATAATGGCTCTTTGCATCTGGCAAGGTAGAGCTAGAACAGCAAAAGCAGTTAACTAATATGACAAATACATCATACCCCAGCACAACTGTTTGACCAATCACATTCTGTCTCACCCAGATGTAATAACATATTATCAGTGGCTATGTAAAAGCAAGGTGTCCTGACTGAATCAGATCTCTGTATACACCTGGAAAATAAAAAGTAAAATACAACAAGTCACCATTTATATATAAAAAAATCTAAACTGCCACGTTACAGTCCAGCTTTGCCACTACAAACTGACTGTACTTGTTTTACAGTAATAACTTTCAAGAATCTGTCCTACAGATATCTTCAGAAAGCAGAACCCCCCGAGATTGTTCCATATACCATCCAGTCACAAAATAATCATTTTCAATAAAATAATATTCAACATAGTATGCCATTACATAAAAAGTTAATATAAATACATATACACAAATTTAGGAATTTCTGTAGGTTATGAAACAGAATGAAAAGCACCTAAAACTCTTTTGCTTAGTTTAATTACAAAGACTAAACACCACTTCATGAAGAATTAGATTAGATTAATACTTTTTCCATAGATCATGTATACAAGATTTTGTAATGATGTGGAATGTGTTTCTTTTTTCTTTTATTACCGGTACTAAATTTTATGTAAAAATTAATCTACTGAGTAGGATTATCATTCAGATATTCTATCAATTTCTTTTTAAATGCCTGTTTGCTACCTGTCAGGCATTTCAAGTTATTTGGTAAGTGACCACAGACTTTTGTGGGAGTGTAATTCACCCGCATCTGTGTCAAGAGTTAACTTTGAATTAGTGTGTTGTAGTCATGCACACTGCTATTACTTTTGAATTTGAACTGGGTTGGGTTATTAATAACAAATTTCATAAGTGAATATATAATATAGTGAGGACAGTTTACAACTCACCGCAAAGACGTGGCGACGAGCTGCGACAGGCACATACAAAAGACACACACATACAACACATTCAGCTATCGGCCATGGCCTTCTTCAGAAAATAGAGCACTCACGCAATCACACAGGCATACAACACAGTCATACAACCATCACCTCCGACTCCCACACTTCGAAGTGTGGCAGTCGGAGGTGATGGTTGTATGACTGTGTTGTATGCCTGTGTGATTGCGTGAGTGCTCTATTTTCTGAAGAAGGCCATGGCCGATAGCTGAATGTGTTGTATGTGTGTGTCTTTTGTATGTGCCTGTCGCAGCTCGTCGCCACGTCTTTGCGGTGAGTTGTAAACTGTCCTCACTATATTATTTATTCCAACCTGGACTTTCCATTATTATATAAGTGAATATATAGCGTACATTGTAAAGCACCTGTGAAGATCCCTAGAACCTTAAATAAGTGTCTGCAGGATGATCTTTGGTGGGCTCCAGCAAATATTCTAATTATACACTGTGGCACGGAGCCATTGTTAAATGCATAACACTGACAAGAAAGACCTGGGCATGGCCTTCAGAAAAGGACGTTTTATTCTATAAGTGGTGCGACATTAAAAAAATTAACCCACCCACTTTAATTAGAAAGGGTTTGTTCTCAGTGGTAACATAACTAACTTTATTGTGCACCATAATTTGTTGTTATGAATATTTAGCACAGAGTAAACGAGTGCTGGTATGCTTCTTTCAAACAAACACAGTCTATTATGTATTTTTAGGATATCTTCCAATTAATGTCAAATTAAAATAATATTCTTCACATAATAATATATTTATATGTCTAAATTTCTAAAGCCCAGGTCCTACTTGCACCCTATGCACCTTTAAACTACTTTTTACAAGGAAAATAATGCATGGGTTCATGTTAGCCAAACTCTGGGGTTACTTGAACCCAAATTTCAATAATTTTTTACTCACATACAAAAATAAAACTTGGTCAGAAACAGACAAAGTGCTAGAAAAATATCACAAATATAAAAGAATTTAGGACAACTGCATAGTTAATGGTTTTACGCTATCATTGGTACTAAGTATACAAAAAGTTTCACTTCTTTGAGTCAAGTAACCTCAGTTTACGGTACCTGAAAATTTTGAATATTATAACTTAGCTACAGACTTCTGTTAATGGAGTCATGGTATTTACTGTATGTAACTGAATATACTGTTTTAATAAGAATATAAAATGTCTAGATTGCTAAAATTATATTTATTTATTACAGCATTTTTGCATCTGCTGTCATCAGATGTACAAACCTCTTAACTTTCAAAGTAGAGTTCAGCATCAATAATAAAATCTCTACCTGTATTACTGAAACTGAACTGTACTTTGCAAGTTCAGAGGTTTTTAGACCTTATGATGACAGACGCCAAAACAATGTAATAAATAATTTTAGCAATCTAGATGTTTTTATTGCTATTAAAGGAAATTAAGATCACAGACTCTTACAGAACATTTGTTTCCTTTATACAAAATGTATATACTGTGTTTTATCAAAGTTTAATAAGAGTACATATGATGAAAACCACTTAACATTGTAAAAATCATCTCTCTCTCTCTCTCTTTTTTTTGTTATCGATCATCCTTAGTTGCTAAGAAAATTTGCGGTGGTCTATTTTGGTCTATTGCAACTAAATGAAAGGCTTTTTTTTGTGTCATACGTGTTTCGCTTTCTTATTTGTGAAGCATCATTAGTAGATTGTAATAAGGTACATGTTTGCTTTTTTATGTATAATATTTCATTGCAGAACAGTTATAAATATTTTGATCACTGTGAAATGAGTCTGTCTAAAACCATAACATATTTGTTGTATCTGTAGACGGCAGTACCTAAAGTTATAATACATTTTTTTTCACATTTGTGAAGGACATTTATAAATATATTATAGATTAACATATCTGTGAAAGGCGTTGGTAGATGACAGCCACATAACTACGAGCAGTAGGCTCTTTGGGGATGCGCACGGTAACTGAAAGAGGTGTGGTATAGCGGTGCCAGAGAGCAGCGGTGGTGTGGAGGAAGGTCGGAGGGGTCAGGCGAGGCAGGAGGTCCATGGTCAGAACGTGGTCAGTCACAGCAGATAGGCCGAGTGTTAATAGTCAGTGAATATTTCTGTGAAGGAAGACAGTGGTCAGTTACAGGAAGCGGCGAATTGCCAGTTGGAGTTTTCTAGTTGCGAGTGGCAGTTGCCGTTATGTAAAGTGTCGAGGAGTAATACTGCCAGGGAGCAGTCTGTGAAGTACAGGATACTTGATTACGACTGTACCGGCACGGCGCACTGAGCCGCTGTTGCATATTTTCCTGCTGGAAGGAAGTAACGCCCCAGGAAGAGAGATACTGATTACCTATTTTGAGACGGAACAGACTAAGACCAGCATCGATGAGAATTGTATGGAGTATGTATTACAAAGAGAGCAAGGTAATTTTAAAATTAATGTTCAATAATAATTAGTCTTCTTGTTCGCAGCAAGTGTCTATTTGGTAGTTTAGATTTTTTCCTTCTTATTTTCATGAGTAAAGCATAAAGCATTTCCACTAATTCCCAATTTTGTAAGTTTTAAGCAGCCAACCCTAGTTATGTCAAACTATTAGGATTTCATGAATTTCCCACCTGCAGAAAGACATAGCTGATGTGTTTGCTGTTTCTGATTGAATTTCGAAATACATTTTTTGATATGAACTTTTATATAGCATGGAACTAACGGTTTTTGTTTATTAGTGAAACAGTCTTAAATCAGCTTGTTTAGAAAATAATCTACTGAACAAAGAATAATTTTCAATGCTTTTCTTCCCCCATAGTTATGAAAAAATAATTAAACTCCGCAGCATCCCCAGTTCAACCACATACACGTGATTGAACCACTTGCCTTATGTTTACTCATTTCCATTGTGCATAGGCTAATAGAAGAATTTGATAGCTGCCTTACATTCACTTAGGATGCACTCTGATATTGTTATTTTACCTGCAGACAAGGAAAAAGCTACTGTTGTTTTAAACAAGCAGGATTATCTTTAAAAAAAATGCAGTGTTTACTTTCTCTTTCAGCATATCGCAGGATTTCTGCTGACCCTACAAAAAGTGTTGAGAAGATGACCAATAACCTCCTTAAGAAAAGTTTTTTTTTTTTGTCACAGGAAACTATCAAAAGTCCTAATTCATACTGTGCTGTACCTCCTAGATTATATGGCCTTCCTAAGGTCCACAGAGACAGGTGCCCTCTTAGGCCTATTGTGTCAAACATTGGTGCTCCCACAGATCATTTGGCAAAACATCTTTCTGGTTTGTTGAACCCACTGGTAGGCCATTGTGAACACCACATTAAGAACTCTTAGGATTTCCTATGTCGATTGGAGGGATTGCACTTGGCTGACTCGGATATTTTAGTTAGTTTTGATGTGGTTTCTCTTTTCACTTGCGTTCCTCTGTCTGATTTGTTGCAACTAATCGAGACAAAGTCTGGTACTGATTTAACGAATTTATTTCTACATATTTTGACTTCCATCTACTTTTTATTCAATGACAAGTACTATGAGCAGACAGATGGAGTTACGATGGGAAGCACTTTGTCACCTATCATTGGTAATTTATTCATGGAGGACTTCGAAGATAGTACACTGGAGTCAGCGACATTGAAACCTGCTTGTTTTTTCAGATATGTAGATGACACTTTTGCTGTTTGCTCTCATGATAGTGAGAACTTTAATTATTTTTTGGAACACCTAAATTCAATCCACCCTAACATCCATTTCACAACGCAAGTGGAAAAGAATGGTTGCCTTTCCTTCCTTGATGTGTTGGTCAGAAGAAAGGCAGATGGTACATTGGGACATGCCGTTTATAGGAAGCCAACGCATACTGATTTGTATTTGCAAGCTGACAGTTGTCACCACCTAGCTCAGCATGAAGGGTTTCTTAGAACCTTATTGCATAGGGCTCACGTCATTTCTGAACCACCAAGCAAGGTGGCACAGTGGTAAGGCACTGGACTCTTATTCAAAAGTATGGTGGTTCAAATCCACCTCCAGCTATCCAGATTAAAGTCTTCTGTGATTTCCTTAAATCACTCTAGGTAAATGCCGGGATGGTTCCTTTCAAAGGGCACGGCCGATTTCCTTCCCCCATTCATACCCAAAAATCCAAGGGTTAGATCTGTCTCTAATGACCACGCTGTTGACGAGACGTTAAACCCTAAGTTTCCTTCCTTCCATTTCTGAACCAGAAAGTTTGCCCACTGAGCTGTCTCATCTAGAGGTAACTTTTCGATAGAATGGCTATGGTGCAAGGCAGATTAAAAGAGGGCTGCACATCTGACCACATCTGCAGCGAGCTAGGGCTAGATTGTACGACGCTTCTTGCCAGCCTGCAGTGGTTATGTTGGCACCAATGGCAATGACGGCAACTCAGACCACCAATAAATGTTTCTTCGTGACAACTTCAATTAAAACAAAAATTATTTTTTTCTGAACGGACAAGGGTACATACAAGAACCTGTCAACCATAGAGCAGGTACAGTTTCATTTGCAGCAAAATTAATACTTTACCTGCTCTATGATTGACAGGTTCTTGTATGTACCCTTGTCCAGTCAAAAAAAATTTGTTTAAATTGAAGTTGTCATGAAAAAACATTTATTGGTCATCTGAGGTGCCATTTTTACCATTGGTGCCAACTAAGCACTGGATCCCAGCGACAAGTGGCGTACAATTTAACCAAACTGTTCACCTGGGGACTATCACACCACATGAAATCAGGCACCAGCCCAATATATGTATGATGTGTTGCAGATGTTATTGTAACCAGGTCATTCTCAAAACTGTAGCCTTGGTTCCTGTCATTACTGTTTCCACTCCACTCACTATCAGAATATGATCCTGCTCTATAAATCCGTTGGACAAGGAACCCATATCCTGTACAACCCGCCTGAAACAAGCACTAGGAAATTGTTTGTGACCTGGAACCTGTCACACAGAATGTGGCTTACAACTCTCCAGTGGCTACTACCTAGAAACAGTATATACTGTACGGTACTCTCCTCCTCTCTCTTTTTTTTGACAGTTTGTTTACTAGTGAAAGTGTGTTTTATTTTAATTAGGCCCACACTACTTCTACTGGAGCATCTTCCTTGCTAATCTGTGGTAGCAAGGTAAATCTATTGTTAGTGCGCATGATGAAACTGTCACACACACTGTTTTGTGGGCCCTGTTCCTTGCTACCACTTCCCTATACCATCCACTCCAATGAAACTACTTCTCACTAAGGCAGCTCAAACACTTTTCATTCACAGGAGCACATAAGTTTATTAGGACACAATTCATGTATATACTATCAAGAGAATGACGTAAATGCACTTAAAATCACGTAATACAGGTACATCTATATAACTGGAAATTAGGCCTAAAATCGCTACGTGTAAACAAATATTCTGGAGTAGCAAGTTAAAATTTATGCTGTTTTACACAAACGCTAACCTTAACTTGTAACAAAGAATAACTAGCGACATAAGCATTTATCAGCAGCAGGGCAACTTTACGTACGACTGTGAAAAAGGTCACAATAATTATGTATATCACTCTTCAAAAGAATAGCAATGACAAACTTAGACCAACGTTCAAAGGGTCCACAATTCAGTTCAGAACATTAACTTGCAAGCATCGTAATTTTGACATGGCTGATGTCAGGATAACAGACCTTAAATAAAGAATACAAACAATGTTTAAATAACAATACTTACATTCTTGTACTAATTACGGTGTTTACCAGGGCTGGAAACAATATAAATAGAAGTGTTAACTTGAAGTATACATATTCGGCGCTGGCGTAATATGAATACGCCAAATTAGCATCCAGTGCAACATCTGCAGTGTGGCTTATTATTGAAATTATAGGTGATAGTATGTCCCGGTAGTTGACGCGACTGGTTTTTGGGACATAGTCCGTATCGTCCAGTCTTTCGGCAGGACGACAGTTCTCCTCTTCTGTTTCACTGGCATCGCTTCTGACGAACTGCATTTCAACCGCCCACGCAATGCTCGTTCACATATCGCTTTTCGGTGGCTTACTTTTAACTCTTTGTTACACATCACATCACAAGTACTTCTCTCGTTATTAATTGACAACTTCACTCATGTCAACAACCTGAATAAACTGACAGCCGATATTTCATTCGATAATCGATTATTGAATTTACAGTGATGTATCGAATCGAATCCTAACCAGAAGTTCAGATCCGATCCAACACGACTTCCTCAAGCTTCAAATCGAAGGGTATTTTCGCAATTTTGTGGAAATATATGGTTAGGTGAACTTTTTTGGGAAACGGAAGCCTTGGGGAAAAATTTCGATAGTTGGAAAATTGGGGAAAGTGCTTTGGTAAAAATTTCATTAGTCCCACCTGTCTTGCCATTATGTGGCGGGCTAAAATGGCTAAAGAATTGCTTTGAGCTTGCCGCTCTCAATATAGCACATGCTATATATAGCAAAGTGTCAAAAGATTTAGCACAGGGCTTAACAACTAGCCGATTTTTGAGTACCTATGGCTGCACGGGCACTTTCATACGTGCGCGCGCATTAGCTCTGAAGCGTTACTTTCGGACATTCGAACCGCTCCAACTGTTTACGTCCAGGCCGAATGTTAAGAAGAGTCCTCCAGTGCAGTGGTCTTACAAAATGGTTTCAGCATTTGACGGAACAAAACAAAGCCTGGAAAAAGTAACCCTACTGGCACATCCTAAGCTCGACTCTCTTCTTGCCTTAGCTGGAAGGCTACTGGTGTAGTTTTTCAACAATGGGTAGACAATGTCTGGCAGCCACTTGCATATTTTTCTAAAAATCATCGCGATCACAACAAAAATGGAGCACATATGATTGAAAACTCTATGCTATTCCACATGCAATCAAATATTTCAGACCAAGGGACTTCACCACATACACCGATCATATAAACCGTTGACTTTCACATGCTAGAGGAACAGTACCACCTGCTCTTCACGCCAGCACAATCACTTGCAGTTTATTAATCACTTCAGCACGGGGGTTCCCAGAATATCGCAGCCTGTGGACATTATTGCACTTGCCAAAGTTCAACAAGAGCATTCCTGCTGAATGATGACACAGCAGTACTGAAATTACAACTAGTCGATGTTTCAGCGAAAGCATCCAACTATACTGTGACATGGGACATGACTGATTCTGCCCCTTTCTACCAGCTGTGTTCCACACACAAGTGTTTGACAGCCTGCACAATCTCTGTAATCCTGTGGAGTTAGACCAACATTCAGACTAGTGTCCAATGTTTTTTGTGACCTGCCCTGAGTGAACAAGAACTTGCAAGCTCTGTAAGATTTTATACCGCACATGCACTCGCTGTTGGGTGATTTTTCCAGATGCATCCTCATGTTTTGCACACATCCATCTTGATGTGGTAGGGCCACTCACCCTATCAAATGATCAACGGTATATACAACGGTACATACATACTGTATATACATAAAGAAATCGCAGACCTGAAGAAAGAAAATCAGCATCTTAGATTCTCAAAGAGACCACGTGGGATTTCAGATACAGGAAATAACGAAACGCAAATATCAAAGGTAACCCGCACAACAATGGAAACTCCGTCTTGGGAAACGGTTCGCGACAATAACAGGTCAGTAATTGTAAATAAACCACCAAGAAGAGTGAGGTTCGCAGATGAAAACAAGTATTCTCCGCTATGTCCGGCAGAAGACAGTGTAGATGTCTGCAGCGTGAATGTAAGCAAGTTTTGTGAACGAAGTGGCGGCCGAGAAACATTCTCGATTAACCACAACAGCTCAGAAATAGTAAATAAGCCGCCAAGTAGAATGAGGTCCGCCGACGAAAACAAGTCCTCTCAGCTTCGTCAGGCCAAAATCACTGGCGGACAAGAAACATTAACAGTGAAACAGTCCAGTGCTGAAAACAACGTAAGTAGCTGTAGTGTGAATGTTAGCAAGTTTCGAAAACAAAGCGGCGGACAAGAAACAATCGTAGCGAAACATAACAAAGCTAATAAATGTAAAAATGATCTTGTTACAAGAGCCAATGGATGTGATGGTCAAAAATCAGTAACTAAAACCTGTAAAGTTACCATACTGAGTGATAGCCAAGGTCGTAATGTTTCAAGCTACCTTCACGAAAATGCAAATATCGAGTGTCTGGGGTATGTATACCCTTCAGCAGAAGCCAATGATATCTTACAAAACTTTCAGAAAAAAACTTCTGACGCTGACACTATCGTGATTATCACTGGTACAAACGACGCAGCAAAATACAACAGTGCTAACTTAATAAAAGGTTTAAGAAGCACATTACCAAGTACCACATCGAAAAAAGTGTTTGTTGTTGACGTTCCATTTAGATATGACCTTGCAAATTGGTCCCGCGAAAATCGCGAGATTTTGGAAGTGAACAATCGGCTACATCACCTGTCCTCGAAATTCAAAAATACCACTATCATTAAAGCTAGCGAGTGTGACAGGGAGTGCTACACACGACACGGATTCCACCTCAACAACCAAGGAAGAAGATTGATCTCGGAACTGATCATCAAAACAGTGAGTAAAGAATCGGCCACCTTTACAGTACTGTAATACCGCTGGACCAGCCTGCTGGTCAGTCTGACAAAATACCAACAGTTTTGCTCCAGCAGGGTCAAAATAGTCCTCAAACCATTCACCCTGTGCTCAGTAAACTTGATGTTTTCGAACCTTGTCAAAATGGGGCTCTGCTACCAGCAGTGGACTTACAAACATCTTAAGAAATCAGCTGCATAGCAGCGCCCTTAAGAAGAGAATTTGAACTTTTTTCTTCACTGCCCAGGGGTAGTAAAAATAGTTTCCTGTTTCTACATATTAACATACAGTCATTAAGAAGGAAGCTGGAAGAATTGCAGTTCTGGTTGGAAACCTCAAACTGTGGTAAAAAGGTAAAGCAGTCAACAATCCGAAGATTGGTTTGAACACCACAGTGCTTTACTAGGCATGGTCCTGTTTGGAGGTGGTATGCCGTTGCCTTCCTCTTAAACTGCGGTATACTTAGTGTAAATGAACACTGGCTGCCTACATCAGAAATTGACCTAAATATTCCATTTGGTTATTCCCTAGCGAGAGGTTACTGCAGATCAACAATTGGACATGGAGGTGTTGCAATTTATATTAAAAATGACCTAAACTTACAATACTTCACTA
Organism: Locusta migratoria; assembly: GCA_026315105.1. NCBI lineage: Eukaryota > Metazoa > Arthropoda > Insecta > Orthoptera > Acrididae > Locusta > Locusta migratoria. The sequence goes on along the minus strand of CM048753.1, from coordinate 9,890,508 downwards.
TTGATGTCACAGATCTGTGTATAGATACTGTCTTTGAGGGTGCAGCTGTACATATACCTAAACACAATATTATTGTAGCATCTGTATATCGCACACCATCTTCTAGTGAGGATGAGTTCATAGTAAATCTTAAAAAAATGTTAGTCTTACTTACTAAGCCTAAGTACAAAAACCAAAGAATCCTAATTTTTGGTGATATTAATATGGATATCAGAGTACAGAGTCATGCCATAATGGAATTCTTGGACAGTTGAAGATCTTTTGATTGTATTTGTCTAAATGATAAGCCCACTAGATATAATGCATGCTTAGACAATATAATAAGTAATATCCATGAAAATAATGTTGAAATTGGAGTAGTCAAGTTAGGTGTATCTGACCATGATGGTCTGTGGATTACAGTCCCAGTCAACATGCCAGATGAACAACATAGAACTGTTAGACCACTGAATGACAATAACTTAAGAGAGCTTAGAAATGGATTAAGGTCAGTTAATTGGACTGATATCTTATGCAGAGACACATGTGTGAATAACACAAGTAAATTATTTGTAGAGGAAATTGCAAGAATTTTCAATGCGTGTTGTCCAAATTAGTAAAAAAGCAGAATAACAATCATGGTCATAAACCACAGACACTAAATAATTGGTATACACCATACCTCAACAGCATCAGGATCATGCTTCTTATGTTCAAGGCGAGGTCTCATAACAGTAGCGAGTATCAAGAGATGTACATCAGAATAAGAAAAATGTATAGATATGAAATAAGCTTGGCAAAGCGAAGGGCGAACGATAACTATACTCTCAATTCTAGAAACAGCTGTAAAGCTGCCTGGGAAGTTATTAGAAGTGAACTAAACAGACCAACAACCTAACCAGCCATCCCCATAGCACCAGATATTCTAAACTCACACTTTGTTAATTTCAGTCTACAACAGGAGTCTTCTCCCCCAAAAACTATGCATGATGCCAGAACGTTTCCAGGTTTAAATAAAAATGTTATTCATAAATTCTGCTGGGCAACAGTCACTGAAGATGATGTTAGCAAAGCAATAGGAAAACTAAATAACTCCAAAGCAGAAGACCACTACGGTCTGTTGAATTTTGTCATGAAGAAGATAGCAAGTGATATTCAGTCCCCTCTAACCATTCTCATAAACCGAATGTTACAAAAAGGGACCTTCCCCAACTGCCTGAAAATAGCAGTAACTATCCCGATATTTAAGAAAGGAGATAAATTAAATCCAGGTAACTATCGCCCCATATCATTGATCCCAATAGTTTCTAAAATAATTGAGTACTGTGTTCACCAACAAATGCATCTCTATTTTGAGAGGAATAACTTAATAAGTAACACACAGTATGGATTCAGATCAAAGCTATCTACAGTTAAAGCGGTTGAAAATATTGTTAGTGATATATATGATGGCTTTGAAAAAAGATTAATCTCTTGTGCTTCTCTCCTAGACCTGAGCAAAGCTTTTGACACTGTGTCTCATAGTACTCTGATCGTGAAACTGAGGTACTATGGCATGGAAGAAGGTGCCGTGAAATTAATAGAATCCTACCTCAGCAACAGAGTACAACTTGTTAGTGCAAATGGGCAATTATCAAACCCACAACCAATAAAAAGAGGAGTGCCACAAGGTTCCATACTTGGGCCCTTCCTGTTTGTAGTATACATTAATGATATGCCAGAATATTTACCCTGTAAAACAGTTCTCTATGCAGACGATACAACCATTATCAACTCAGGACATACTCTAGACTCTGTACAAGAAAAAAACAACATAATACTTGAAAAATCTGCTCACTGGCTTAGTGCAAACTCCCTACACATTAATGAAACAAAAACTGAGGAAATAATCTTTAATTTGAAAATGTCAAATAAAGAAAATAAATCTGTTAAACTGTTAGGAATGATGATCGACCAGAAACTCAGCTGGGATCAACACATCACATATGTCTGTTCCAAACTTGCACGAATTATTTTCCTACTGCACAAGTTGAGGAATAAAGTCAGCCAGAATTTACTGATACAATCTTACTTTGCCTATTTCCACCCTCATCTTTCATATGGCATTCTGCTCTGGGGAAATTCTCCAAAATCAGCATCAGTCTTTAGATGGCAAAAAAAAAAAAAAGCCATTTTCGATGTATAGTGGGGTTATCTCCTAGGGACACATGCAAGGAATATTTCAGAAAACTCAACATAATGACAGTTCCTAGTTTGCAGATTTACTGCTGCCTATTACATGTTAAAGAAAACATTGCTTAATATCCCCTAAGGTCATCTGTCCACTCCCATAATACGAGACGAAACCACACAATTGATCTGCCATACTCTAGACTATCCAAGATTCACAACAGCCATAAATATGTAGGCCTTGAATTGTTCAATATGCTCCCTAAGACTGCACAAACAGTATCTATAAATAGATTTAAGATAACCCTAGGGCAGTGGCTCAAAGGTAAAGCATTTTACTCAATTGATGAATATAAAGAGTGTAATATGACAGATTTGTTGTTTTAACATAATTATACCTACTAATATAAATTTGTAAAAAGTATTTTTTAATTGTGAAATTAACACTATTTAATATTACAAATGTGTGTGAAATTGTTATTCAACTTTTTGACAAAACCCATTGTATGAGAAAATACTGAACGGCAAATAAAGATTCTTATTGTTATTCTACTGGCAATTAAAGATTTACACACTGGTCCGAGGCAGTTGCCTCAGATAACATATTGGGCGAAACCCTAGCCTCAGCAGGTACATCAATGTGGCCAGTGAGATTTTGCTGTCCCTTCCATATAACAGTGGACAGGGGCCAAAAATTTCAATCTGAGTTATTTGCAAAGCTTTCGAGATTTGGTGGCTTTCTAGGCTACACCAAAAACCACTAGCTTGCAACCAGCCAGCAATGGTATGATTGAGTGATGACATCAAACATTAAAGGCAGCAACACTCATGTGCCACGGAAGTACTTGGACATCTTCAATTACCAGTTTTGCGTGTCCCCCAAACCATCTATAAAGCTGAGACAGATTTATCTCAATGGAACTGGTTTTACAGTGAGATACTACAGGTACCTGGAGAATTAGTGGACACCAACTGTCTTTCTAAACCAGCACAAGATAAATCAGAGTTGTTGTGTCATTTCAGGGAGTATCAACTTGATCAAACTGTCCAAGGCTTCAAGACATGGTTCTTAATCAACTTTTGTACACAGTGACCTTGAAAACCGTTCACATATCATGCTACGGACAGAATGTGTCAAGCCTCCTCTCCAACCTCAATATATGGGACCATATTAGGTTTTACACAAAGGGACACAGACTCTGGACATAGCTGTGAACGGGAAATAAACCACTGTATCACTTAACTGCATGAAGCCTACTTGTGTCTTCCAAGACATGTCAGCAACCACATTGCCACCAAAAGCCCAACATCGTGCAGATCCACTACCTCCAGTTCCATCATGATCATTACATTTATTACCAATGATTCGTCATTGACCAGTTGGAACTGGACGGACTGCATCAAGATTATATTTTAAATAATAATTTCACTACACTGAAAGTTATAATTAACATTAACATTAGTATTTCCACTTCTGTATTGTTCACAATATGTTCTAAGTCAGGTAATCACTGTTCTGTCACTAGAGAAGAATACATCTACTGAGTACAATGGATGTTCTTTTAAGTTACTTAGCACTTTAGTTTTGAACAGCTCCATTGGCAGGGACTGTACACTATTCAGAAGTGTATAAAACACAGTCAGCTGAAGAAGAACCACTGATATCCAAGACCCGCTGAGGATGACATGTGCACTGCATGCTTCAGAGAATGACACTCTGCTTCCACCGAGGGGCTGATGTAGTGAACACTACACACACATCGTTTGCCACTGTCGCACATGTACATGTCATTTGTGCCATCCAGTAACACTGTTATAGTGAGTCTTATTGAAGTGATATAGTAGTTTATATGGAGTCATGTCGTGGCAATCACTGAGTTCTATGAAACTTCCTGGCAGATTAAAAGTGTGTGCCGGAACCGGGACTCAAACCTAGGACCTTTGTCTTTTGTGGGCAAGTGCTCTAATCTGCCAGGAAGTTTCATATCAGCGCATACTCCACTGCAGAGTGAAAGTTTTATTCTGGAAACATCCCTTAGGCTGTGGCCAAGCCATGTCTCCACCATATCCTTTCTTCCAGGAGTGATAGTCTTGCATGTTTCGCAGGAGAGCTTCTGTGAAGTTTGGAAAGTAGGAGGTGAGGTACTAACGGAAGTAAAGTTGTGAGGCGGCATTGTGAGTTGTGTCGGGATAGCTTAGTCAGTAGAGCGCTTGCCCGCAAAAGGCAAAGGTCCCAGATTCGAGTCCCGGTTCCGACAAACAATTTTAATCTGCCAAGAAGTTTCATATCAATGTACACTCCGCTGCAGAGTGAAAGTTACATAGTGAGTTCTATGTTTGCTACCAGGAGTGTTCTGTTTATCTATGTTTTATACACTTTCTGTTTATTCTTCAAAGTGTTAATTTTTTACCCCTTTGTATGTTCAATGTATATTAAAGTTGTGTGGTTTTCAAGTTTCTTACAGTCTATTCATCATCATCATCATCTCAGCCTTTTCCCAGGTCATGAGAGGTTGGCATTATTTTGCTGGATCCTTCTCTCCCACAAATGTCTATCCAGGGCTTCTCTGGGCTATCCTTTCTCCTGTAGGTCCCCTACTTCCATGTCTTTCCATCTCAGGTTTGGTCTTCCTCTTCTTCTTGGTCCTTCGATTTCCAAGTTTTCAACTTTTCTCCCCACATAGTACTTCCCTGTTCTCTGCACATGTCCATACTATCTTAGCCTACTTTCTTGGATCTTCTTCCCTATGGGGCGCAGTTTCTCTGTTCCAAAAAAAAGTGGTTAAATGTTTGTGAAGCTTATGGGACTTAATTGAGGGGTCATCAGTCCCTAAACTTATAAACTAACTTAGACTAAAGACAACACAAACATCTATGCCCAAAGGAGGATTCGAACCCCCGATGGGGAATGGCCTTGCGCATCTGAGCATAGCGCTTCATGTGCTCGGCCACTCCACCCTGGCTTCACTGTTCCCGTGATGTACTTATTCCTTATTCTATCCTTTTGTGTCACCCCACTCATCCACCTTAATATTCTCATTTCTGCCACTTCTATCTTTTTCTCTTGGGCGTTTATAATTGGCCAAGTTTCTGCACTATACAGCTTCACAGTCCTCACCACAGACTTGTACAGCTTTCCTGTCATTCTATAGGTATCCTTCTTATCACACAGTACTCTGCTCAGTTTCCTCCAGTTCATCCATCCACTATTTATCCTGTGCTGTAGTTCATCCTCCAGCCCTCCATCGCTTTGCATTTAAGAGCCCAGGTATTTAAATTTCTTGACCAGCATAAGTTGTTCTTATTGCAGGTTACTATTTAGAGCTCTAGTTTGTACACATATTGCTGTAGCGTAGTGCGTAATTCTAATCGAGCACGCTGACTGTGCTTGCAGTGCCTTCCACCAGAGGCACACGAGACCAGAGACAAGCAGCGTGCCCTATACAAACAAAGGCTAAAAGGATAAAGTTTTGAGGTTACAACACTCATATTCTGTTTTCACCACGCTATTAGGTTGTCAAGTATTTTAAAAAGGATATTGCCACGAGACCCCACCTAAACTGACTGTCGGTGTGCCACAGGGGATAGCGCCACTGACTCGCGGTGCTGAAGGTCACCGGCTCAATCCCGTCCACCAGCAAAAATTTATTTCTTTGTAATTATCATTTCCAGAATGTTCTACACGTTTCTTATGTTCACTTGTGATTTCTACTTGTTTTTTATGTTAACTATTCTTCTAATTTCTCGTACATTCTGTCTGCGTATAAATAGCAGAGCACTCTGCCCGAGAGGCAATCAGTGCTCCGTGTACGTTTCATTTCTCAATGCTTTCAGTATAAGCGCTGTGTTCAGTCGACAACCCTGCCTTCATTTCAATGCGACAATATTGAGGAACATGCACTCACCCTTTGTAACCCACCACTTGATTTGCCACCTTGTCATTTTCAGCATACGGATGTGATCTGCCAGCACTCTCCTGACGTACAATACATATGAGGTGGGGACAACATGGTGAAGGCTGTCTTTCTTGTGTGGGTGCACTACATGCAGTTTTTGATACCAAGATTTTGCTGCCAATCAGTCTGAGGATATGGAATTGCAAAAAGCTCAGAATGGCATCAAACTACAACATTTACGTTGGAATTTGATCATCTCTCAGGTACCAAGGTACTAGTGCTCTGTGACACTCCTACCAGCATTCTCCGCCCATCAGTTCCTGCTTTGCTGCGATACTTTGTGTTTACCTTTATTTATAACCATGTGCAATTGGAGATCAAGGCTACCATGTGTCTCGTTATAGACCATTTTATATAGCTGAGTGTCATTTGAGATTGTTGTGAGTGGATTCAGAATTGTGTGTCCTGCCAACTGAGGAAAGTAACCTGCCACACCCATATTTCTACGGTGAAATTTCACATACTGCTGTCACATTCATCTTTATGTAGTCAGCCCTCTTTCTCCTTATGATGGTTTTAGATACATTTTTGCTTTTACTGATCAAGTATTAAATGCTCTGAATAACTGGACATCATCCACTGAGATTATTTTATCTCTCAAAGGCTTTCAATTATGTAAATCATGGCATTCTTCTAGATAAGCTTAAGCATTGTGGTATTGGTGGGGTAGTGCTCAAATAGTTTACTTCATATCTAACTGAAAGAGTGCAGAATGTTTAAGTAAGTGGTTTAAGTAAACTGCAAAAATCAGTTGATTCCTCAAACTGGAGGGCCTACCAAGAATGTGGTCCCACAGGGTTCAGTCTTGGGTCCTTTGCTGTTCTTTATACACATTAATGATTTTATATTCACAATGATGCAGAGCTAGTTATTTTTGCTGACAATACAAGTATAGTAATCACTCCTAATAAACAGGAGTTAACAGATGAAATTGTAAATACCTTAATGTCCTTCAGAAAATTATTGAGTGGTCCTCTGCAAATGGACTGACACCATTTATAAATACTAGAATTGCCTGTGACTGAAATTCGACCAGTTGTGTTTGCAAAGTCATGAGAATGAAAACAACTTTTTAATGTAATGGAATATATTGACCACTGCAAATTTATAGGTTTTATGTGAATGCTATGAGTACAGGTGAAAGGAAGAGGAAACATGAGAGAATAAAAGACACAAATGAGGGAATTAATTGCTTTATTTCAAAATTTAGCATTACAAAACTTCAGTAAAAACAACATTTTTCAAAAAATCCTTTCATCATTCGCTAAATGTCCTTGTTCTCTATGTTCACAAATATACAATTTCAAACCATCATAGGGCTGAACTCTACTTGCTGCAACATATAGCTGACCATGTGTGAAAACTGGTTTTCTTAATAGAATCCAAACTTTTTAAAATGTTTGTCCCTGAGACTTATTAAAATATTGTGTTCATAAACTGAATTACTTAATTATATTTAAAAACTATATCTAATGTTAAGAATTGAACATTACAAAGAATTTAAAAAAAAATGGGAGTAGTGAGAATCGAATTCAGGACCTTAAGATTGGAACTCCAAGCATTAACTCACTTTTCTTTTTTTTCTTTTCAGTTAGATCAATGGTTTGCCATTGTTTCTTGTGTTTGTTCTTGATTGTTTGTTGAGTCTTTGGCTCAGTTATTTTGTTACAGAGGAAATTAAGTCCTCTGACCGGGTGCACAGAACCACAGTGCCCGGCACTCTCTGAGCTAATTTTACCTGTACCAATATGCCATCTATAATGGGTTATAATACAGGGTGAGTCACGTAACATTACCACTGGATATATATCGTAAACCACATCAAATACTGACGAACCGATTCCACAGACCGAACGTGAGGAAAGGGGCTAATTTAATTGGTTAATACAAACCATAAAAAAATTCATGGAACTATGTTTTTTAACACAAACCTACATTTTTTAAAATGGAACCCCGTTAGTTTTGTTAGCACATCTGAACATATAAACAAATATGTAATCAGTGCCATTTGTTGCATTGTAAAATGTTAATTACATCCAGAGATATTGCAACCTAAAGTTGATGCTCGAAACCTCCAACTTTCAGTTGCGTGTTGTAACAAACATGGGCCACGGTCGGCGAGCAGCTTCTGCAGGGACATGTTTACGATGACGGCCGCGTTTACGAGTGTGGCTGTAGTGCACTGTTGTGGTTTGGTCTAGCTGTCGCAGTGTCCGAATGTAGCACTTGCTGCTATTGTTATTCTGCATTCGTCTTTGCATGCAGACTAACTGTAGTACACTGTGTTACCAGACGTCTTTGATAGTGTAGTGTTGTAGGAACTGTGACCATGATGTATTCAGACTCTGAAAAGGCGGAGATGATACTCATGTACGGCAAGTGTCGACAAAATGCAGCTGAAGCCTGCAGGGCATATGCAGAACAGTACCCAGACAGAGAGCATCCAAAGTGCCGCACATTTCAAAACACCTACCATCAACTGTATGGAACAGGTATGGTTGTAGCACGCACACAGGTTTGTAACAGACCCGTCACAGGAGAAGCGGGTGCAGTTGACGTGTCAGCTGCTGTTGCCGTGAACCCACACAGGAGTACACGGGACATTGCGAGAGCCGGTGGTCTGAGTCAAAGTAGTGTCATGCGCATACTGCATCGTCACCACTTTCACCTGTTTCATGTGTTGCTACATCAGCAATTACAGGGTGATGACTTTAATCATTGAGTGCAATTCTGTCAATGGGCATTAACTGAGAATGCAATGCAGTTCTACCTGTTTACCGATGAAGCGGGTTTCACAAACCCTGGGGCAGTGAATCTACGGAATATGGATTACTGGTCTGTGGACAATCCTCGCTGGCTCCGACAGGTAGAGCGACAGCGACCGTGGACTGTAAATGTATGGTGCACATCTACACAAACGCAAACACACCTATGGCTGCGTTTGTGTAGATGTGTGGGTGTGTGAGTATTTGAATACCCTCCTTTTTTACCCGCAAGGTAAGTCTTTCCTTACCCACTCCCTTAAAACCCTCATCATTTCCTTTTCCCTCTCCTTCCCTTCTGCCTGACGAAGCAGCTAGGCTGCGAAAGCTAGCGTTTGTGTGTTTATTTGTTACTATCACTGCCTGTGCTCCTTCACCTGGTAAGTAGACTTCCCAGGTGACTTACCCAAAAGGACCAGCTCGTCGATATACACATATAAAAATAAAAATCACACTCAAACACACATACAAGCTTTTGCCACCACAGGCAGCTTCTTCAGGAAAAAGAGGAAAAAAGGAGAGGAGAAAGGGAAGGATACGGGTTTTAAGGAAGTGGAAAAGGAGTCATTTCAATCCCAGGAGAGGAAGGACTTACCTTAGCGGACAAAAAGGAAGGTAAACAAATACACACACACTCACACATATCCACACGCAAACACACCTAAGCAGACATTTGTAGAAACCAAAGAAGTTGGACAGAGATACCACTTGAGGCAGAGGCTCTGTCCACAGAACCGAGGCAAAGATGTTAAAGATGGTGGGCGGGAATTTGAATTTAGCGGAGGTTGAGACCAGGTGGGCAATGGGAAAAGAGAATGTGTTGAAGGGCAAGTTCCCATCTCCAGAGTTCTGAAAGATTGGTGTTGGTGGGAAGTATCCAGATAACCCGGACGGTGTAACATTGTGCCAAGATGTGCTGGTCATGCACCAAGGCTTGTTTAGCCACAGGGTGATCCTCATTACCAACAAACACTGTCTGCCTGTGACCGTTCATGTGAATGGACAGTTTGTTGCTGGTCATTCCCACATAGAACGCTTCACAGTGCAGGCATGTCAGTTGGTAAATCACGTGGGTACTATTGCAAGTGGCTCTGCCCTTGATCGTGTACACTTTCCGGGTTACTGAACTGGAGTAAGTGGTGGTGGAAGGGTGCATAGGGCAGGTTTTACAATGGGGGTGGTTGCATGGGTAGGAGCCAGAGGGTAGGGAAGGTGGTTTGGGGATTTCATAGGGATGGACTATGAGGTTACGAAGGTAGGTAGGCGGTGAAAAGACACTCTCGGTGGAGTGGGAAGGATGTCATGAAGGATGGATCTCATTTCGGGGCAGGATTTAAGGAAGTCTTTCTTCTAACCCCAGAAGTGCCCCTCTTGTCACCGGATACTTTCCGGGACTGGAGCGGACTCTGAATGTGGCTCTCCAGCAAGGATACAACTTCCTTAAATCCTGCCCGAAATGAGATCCATCCTTCATGACATCCTTCCCACTCCACCGAGAGTGTCTTTCTGCCGCCACTTCACACTTGTTATTTATGCCTAGTTTAAAAAGAATTACAATAACTGTGTACAACCAAGTGAACAAAATTTATTTTTATTATGAAAAGGAATTTCAGACAAAATTTATAACCTACTTTTGATCTTTTTTAAAATATAAATAAAATTTACAGAATATAGTAATTTTCATGTTTATGTGGGACTCTCTCAAATATTTGGAGAGAGGCCACACTGTGTTAGACTATATCGGGCTGTGTTCCTGACAATTTGTATTTTTGCTGGTTGTCCGAAAATAATATTGTGCAAAATATATATATATATATATATATATATATATATATATATATTAAGACGAAAAATTCCTAGCAGGAAAAATAGTTAGCGGAGATTGAGACCAGGTGGGCAACGGGAGGAAAGAATAAGCTGAAGGGCAAGTTCCCATCTCCGGAGTTCTGAAAGGTTGGTGTCGGTGGGAAGTATCCAGATAACCCGGACGGTGTAACACTGCGCCAAGATGTGCTGGCCGTGCACCAAGGCATGTTTAGCCACAGGGTGATCCTCATTACCAACAAACACTGTCTGCCTGTGACCGTTCATGCGAATGGACAGTTTGTTGCTGGTCATTCCCACATAGAACGCTTCACAGTGCAGGCATGTTAGTTGGTAAATCACGTGGGTGCTATCGCAAGTGGCTCTGCCCTTGATCGTGTACACCTTCCGGGTTACTGGACTGGAGTAAGTGGTGGTGGAAGGGTGCATAGGGCAGGTTTTACAACGGGAGCGGTTGCATGGGTAGGAGCCAGAGGGTAGGGAAGGTGGTTTGGGGGTTTCATAGGGATGGACTAGGAGGTTACGAAGGTTAGGTGGGCGGCGGAAAGACACTCTCGGAGGAGTGGGGAGGATGTCATTAAGGATGGATCTCATTTCAGGGCAGGATTTAAGGAATCCTGCCCTGAAATCCTGCCCTGAAATGAGATCCATCCTTCATGACATCCTCCCCACTCCTCCGAGAGTGTCTTTCCGCCGCCCACCTAACCTTCGTAACCTCCTAGTCCATCCCTATGAAACCCCCAAACCACCTTCCCTACCCTCTGGCTCCTACCCATGCAACCGCTCCCGTTGTAAAACCTGCCCTATGCACCCTTCCACCACCACTTACTCCAGTCCAGTAACCCGGAAGGTGTACACGATCAAGGGCAGAGCCACTTGCGATAGCACCCACGTGATTTACCAACTAACATGCCTGCACTGTGAAGCGTTCTATGTGGGAATGACCAGCAACAAACTGTCCATTCACATGAACGGTCACAGGCAGACAGTGTTTGTTGGTAATGAGGATCACCCTGTGGCTAAACATGCCTTGGTGCACGGCCAGCACATCTTGGCGCAGTGTTACACCGTCCGGGTTATCTGGATACTTCCCACCGACACCAACCTTTCAGAACTCCGGAGATGGGAACTTGCCCTTCAGCTTATTCTTTCCTCCCGTTGCCCACCTGGTCTCAATCTCCGCTAACTCAAATTCCCACCCACTATCTTTAGCATCTTTGCCTGGGTTCTGTGGACAGAGCCTCTGCCTCAATTGGTATCTCTGTCCAACTTCTTTGCTTTTCACAAATGTCTGTCTAGGTGTGCTTGCGTTTCGATATGTCTGAGTGTGTGTGTATTTGTTTACCTTCCTTTTTTTCCCCTAAGGTAAGTCCTTCCACTCCTGGGATTGGAATGACTCCTTTTCCACTTCCTTAAAACCCATATCCTTCCCTTTTCCTCCCCTTTTTTCCTCTTTTTCCTGAAGAAGCTGCCAGTGGTGGCGAAAGCTTGTATGTGTGTTTGTGTGTTATTTTATTTGTTTCTCTCGACGAGCCGGTCCTTTTGGTAAGTCATCTCTTTTCTATTTTTATATATATATATATATATATATATATATATATATATATATATATATATATATATTAGGCAATAAAACATTTATTCAGAAAAGTTTAAATAAGTGAGTTCATCATTTTCATCATTTAACGTCGACCACCATTTCATTTATGTGAATGTAGCTCGAAAGTAAACCTGGATCAACGGACTTCAACAACAACGCAGAACGGCTATCTCATCGAACATCAGAATCCAAGATAAGTGTTTTTCTTTGTTTCATAACGTGTACCTCACCATCCCCCGGTGTCCTGTTAATAGAACTGATTCTTGTAATACAGACACATTTCGTCTGAAGTGTCTTGGGATCGGCAACATTGAGGGGATTGTCACAATGCCCACACAGAAAGCAGCAGATTGGTTGCAGCTCAGTTTGTAGATAATATGACTGGTTTCACAGGTTGCCCTGCCTTGTATGGGATAGGAAATGTTTGTGACAGGACTGGAGTCGGTGGTGGTGGGACGGTGGACAGGGCAGGTTTTGCATCTAGGTCTATTGCAGGGATACAAACCAATGGGGCAAGGGATTGGGAGCGAGGAAGGAGTAGGGACGGACAAAGATATTACGTAGGTTTGTGCGCATTGGAATACCACTGTAGGGAGGGTGGGGAGAATTTTAGGTGGTGTATTTCTCATTTCAGGGCAGGATAAAAGGTAGTTGAAACCCTGGCAAAGAATATGGTTTAACTGCTCTAGTCGTTAGTGATACTGGGTGTTAAGAGGGCCAGATGGTGAGTATAAGGAAGGTGGTGCATGACTGGACAGACAGGAATGTGTTTCTGGAACAGTTGGGAAGGTAATTACAGTCAGTAAAGGCCTTACTGAGGCCTTTGACCCTCTCCAAATATGCTAGATTTAATGTAGGTTAAAAAATAAACACTAAAGGTGGAATGCACTGTTCACAAAAGACCATTTATTAGACTCTTCAAATAATGTGACAGTGTAACATGAGCAAAATCATGACTGATCGGTGTGTCATCACTTGTCTTCTTTCCATTTCTTCAGATCCACGCCTTTTATGTCTTTGCAGTTTACCACTGGATTCCTTGAGAGACAGATAATATTTTCAATCACATTACAGAAAAACAAGTACATTACTTATTAAATGGAAATGTTTACAGACATTGCGTGTTGGTTACAGTATTACTAAGAAGAATAACAAATTAAACTTGTATATTTAATGTGCATGCTACACAACCAAGAGTAGAATGCTACATGCAATCTGAAGTTATAAAGAATAAAATTTAAGGAGAAAAAGGTTAATTGGATCTTACATAACAGTTAAAGGGAGAGTAAGCATTGAACACTGAGCAAGCAGAAACTGAAGCTAAGGAGAAGTATAAGAAACAAAAATTAATAAATAAAATGGTTAAGTTCAGGATGAAGAAATAAAACTTCTAGGCCTGTAATTAAAAGACATTGAAAGAAACTTGAAAATCACCTTAAAAAGAAATTATGAGGTTTACATCAACAAAAGTAAAAAAGACAATGAAATACATTTGAATTAAATCTGGTAATGCTGAGGCAAAGAGACACTACGCAGTAGTTGAGTTTTGCGATTCAAGAAGCGTAACTATCTCAATGACTTTATTTGAGAGAATATAACTTGTACGTTGGCAATACTGTTGTAATCAAAAAATTTCTGAAAAAGAGATTTAATATATAATATAAATATTAACCCTGCAGTAGTCCCACGTCTTTTCACACTACCAGTAGTTGTGCGCAGACTGGGAGGCCACATGGAATTATTTAAATAATTTTGGTAACAACAGTATGGAGAGATTTTTAGATCTGATGATGACAGATGCCAAAATGACGTATTCATTAAATGTAATTTTAGTGATCTACATCTACATACATACCCTGCAATCCACCATAAGGTGCATGGCGGAGGGTACACACTACCACTATTAGGCATTTACTTTCCTATTCCATTCCCAAATAGAACAAGGAAAAAAAGAATGCCTATATGCCTCCGTACGAGCCCTAATTTCTCTTATCTTGCCTTTGTAATCACTACGCGAAATGTAAGTAGGCGGCAGCAAGATCGTACTACACTCAGCTTCAAATTCCGGCCCTCTGAACTTCCTCAACAGAAATTCACGAAAAGAACATCGCCTTTCCTCTAGCGATCCCCAATTGAGTTGCCGGAGCATTTCCGTGACACTCGTGCATTGGTCAAACCTACCGGTAACAAACCTAGTTGCTCGCCTCTGAACTGCTTCTATGTCTTCCTTTAAACTGATCTGCTGCGGCTCCCAAACACTTGAGCAATACTCAAGATGTGGTCGTACAAGCGTTTTATACCCAGTCTCCTTTACAGATGAAGTACATCTTCCTAAAATTCTCTCAATAAACAGAAGTCAGCTGTCTGCCTTACTCACAACTGTCCTTACATGTTCGTTCCATTTCATATCACTCTGCAATGTTATGCCTAGATATTTCAACAACACAACAGCATCAAGACACACACTAGTAATGCTGTACTCAAACACTATGGGATTGTTTTTTCTACTCATGTGCATCACCTTACATTTTTCTACATTGAGAGTTAGTTGCCATTCTTCACACCAACTAGAAATTTTGTCTAAGTCATCCTGTATGCTATTACAGTCAGTTTAAGATGTCACACTCCCATACACCACAGACGGTTGTTATTCTTATTGGACAGTGGGTATAATTGAAGTCTTCATTCAAAAGTAATTAGCAGAATCCTGAGCACAACTATCCCACTGTTTAATGAGCTGAAGTATTCCCTGTTCACACAATTCCTGTGGCTGTGAGAAGAGTCCTCTACTGCATCCAGTTCATTGTCTGAGTTGAAGCGCCTTCCTTTGAGAAGTTTTTTTAGCAGACGAAACAGATGGAAGTCATAAGGCAACATGTCCGGGCTGGAGGGCGGATGCTCAAGCTGCTCCCACTTGAACTTGACAGGTTCACTTTGTGTGACCCTGGAGACGTCAGGATGTGCGCCATCATGGAGCACAATTACCCGCTCCGTAAGCAGCCCGTGCCATTTGTCCTTCATGGACTTCCAAAGGCTACAGAATGTCTCACAGTACACATCACTGTTAATGGTTTTTTCATGCCCGAGAAATTCAATGAGTATCAGACCTTGGTAAAGACGGCGAGCATCACCTTACCGGCTGAGGCCACAGCCTTGAATCTTTTAGAGGAAAGTGGCGACGCACGTTTTGCGTCTACAGATGTTGCACCGCATTACCACAAAGCAGTGTATTCAAGTGTCAACTGGTTTGATTGTTAAGACGTTTTGTACCTTTTCATTTGAACAACCCCTCATACAATAAGTGCTTTCAAGTGGCTGCAGTTTGCTGGAGTTGTGTGGAGTTGAAAATCTTGTATTCGTATTAACTATGATTGAAGCTGTACTTTGAAATAAACAAATACAAAATAACAGGAAAAATCAACTTACTTGCTTGAAACTAACTTGAAGCTATTGGTCTGTATTCTTGTTATATTATCAGCATTGTCACATAATAGTTTAGACAGGGTTATCTTCTTTATTTCATTGATTTGATCTGGAAAAAAGAAAATCAAAAATAAATGTGATACAATGTTAGTTTCTGTTTATGCTCTTGATGGACTTGCAAAAGCTAAGGAATATCTCACAGTACACGTCAGAATTAAGTCACCTAGTCAAAGAAAATTATTGAAACTATAGGGTACTGAGCAGATTTATCTGTGTCAAAATATCCATCAAAAATCTCAAAATCACGCAAAAAAAACCTTTCTGTAACCAGACTGTAGTCTCCAAAATATACAATATTCAGAGAATTTATCAGAGAATTTTTCTCATCACAGTATCATCCACCCCAATCAATGGGGGAAAAGTGAAGAGAGTTACAAATACATACCATCCAGTATTCATTATTAATTGTGCTAATTTGAAAGCAACTTGCAGTTTTTGCTAAAAACTGATATGAGAATATGCTTGGTTTTTCTTTGATCACTTCTTTATGCCTTTACAACACATAACCCCATTTCTCTTACATTCATAACTGTCTTGGATGTGAGAAATTGTTCAAGTCTTGTAACTACAACAGATGTATAAGAGGAAGGAGTGGAACTATTGGCAGGTGTCTTGTGAAGGAACTGCCACTAAGGAAAATACAGCATTTCTATGAGAAGTCCCTTGCCCTTTATGCTGAAGGCCTCACAAAGGCCTTCACAGATGGACATTACCCTCCTGACCTAGTCCGCAGATAGATTTCCCACACCATATCCTCACACACCACCAATCCTCCCCCCAACCCCAGAACCAGTCACAACAGTGTCCTCCTTGTCACCCATACCATCCCGGTCTGGAACAACTTAATCACATCCTTCATCAGGGCTTTGATTATCTGTCATCATGCCCTGAAATGAAAGACATCCTACCCAAGATCTTTCTGACCCCTCCTAAAGTGGTGTTCCTTCACCCACCCAACCTCCACAACATCCTAGTCCATCCCTATGCCACTCCTAATCCCAACCACTTACCACAGGGTTCATATCCCTGTGGAAGACACCGATGCAAAACCTGCCCCACACACCCACCCACCTCATCCTACTCCGGTCCTGTTGTAACGTTTCTGCTATGTTGCACGCTCCTTACAAAAATCTGTTGCCAACATTACAAACACAAAATATCGGACAGCTAAAATAAAACTTTGCTACCAGACATGTAAAATATCACCTTTTTGCCTTCAATTTGAAATACTATCAACACTATTAGTCAAACGCTTTTAAGAAATAGTACGTTGATTTAAACATAACTTTGGCTGTCCTTTTGCGTAATTTTCGATTTTTAATACTTTCGTAAATAATAGCTGTAAACACTAAAAATGCATTACACTTAGTTTGAGAAATTGCTAAACCTATATAGATACTAATTTGTATAAAAACAACAATACTACATGCTATAACTATTGCACAATGTGATTACATATGTACTTTTTGTTTAAATAAATTAGGGCAGACCATGTTTTGTATATCAATGGATCCTAAATTAAATACTGATCATTCTTCATGCACTTCACAATTTTAAAATCCTAAAAGGCACCTATATCTTCTATTTCCAAACCATTTGCTTTGAAAAATCAAAGGTAGGAACACTGAAAAAATATGGATGGTTTCCAGAGGTAACAGGTTGGGTAAGGATTTCAGATGGTTGAGAAAGTGGTTGGTGCCTTTGATACCTCCAGAAACCATCCTTATAACTATTGATGCTACTTCTTTATACACAAATATCCCGCACGCCCGGGGCCTAGCTGCAATGGAGCACTTACTTTCACGCGAACCACCTGCAACCCTACCTAAAACCTCTTTCCTTATTACCCTTCATTCTAACCCACAACTTCACCTTTGAGGGCCAGACATACCAACAACTAAAGGGAACAGCCAAACCCCATGCCACTTTCCTCGATGTCAACCACCATCTGTCCAATGACCAACTTTACACATCCGTCCACATCAAACCTACCAATAAACAATAGTACCTGCATTATGACAACTGCCATCAATTCCGCATCAAACGTTCCCTTCCCTACAGCTTAGGTCTTCATGGCAAATGAGTCTGCTCCAGTCCCGAATCCCTGAACCAGTACACCAATAATCTAATAACAGCTTCACATCCCGCAGCTATCCTCCTGATCTGGTACAGAAGCAAATAGCCAGAGCCACTTCCTCATCCCCCCAAACCCAGAACCTTCCACAGAAGAACCCCAGAAGTGCCCCTCTTGTCACCAGATACTTTCTGGGACAAGATCGGACTCTGAATGTCGCTCTCCAGCAAGAATACGACTTCCTTAAATCCTGCCCTGAAATGAGATCCATCCTTCATAAGATCCTTCCCACTCCACCAAGAGTGTCTTTCGACCACCCACCTAACCTTCATAACCTCCTAGTCCATCCTTATGAAATTTCCAAACCACCTTCCCTACCCTATGGCTCTTACCCATGTAACCGCTACCATTGTAACACCTGCCCTATGCAACATTCCACCACCACTTACTCCAGTCCCGTAACCTGGAAGGTGTAAACAATCAAGGGCAGAGCACCCACGTGATTTACCAACTGACATGCCTGCACTGTGAAGCGTTTTATGTGGGAATGACCAGCAACAAACTGTCCATTCGCATGAACGGCCACAGGACACCATGCGGGTTATCTGGATACTTCCCACTGACACCAATCTTTCAGAACTCCGGAGATGGGAACTTGCCCTTCAGCATATTCTCTCTTCCAGTTGCCCACCTGGTCTCAAACTCCGCTAAATTCAAATTCCCGACCACCATTCTTTAACATCTTTGCCTCAGTTCTCTGGACAGAGCCTCTGCCTCAACTGTTATCTCTGTCCAACTTCTTTGCTTTCTACAAATGTCTACCTTGGTGTGTTTGCATGTGTATGTGTTAGGGTGTGTCTGTGCTTGTTTACCTTTCCTTTTTTCCCCCTAAGGTAAGTCCTTCCACTCCTGGGATTGGAATGACTCCTCTTCCACTCCCTTAAAACCCATATCCTTCCCCTTTTCCCCTCCTTCCTTCCTCTTTTCCTGAAAAAGTGGCCATTACCAACAATAATGAAACCATTGGTTTATTTAGTGTTCGACCTATTTACACACATTTCAACATGTAGCTGTTGATCTGCATTGTAGTTTTATGTTTGAAAACTATAAAGGCTTGGTGTCAGTTCGATCATTAATATTTTTTGATGTTTATATTATTGTAAGCGAATGAAAATTTGCTAATAAGTCAACTCGACATTTATTACTTTATGTTTATTTCATCTGATGAATTGTTTTCAGGGCCCATTTTAGATTTTGTTTGTCCTAAATGAGGTGATGAAAGCGCCTAGTTTAGCGAACTAAAATGCTGTTTTTGCAACCTAAAAATGCATGGTCTAGTCATAGCTAGCAAATGTTTTATTACTTAAAGTTCAATTATTTTAAAGCAACTGGTGGCGCTGAATTCTCATATAGTAAATTATATTAATCAGAAAAAATAAAGGCAATACTGTGCTCCACAAGGTCTGACTACACCATTAGATACAATCTGAATTGAATTAAATATACTAATGGAAAGTCCAGGTTGGAATTAATAATATAGTAAGGACAGTTCACAACTCACCACAAAGACATGGCGACGAGCTGTGACAGGCACATACAAAAGACACACACATACAACACTTTCAGGTATCGGCCATGGCCTTCTTCAGAAAATAGAACACTCACTTCGAATCAAATTGCGACAGCCGGAGGTGACGGTTGTATGACTGTGTTGTGTGCCTGTGTGATTGGGTGAGTGTTCTGTTTCCTGAAGAAGGCCATGGCCGATAGCTGAAAGTGTTGTATGTGTGTGTCTTTTGTATGTGCCTGTTGCAGCGCGTCACCATGTCTTTGTGGTGAGTTGTAACTGTCCTTACTATATTACTGAATTGAACTAAGTCATAATAAAGAGATATTGTATGACTGAAGATACCTGAGAAAAATAGGAGGAGGGGATCAATGTTTTGCTCAAAGTGTTCAGCATAATGGAAGTATTTGGAAAAATAAAAATAATAGCAGACATGGCTTTCAGGTAATATCTGTTAATGATTAGAAAATGAAAATTTCATGTTTAGTTATAACAACAACATCATCGTTAATGATTAAGGTAACTGAAAAGAAAAGCATGGCAATTGAAAATCTTCTGTTACCTTCTGTGAATGGGTATGGTGATTCACTATAATCGTAGAAAAATCTGTCTCCACATTTCCAGCGGTAGAACTGTTCTATAAGTAGAGCCTTGTGAACAGTCAGTAGACCTCGTTTCCTTTTTTCCAACATCACCATCATGAGTTCCACATCATCTGGATGCTCGTAAAAGTGTGCCAAGGACATGGCATCCTGAAAACAGAAATTGTGCTATGTAGGCACCTTACAGATGCTGGTCACAGTTATTGTGTTTATTACTGACAATAAAAGTATTTATAATTCATTAAATTCTTTTTGGTAGTTAGTGCTCCATAATTTGTGGATGTACATGTACATCTTCATGATTACTTTGCAATTTATACTTAAGTGGCTAGCAGAGAATTCATCAAATCAATTTCACATTATTTCTCTACTGTCCCATCCTCACACAGCATGTTGGAGAAATAAAAACTTAAATATTTCTATGCAAGCTTGGGTGTTTCTTATTTTATTATGAAGATCATCTTTCATAGGTGGGCATCAACAGAATATTATGGTATTGTATGAGAAACTTGATGATTGAAAGTATATGAGAAAAAGATCTTTCCACAATAAAAATGACTTTGTTTTAATGATTTCTATGCCAACTTGCATATCATGTCTGTGTCACTGTCTCTCAGTTTCACAATAATACAAAACAAGTTGTCTTTATCTGAAATCTTTTATTGTCCTCTGTGAATCCTATATGTTAAATATCTCAAGATTATGGACAAGTGTTCTGTAGACAGTTGTTTAGTGAGTTTATTGCCTGTTCTGCTGATAAGATGCAGTCTTTGATTCACCTTCCCCACAATATCATTAAAATATCAGTTGTTTCTCATAGTGATCCACAGCTATATAATTGAATCGTCAGCTTTTAGATTGTGTGTTATAGCACATAATCAAAAATTTTAATGGTTTCCTTTCAATACTGATATGAATGATCTTACTTTTTTCATTACTTATGGATAATGGCTACTTTTCATGCCACACAGGTATTTTGACTAAATAATTTTGCAGTTGTTTATGATCCTCCAATGACTGCACTAGACAGTAACAGTAACATCATCTGCCAATAATCTAAGATGACTGTTCAGATTATTTCCTAACTCATTTGTGTCCACTGTCTACAGCCAACCAAAGTGTAGTTACTGGTGTGTGCTTTCTACACTGACTTTGACTCTGCTTTTCATTTTCCATGTTGTTGTTGATTTGAATGTAAAACTATACAGTGCTTGTTCAAATAAACAGTCAGTTTGCAGTTGATTTATTGGAAGTTGTGCTTGCTGTTTACATACTGACATAATATCTGCATGTTTATGTAGTTTATAAGTGACCAGTCCCAGCTTCGTGTGGGTGAAATGTATATTTTTATATCTATAAAATTCAATGTGTGTATGTATTGTGTTGGTTGTTAATCTGGTATCCCAGCCCTATGAGTTCGAGCACCCGCCACAACACATGGATTTCAACAGTGGCCGTTAGACACCATGCCTAACCGGTGAGCACTATCATCGCCGTTACAGCACTGTGCATAGACACTCACCTACTGCACAGGCCTATCTGTGCTTGCAGCCATGCTATATAGAGTACAGAGCTGTGGCACACTTCTCAGTCATGTCTTGACTGCACTCATAGTTTGCTTGCTACATCATTGTTTTATGGTTCTTACTTGGCTACTTCTTGGTTCTGATTTGGTCCCCTGGAGTGACAATTCCACCTTGTCATTGTTGTTATCTGACTACTCTGTTTATGTTGTTAAGTGGTGTTTGTTTGCAGCGACTCTCCACTAATGCCTTCAATTGGTCGGTTGGTTGTTCTCTATTCGCTCCCAATCTAGTCTGATTTTGGTCTCAATAGCTACACTATATGATCAAAGGTATCCACACATCCACAGAAATAAATGTTTTTCGTGTTAGGTGCATTGTAGCTAGGGGAAAGCAATAGAGTAAACCTATTGTGGGTTCCTGGCCACTCGGGGATCAGTGGCAACGAACATGCCGACAGATTAGCCAGGACGGGGGCAGAGGCTCCATTTATTGGACCGGAACCTGTCCTGACAATCACCAAGGCAATGATTAAATTGGAGCTACGTAACTGGCTCAGAAGACAGCACGTAGAATATTGGACCAAAGTCCATCAACAAAAACATGGCAAGGTAATGATGACAAAGCCTTGTTTTAAAAGAAGCTCTGAAATCCTGGGTCTGAACAGGAGAGAGATTAGACTCATGGTTAGATCGTTGACAGGCCATGGGAATTTCAAAAAACACCTACATACAATGGGAATAACAGAAGAGGACCCTAAATGTAGGATCTGTGATGACGATGATGAAACTGCATCACATCTGATCTTAGAATGCATTGCATTGGAGAGTAAAAGGCACAGAACATTTGGGCAACCAGACCCGAAGAAATTGTGTCTAATAAAGAACTGGTAAAGGGACTCCTTGCACTGTTCAAGGGCATTGGTTGGCTTTACTAGACATACAGGGAGCAATACCGCACAATAAACTTAGTTTCGGTGCGGGCAGTGGCAGGTTAGACCAAGACTGTTTTGGCTTCCCTGAAAGAATCAAATCAAATCAGGTGCATTGTGCTGCCACATACTACAAGGTACTCCATATCTGTGGTGTCAGTAGTCATTTGAAAGAGCAGAATGGGGCGCTCCACAGAACTCATAAACTTCTAACGTGGTCAGGGATTGAGTGTCACTTTTGTCAGAAGTCTGTACATGAGGTTTCCACACTTCCAAACATCCCTAGGTCCTCTATGTGATAGTGAAGTGGAAATGCGATGGTAGACAAACAGCACGAAAGTGTACAGGCCTTCACCCCTTATAGTCTGTTGGCTATCAGTTAGATAAGGTTGCCCTGTACACTTTCGTGCTGCATGTCTACCTTCACATTTCCACTTCACTATCACATAGAGGACCTAGGGATGTTTGGAAGTGTGGAAACCTCATGTACAGACTTCTGACAAAAGTGACACTCAGTCCCTGACCAAGTTAGAAGTTTATGAGTTCTGTGGAGCGCCCCATTCTGCTCTTTTAAATGACTACTGACTCCACAGATATGGAGTACCTTGTAGTATGTGGCAGCACAATGCCACCTAATATGAAAAACATTTGTTTTTGTGGATGTGTCAATACTTTTGATCATATAGTGTAGCTATTGAGCCTAAAATCAGACCAGGTTGGGAGCAACTAGAGAACAACCAACCGACCGACTGAAGGCATTAGTGGAGAGTTGCTGCAAACACCACTTAACAACACAGAGTAGTCAGACAACAATGACAAGACAGAATTGTCACTTCAAGGGGAGAACCAAATCAGAACCAAGAAGTAGCCAAGTAAGAACCAGAAAACAATGATGCAGCAAGCAAACTATATCACAGTGCAGTCAAGGCATGACTGAGGAGTGTGCCACAGCTCTGTGCTCTATATAGTGGGACTGAAAGCAAGGATAGGCCTGTTCAGTAAGTGAGAAGGATACGTTTCTTCTCACCACAGAGCTATAGAGAGGCAAACATAACAGAATAAAACTTGTTTTGGCCGTTACAGCCTTTGTTGGTCAGAGAAACACATACACACTCACACAAACAAAACTGCAGTATTTGGCCACTGTGGACCGACTCCCACTGTTGTTTGTGGGTGTGTGTGTTGTTTTCCTTCCTGACCAACAAAGACTGTAATGGCCGAAAGCTTTTTTAATAAGTTTCATTCTGTTATGTGTGGCTTTCTACAGCTCATTGGACATCTCTGTGGTGAGTAGCAACCAATCCTTCTCAAAATATTGTTGAATCCTTCCTGGAATTTCTGTTGTTATATATATCTTCAAATATATAAAGATACATTCTATTAAACTGACAGATTTCACACCATAATGAAATGTTATATTCCTGATCTGTGGAACAAGCACTACTCTAATCTAACTCGACAGCAGATTTCAGTGCCAATTCCGTTCTTGTCTATGACTTGCACATTCACTAATGCCCACCTATCCTCCTTCTAATTGCTAATGGACTTTTTTCTCAATTGAGTGATGTGAAATGTACTGGATATGTCCTGTTACATTACAAAGTGAAGAGGAGGCAGGTAGCCAACACTCATGCCAAGATGTCTCACATTTTTTAAAGGAAGCTTTAATATGGTGCAAAAATGTTATGCTAGCTAACAAATATAAAAGAGAGAACTGTTACAAATTATCAGTTCAAGATTCCTCCATGTATTAGGTTAGATTAGATTAAATTAAATTATACTTAGTTCATGATGAACAGTAATAAATTTATTTCATTGCAACTCAGAGTATCATATTTACAAGTAAATAAGAAGGAAAGAAGGAGATTATTGATGTAAATACCTCATATGACATGAGATCACTAAAGTCTTCAAATTTTTTAGCTCGTGGATGGCCAGTGAATTCCCGGTAATCATTGTAACATCCCAAACCATTGTCCCTTCCTCTTTGTATGTCAAACATATCTAGATCTTGACCATAATCCTGATCTACTGCAAACAGGTTCTTGGTAAGCTGGAAATTAATATATTTAAACCAGTAATGAATTCCGTAATTACACAGATTAATAATATTAACAATGGAAAATCTGATAGGAATATCAATAATGAAGGATAGGTAAGAACCCACCATAAAGAGGCCCTCTGAGCTGCTGAGAGACACAAAAATAGATAATCACATTCACACAACTTAAATTTTTGGCCAAGGCCTTCATCAGAAAAAGAAACACATACATTCACGTAATCACTCGGACAACTATACACACACAACTATCATGTCTGGCCACTCCAGCAACACATATGTGTTCAGACATGACACATAATTATAGTACACAGTTCACACTTACCTCATCATCATGTAAAGTAGAGGGGAGGTCCTTTGGGAGACCCAAATCTCTCCTCAGACTATCATATAAAATACACTAACTTAAAACATGTCCTACTGACAGTTGTGTTCCACATCTATGACACACTGGTGTAGAAAAACTTTTTCTTAACTCAATGCTGATTGGTTGCAAATAGGGTTAATCATTGCTTCAGATTCCTGTCATCCTGCAGTACATAAGCATGCATACTTTTCGTCTACGTTCCACAGGCTTGCCAGATTAGGTTTAGATGCAGATGCCTTCAATAAGGAAATAGGAATTATAACACAGGTAGGCTTCACCAACGGTTTCTCTGAAGAGGGTATATGAAGAATGGGTAACAGAATCTTCAGAAAAGTACAGCTTCAGTCACCAGTTACTGACAATAAATTGAAATATGAGTCTCTATCCTACTTTGGCCCTCGGAGTGACAGTGTTTGCAAGAGCGGGAAAGGAGAGAGAGAGGTCTATGACTGAAGACCTACCTGTAGCAATGTTAAAATGTGTAGTATGACCCATGTTAAGCAATACCATTTCTGTTGACTGTTATCACATCCTCAACCATCCGACCCATGGGGTAAGTGATGTTAGATCACAGAAATGCATTATCTGCTTTAAAGTCTCCTAAAAGGAGAAACGGGCATCAGAGGTCATCAATGAGCTGCATCAAATGTGCACTGTCAATGGGCTCTCCAAGTGGTATATACAGAGAGCACACTGTCATATCAATATGGGCAGTATGGCGACAGCAACCACCTGTAGCGTTGTAGTTAAGGGCATAGTTAACAAGAGGAATGCATCCCTGATGAACACTGCCACACCACATTGCCAGAATACATTATGGCAGAGTTCCTCCGCCTTAAGATTAGACCCTATATACTGAACCCTATGAGGTATTAATACACCAGCTTTTTGGTCATACAAAACAGAGTTGTGGAGGTAAACCAACCTGTGGGAAAGTGTGGTAAGGCAGCCCATGAATCTGGGGTTGACTGTTCACCAGATTGTGCCCATCACCAGTGAGGTCATCTTTCCTGTAGAGGTGATGGCCTCAAAGGACATGTGTGTCACTCTGTTTGACGTGTGTCTCTTGAAGGGAGACACAGAAACGCAAATCCTTCACAAGAAGTTGTAATTCCTCCCAAAAAGTCCTGAATATAGTCAAGTTCCACCAGATTACAGTAGCCTTGTCAGTGCAGTGATTCTATTTTACTCCTATCCTTGTACCGAAAGGTGAGGCAGTTTTGGAGTGAGAGATAGCAGATGGACTACCTGGTTCCAGTGACGAGGCACCTAGTTTCATTATGATGATCTCATCATCAGTTAAGGCTGCGATCGCAATGTCCAGTGTCAACCAAACATCATGATCCTTTCTTTGATTTCTTTTTCTAGGCTGAAAATGAAGAAAGGGGGAGTTGCGGAACACTCTGTTTTTGGGGGGAACTCTGCTTTTGGTGAGCACTCATCTGTTGGGGGGGGGGGGGGGCACTCGCCTTTCTGGGTGACTTCTCAAATATCACTGGCTGATTTCAGAATTCAGAAGAATTTTTGCACATTTGAGAAGTACTTTAGAAGGGGAAACATTTTTTTTCTATCTTAAGGGAACTATGTAAAAACATGGGAATCAGATGTTATGAATTACACTGCTTGTTGAAGTTGATGCTCATGGATGTCTTTATTGCCTTGAGATTCAGTTTCTGAAAGGAGGTGGGCATTTGTTTTGCCTGACAAGGCAAGCTTGTATACATTTAATTTTACTCCATGGTTGTGGCTGGTGCAGCAACAGTGGTGAATGAATAAAAAAAATCAGTAGTGTCTGTTGCAATTTCTGTTTCATTTTCTCCTATTTTGCATTTTGTGCAGTTAGTGCAACATCAGACTGGAGCAGGAATTTTGTTTATGTCATATCCATGTACCTAGCGCGTAGAAAATCCAATAGGCAATAGTGAGCATTAAAAAAAAAAAAAAAAAAAAAAAAAAACTGGAACTAACTTGGATGGGATGCCCAATGTACTTGAAGTGGTGGTGGGGGCAGTTTAACAATTCTGTGTTTGGGATTTATTGAAAGTTCACAACTAGTGAAGCTGTTATCCACTTAACATCCTGCCACCCATACAGTTACAAAACAAGCTTTTTCTCATCTATGATCGATTACTTACGTGACCTCCCCTTAATCAGTAAGTAAGAACTATCTAACCTAATGCGCATTGTTAGAGCCAACAGATACCAGGCTGACCTCGTAGACTGATTGTACAATAGAAAAATCTCCCTCCTCCCTAGCACCCATCACTACTGAGCCCATCAGTGTCTCCTTACCTTTCATAGGAAAATTTCTTACAAACTCATCAATGTTCTTAAAAGCAACCATGTAAAAGTAGCCATTACGATCAATGACAAGGTCCAGAATCATTTTCACTGCGGGAAATGACTTGTTAAGGACCCTGTTAGTCTATCGGGCATCTGTAAAATAGAATGTTTGCAGTGCCTCTTATCATACATTGGCCAAACTGGATGAGCATTCAAAACTAGATTTCAAGAACATCTCTTAACCCTTTGTGTACAACTGGTTTCACAGTGAGACCACCTTTAATTTAATGTCTCAAAGGCGACTTAGTGGCCACTCTGTAAAACCACCACGGCACTGGATGGAGTATACTATCCTCTGTCATCAAGATATTCAACTTGCTGGCAGCTCAGGCAACACATTTTCGCAGGAAAGTTACAAACATTCAGCTGCGCAGTGTATGCCGGTGTGTTGCTGAGGATCATGAGGTTACATATATTCTTTTCCATTGTATTATCTTCTGAGTTGGTGTAGTTCTGGTAAGTTACAAAAGATTATGCATTGTAGAGTAGACTAATATTTTAGTTTGATCCATGTCTTGCAGAACTTCATGTAGTCAACCAGTGATTTCACCACGTAACCATATGTTCTAAAAAAATTGTAAACACTCTAGTACTTTTCTCACTTTATATATTAGTTTTATATATCATTTATAATATAATTATACAAAATAAAATTGTTTCACAACTCAATTTGTTCCTTGGGCCACAAAGGATTAACAAAGAAGGGCGCTGCCAAAAACAATTCAACCTTTTCCAAGCATTTCATTAGAAGCAAAAACACTCAACCGCTCTAGACAAACTGAAAATTCTTCACTAAGACCCCAAAGGAGAAGAAAACCCTCTCACTTTTGGAAGAATTACAATTTATAAGTTCATGATGTGACCCCCAGAATATAGTCCAATGATAATCAAACTTTTTATGATATCATGCTATCCATCTCTTTCCAAAATGTCACCCTATTTTGATAACTCCTGACAGTTTTCATTCTCCAGGCCTCCAAATCTAATTTTATTTTATTCTTATTTTATTTGTATTATGTATTTTATTTTTCACCACCATCATGTATCTTTCACGGTAACATGATAGAATCCTGGCAGATTCCTCTCCTCCTCCCCCGCCAGATTTTATTTCCTTGCGTGCCACACACGTCTCTGATACTCTTGTGTCACCACCTGGCTGACAGCTTGCTCTCTAAAGCTGTAGCTCTGCCCAAGTGCTGTGTTTAACAGTCGCAGAAGTGTTACGAAGTTGACAACACTACCACCAACTGTAAACGTGAACCTACCATGACACTGACTCTTCTTCTGCTATAATGAGTTTTATCACACAAAGACATTTTATTAATTTTTTTAGGCAAGGATTGGCTAAAATGGGGGAAAGTAATACAGTAGAAGAAGAATGGGTAGCTCTGAGAGATAGTGTAGTGAAGGCTGCAGAGGACCATATAGGCAGAAGGACAAGGCCTAATAGAAATCCCTGGATAACACAGGATATACTGAACTTAATTGATGAGAGGAGAAAATATAAAAATTCAGTAAGTGAAACAGGAAAAAGGGAGTACAAACATCTGAAAAATGAGATTGACAGTAAGTGCAGACTGGCTAAGCAGGAGTGGCTAGAGGACAAATGCAGAAATGTAGAAGAATGCATAACTAGGGGAAAGATAGATACCGCCTACAAGAAAATAAAAGAGATATTTGGAGACAAGAAAAGCAGCTATATAAATATCAAGAACTCAGATGGAAAACCAGTACGAAGCAAAGAGTGGAAAACTGAAATCTGGAAGAAATATATTGAGGGCCTATACAAAGGAAATAAACTTTAAGGCAGTATTCTAGAAATGGAACACGAAGTGGAGGAAGATGAGATAGGAGATATGATACTGTGAGAAGAATTTGACAGAGTACTGAAGGACTTGAGTCAAAACAAGGCCCCTGGAGTAGATGATATTCCATTTGAACTGCTGATATTGTTAGGAGAGCCACTCGTGAAAAAATTGTATCACCTGGTAAACAAGATGTATGAAACAGGGGAAATACCCTCCAACTTCGAGAAGAATATTGTAATTCCAATTCCAAAGAAAGCAAGTGCAGACAATTATGAAAATTACAGAACTATCAGTTTAATAAGTCATGGGTGCAAAATACTAACACAAATTATTTACAGACTAATGGAGAAACTAGTGGAATCTGACCTCGGGGAAGATCAGTTTGGATTTAGGAGAAATGTAGGAACACGGGAGGCAATACTCACATTATAGCTAATCTTAGAAGATAGGCTAAGGAATGGCAAACCTACGTTTTTAGTGTTTGTCAATTTGGAGAAAGCTTTTGACAACGTCGACTGGAGTATACTCTACCAAATTCTGAAGTTATCAGGGTAAAATATAGGGAGCGAAGAGTTATATTCAACCTATACAAAAACCAGACAGCGGTTATTAGGGTCAAAGGGCAAGAAAGGGACGCAGAGGTTGGGAAGGGAGTAAGACAGGGTTGTAGCCTTTCCCCAATGTTGTTCAATCTGTACATTGAGCAGGCAGTGAAGGAATGGAAGGAGAAATTTGGAGAGGGCATTAAAGTGCTGGGATAAGAAATATAAACATTGCGGTTTGCCAATGAAATAATAATTCTGTCAGATACGGGGAAAGATCTGGAAGAGCAATTGAATGGGATGGACAGTGTCTTGAAAGGAAGATATAGGATGAACATTAACAAGAGTAAAACGAAGGTAATGGAATGCAATGTCAGAAAATCAGGTGATGCTGAAGGAAGTAGATTAGGTAGTGATAAAATAAAAGTAGTAGATGAATTTTGTTGCTTGGGTACCAAGATAACTTCTGATGGCCGAAGTAAAGAAGATATAAAATGCAGAATGTCTATGGGAAGAAAAGCGTTTCTAAAGAAGTGAAACTTGTTAACATCCAATATTAATTTAAATGTTAGGAAGTCCTTTCTGAAAGCATTTTTCTGGAGTGTAGCAATGTATGGGACTGAAACGTGGAGGATAAGGACTTCAGATAAAAAGATGATAGAAGCTTTTGAAATGTGGGGCTACAGACGAATGATGAAAATTAGATGGGTAGATCACATAACTAATGAGGAGGTGCTTAATCGAATAGGGGAGAAAAGGAGTTTCTGGCATATCCTAACTAAGAGAAGGGATAGATTGGTTGGACACATTCTGAGACATCAAGGAATTGTCAACTTAGCATTAGAAGGAAGCGTGTGGGGTAAAAATCATAGAGGGAGACCGAGGGATGAATATAGTAAACAAATTCAAAAGGATGTAGGTGGCCGAACGTATTCTCAGATGAAGAGACTTGCACAGGAAAGGGTAGTGTGGAGAGCTGCATCAAACCAGTCTGCGGACTGAAGACCACAACAACAACAACAACAACTGTCCCTGTCCAGCTCTTAGTTATTTTACTTCAAGCAGCTGTTGTGTACTTTGTATGTTTAATTTTTTTGTAGGGGTCCATAAAAAGGCAGTATCACAGAATTGTATAAGTGCTCCCACCACCACTTCAAATACAATGGCACATGGGACACCCCATCTCCCCAGCTAAGTAAGTTTCAATTTTTTTCAAAAAATTTCACCATAGCCCATTAGATTTGCTGCCTGTTAGGTACATGCACTTGGCATAAAACATTTGCCTGTTCCAGTCTAATGATGTGCTAACCACATGAAACACATAACTGGAGAAAATAAAACAAAAATTGCAAAAGAGACTGCTGATATTTTCATTTACTCACCACTATTGCTTCACCAGACACCACTATGGAATGGAATGAAATGTTAATATTGTTGTTTCTCAAAAAAACATAAAATAAAATAAATATATGAGATACAACAGTATAACACCTCAAAAACCAATAAAAGTCAGTCACTGTAAAACAACAGCTCTTCTTAATACCACTAAGACAACTGACGATGGATCTTCTGATAAAGGATATATCTCCTGAATAAAAAATAAGTACTAACAGATATTATAGTGTCATAGTTTAACCTCATATAATTTTTAAATTCAGATGTGCACTCCAAGGAAACCTGTATTTTCTGGAACCTCCTTTTATGTGAAGTGGAAGATGTTCTGACAGTGCTACAAATGGAAATCACTGATATGTAAGTAGATGACACTATGAAAGACAAGTCTAAGGAAGGAAGTCTTATTCTCTTTTATAAATTTTCTTAAGATAAAAACTACCCTGATTTAAAAGTTTTTGCACAAAGTGCATTATCAGTATTTAGCACAACCTGCAGGTAAAAACAAGAATTCTTTGCTGTGTATGAAATCTAAATACAAAAGTTACCTAAATGACGTAGGTTTAGAAGACATTTTACTCATATGGCAGACTATGTTAGAGCAACAATTAGAGAAAATTTTGCATTAAAAAAAAAATAAACAAAAAAATTCAAACTTCTCACTAAGTGGACTAAAGAGTAATAAAAATAACACTGAAATTTCCACTGAAGATGGACCTGTGTTTTCTTAAAAAAAAAAAACACACACACACACACACACACACACACACACACACACACACACTACATTTCATTGTAGTTTTCTTCCTATGAGAAAATTTGTGGTAATATAAAAGTTGTGATTTAGCAGATTGCGTTTGTAGACAATGTGTGAAGTAGAATGAAACTTTCACTCTGCAGCGGAGTGTGCACTGATATGAAACTTCCTGACAGATTAAAAAAACTTCTGTGAAGTTTGAAAAGTAGGAGGCAAAGTACTGGCAGAATTGAAGTTGTGGGGCAGCACTGTGATTCATGTCGGGGTAGCTCAGTGGGAGAGCACTTACCTGTGAAAGGCAAAGGTCCCAGGTTCGAGTCCCGGTTCTGGCACACAATTTTAATCTGTCAGGAAGTTTCAATGTGTGAAGTATGTTATGTTTGATGGTGTAATTAGAGATATCATGGTGGTCATATTATATATGCTTGAAATATGGTTGCCTGAGATCTTGATAATGTTAGCAGTCAAATTATATGACTGGTATTGCAGTTTTCTGTTATTTCCAATGATGTCATCCTGCACTCACTGAGAATCAAAACTGGCGATATATGTAGCCCTCATGACCTAATAATTTGGAGAGCCCTGGTCTAGAGCATATGAAATCCCTGGATATTTATATAGACTACAAATGTAATCAGTCATCTCACATTCTACATCTTTTTTTAAAAAACAGCTCAGCAATATTTGCACTGCTGGTTATTTAAGAAGTAGCTGTTATTTTCTGTGGGAATCAACCTCCTGAAAAAGTAGAGGCCATGCGACTGCATATTGTGTGGTTTCTATTGGAGACACACTTGTTCCAAAGAAGGGTGATCCTGACCACCTCCTCAGAGTATACCTCATCCTTGTTGACCTTTCTCTGTAATAAGTTCTATAATTACAAAGATAATAGCAAAAACCATTGTTATCTACAGTAGTCATGGCAAGGGCAACATTGCAAGTATGTTTCATTTTCCCTTCTATATGATAGAGGTCATCAGCAGTGTACTATGCCATTGGAACACTAGTCAACTGTGCTACAAATGTGCTGGTTTGTCAGATGTCTGTTACACCACAATTACAACAGGAACAGATGACGGTATACTTCTCTCATTTGTGTGCAAAGCATGAAGTGGGGATTCAAGAATCAAGAATTTTATTCACCATAGATCATTGTACAATGATATTGGTTTCGTCATTGAAATATATAATACAATATGAAGTATTAAGTACAAAGCAATAAAGTAATCTAATGCCAATAAGACACATTATGCCTTCTAACATAGAAATAATAAAATACACAGGAAAGTATTAGATAATAATGTCTTAAGCTATACTATTTTGTAATCATGGTGTAGCAAATCATTTGTGTAGAAGTTCTTTAGCATACACGGTATACAATTACATGAGACTTAATAGACATAAATCAAATATTATTAATTACAAAGAATTGTTAAATGTTAATATCCTGCTCTGGTATCGCTAGGAATTCTTTAATGTCATAAAAAGGATGATCAGATAGCCAGCTGTACCATTTCACTATAAACATGTTTATATCCATAAATCTTGCATATGCTGGTAATTTGTTAAAGGATATCAGAGGGTTCACTTTGTGTGAATTTCTAGTCCTTGACAACCTGTGTCTTGGTATATCCAAGTTATTCTTAGCCCTGGTATTGTTTTCATGTATTTGTCCCCTAGCAACAAATTCTGAGATGTTGTTTTTAATATAGAGCACAGACACATACATGTATAAATTTATAATTGTGAGAATTCTTAGTCTTATGAAAATAGGACAACAATGTTCCCTGTGGCCTCTTTTACACATTATGCATAAGACCTTTTTTTTTTTTTTTTTTTTTTTTTTTTTTTTTTTTTAGATATTCTTAATGTGAGAGGAGTGTCCCCATATAATCAGATCATATGAAATATGGGATCCCAAAATATGTCACTCTGAGGTACTCCACACTAACTATTTCCCTGAGTTCCATAATGAGGTATGCTACCTGAGGTATTTTTTTTTTTTTTTTACATACATGATTTACATGTTCCTCCCATCAAAGTTTGGAGTCTATGTGAATACCTAGAAGTATTGCAGACTTATTCTCTACTTCATTAGACATCCCCATTAACAGTTACTGGGTTTTATTTGGGTTACATAGACGTTTATTTGCTGAAAACCAGTCTAGGGCACTATCCAGATTTTCTTTTGCTAGTTTAGTCAGATCTGTGCTGTTCTGATGTGTGGTAATAAGTGCCATTCATCAGCATAGGCAGTGAGGCAAACGTCAAACATATTTCACATTTGCATTTATGAACACTAGTTCCTTATCAAGACTAGACTTTTCTACAATTCTAGAATCCTGCAACAGTAATTGTAAATCAATCTCTATACAAAAAAGAAAAAGAATAAAATTATGAGGTTTTGTTGTTAGTACTGGTTAGAAAGTTGTGGTGTTATCAAGATCAGCTAGTGTTTTGAAGCACACAGATTAGGAGTTTTGGAGGAAATGTGAAAAATATGTACGACTGTTAACTGGCCAAATATGAAAATATTATACTATACCATAAAAATAAAATTACATGGCTCATGGATTGACTGAAGTTTTTCAGCATTTTACCACCTTTGTAGTTTTGTGCTTAATTATTTACAACAATGAACCACTAGACTGAGAAGATGTTCCACTTAGCACCAATTCAGGACCAAAACTAATAGTTCACCAATGAAAATCAATTGACAATTGCATGCAGATCAACAACATTAACAATTTGTAAGCAGGCTTACCTCAGAGACTGTCCATTTGTCATCCTTTGTGGCAGGCTGTTGAGTCAGGCCAAGTAAGAACTGATCCAAGTTATTATCTTGAATAAGGATTTCTGGCTTATCCATCCATTTACTTATTTTTACTTTCTTAACTGGACATCCTATATCTTTGTACATGCTGCAATATTTGAATTTGTTAGTTTTGTTCATTGATAACATTCATTTCTAAAAAATAAATAAATAAATAAATAAATAAAAATAAAAATATAAAAAAAATAAGACAACTCCGAAGTCTGTTACTTATTTCCTTTTGAATACAGCCCCTATATAGCAATCAGGTGTTAGTGTCCATACAGTTATTGGTTATCTATTCCAAGTTTGCTTTCTCAGACTCTGGGAAATCACAAAAGCTCTATCTTATAATATAGTAAGGACAGTTTACAACTCACCGCAAAGACGTAGTGACGAGCTGCAACAGGCACATACAAAAGACTCACACATACAACACTTTCAGCTATCGACCATGGCCTTCTTCAGAAAATAGAACACTCATGCAATCACACAGGCACACAACACAGTCATACAACCATCACCTCCGGCTTCCACACTTCGAATCACACTATGCGGCAGTAAATCGGGGGCGGGAGGGGAGGGTAGGGGAGAGGGGATAGGAAGATTATGTCACAGTGGTGGGGATGGGTTAGATGAGAAAAATGAGATGCAGTGTAGGAATGGAGTGGGAAGAAAAATAAAATAAAATAAATATACAAAATGTCTGCACACTGCAAGTACACAAGACCACATACACACACACACACACACACACACACACACACACACACGATCGCACATTCACGCACCACTCAAAATAGGTGAGGTTTGGGATAGAGGGGTAAGAACTGTAAGGGGGAGGATTGGTGGTGGAGTGGGGATATCGCACAGGAAATCTGTTTGCAGACTAAGTCAGGAGGTAATGTCTGTCTGTGAAGGCATTTGTGAGTGGAGAATAGAGAGATGTTTTATGATATGAAAAGTAATTTCTGCTGTATACTAGGGTGTGTAACAAAAATATTACTTTACACAAGATATATAGATGAACTTGTAGATAACACTAGAAGCTCCACAAGAATTTTTGCAGATGATGCTGTAGTGTATCGAGAATTCATAATGCTGGAAAATTACAGTGAAATGCTTGAGGATCTGCAGCATACTGACGCTTGATGCAGGGAGTGCCAATTGATCATCAATATCAACAAATATAGTGCATTCTGAATATGTAGAAAGAAAGAGCCATTATTAAATCACTATAAAATTTCAGAATAATCACTGAAGCAGTTAATTCCATAAAATATCTTGGAGTATGCATACTAAGGAGCAACCACTTAAAAATAATCACAAGTAAGGCAGATTCCAGACTGATACAGACTCAGGAAGTGTAGTCTATCAACAAGTGAAGTAGCACACAAAAATAACCCACTTGACCAACACTTGAATATTGTGCATCAGTGTGGGATCCATGCCAAGTGGAAATGACAGAGGAGTTAGAGAAAATCCAGCAGCATGCCACATTACAGGTTTATGTAGAAAATGGCCAGTCAACTTCTGTGGTCGATGCTGTAAGAGAGACATTCTGTAACACATTATGGGCTTCAGTCAAAGTTCTGAGAGCATACATTTCACAGAGTCAACCAGTATACGTCAAGTGAAGTTTTGACTTACCATGCGATAAGCCACCAGTTCATGGACACACATGTAAATAAAAAAAAACAAAAACATACACACACAAAAACTGAGCTTTTACAACCCAGGGTTGCTTCTTCAGAAAAAGATCAGGAAATGGAGCCAAAAGGAAAGGATGTGGGTTTTAAGGGAGTGGGTGAGGAGTCATTTCAATCCCAGGAGAGGAAGGACTTAGCTTGGGGAGGGGGGGGGGGGGGGAAGGACAGGTAAACAAACAAACACACACACACACACACACACACACACACACACACACACACATACACATGCAAACACATGAAGGCAGACATTTGTAAAAAGCAAATAAGTTGGACAGAGATGCCAGTCGAGGCAGAAGCTCTGTCCAGAGATCAGAGACAAAGATGTCGTTGAATGGTGGGCAGAAATTTGAAATTAGTTCACGTCTATTAAATTTCAAAATGACATGTAAATATCAAAACAATTGCCACCACACTGATTGAGAGAG
Source organism: Locusta migratoria (assembly GCA_026315105.1). Taxonomy (NCBI): domain Eukaryota; kingdom Metazoa; phylum Arthropoda; class Insecta; order Orthoptera; family Acrididae; genus Locusta; species Locusta migratoria. Next base: position 9,853,821 of record CM048753.1, on the reverse strand, counting down.
AGAGAGAGAGAGAGAGAGAGAAGAGATGCCCATTGTTGTCATATCCAGAGCATGAGAATCTTGCACCAACCCCATAAAATTCTCGTATTTTACCTACTAAAGATTCTCATACAAACTGAAAAATATTAAATTTGTAACATATTACTGTGAAAACGTACTCACATTAACACACTAAAATGAACACTTATAGAATCTGAATCGTTAAATAAATGGAGCTGAGACTGGTATTACACGGTAATATGTCTTTGTAGAAGTCTATATGTCATGTATTTACATCAAAGATATTTGATAGCGTAATAAGGAGCTTTGATACACATGTATTCTTCATCAAACAAATGTCATCAAATGTAGCATCTTGCCGTATGTTTGATTATAAAACTTGCTTGTCTTCTCTCCGCTGCAAATGTATCTGCACTGAGCACTAGCATCATTGTTGCTAATCGACGTGTGCATGCATTTGAACATAACTGCAGTGCCACACCGTAATTAGTGTTTACACACAGTAACAAGAAATCGCTGTAACCCTGTGTTCTCCGATATAGTCATTGTTATGTCCCGATACTGATGTGGGTAATATGATGGTAACTGAACCGATTAACACCTAACTTAAGTAGATAACATACTTTATTACTCAGAAAGATGGTACCATAAACTACTCATTCTTACATCAACAATAAAACTGTTCGTACCTGCCAGCCGCACTGGCAAAGAAGCTGCCGGAAAGATATGCTACTCCACTATGTTTGTGACCGGCTAAGGCAGAGCACAATAAAAAGTTATTGTTATCCACTATCTTGAAATATGACGACAATAACACCCCTTTTTAACACCACGATGAAGATTTATGTCTACGAAATATTACGAATATTTGATAATATTTCTTTATCAAAGAAATGATCGAAAATATTATCATGTAATACCGGCCTAAAGGGATGTTTTTTTAAGTGGAGTAATCCCTGCCTGGTGTGTTTTGTTGCTGCAGAAGGGCAAGTTCCCATCTCCAGACTTCTGAAAGGTTGGTGTCTGTGGGAAGTATCCAGATAACATGGATGGTGTAACACTGTGCCAAGATGTGCTGGTCATGCACCAAGGAATGCTTAGCCACAGGGTGATGCTCATTACCAACAAACACTGTCTGCCTGTGACCATTCATGCGAATGGTCAGTTTGTTACTGATCATTCCCACATAGACCAGCAACAAACTGTCCATTCACATGAATGGTCACAGGCAGACAGTGTTCTACAACATCTTTGCCTCCAATCTCTTGACAGAGCCTCTGCCTCACCTGGCATCTCTGCCCAGCATCTTTGCATTTTGCATATGTCTTCCTTGGTGTGTGTGCGTGTTTATGTGTATGAGTGTATGTGTATGTGTTTGTCTACCAGTCCTTTTTCCCCCAAGGCGAGTCCTTCCACTCCCGGGATTGGAATGCCTCCTTACCCACTCCCTTAAAACCTACATCCTTTCCTTTTTCCCTTGCCTTTGTTCCTCTTTTCAGGTGATGCAACCAACGGTTGTGAAAGTTCACATGGCAGCTTACTGGCAGCATTTTCTCCCACAAACCATACATGACTGGAACAGGAAAATGAGGAAGTGGCACAGGTTCACAAAATATGCTCTAGCACACTCTGTGAGGTGGCCAATGAAGCATAGACGTAGATGTAGCCTGTGGCTTCACAAAAGGATACTTGGTTATTATAAAAATTTCAGAAATATACACCGCTTTGTGCACTGACAACATATGATGAACATTAACAATGATTTTATCAATAATGAATTATGACAAATGAAGAAAGTTGTAACATTCATTATTTTTAAGTTTTGCTATAGTGAGACAAAATACACAACTAAGTGGTACTTACATTAAGTCACTTTGAGCAGTGCCATGAAATATTCTAAATATAGCGTGAGTGAACTCAATAAATGTTCCTGGGTGTATGGAAACATTGTAGCAATTACCGAAGCCAGTTTTGCTTGATTTTAAATGGTACTTCTCTAACCATTCTTCATCTGTAAATAATAAGCAAATCTAATCTATAATCATGAAAGACATCATGGCAGAAAAAAGTAAGTAAATACAAAAACTGATTTCATTTAACAAAGCTGGTCAAATTTAGCAAAACAGTGTCTAACTTCATTTGAGACAATACACATTTGAAAAAATTATATTACTGATTTAAAGAGAAAAATATCCCTTGCCAAAGACCTCATTTAAGATTTAACTGTTTACAACTAAGAAAAAAGAAATGCTAAAACTGGAATTTACAGGAAGGATTCGACAATATTTTGGAAAGGATAGGTTGCTACTCACCACAGAGATGTCTCGACAATTTGCAAAAAGGCACACATAAAAAATTACAAGTTTACAAAAGCTTTCAGCTGTTGTGGCCTTCATCAGAATGAGAAACACATTCTCTTTCTCTCTCTCACTCACATACTGCAGTGCCAGACTTAGGGAGCGGGGGAAAATTGGGGTGTCTTCTGCCCCATGCAGCACTCAATATGGTCTCCAAGACAAGGGGGCATGAGAAAGGGGGGGGGTGAATGTAACAATGGAATGTTCGTTACATAAGTTATAGATTCCCTGCAGAAGATAGCTGCTATCAACCATTTATTAACGAAACAGAAAACTGTGCACTCGTAATATTGTTTGCAGGGTGCAAGAAAATGATAAAAGAAGAATCCAAGTGATGACTTTGGAAACGAAGCGATGCACAGTGAATAACAGTGTGCCACCTAAGAATAATTAAGACACTGCTCAGACATTGCAGGAGAAATGATGTAATCTCTTTTACATTGTGTTTTTGTTTTTATCAGTATTAAGGGACATACCGTAAAGTCGGATGGAAACCAGTTCCGAACTTTAATTACTCATTATGTATTTACGCATTCAACATTGTAAGAAAGAATTAATGTTGTAATACACTTCTTAAGATGAAAAAGTCTTGAATTAATTGTAGACTCAGTTTGAAGTGTTTTTTCCAAGGTTATTTCGTCCCTGCAAGTTATTTCGTCCTATGCATTTGAGTGGATAGAGGAAACTGACTAGCAGGTTCCTCAAACCATCCATTCAGTTATCCTAAGGTGACCGTGTCATATGGAAGACTATACATGTGGTATTTTGAGTGACAAATAGAGGAGTAAGAGCCAGGTTGGCTATCGATAGTTGTTATATCGACTATTTATAAATGCTTCGTACTCCACTCATAAAAGTACTTTGTCACACCACCAGAAGTATGTCACAGTGCAGGGGGCGTGACAAAGAAAGAGATGCCAAGGGGGGAGGGGTGCACCACAGAAAGAGACACTGATTATTGGGGAGGGGCTGTGATGTGTGATGGTGGTAAAATGAGGGACAAAGAGCAGCGTTGGCGGGGGGGGGGGGGGGGGCTCTGCTGGGAAAAATGTCATGGATCTGGCACTGACACCCCCCCCCCCCTGCACACACACACACACACACACACACACACACACACACACACACACACACACACACGAACACAACTACTGTCTACAGTCACTAGACTGCTGCTGCATCTAGCCACAGCTGCTGGAGACAGCAGTCATGTTTGTGTGGTGTGTGTGTGTGTGTGTGTGTGTGTGTGTGTGTGTGTGTGAGAGAGAGAGAGAGAGAGAGAAGAGTGTGTGCTTCTCTTTCTGACGAAGGCCATAACAGTCTAATCTTTTGTGTGTGTCTTTCTGTGAATCATTGAGACATCTCTGTGGTGAGCAGTAAACTATGCTTTTCAAAATAAAATAAAAAGAAATTCTGTTACCTCTCTTCTAATATAAAGATAAATTAATTAAACAGTCTAAGATTGCAATATTTTCTTTTTAAAATGACTGGTTTCAGAACAATAGATTGCCATATTCAGACATAATCCATTGAAAATAAAATACAGACGATACTCATCTACATATACATCTACATGGGATACTCTGCAAATCACATTTAAGTGCGTGGCAGAGGGTACATCGAACCACCATTATACTATTTTATCTCCCATTCCATCCTTGAGTTGCGCACGGGAAGAATGAACACCTGAATCTCTCCGTTCAGGCTCTGATTTCTCGTATTTTATTCTGATTATCATTTCTACCTATGTAAGTTGGAGTCAACAATATATTTTCGCATTCGGAGGAGAATGTTGGTGATTGGAGTTTCGTAATTAGATCATGCTGCAGCGATAAGCACCTTGGTTGTATTGATTTCCATCCCAGATCCTGCATCATTTCCGTAACGCTGTCTCCCCTGTATCGTGACAATACGAAATCAGCTGCCCTTCTTTGGACTCTTTTGATGTCCTCCGTCAAACCCACATGATAAGGATCCCACAGTGGAGAGCAATACTCCATAAAAGCATGGACAAGCGTAGTGTATGCAGTACTTCTGTTGCATCTTTTAAGAGTTCTGCCAATAAAACGCACTCTCTGGTTCACCTTTCCCACAACATTATCTACGTGTTCTTTCCAATTTAAGTCAGAAGTAATTGTAATTCTTAGGTATTTTGTGGCGTTTACGACCTTCAAATTTGATTGATAAAGTTTAACGGATTTCTTTTCGTACTCATGCGGACGACTTCACATTTCTCATTATTTAGAGTCAACTGCCAATTTTTACACCATACTGATATCTTATTCAAATCATTCTGCAGTTGGTTTTGATCTTCAGATGATTTTACTAGACAGTAAATGACAGCGTCCTCTGCAAACAACCAAAGAGAGCTATTTAGTTTTTCCCCTAAATCGTTTATGTAAATAAGGAACAGCAGAGGACCAATAACACTACCCTGTAGAACGCCCGAAATCACCTCTGTTTTAGTCAATGCCTTATCATCGATTACTACAAACTGTGTCCTCTCTCAGAGGAAATCGCCTATCCAGTCTCAAAGTTGGGGCGATATACTGTAACCACGCAATTTGATTAAAAGCCATTTGTGAGGCACAGTGTCAAAAGCCTTCTGGAAATCAAGGAATACGGAATCAATTTGCGAACCCTTGTTGATAGTACACATCACTTTGTGTGAGTAAAGAGCTAGTTGTGTTAAAACATATGTCAGAACGACATATCACTGTTTACAAATGACTAATAAACAGTGCAGCATTACCCATTTGGCTGTTGCTAGTGGTCATTTGCAGCGATGTTCCGTCATAGCCGACTGGCCGACTGAATTTAGTTTTTGTAGTTTCTTTTAATATATATATGTATAAATGTGAATGTCTGTTCGGTGTACATTTATAACGTCTGAACCACATGACATAAAGAGCTAAAAATTTGTACAGTTACTAATGTCTACCCAGGGAAGGCTTTAGGCATGGTTTTATGGCGATCACATAGCTATTTATCTACATATAACAATGTGAGTGTCTGTTCGGTGTACTCTTATCATGTCTGAATAACAAGATGCAAAGACTTAGATATTTGTACAGTTACTAATTTAAACCTAAGGAAGGTTTTAGGCACAGTTTTATAGCGATCTGATAGATATTTAGTAATTTGAAGAATATAACACGAAATGCGGAACAGTAATTACTCTTTGAAAATTATATTTACTCTTTGAAAATGGTTTTATTGGTTGCATTGTTGCTTGAGGATTGATAATGAGAAAAGGGTGGAGTGTATGGGGTGGAAAGTTATCGGTGTATATAAAATGCTACATGTGTGTGTGTGTGTGTGTGTGTGTGTTAATATTTCATTCAGCAGCAAAAACTACAGAATGCAAACAAATGGTCTGTGTGTAATTGTTGTCCGAAGTCTCCCGTTGTACACCATAGCAGTTCCATGCTAATAGCTATAAGGAGGTGGAAGATATAGTGTTTGAAAGTCATCAAATTATAAAAATATTTGGAGTGAAGGCCAGCGATGATGGTTGCGACTCTATAGCAAGGAGGTTACATACAGCGAATTGTGATGCCATAGACCATATCTTTGGTCTATGCATGTTACAATGTCTTCAGCTCTTTTTCTGTAAGGATAAGCCTATGAATAAGGAAATATAAGAATAAATAAATAAAGCAGTAAAAAAGAAATTTCACTTAATACAAATATCATAGTTTACCTGAATGCCCTAAAATGAAATTAAAATGAATTTGGACATTACTCTCACCGTACGTGAGATATTGCAACTCAGGCTATAAGGAATAATCTATGTATTATTTATTGTAAATCATAAAGCACTTCAGATAATTTTATTGTTTTTATTTGAATGTTGATTAAAAATGTTTGTTTCTAAAGAAGGTATTGTATTTCATTTCATCCTTCAAAGCCAGTCTCATAGCAAGCGGAGCCGCGTGTTTGAGCTAGTGTAAGATAAAAACATTGGTGGGACTTTATAATCTTAGGCAATAGTCTGATGGCGGCACAAACTGGCTGATTTATGCCTGTAGAGACTTTACTGGTACACGATGTAACTAGGACAAACAGATCTATTGAATTCACGCTGCTACATATTACAATAAATACAGACCCTGGCAATGTCTTCATCAGTGGAAAGTGAAAAATCAGGCAGAAATATACACTCTAAACCACAGCCCATAAAGTCAATGTTTTCAGAAGCTTTTTTAATTCCTTACTGGTTTATTATCTCACTGTCCTCTCCATATCTATGGAAATGGAAACATCTTCATTTCTGCAAGACTTTGACTTGCTAATTCATCCCTTTGGAAAAAAAAAAAAAAAAAAAAAAAAAAAAAAATAATTTTGCCACCCCTTAAATCATACCACCTACAGTTTCTCCCTACTTTGAACTGGGCCTGTATACATATGCATTAGCTTGCATTCAAGAAAAGATGATGTATGTTGCAGTCATAGACATATTTTACTAACAAGGGGAATCAGTAATTTCCTGTGTTTATAGATTTCTGAGAAGCAGTTGACACTGTACCACACTGCAGACAAAAACCCAGAATCTTCACAGGTATGAGATTAAAAAAATGAATGTGTAAATGTTAACTGTCATAAATAACATAAGAAATCACACACACACACACACACACACACACACACACAGACAGACAGACACACAGAGAGAGAGAGAGAGAGAGAGAGAGAGAGAGAGAGAGAGAAGGATGGGAAGTCACAAATTATTCTTCATAAAATCAGCAAAGGAAACCCAAAACTCTCTTCTGATAGAAGATACTTATATAAATAAGTAGCACATACCCAAAATCTCTGGCAAGTACTCATTGTAGACAATATGTTGGTATTCAGCAATAAAAATTCTGCGAGCTTCTTGGTATATCTTCTCATCATCCCAGTGTTCATTCATAGAATACAGTTCCTCAGCTAATCTGTTGTGTTCTCGTATAAAAATAGTTTGCAAAGCCGTCAACTGGGTGTTCTGGTTCACACGACCATCACCTGGGTAAACAGTTTTATCTCAAAAATTAATCACTGCACAAGGAAAATAGACAAAATCATTTGCTGATTTGTCAGTATTGAGCATAACAAATAACTACATTATGATTGATAAACATCAGGCAAGAAATTTTAAAAATTGTACTCATTCATTCAAAAGAAAAATTAAAACAATTATTATTAATGGCAGCTTCTACACACTATTTTTGCCATTATTCATTCATTTAGATATTGTGTTCCACAGATTCCATCAAATAGGAGACACCTGAGGGAACTGGTATACTATGTATGCATACATTAACAAATAATAATCCAGTACACCAGATGTTGTGATCTTCAGTCCAGAAGCTGGTTTAATGCAACCCTACAACCTACTCTATCTTGAAAAACCACTTCATATCCTCATAAAAGCAGCACCCTACATCCATTTGAATCTGATTATTGTATTTGTCTCTTGGTCTCTCTCTGCAATTTTTACCCCAAACGCTTCCCGCCAATGCTGACTTCACAATTCATTGATGTTTAATAATGTGTTCTACCGATTGATCTTTTATTTTAGTCAAGGTATGCTATAAAGTCCTTTTCTCCCCAAGTCCTTTTCTTGTTAATGTTCATCTCCTTTCAACACACAGTCCATTCCATTTAATTGTTCTTCAAGTTCCTTCGCTGTCTCTGACAGAATTACAATGTCACCAGCAAAATACATTGTTTTAGCAGATACTCTTCTTGGGTTTGCTGCCAGATAATACTGTATGTATCCCACAATATTTCATTGGAACAATGGTTTGATATCCTCAGGTGTTGGTAGTTCCTGCTGGTCACTTAAGCAAGAAGTGTCATCATCAGAATGAGAGGAAGATGAGATAGGAGATATGATACTTTGAGAAGAATTTGACAGAGCACTGAAGGACTTGAGTCGAAACAAGGCCCCAGGAGTAGATGATATTCCGTCTGAGCTGCTGATATCATCAGGAGAGCCAGTCGTGAAAAAATTGTATCACATGCTATGCAAGATGTATGAGACAGGGGAAATACCTTCTGACTTCAAGAAGAATATCGTTATTCCAATTCCAAAGAAAGAAAGTGCAGACAAGTGTGAAAATTACAGAACCATCAGTTTGATAATTCATGGTTGCAAAATTTTAACACGAATTATCTACAGGAGAATGGAAAAGCTGGTAGAAGCTGACCTCGGGGAAGATCAGTTTGGATTTAGGAGAAACGTAGGAACATGAGAGGCAATACTTACATTACGACTTATCTTAGACAATAGGCTAAGGAAAGGGAAACCTACATTTTTAGCCTTTGTCGATTTGGAAAAAGCTTTTGATAATGTCGACTGGAATACACTCTTTCAAATTCTGAAGGTAGCAGGGGTAAAATATAGGGAGCGAAGAGTTATATTCAACCTATATAAAAACCAGACAGCGGTTATTAGAGTTGAAGGGCAAGAAAGGGATGCAGAGGTTGGGAAGGGAGTAAACAGCGTTGTAGCCTTTGCCCAATGTTGTTCAGTCTGTACATTGAGCAGGCAGTGAAATTATGGAAGGAGAAATTTGGAGAGGGCATTAAAGTGCAGGAAGAAGAAATAAAAACATAGCGATTTGTGGATGACATAGTAATTCTGTCAGAGACCGCAAAAGATCAGGAAGAGCAACTAAATGGAATGGACAGTGTCTTGAAAGGAAGATATAAGTTGATCATTAACAAGAGTAAAACGAAGGTAATGGAATGCAATGTCCGAAAATCAGGCGAATAACTTCTGATGGCTGACGTAAAGAAGATATAAAATGAAGAATGGCTATGGGAAGAAAAGCGTTTCTAGAGAAGCGAAACTTGTTAACATCCAACATTAATTTAAATGTTAAGAAGTCCTATCTCAAAGCATTTGTCTGGAGTGTAGTTTTGTATGGGAGTGAAACGTGGACAATAAGGAGTTCAGATAAAAAGATGATAGAAGCTTTTGAAATGTGGTGCAACAGATGAATGTTGAAAATTAGATGGGTAGATCATGTAACTAATGAGGAGGTGCTTAACCGAATCAGGGAGAAAAGGAGTTTCTGGCATAGCCTGACTAAGAGAAGGGATAGATTGGTTGGACACATTCTGAGACATCAAGGAATTGTCAACTTAGCATTAGAAGGAAGCGTGTGGGGTAAAAATTGTAGAGGGAGACTGAGGGACGAATATAGTAAGCAGATTCAAAAGGATGTAGGTTGCTGAATGTATTCTCAGATGAAGAGACTTGCACAGGACAGGGTAGCGTGGATAGCTGCATCAAACCAGTCTGCGGACTGAAGACCACAACAACAAAAACTTCAGAATTTATAAGGTAGAAAGTTGGAAAGACATGTGTGAGTGGCCATTCCGAGTAGGTTAGTAGCATCGCTCAAAGTGCCCCCTGCCAGGAACTGATGAGACGCCTTCCTAGCTTGCGCCATGGTCTGTGACTGTGCTGCCAGACGCTCTTGTGGCTAAAGGATGAATTAAATATTCACAACACACTATGCCCTGTCATGTATCAGATCTTCTCTTTTCTTCTCATTTAATCTGATGCCAGCCAGTACTGGATTCTAGGCAGTGCTTAGTTGAAAGCCTGTGACCTAGTTAATATGAGCATCTGCTGTCTGGATATATATGTCGCCTCCTTAAAACCACTATCCCAAAGCAATGATGCTGAAGATAGAACTTGTTTCCTCATAAAGCATGCAAGTGCAGTGTCTGAACAATGCTCTGCAACTGCTGACTTTTCTGAGTCTCTAATCCAAGCTAAATAAAATTTATACAAACTTACACTAAGAAATAATGTTCACTCACAACATACAAGGAATAGCCAAGGGATAGATTTACCATACTCCAGACTTTCTCTCACACATAATAGCCACAAACACATGAGCCTGATATTCTTCAATAAACTACCAAAAACTGCCCAATTCACCCCAATGCAGAAATTTAAAAAAGTTGTGGAAACTTGACAAAAAGAACACTAATTTTACACAATTAAAGAATTCATGGAAAGTGATTCTCAAGATCAATGCTTTGAATAACTGTATATAACAGAAAAAAATATTTATAAATTATTCTTCAAAAGAGATAGATTGGCTGGCCAGTACTTACCTTCATGCTGTAACCACCTATAGTCACATGAAGAAAGAAAAAGGACGAACAAAGGACAAGCTTTCGGAACAGGGCTCCTTCATCAGGTAGGAGAGAAGGGAAGAAAACAGGAATAGCAACAGAAGGGGGAGGTAATTCATGACCTAGGTCATGAGGTTACATTTCGTATTGTAGTGAACAGAAGGCAAACAACTTTTATGATCAAATCTACTGCAAGGCACTAAAAATGGTTCCTTTTCTTTTCTTCTTCTTTTTTTATGATGTAAATTTTTGACACACATTTTTCCCTTCTTATTGTACCTGGTAATAAATTAGGAGAACATTGTTCTCAAGACAGAGTCATGGGCACCAATAGTAAGTGCTGCCCCATTCAATGCCTAACAGAGGTTCATTGGTCATTTGTTACATCTGCTCAGAAGCAGGTAGAGGACAAAAGCAAAAGTATGGCACCAAAACTGGTTTTGTGAATAAATTAAAAACTGTTGACTAAAGGTGTTGGTTTTATTATTATTTGGATAATGGGGACGTGACAGTTGTTCACAAAGTACCCACTGCCTCACAGCACATGGTGGTATGTAAGATGCAGTTGATGTGTGACAATATGAGCCTCACCAGCAAAAAAGCAGGTTCCATTTGTACGAAGGCTGCAGGATTCAACGGGATTCTCATCCTGGGGCAACACCTTTCTGCCATCAGGAAGTTCCTGTGTCCTCAGCCGTCCTCTTCTGTATTCTCGTAACTGTGCTGCTTTGTCATTGTCAGATCCATATGTGAAAGAACAGTCTATAAAATGGTTGTTAGTGTTCACCTGAAACGAAAGGTAACAGTGAAGCAATGAAGTTCACTTAAAGACAAGTATCTGAATAGGCTAGACAATGCTCCAGATTGTGAGTTTCAAAAAGGCTTTAATTGCATAAGACTGCATACTAAAATCATTAATGCACATAATTCCTACATCCTTCTCAACTGTAACTATCCCTGGCATTCTTTCTCTACTACTTCCCATACTCTTTTTGTCATTCTATTTACATTCATCTTGATCACATATTCTATATCACCTTGTTCCTCAAAATAATATTTATTAGCATCCTTATCTTATGGTAGTCTCTCTATATGGACATTAATATGTTATTTATATGTAACAACCTCATTAATAATTACAGATGAATACTTATTAGCAAAAAATTTAAATTCATCACTAATAATATTTCCTAAACACTTCCAGGTTTTTAGCATTCTGATTGAAATTTTCAACAGTAACAATCTTGCTATAATTGAACAGCATATTTTCAGCACTAGTAAATTCTGGATGCCACCTACACATACCACCGAAAATAGGTCTTGACACAATACTCCTCTTACAGTGACTTCATCTGCTCTTCAACATTCGTCTCTGATGGTACACATCCTCCAAAGAGAATATTGTACACACAGCCCTGTCCTCCTCCGTCTCCTCATCACTGGTCTCCATATCCTCCCTTAAATACATACAATGCTTTATGTGGCAACGGTTCATGTTCAGCCTAGAAATCGAAGCTTTGTCTCCAATATTAAATTCAATGGAAACAAATATAATGAGACCTCTATGTGTAACACCTGGAAGTGTTTAGGAAATATGATATTAGTGATGAATTTAAATAAGTACTCATCTGTAATTATTTATAAGGTTGTAATATACAGTGTGTTACAAAAAAGTACGGCCAAACTTTCAGGAAACATTCCTCACACACAAAGAAAGAAAATATGTTATGAGGACATGTGTCTGTAAACGCTTAATTTCCTTGTTAGAGCTCATTTTAGTATGGATGAAGCTTCATTCAAACGTGATCAAATTGTAAATTTTCACAATCAACATGAGTGGGCTGACGAGAATCTGCATGCAATTGTCAATCACGTCATCAACACAGATTTTCTGTAAATGTTTGGGCAGGAATTGTTGGTGATGTCTTGATTGGGTCTCATGTTCTTCCACCTACACTCACTGGAGCACGTTATCATGATTTCATATGGGATACTCTATCTGTGCTGCTAGAACATGTGCCTTTACAAGTATGACACAACATGTGGTTCATGCATGATGGAGCTCCTGCACATTTCAGTCGACGTGTTCGTACACTTCTCAACAACAGATTCGGTGACCGTTGGATTGGTAGATGCAGACCAATTCCATGGCCTCCACACTCTCCTTACCTCAACCCTCTTGACTTTCATTTATGGGGGCATTTGAAAGCTCTAGTCTACGCAACCCCAGTACCAAATGTAGAGTCTTCTTGCTCGTATTGTGGATGGCTGTGATACAATACGCCATTCTCCAGGGCTGCATCAGCACATCAGCGATTCCATGTGACGGAGGGTGGATGCATGTATCTTCACTAACGGAGGACATTTTGAACATTTCCTGTAACAAAGTGTTTGAAGTCATGCTGGTACGTTCTGTTGGTGTGTGTTTCCATTTCATGATTAATGTGATTTGAAGAGAAGTAATAAAATGAGCTCTTACATGGAAATTAAGCGTTTCCGGACGCACGTCCACATAACATATTTTCTTTCTTTGTGTGTGAGGAATATTTCCTGAAAGTGTACCTTTTTGTAACACCCTGTATATGGATGATAGATAACAACTCACCATAAAGAGGCTTGCTGAGTTGCTAACAGGCATGAAAAATAGACATATATACATATATATTGTATTAATGTCCATGTAAAGAGACTAACATCAGATATGGATGCTAATACACATTAATTTGTGGAACAAGGTTCTATAGAAAAAATTAGGATAGGGTGTACCGATAAGTTTGGAGCCTTTAGTTTGCATGTTTCTGAATCTACTGGTCACCTGTAGCTTACGGGATTGTAGTTCATTGTTTCTTGATGTTCTTGTTGATCTTTACTCTCGGTAGCAGCTGGCTGAAATTTTATGGGGCAAAACTAATCTGCTACAAATAACATTGGTAACACATAGGATTGCAGTTCATTGACAGTTTAATTTATTATTAGTTCCCAATTGTTGCCCTTTATGGCCAACATACAAATCTCATTAATTACAATTACTTAGACCCAGTAAGTACATTCCATACCATCAATAATACGAATTACACAGGTCATGTGTGGGATACACAAGTCTGAGGTGTTCAGTGTGGCACAAATGTGGATTAATCATGGTAGATACACTTTCTACCATGATAACCTTGAAGAACTTTTAAGATGCTGTTCAAGTAGATTCCCTACTGGCATGGATTGTATCTCCTAACAAAGATGTAACAAGACTCTGAAGTGGCATGACTTGTGCCACAGATCATGGATGAAACAATACTCTGAACTAGCATGGATTGTGCCTCAGATTGTGGCCGAAATAATACTCAATTACATGGCATGAACGCATTAGGTATTGTTAATTGAGTTCATTACATTAATGTAAATGCAATAGTAAACAATGAAAGGCAACTGACTATAGTAAATACTGATTAAATTTTATTACAAATTTCTATTAAATTAGAGTATTTCCTTTATGTATTTAACAAAATAGGTTTATAAACAATACTTTCATAATTAACAGTAATTATACAGAAACTAATAAGGGCAAAATGTTCCTAACAATACTTGTGAAACACCATAATACCTACTTTAATATTATGAGAAAAGAATTTATTTAGTTTTATCAGAAATACTAATTATGTCTGTGGCATTAAGTAATTAATATTTACTAATTATACAATCTTCTTTGACACCGAATAATAGAAAATGACTTCAGCTTGTCAAGCTAGAGTAAAGAATAACAAAAGTTTTGGAAAAGAAAATAATAATAGACTAATTATATTCATACCTATTATTATGCAACAGTGGTTTCGGGAGGTTCCGTAATGCAAGCATATGGCAATAAATCCCAACATGTTTCATTACACACCATGGAGAAAATATACTGGTAAAAATAGATTTAAGTTTATAACCTACACTAAACCTGAAATTACAAAATGTAAAAGTTGGAGAATTTATGCAAAAAAAAAAAAAAAAAAAAAAAAAAAAAAAAAAAAAAAAAACTTTTCCAGAAACTAATCCATTTTATATTGGTGTTGCTATATCAGGTTCAGAACCTAAAGCAAATGATAATATTCAAAATGCTGTTAAAAATTTGTCATATGACTTTTATATGACTTGTTTTAAAAGGAGTGGAAAGATAACATTCTGAATAAAAGTTTTTGTATTGCAGCTAATGTCAGTGTTGGAATTTTTCTATAAGAACTGGGATCACATCTGCAACTACCCAGATGATTTTCACCTTGTATTCCTGCTACCAAACACAAGGACAATTGGATGAATATCTCCTGATACTGTTTTTAATGCTCTGATACAGTTATTCCCTATAATACCCTCTTTTAGGACATATGGCAATATTTTCCTCATTATTTTCATCTGTTTTATTGTATTTTATTTATTTACCTTTGTTTAGTTATTCTATATTATTTCTTCATAGTCACCTGTCACACATAGCACATATTCCCCACCACAGCTTCACAGTCTCTGATCATTGCATTTGTAATTTATTTTTTCAGTGTGTATCTCTGGTCACACAGAAGGCTGACACACTCTTCTTCACCCTCTCTGTTATTTCCTCAAGCTCCTCTTTCATTGCCATATATTCTCCCAAGTATTAACATTCGTCCACCCTTTGCACAGGGTCTTCTGGTGTTTCCCATCACTGTCATGTCATAGATGATGCTCAGTTCCACTCTTGTGGCTATCTTGCTTAGGGTGTTGCATTGTGTCTTTGTGCCTTCTTGGACCTCATTTCCTATGGATATGTCATCTGCAAAGATTGGGTGTTCCACTTGCGCTCTATTGTACTTTTTGTCTCCCCGACGCAGGACGTCTAACAGGGGACTCGGTGACTACCTCACAGTACCCCAATCTCCTCTTCTTTCCCACTTCCTCTCTGCTTCAATCAGGCAAGGCAACTACTTTCAATAATTGTAGTTAGTAATCAATAATAAGTCTCACTACATGGTTGGAGGTTATATCAAGGTGTCAGTGAGGTAGTGTATATAAATATCTGAGTTTTTTTATACAAAAAAAGAGCAAGAACTTGAAAGCTAGTGTGAATATTCTTTTCCAAGTATGTATCAAGTTTTAACATAATCAAAATATCCGTGGGTGTGCTGCTGGTCTGTAGTGTCCAATGGGCCCAATATTTCAGCGATCATACATGTCATCATCATCAGGTGAACTGACGGACTGAGCTCCTGGAAACGCGCCGGCATGGAGATCTGCATGCTACGGCGGCTCGAAAGGAACCGGGTTCTAGCCCGGTAGCGGGCGATTTTAATACCTTCGGCCTGCAGATTTCCCCCTCCGTGATCCGCGCCCCGCGCCGCAGATGCGCAGTGAAACCGATTGCGACAGCATCTGAGATAATGTCGATGTGAGATCTCTGTCCGCCGTGGTCGTCACTACGTTATGTTTGCTAGATTTACTCTTAATTAACCCAATCGCTGGTTCCCAAGCTTTGCTAAGATTATAGCCACAGTCACGGTTTATGAGGTCGTCACTTGTACGAATTTCAATGGCCTCTCTAACAACGCAGTCCCAGTATCTCAATGTCTGTACCAGAATCTTAGTGCGTTCATACTTCATCACGGTCACTGAACATTGTTTGTCAGAGAATCACGCGATGGACTATGAATGCACAAGGATTCTGGTTCAGACGTCGAGATACTGGGACTGCGTTGTTAGAGAGGCCATTGAAATTCGCACAAGTGACGACCTCATAAACTGTGACTGTGGCTATAATCTTAGCAAAGCTTGGGAACAAGCAATTGGGTTAATTAAGAGTAAATCTAGCAAACATAACGTAGTGATGACCACGGTGGACAGAGCCCTCACATCGACGTCATCTCAGACACCGTCGCAATCGGTTCCACTGTGGGAGGGGTGGGAGGGGGGGCGCCCTCCGCAGGCGGAGGGTATTTAAATCGCCCACTACCAGGCTAGTACCCAGTTCCCTTCGAGCCGCCGTAGTGTGCGGATCTCCATGCCGGCGCGTTTCCAGGAGCTCAGTCCGTCCGTTCACCTGATGATGGCGACATGTATGATCATCGAAATATTGGGCCCGTTGGACACTATAGCTCAGCAGTACACCCATGGATATTTTGATTATCAAATACACCGGGAGAAACTCGAGAATCACAAGTTTTAACATATTTGCTATTGGAGAATGTTTACCGTCCTTTATTTTACATATGAATTAAATATTTCAGAAAATTCTCAGTATTCTTTAGAATAAAGAATGCCCGCAAATTTTAAGGAGGTTCATCTACAATTATTAAGCATATAAATATGTACTCTCATCTTGCCTTGATGGTTTACTTAGCTATGCAACACAACAATCTACTAATGAAATAATAGAACCAATCTGCAACATAATTAACTGCTCCATGAATACTAGCATATCCCTCAACTACTGAAAACCTCCAAGATAGTTCCACTACAAAGGAAATGCACATGATGAGCCTAACAAATACTGACATATGTCCCCCCCCCCCCAACTCAAACTAAAATAATGGAAAAAAGAACACTATGCTTCTGAACTTTCTTTTAATCTTACAAAGTACAAATAAAGTTCATGGGGAAAAAATGCCTTATAATAGGAATATACCGATCACCTAGCTCTAGCATTGAAAACTTTTTACTGGAATTAGAGGTACTACTTCAGAAAGTCGTGAAGAAATATAGTTTTGTAATATTAGCAGGTGACTTAAATATAGATATGCTAAGAGACAATGACTGCACAAGACGTTTTCAAGACATACTGGGGTCATACAATCTCCAGTTGCATGTAAAAAGCCCAACAAGATGTACAGAAACATCAAGCACATTAATAGATCATATCCTTACAAATATACCTACTGAAAGACAAAAAGTTCAGGTTATAAATACTGTTATTGCAGACCATTCCGGACAAACAATTGAACTGAAAGATTATGCAAAAGCTGAAGACAAGAAAATGATAAAATATAGACAAACAGATATTGCAAATTTAAATAGCCTAGAAATTTTAGTAAAAGCAGAAAAATGGGATGATGTGTATAATGAGCACAGTGTAGAAAAGAGCTGGGAATCTTTCTGTAATATACTAAGACACCACATAAATGTGGCTTGTCCTGTAATATGTAAAACTGTAAGTGCCAAGCAAAACAAAAAATGGATCACCAAGGAAATTAAAAAAGCAAGAGAGGAATTGATTAAATTCTATGAAGATTACCTGAAAGATAAAGAACAGGCCAGTCAAGAGGCTTACAGGAGCAAGAAGAAACTGTACACGAGGATGATAAGAGAAGCAAAGGCTAGCCAATATAAACATGAAATAAAAACTTCTACAAATATTTCTAAAACCGTCTGGAACTTAATAAATGATAATAGAAAAGAGTCACAGACCTCAAAGGATACAAATATAATACTGGAAATGGAGGGGGTTAAAGTGACAGACCCACTACAAGTGGCAAATAGCTTAAATCAGCACTATGTAGCTATAGTGGAGAAACTACTAAATCAGAAAACCCCAGTAACAAAGAGCATCAAAAGTCCTAAATGGGTGGCTGAGAGTCTATACCTACTCCCTACAAATGAATTGGAGGTTTCAAAAATAATTGGTGCACTAAAAAATAAAAATACAGAGGGTCTAGATGGCATATCAGCAAAAATAGTAAAACATTGTGCTAAATATCTTGCAACACCTTTGACATTCCTGATAAATCTAACAATGAAGGAAGGAGTTTTTCCGAACTGTTTAAAAAGGAGCAAGGTAGTGCCAGTTTTTAAAGGAGGTGATAAAGAAGATCCTGGAAACTATAGACCAATCACGATCACAACTGTTCTGTCTAAAATAGTAGAAAGAGTGATTAATGATAGAATTGTAAATTTCATAGACAAACATAACATCTTAAATGAAGCTCAACATGGGTTCAGAAAGGGGAGATCAACTAAGACAGCAGTGGCAAATTTCATAACATACATAACAGAGGCCCTGGAACAACGAAGGAAAGTGTCTGGTATATACTTAGACCTTTCCAAAGCCTTTGATTGTGTCTGCCACAAAACTCTTCTAAAAAAACTAAACTGCTATGGCATAAGAGGAAATGCTGCAGACATTATAAAAACATTTGCTGAAAACAGACAACAGTGTGTGGAATTAAAACATAAATGTAGGAACAAAGAAGAAAAAGTCTATTCTGAATTCCAGCAGGTAAAGTATGGGGTAGCTCAGGGTTCGATATTGGGACCTCTGCTCTTCATACTGTACATAAATGATATGCCCACTGAAATAAATGAAAAAGTAATACTGTATGCTGACGACACAACTTTGTTAGTATGTGGTGACACAGTGAAAGATTTGGAAAAGAGAGCCACTGAAAACTTTCAAATGGCAGAAAGGTATTTTACAGAAAATAATCTACTGATCAACAGAAAGAAAACAAAATGTACTAAATTTGAAACAAAGATAACAAAAAGCTCAGAGGTTTTTACACTGAAGATTGGCAGTGCAGACATAGCAGAAGTGGACTGTAATAGATTTCTGGGAATAGAGGTGGACAAGCATCTGTCATGGGAAAATCACATTGATAAGGTTTGTTCGAAAATAAGCACAAATATATTCTTAATGAGAAAAATGTGCTATACAGTGGACACAGAAACCCTGTTAAAAATGTATTATGGACTTATCTTCCCACACTTATCATATGGTATACCACTATGGGGAGGAGCAGCTGATGTACACATACAGAGACTTTTAAAACTTCAAAAGAAAGCAATCAGATGCCTAGCCAAACTATCACCAAGGGAATCATGCAAAAACAAATTTAAAGAACTTAAGATACTAACTGTACCAAGTCTGTATATATATGAGACAATAGTTTTCCTTATGGTAAACTGTACAGCTCCACTAAACAGTGATATTCATAACCACAATACAAGAACTAAAGAACAATACCATTTTTTCAGCAAAAGGCTAAAAATGACAGATAGGGATCCTATAAACGCAGGATGCAGATTCTTCAACAAACTGCCTCTTAGCATCAGATGCATAAAGGAACGTAGTGCCTTCAAAAGAAAATTAAAGGAACATCTCATCTCTGGATGCTGGTATAAGGTGAAGGAGTATTTAATAGAAAATTTGTAATTTAAAGGTGAACTGATGTAGTGCTGGAAACAGAGAAGTGGACTGTGTCTTTTCACTAAATTTCTAATACTTAAATACCACATGTTATATTTATAAATGACAAATTTGTAAAATTTTCTTTCTTTCTTATGTTATATAAAATTAACAACATTACTTGTCTAATATCATTGTAAATATGATCTACAGACAAATAAATTATTATTATTATTATTATTATTATTATTATTATAAGTCATTTGTTCTAGTCACTCACACACTATTCCTATGGAATTGGATGATTGCAGTATAAGAGGAGTATGTAATGAATGGAATGTAGTGGATGCACTCTGGTGGGCATTTAACACATTACATAGATGTGTAAATCTGTTTTGTTGTGGTCTTCATTCCACAGACTGGTTGGATGCAGCCCTCCATGCTACCCTGTCCTGTGCAAGCCTCTTCATCTGGAGAATAATTCGCTCACACATAAATGGCGTGCATGTACAATGAAATGAGATATCTTTTGACCATTCCTGGGTGCATAACATTTCTTGTCTGGCAGTCTGTCATAAAAAATTTGCATATTGAAAGTCAATTTATAACAATTATGCATTGTTTTAACAGTTATTTATTAACTATAATTTATGCTTTTAATTTGGAAAGTGATTATTGTACTTGTTTCTCTTTGTTCCTAACAGTATGTCTCAAATTGATTTGTCCTATATACAGTGTACTTCTAAACTACGTAAAGGATCAAAATCAACCCATAGATGTTGATACAATCATACTTACACCTTCTGCAGGACCTATATATCCTCCCACTGTGTACTTTTTCATTGACCTTGCTACACTAATGCATGACACTCCCTTAGGTGCATAATACTCATCATTCTTTGGTATTTTGACAGGATAACATCCAATACTGATGTTTTTACATGGGAGAGGAGTTGCTTTGTCGGAACAGCATTCAACACCAATTCCATCTGTAAGAGAGAATGGAACAGATTTTACTCACATTAGCAGTAACATTAGTGTTCCTCAGGATTAATGGTTTATTATGTGAGGACACACCAACATCATTATTTTTATAACATTTTGTAAGTAAAGCCTAGCTTTTACCGAGTTTTCCTTGTTTCAGAAAGAAATATTTGTGCAGCCAAACAACGCAAGCCTTATCATAAATAAAAATGTTTACATAAAATATGAACAAACATGCAGATTTATCCCCTTCTGCCTCAAAACATGGTGTAGCTATCACGGAGCAACAATGTTCCAACCTCACTTTTCCTAGCTTATCAGTAAAGGAACAAATCCCAGGATTCCAAAACAATGCAAAGATCTAAGTTTGAGAGAGTAGAATAATATAACAAAACATATTGTTATTTCCTTGGAATCTAGAGCATTATTTTGACGTGTCAGAGTCATTGTACTAGCTCATAATCTTGAAGCTGAATGTTATAGAATTTTAGTCTGTGGGGGCACAAGACTAGTGGCTGATAGTGACTTCTATATCAATAAATATGATGCTAGGTGCACTGGGAAATATTAAACAGATATGCACAATTGACCTTTAAAAGAACTGGTTTACTCATATTTCAACAGCTGAATATACTATACCGTGTATTCAAATCCAGTGAATCAGACATCATAATGATTTTATGATGTAGGATATTGTTCTTTTCTACATTAGCCTTTTCATTAGTCATTGCAACAAGGTATCAATTTATTCATTTTCTAATCTTCATTATGTGGATATCACTATGATGACTTTAGATACATTTTAAAAATAAATTTGATGAAGTATGAATATGCATATGGCTCTGTCAAAACCAAATTAGCTATTATACAATTTTATACTTTCTTAGTAATATCAGTTTATAAAATTAAAATTGATGAAACGAAAATTATAGAAGGAAACTTTCCTGATGGGATAAACAAATATAAAAAATAGAAAACGGATGACTTACCCAAAGGACCGGCTCGTCGATAGACACAAATAAAATCACACATACAAGCTTTCGCAACCGTAGGTTGCTTCTTCAGGATAAGAGGAAAAAAGGGGAGGAGAAAGGGAAGGATATGGGTTTTAAGAAAGTGGAAAAGGAGTCATTCCAATTCCAGGAGTGGAAGGACTTACCTTAGGGGAAAAAAAGGAAGGTAAACAAATACACACACACACTCACATATATCCAAACGCGAGTTTTGTTCTGTTTTGTTATTACCCGAAGAGCCCTCTTTTGCAAAATGAAATTTTTTTCAATGTTCTGCCTGTCTGAGGCCCATAAAATTATCCTGTATCTAAGGAGTGAATGAATGTATGCATGATATGTTACTTTGAGGCAGTTATTGTTACATACAGCTGTTAGTACCCTCAAAGCATAGCATGCAGATGAGATGATTTGCTTCTTCTTCTTTTTAAAAATTGTATTTTATCATTGATGAATTACATGTCTGGCTTGTAATAGTGAATGGGTAAATACATGAACTTACATTTGAAGCATTAATTACATATACTTGTCAAGTGAGTCTCTAAAATTCCTGTAATTAATCTCTAAAACAAAGATACAAGGTTGGAATATCAAAAATATTGTCAAGAGGATGTAGTGCTATTCACCATAAAGAAAACACATTGAGATAAAGGCAGGTACAATGAAGAGACAATCACACAACTTACCTTTCAACCAATGCCTTCCTCAAAAAGAAAACATGCACACATTCACACAATTGTACACACACAACTCACCACCCATGTCTGTAGCCTCTAGAATTTATCTTTCACTTCGATTATCAGTGGGGATGGGATGTTAAGTTGAGCTTCCCTCCTCTGCTTGTAAGTCTCATAAGTACTCACCGTATCCAAGCCAGTCTGCACTGAGGGCCGTGTCATGGGCCACTGTCTGCCCAAACTGCATGTACATCAGGGATCTGTCCTTGTCATTGAAATCCCCAGCAGGAAACAGGTGTGTCCTCAGAAGTCTGGGATTTGGAAGCTCTTTTCCTGAGACAGACCTTTTTGGCTCGTTGATACCTGCAGAGAAGGCAAATCCTCAGTCTTCCCAAGACACTCCCACACCTCAGTTTAAAAGTAAGATGGTCCAGTGGACAGCCCACCAAAAAATGAACATACATCAAGCTTAAAATCAGAAAGAAGGTGTACAGAACTGTGAAAAAAGAAGATAAATAGAAATTGTAAATGGTCCAAGCCAAAAATGTGTAATATCCTAGGCTGAAAGAAAGTTCCCAAATTTACCGCATTGCAGATATGTTGTCATACTCGAATATTCCTTGGAACTGAGAGTTGGCTGAATCCCAATGATGGAAACTCCAAAATATTCAGCAAAGAATGGGACATATATCATAAAGAGAGATCACGTAGGATCAGAGCGTATATGTTCAGTGCAGTCTACAAAAATGTTCCTTCTGCTGAGGTCGAAATCAAGAGTGACTGTTAGGTTACCTGGATGCATGTAATAGGTATAGGCGAAATGAAGTTAATGGTTGGACCATGCATTATTAATTGGGGATGACTTCAAGGTCAGTGTGCCGAACACGCAAATATGCCAATGACAACAACACGGGTAGAAAAGGAAAGGAAACAAATCATGAAAACAAAACATCAAAAAAACTAAAACACTGATAAATGAGTATCATGTTGGAAGACCACGTCACGTTTCAGAAAGAGAAGAGAGGCACATTGTAAGGCCTATTAAGAAAATACCTAAAATACATTCATCTGAGACTGCTGCACAAATACACAAGCATATATTGGTATGCCTATGCTTTCACTACAATTAGTACAGACAAGCAGTCTTGTGAACTATTGTTAAGCCCATTTTCTGAATACTGCTTTGAGCAGCTAAATCGTCAGCCCACATGCAATGGAAATATTTTAGCAATATAGCTACAAACAGGCCACAGACCGGGGTTAGTGATAATGATGTCATCATAGCAACAATGGCCACCATAGTTAATAAATTGTTCAAGAAGCCTAGGAGAGTGTTTGTGCTTCGAAGAGCAGATAAGCAGTTGTTAGCATCCCACTTAAGGAATGAATGGACATCATTTAGTGGATGTAGAAGAATTATCAGCAAAATTTAAATGCATTGTAAGTAAACTGCTGGAGAAATATGTGCCAACAAAGTGGATTAACCCACTGGCATACAAGTTTTTATTAGCATTTTCACACAGCCTTACACTCATTTTTGACTACTTCTGATGGTTATTACAGCAACATAACAACCATCAGAAGTAGATACACTTGTTTTATAGTGATTATTTTATTATATTTTTACATTATACTATGAGACACGTTCAGAAATAGTTTGAGTATCATAGTCCTTAAAACATTTCTCCACCTGAAGACTAAGTTATATATACATAGAAAATGGATGACTTACCCAAAGGACAGGCTCGTCGACAGACACAAGTAAAATCACAGACAAACACACATACAAGTTTTCGCCACTGCTGGTAGCTTCTTCAGAAAAAAGAGGGGTGAAGGGGAAGGATATGGGTTTTAAGAAAGTGGAAAAGGAGTCATTCCAATCCCAGGAGTGAAAGGACTTACCTTAGGGGAAAAAAGGAAGGTAAACAAATACACACACACTCACACATATCCAAACGCAAACACACCTAGACAGACATTTGTAAAAAGCAAAGAAGTTGGACAGAGTTACCACTTGAGGCAGAGGCTCTGTCCACAGAACCAAGGCAAAGATGCTAAAGAGGGTGGGCGGGAATTTGAATTTAGTGGAGGTTGAGATCTGGTGGGCAACAGGAGGAGAGAATAAGCTGAAGGGCAAGTTCCCATCTCCGGAGTTCTGAAAGGTTGGTGTCAGTGGGAAGTATCCAGATAACCCAGACGGTGTAACACTGTGTCAAGATATGCTGGCCGTGGTGATCTTCATTACCAACAAATACTGTCTGCCTGTGACCGTTCATGTGGATGGACAGTTTGTTGCTGGTCATTCCCACATAGAACGCTTCACAGTGCAGGCATGTCAGTTGGTAAATCACATGGGTGCTATCGCAAGAGGCTCTGCCCTTGATCGTGTACACCTTCCGGGTTACTGGACTGGAGTAAGTGGTGGTGAAAGGGTGCATAGGTTTTACAATGGGGTCGGTTGCATGGGTAGAAGCCAGAGGGTAGGGAAAGTGGTTTGGGGATTTCATAGGGATGGACTAGAAGGTTACGAAGGCTAGGTGGGCGGCGGAAAGACATTCTTGGTGGAGTGGGAAGGATGTCATTAAGGATGGATCTCATTTCGGGGCAGGATTTAAGGAAGTCGTATCCTTGCTGGAGAGCCACATTCAGAAACCTCCGTCCTATCCAAAGGCCTCACCTTTAGTCCCACTCCCAAAATCAACCAAACAGCCCTTGTCAAAGACCTAGTATCCTATACTCGTAGCCTTGGGTGGAGATGTCACTTTGCCATGAAGAAAAATAATCCTACTCCTCATGATCCAGTTCCCCAAGACATCATTCAAATTGAAACCTGCCTGGAACAGTTCCATCCTCCATCACAGCGAGACCCACCCACTCTTCCTCAAAATCAACTCCTTCAAACCTTCCAGGAATTCCTTACTTCCAACCTTGCCTCTCAGTCTTTCCTGAAAAACCTTAATCCTACTCCCAACATTACAGCAGCTGAATCCCGAGCTATCCATGATATGAAGGCTGACCATTCCATCGTCATTCTCCCCGCTGACAAGGGATCCACAACTGTGGTACTTGATCGGCGGGAGTATGTGGCTGAGGGACTGCATCAGCATTCAGACAACACTACCTACAAAGTCTGTCAAGACAACCCCATTCCTGATGTCCAGGCAGAGCTTCAGGGAATTCTCAGATACTTAGGCCCCCTACAAAACCTTTCACCTGAGTCCATCAAACTCATGACCCCACCGACACCCCACACCCCTACCTTCTACCAACTTCCTAAGATTGACAAACCTAATCATCCAGGCCAGCCGATTGTGGCTGGTTGCCAAGCCCTCACAGAACAAATCTCTGCCTACATAGACCAACACCTTCAACCCATCATGTGCAGTCTCCCATCCTTCATCAAAGACACCAACCACTTCCTCGATCACCTGAAATCCTTACCCAGCCTGTTGGCTCCGGAAACCATCCTTGTAACCATTGATGCCACTTCCTTATACACAAATATCCCACATGCCCAGAGCCTCGCTGCAATGGAGTATTTCCTTTCATCCCGACCACCCACTTCCCTACCTAAAACCTCTTTCCTTAATACCCTAGCCAGCTTCATCCTAACCCACAACTTCTTCACCTTTGAGGGCCAGACATACGAACAACTAAAGGGAACAGCCATGGGAACCAGGACGGCCACCTCGTACGCAAACGTATTTATGGGATGCTTAGAAGAAGCCTTCCTGGATACCCAAGCCTGTCAACCCAAAGTTTGTTACAGATTCATTGATGACATCTTCATGATCTGGACTAACAGTGAAGAAGAACTCCAGAATTTCCTCTCCAACCTCAAATCCTTTGGTTCCATCAAATTCACCTGGTCATATTCCAAATCCCATGCCACTTTCCTTGATGTCGACCTCCATCTGTCCAATGGCCAACTTCACACATCCGTCCACATCAAACCAACCAACAAACAACAGTACCTCCATTATGACAGCTGCCATCTATTCTACATCAAACGTTCCCTTCCCTACAGCTTAGGTCTTCATGGCAAAAGAGTCTGCTCCAGTCCCGAATAAACTAATAACAGCTTTCACATCCTGCAGCTATCCTCCTGATCTGGTTCAGAAGCAAATTACCAGAGCCCCCTCCTCATCCCCCCAAATCCAGAACCTTCCACCAAAGAACCCCAGAAGTGCCCCTTTTGTCACCGGATACTTTCCGGGACTGGAGCGGACTCTGAATGTGGCTCTCCAGCAAGGATAAGACTTCCTTAAATCCTGCCCCGAAATGAGATCCATCCTTAATGACATCCTTCCCACTCCACCAAGAGTGTCTTTCCGCCAGCCACCTAACCTTCGTAACCTTCTAGTTCATCCCTATGAAATCCCCAAACCACCTTCCCTACCCTCTGGCTCATACCCATGCAACCGCCCCCGTTGTAAAACCTGCCCTAGGCACCCTTCCACCACAACTTACTCCAGTCCGGTAACCCTGAAGGTGTACACGATAAAGGGCAGAGCCACTTGCGATAGCACCCATGTGATTTACCAACTGACATGCCTACACTGTGAAGCGTTCTATGTGGGAATGACCAGCAGCAAACTGTCCATTCACATGAACAGTCACAGGCAGACAGTATTTGTTGGTAATGAAGATCACACTGTGGCTAAATATGCCTTGGTGCACGGCCAACACATCTTGGTGCAGTATTACACCGTCCGGGTTATCTGGGTATTCTCTCCTCCCGTTGCCCACCTGGTCTCAACCTCCGCTAAATTCAAATTCCCGCCCACCATCTTTAGCATCTTTGCCTCGGTTCTGTGGACAGAGCCTCTGCCTCAAGTGATATCTCTGCCCAACTTCTTTGCTTTTTACAAATGTCTGTCTAGGTGTGTTTGCATTTCAATATGTACAAGTGTGCGTGTATTTGTGTACCTTTCTTTTTTCCCCTTTTCCACTACCTTAAAACCCATATCCTTCCCCTTCTCCTCTCCTTTCTTCCTCTTTTCCTGAAGAAACGACCAACAGTTGTGAAAGCTTGTATGTGTGTTTGTGTGGGATTTTATTTGTGTCTGTCGATGAGCCTGTCCTTTGGGTAAGTCATCTGTTTTCTATTTTTATATATAGTTGCAAATTACAACTATTTACAATCACCAAGCCTCAATTTTTCTTTGGTGCAGAATTTTATGGCTAACTAATTACAACACAATTGCCACTGCTGGGACTACAAGACTATTTTCGTTAATACATATTATAATGAGACAATACATTCATAATATACTTCTGCTCATAAAATATCTCACCATCATGGTAGATGGATTTCACAAGACGTGTGTATGCAGTATCTGCCATTCCCCACGTCGGTATCTCCAGATTGTTACAAGATCCATCATAAGTTCTGTATATATCAGAAGCGTTACATTTTGGTTCTTGCAGAACATGGGCTGGATCTGCAGGCACTTTTATAGTAATTAAGAAATCTCCCATGGCCGCTGGACGTATGTTAAATCTGTAAAGAAGTGACAGTTCAAGAAAGTTAAACTCTGAAGTATACTTAAAATTTACAGCAACAGATTCAGTTAATAGCGTGTCATTTAATACAGAGATCAGGACAGTCAATTTTCTTGACTGACTTATAAATGGAGCAGGAAAAGAGGTGACTAACTGTGTTGGAAAGTACCCTCCACAATGTGTTATACTGCAGTTTGCAGAATATCTGGGAGGAAGTAGATCGAGTATCTCCATGTATGGAGGTGCTGGTAGATGATGCACTTTACCTGTTTGTTGGTTACCTTACTGCTGAAATCTCCTCAGAGATGATAAATATTGTTGAAACGAGATAGAATGGCTGGTCAGTACTTACCTTTGTGCTGTACCACTGATAGTAACACAAATGAAGAAACAGAAAAAAAGGGGGACAAAAAGGACAAGCTTTTGGAACACAGTTCCTTCATCTGTTGGGAGAGAAGGGAAGGAACAAGCTTTTGGAACACAGTTCCTTCATCTGTTGGGAGAGAAGGGAAGGAACTGTGTTCCAAAAGCTTGTCCTTTTTGTCCCCCTTTTTTCTGTTTCTTCATTTGTGTTACTATCGGCGGTACAGCACAAAGGTAAGTACTGGCCAGCCATTCTATCTCATTTCAACAATATTTACTGCTGAAATCAGCAGATAACTCCTTCAGATGCTAGTCAGTTACTTTGTATATGATAGGAAATGACTGATGAGATACACCAGGTTTCATTACTGCCAATACCTACCATTTTTTCACTAGGACAACTTGGAATAACACACTTAACACACTACTAAAAATCACCAGTCCTCATTTTTTCTTTAGTGCATGCAAACAGTGGAACTGTTTTCTTGCTGAAGATAAGCAAAAAAATTGTAGAAATTCTGAAATATTATCCATTGTGACACAGCTGGTTAAATAGGATATTTTCATTCAACTTAGTATTGTCATTTTCTTATGCTGTAGCTTTATAAACTGTGCAGTTGATGCTAAAAAATGACTAAGTGTGTTGCTAAGTTTAAGGTTTTCTTTGAGACCTCAAATTAAAGAATATTTTAATTATAATAATAAAATAAAGTTTGAAAATCAAAGTGGAATTCAGTTATTGTAATTTAAATTCATTATGAGCTGGAAAGTCAGTTTGTTTGGTTTTGCTATGCAATCTACAAAAAATATGATTTTATCAAAAAGTGGCTAAACAACTGTTCCTTAAAATATGTATATAATTTTGATTAATGTAAGACACAATTTTAAAATTGTACATTATTTAATATCTGTGGCTGAGAATCAAGTTATGAATTTGAATTTAACAGTGGTTACATGACTAATATTTGGAGGGACAGGAAAAAATGACCAACTTGGTCTCTTGTCTGCAATGCTGGAAGAAGCAGCATCTGTGTGGCTAAGAGCGCTTGTGATGATCATGTTATGTAAATGTTTTTTATGAACTTGTGACTGCACTGAAGCAAGGCTAATTTTAATTTCATTTGATTGGCCACTGAATTAAGACAGTTAGTGGATAAAATAAACACTAATGTGTATTGCAGATCATGATCATATCAGTGCAGGGAACAGTCTCAGTTGAAAAGAATGTAAAACACGGAGTGCCGCAGGGATCGGTCATAGGCCCTTCTTGTTTCTTATATTTGTAAATGACCTAGGATCCAATGGACACACACTGCAGTTTGCAGATTATACTACCTTGTTTACAAAAGGAGAAAATATTACTCAGGCTGTACAGCAGGCAGATATTCTGTTCAGTGAAACCAAAGCCTGACTTGAAATGAACAGAATGAAAATAAATGAAGAGAAAACACAGAGGATGATATGTAGTCTCAGCGTTACTGGAGTATTGGGTGACACAGCAGCCATTAAACTACTGGGTTACTTCATAGACACCAAGTTAACCTGGCAAAAACACACTAAACATGTGTGTTCCAAACTTTCACGGGCCCTGTACCTCTTGAGAAAACTAAAAAAAATATTATATCAGAACAGTACTTGCTTATTGTGTACTATGTAATGTTCCAGAGCCACATCAGTTATGGGCTGTTGCTATTGGACCACTCTGCTGGCTGTAAGGATGTGCTCTTAATGCAAAAGAAAGCTATGAGGATCATTACCTCAAGCAAAAAAAAAAAAAAAAAAAAAAAAAAAAAAACCTGACCACTGCAAACCTATTTTTTTCTAGATTGGGTGTGCTCACTGTGTTCAGCCAGTATAGACTTAACTGTCTCATGTACATAAAGATAAACCAAGAGACCTGCACGAAAAGGAGTGACATCCATCAACAATGCACTCGCAGTAAAGACAGTCTAGACAGACCAAGATGAAGATACAGAGCAGCTTCCCAATGGTAGCTATAAAATTATTTAATACACTTTCAGAGGAAATACAATTATTACCACTGGAGCAATTTAGAAAAACTATCCTATGTAAATTAAAAGGGAAACCAATGTACAGCATTGAAGAATAGTTTTCCAGCGATATCACAGTGACTACCTGACTTTTAACTTGATATCAAGAATAGACTATTTGGTTTTTGTTTGTTCTTGTATTAATATTATTGGTAGTTATTGTTAAGTGCATATATATGCTCAATTTGTGTTAAAATCTGTGTAATCTGATCACAATTGTTAGAGTCATTTTATTGTGATGTAAAATTGTATTTTTGACGCTGTCTGTTCAGCCATGGCTGGTGAATGACAAATATTTGGTAATAAATTAGCAATGGTAATAATAAATTGATAAATTTGCTGGCTATTTATTTGAAAATGCACATAAAACAGTAATTGATACAGGCTTATAGCTTGATGCAACAACACACAACCAACCCCTAAACTGCAAAATGTGTGAAAAAAATTAAACTACAAGTTGTGTGTGTGATCTGCTTCCATTGAGGGTCACATTTAACAAGAATAATAGCACACAACACTGAGCCCAAACCAGCAGCATTGCAATGTCTACAACATCTCTGCCAACCTCTATGATGTGTATGGTACATGCTATGTCCATTATCCCAGATATTAAGACTTTCTCTTAATGAAAGAAGGAAGGAAGATTAGGTTTTAATATTTCATCAACAGCATGGTGATACATAACAGATAACACCTGAACACATTAGACACCTATCTGATTTTATACTAGCACTGAACACATTATTCTGATGCTACAAAGATTACTTCATGCAAGTATGAATGTAAACAAAGTACCAAATGTAGTCTATGGGAACACTGTTAAAACTCTAAATAAGATCAAATAATTGTGCCCATGTGTTTCTGAATCAATATTCAGATCTGTAAATTTGTGTATCTTTTCAAATTGTTTTCTCGGGCTTGTGCCCGTATGTATCTTCATCAATATTTAGATTTGGTAAATATCCTTATCTTTTTAAATTGTTTATGTCAGATTAATTTTGAGAATATTAATGGGCAGTTTTATTAAGTTATTGAAGAATCTTCTTACTTCAAATGTGTCATTTCTTAAGATAACTAAATTAATATTGTTAGTTCCCATTTGAATTGAACATCTTGGCCCAGTCCTCCTTTCCTCTCTGGTCATTGGTCATTTCTTTTCCCTCGACACACTCTGTGATTCTATCACAGATTTCAGCCAGACAGGGCAAGCATATTCCCCAGTGGAGAAACAGACTGCCATTGCAGAAGTGCAGACTACCTGGGTTTGGGCATCCCATTTATTACCAATGAGCTTCCAGATTATGTTGTTTTGGACTGCCACATTCTGTTTAGTGTAAAGGCAGTGTCATTGATAAATACTTAAATACTATATACAGTATGTTCACAAACACCCACAGAACATAACTTACACATACTACACAAAGATACTGGAAAAAATCGGAGAAATTTAATCAGCCAATAAAGTTGTGTCCAATAATGGAAAGTCCAGGATGGAATTAACAATATAGTAATAGGACAGTCTAGAACTCACTGCAAAGACATGATGACGAGCCACGACAAACACATAAGAAAGACATATATATATATATATATATAATAATGGAAAGTCCAGGTTGGAATTAATAATATAGTAAGGACAGTTTACAACTCACCACAAAGACGTGGTGACGAGCTGCAACAGGCACACAGCGTTATAGTGTAGGAGCAAAACTACTTTTGTCAGCATGCCGCGCCTTTTGTTTTGAATTGCTCTGCGGAGCTTCTTTAGAGTTTCTCAGTAGGCGTCTGATTTGATTGTCGTTCCTCGTGGCATAAAGTCCACTAGCAAAACACCATGCCAGTCCCAGAACACAGTTGCCATAATCTTGCGCTTTGACAGTGTCTGTTTGGCTTTGACCTTGACGGGTGAGATTGTATGTCGCCATTCCATCGATTGTCACTTGCATTCAGGAGTGATATGGGATACCCATTTTTCATCGCCAGTGACAATTTGACTCAACATGTCATCCCCTTCTTCCTCATAATGAATCAAAAAGTCCAATGAAGTGGCAAATCTCTTTCCTTTGTGGTACTCTGTGAGGAGTCTGGGTGCCCACCGAGAACACAGTTTCTTAAAGTTTAGGTTTTCAGACACAATTTTGTACAAAACCAATCTTGAAACTTTTGGAAATTCCAAAGAAAGAGTGGAAATTGTGAATCTTCTGTCCTCACCAATCTTTGTTTTGACTGCAGCCACAAAATCATCAGTGATCACAGAGGGCTGGCCTGAGCGTTCTGTGTCATGGACGGTTTGAAGGCCATTTTTTAAACTCGCTAACCCATTGACGCACTTTACCTTCACTCATTGCATTTGAGCCATAAACTTCTGTTAACTGATGATGAATTTCTGCAGCTGACAGGATTCTCGCGGTCAAAAACCGTATCACTGACCGTATCTCACGATTCAATAATCGTAAACATTATAAAGTAGCACAGCGATGTGTACACGTCAGCTACAGAACTGCAACTGGCATCACTGTGAACGGGAAGGATGCCGGCAAGTGGCGCGGTGGCTTGTCAGCGTCCGCACGAACTTCGGGACTATACGCGCGTGCAGCCCTTACTTAAAAAACAACCCTCGTATTACTGTACTGATATCGTCTCTGTAGCATCGTGTCAGAGATAATGCTCATACTACTTAGTAGTCTGTGTCTCTGGACTCACTTCTTGGAGATGTGCTTGGCCAATGCGGTGGCATTGGCCAGGTCCTGCACGAGGCCCCTGGCCTGCCCCTTCTCGATGTCGCTGGCCTTGTTGCTGAGGTAGTGGTGGTACTCGGGCGTGAACAGTGGCACGTTCAGCCTCTCGGACACTTCCTTCTCGTGCTCCAGCAGTTCTGCCGCCAGGGCGTCGCCCTTCTGCAGTCCGACTCGCACCTCCTCCTGCAGCTCGGCGTCGGCTGCATCCAAGTCATCTGCAATGTCAAGCACCACAGGTCAGACAACGACACGTTTCCTTTGTCAGACCCTGCAGACAAATATACGAGTTTCTAATTATATATATTTTTGACGACTTTACAGCATTCATTTTTAATGAAATAAATCGCAATTTGCGATCACTTATGGCTCCACTGTACTAGGTTTAGATGTAATACCAATGTGTGGCGAATGAAAATTTGTGCCCAGCCGGGATTCGAACCCGGGATCTCCTGCTTACTAGGCAGACGCGATGACCATTTCGCTACCGAGGACACAGTGACCAACCCGACTGCAGATGTCCTCAGTGGCAGAGTGGTCAACGCGTCTGCCTAGTAAGCAGGAGATCCCAGGTTCGAATCCCGCCGGGCACAAATTTTCATTCGCCACACATTGGTATTACATCTAAACCTAGTACAGTGAAGCCATAAGTGATCACAAATTGCGATTTATTTCTTTAAAAATGAACGCTGTAAAGTCATCAAAAATATATATAACAAATATAAAAAATAGAAAACGGATGACTTACCCAAAGGACAGGCTCGTCGACAGACATAAATAAAATCACACACAGACACACATACAAGCTTTCGCAACTGTTGGTCGCTTCTTCAGGAAAAGAGGAAGAAAGGGGAGGAGAAAGGGAAGGATATGGGTTTTAAGGAAGTGGAAAAGGAGTCATTCCAATCCTGTGAGTGGAAGGACTTACCTTAGGGTAAGCTGTTGTCCAGAATAAGTGAGCTTGTTTTAATGAGTTGGGCGATGTGTGATAGAAAACTTGTTCTACAATGCAAAGACGCAAAGAGTTTGTATATGTTACCTGTATGTAAATTATATCTTTGCCATTTTGTTTTTGTTATGGTTATGGTCTGGTCTTTATAATGATGCTGAAAATAAAGGTTGTTCGCTTTGTAACTCCGTTTTGATTTCAAGTTCTATTTGTCCTGATAAATTGACTTACTGTGCTAAACCAACTAATCCAACAGGTTATGGGCCCAGGTCGCAAAATAACGTACTAATTTGCCAGGATAAAAGGACATTATTCTCGTGAAGTCTAGTCTTCGAATCACATTCAGTTACATCAAGGTTTCCATTGGAAAGGAGAAAGATGGACCAAGCGAAGTCTTTCAGTATTAAAAAGTTCGATGGTAGTAATTTTCAACTATGGAAATACCAGATGGAAATTATTTTTCGGGCTGAAAAGGTACTAGATGTTGTTAACGGAGAGAAGGTAAGACCGACTGAAGCTGGAGACGGACAGAATGCGTGGGATGAGTCAAATGCTTTTGATCTCTTCAGGAATGGAATTTGATCAGTTACAAACAATGATGTTGTGTGCTAATGCGAGTGAAAGGTGGAAGCAACTTAAAATAATTCACGAGCAGTGATCGTCAATAAACAAAGTAGCGCTTAAGCAACAGTTCTTTAACTACAAAATGACACTTACTGATACAATTGCGCAGCACGTAAGTAAAGTAGAAGCGCTAGCACAGTCTCTTACAGATGTTGGTGAATCAGTGGGAGAGACAGACAAGATTGCCAAAGTCCTAGGTGGTCTTCCAGCAAAGTAAGGATCGTTTGTGACAGCATGGGATTCGTATGATGAAAGTAAACAAATCTTTGACAATCTTACAGCAAGGTTGTTGAAAGAAGAGCTGCGGTTATCTCAAAAGGAGGAAGAAACAGGTACTACATTTGCTGCTAACACTCATAACAAGTAAATAACGTAAGGAAAAATTCTGTAAATAAAAAGAATGTTGAGTGCTTTTATTGTCACAAAAAGGGACATTATAAGGCAGAATGTAGAAAAGACTAGCAAAAGAGTCAAAAGAAGGTAAGGAACAAGAGCATCAGGCTCTGAGTGCTGAAGTAAGAAATATTTTAGCTACCAATTGCGATAAGGTTTGGCTGGCGGACAGTGCAGCGTCAAAACATAAGACTTTTTGCAAAGAATGGATCTCAGTGCTCAAACCAGTGGGGAAGTGTGAAGTTCCAGTTCAAATAGGTGATAACTCCATTGTCTATGCAGAAGGCGTTGGGTCAGTTGAATTACATGCATTAGTGAATGGTGTATGGGAACCCAGAACATTAGAGGACACTTTGTATGTGCCTGATTTAAAGAAAAATTTATTTTCAGTGGGAGCAGTAACCACAAAAGGGTTACATGTTACATTTAAAAATAATAAGATTGAAGTGTTCAATAAGAAACTAGTGGCTAGTGGTGTGAAAGCAGAAAACCAGTGTTATAAAATGTTATTTTTGATGAATAAAATGGAACAGGCAAACTGTGCATCATCAGATTTGGCAGTTTTATGGCACGAGAGGTTGGGACATGTCAATTTCGAAAGCTTGAAGAAAATGTCTGACTGTGGTTTGATTCCGAAAATAAAATCAAGTGTCTCAAGCAAGTTATTTTGTGAGCCATGTCAGTATGGAAAGATGAAAAGAAGATCGTTTGCTACAAAGCTGGATTCTAGATCTAATGTTCCTGGGGAGATTATTCATGTAGATCTTAGTGGGTGGATGAAAGACTCATCACTTGGAGGTGCACATTTGTATGCAATGTTTAAGGATGATTGCTCTTCTTACAGATTTGTGTATTTTCTCAGAAGCAAACAGGACACTTTTTCTGTTTTTCTGGAATGTCAAAGACTGATCGAAAAACAGACTGGAAACAAAATTAAAGTTCTTAGAAATGACAATGGGACTGAATTCACAAATAGACAATTTCAAGACTACTTCAAGAAGAATGGAATAATACATGAGAGGACAAGTCCTTATACACCTCAACAAAATGGGTGAATAGAGCGAGAAAACAGGTCTCTTGTTGAGTGTGCACGGACTATGCTATTAAGTACAGATTTGTTACATGAATTGTGGGCTGAAGCCATAATTGTGCTGCATATATTCTAAATCAACATCCATGCAAAGTAAATAATGATGTAACACTGTATGAACAATGGTTTGGAAAATGTCCATCTCTGAAGCATATGAGGAAATTTGGATCAGCAGCATATGTGCATGTTCCAAAACAATTTAGATCCAAATGGGATAGTAAGTCAAAGAAATTGATTATGGTTGGCTATGATGGATATGGTACAAATTACCGGCTATACAATCTGGAGTCTAAGAAGATTACAATCTCCTGCAATGTATCATTCAATGAAGAAGAAACTCGTGGCCTAATTGTGGAACAGCGGTATGTTGTATTTCATTTCGGAGAAGACACTGCAGAAGACACACAAAAAGAATCCGATAAAGATAATAATAAATGAAACGGAGAAGATCAATCTGAGAGATCATTCTAAACTACGAGCACCTGTTCGTTTTCGGGATGAAAACATAGTTTGTTCTGCTATTATTATTGAGCCTTAGACTTATGAAGAAGCGATGGAATCAGAAGAATCATCAAAGTGGAAGAAAGCTATGGAAGAAGAAATGGCATCCTTGAAAAAGAATGAAACTTGGGACTTGGTACCTCTACCAGATAATTGTAAGACAATTGACTGCAAATGGGTCTACCGAGTAAAGCAGAATTCTGAAGGAAAAATTGATCTTTTTAAAGCAAGACTAAAGGCTATTCACAAAGAGAAGGTATAGATTATGAAGAGACTTTTTCTCCTGTGGTCCAATATGATTCAATCCGGATTTTATTAGCAGTTGCAGCCTTAAAAAACATGAAAATCAGACAGTTTGACGTCAAGACTGCATTCCTTAATGGAGATCTAAAGGAAGAAGTCTATATGAAGCAACCAAAAGGGTTTGATGTAGAGTACTCAAATTTAGTCTGTAAGTTGAAAAAGAGTCTGTATGGTCTGAAACAGTCTCCACGCTGTTGGAATCACAAATTTGTTCAATTTATGAAAAAGTATGGATTTAAGCAACTGAATGCAGACAAGTGTGTATTTCATACTCTAGCAGATGACCTAGATGTTTACTTAGCACTGTATGTGGATGATGGATTGCTATTTTGCAAGTCTTTAAAAATATTGGAGAACATCTTGACAGCCCTGGGAGAAACATTTAAAATTACAGTGGGCAACGGAAAATACTTTTGCGGATTAGAAATAGAATATGATCCATACACAAAAGAAATTCATATAGGCCAATAAAATTACATCAAGAATATACTTAAAAAGTTTAACCTGGATGAGTCGAAACCAAAGTACACACCTTTTGATTCTGGAACTGTGTTGCACAGTGGGCAATGTCCTACAAATGAATATGAGGTAAAGGAGATGAAGAACAAACCATATCGGCAGATAGTTGGCAGCTTAATGTTCGCAGCAATAGTCTCGCAACCAGATATTATGTTTGCAGTGAGTGTAGTAAGCAGATTTCTACATAATTCAGGACTTGAGCATTGGCATGCTGTCAAAAGTATTATGAAGTATCTGCAAGGAACCAAGGAGTTGACTATAAAGTATAGAGCTGATTCTACAAAACTTGTGGTCTATTCAGATGCAGATTTTGCGGGTGACTTTGACACTCGACGGTCAACAACGGGCTATGTGAGTGTGTTGGCAGGTGGGCCTGTGTCATGGTGTTCACGTCGGCAGAAGTGTGTGTCAAGATCGTCAACAGAGGCTGAGTACATATCTGCTTCTGATGCAGCAACTGAAATCATATGGTTACGTGGTTTTCTTAGTAAACTGTGTTTTAAGTTAGAAAAACCGACTTCACTCTGTGTCGACAATCATAGTGCAATTCACCTAATTAAAAATACAGAAAATATCAAACGCACTAAGCATATTGACATCAAATATCATTACATACGAGAACATGTTGAAAACAGTGAAATCGAAGTGTGTTATGTTCGATCAGAGGAACAATTAGCAGATATATTCACAAAGCCTTTGACCAGGGACAAGTTTGTAACAAATAGAAATTCATTGTCAATTACTTCAAGAAAAGACTCATTAAAACAAGAGTGGGAGTGTTGTCCAGAATAAGTGAGCTTGTTTTAGTGAGTTGGGCGGTGTGTGCTAGAAAACTTGTTCTATAATGCAAAGACTCAAAGAGTTTGTATATGTTACCTGTATGTAAATTATATCTTTGCCATTTTGTTTTTGTTAGGTTACAGTCTGGTCTTTATTATGATGTTGAAAATAAAAGTTGTTCGCTTTGTAACTCCATTTTGATTTCAAGTTCTATTTGTCCTGATAAATTGACTTACTGCGCTAAACCAACTAATCCAACATAAGCTCCCCTAAGGTAAGTCCTTCCACAGTATGTCTGCCTAGGTGTACTTGCATCTGTGTAAATGTGTGAGTGTGTGTGTATTTGTTTACCCTCCTTTTTCTCCTCCAAGGTAAGTCTTTCCTGTCCCGGGATTGGAATGACTCCTTACCCACTCCCTTAAAACCCTCATCATTTCCTTTTCCCTCTCCTTTCTACAGTATGTCTGCCTAGGTGTACTTGTGTCTGTGTGAATATGTGGGTGTGTGTGCATTTGTTTACCCTCCTTTTTTGCCCCCAAGGTAAACCTTTCCTCTCCCGGTATTGGAATGGCCCCTTACCCCCTTCCTTAAAACCCTCATTTCCTTTTCCCTCTCCTTCCCTTCTTCCTGAAGAAGCAACTGGGTTGCGAAAGCTTGCGTTTGTGTGTGTGTGTGTGTGTGTGTGTGTGTGTGTGTATTCATTTATTTATTTGTGATGCTGTCACACCTGTGCTCCTTCGCCTGGTGAGTAATCTTCGTCTATTTTTTATATATAATTTTTCCTGCTAGGCAGAAAAAGGGTAGAACCTAAGGCAATTGAAGAGCAGAATACTGACCATTGCCTTTGACTGACATTGGCTCATGTTGTGACTTCGTTGTTGTGCAATAATTTGGAGCTTTTGTGTTTACAGTTGATGTGCGCAGGCATGTGGTGAAAGTTAAATGGTTCACAGTCGGATTTGGCTTAATGTCCATATGGTTTCCAACATTCTTCGAATTCATGTAGTGTGGCTGCTTTGCTTAAACTTGTTTTCTGTCATGTGTGCGTTGCCATGCATTTTATTAGTGTGATATTAATGATTTACTTCCCCTTTCTATAAGTTTGTGTGTATTATTGTTCTGTTTTTGTAAGGATGGATATTAAAATAAGTTTCCTGGCGTTATGTACTGGGGAGAGACTATATTAGCCATGATAAAATTTCTTCAGCTGTTTGATGTTATAGCTGATGTCGGCAACCAATGAAGCTGAGCGAAGTTGTGGTGTGGGGTAATTATGCTCGTATGTGTGTGTGGTTTATTTTTTGCTGTAGTCCCTTTGTACCCTGGGACATATTTTTGGTCAGTCTTTTGTTTTGTTGACTTTTTGCAGTGTAGTTTCTATTGGTGTTAATTGAGGATATTCACGTGAAGTTCAGTGTAAGGAGTATTTTCACTGGCATTTCTGTAGTGTGGATGTTGGAAAGATTGCGTGACGGTGGTGAGGTGTGATTATTGTTTTTGGCAAAGCCAACAAATGTGAAAACTGAGAAACTGGTTATGGTAATAGACTGATCTGTAGTGTAGCCAGAGGAGTAGGGTAGGTTTGGAGGCAACAACTTCGTTGTGAGTTGGTGAAGCCAATGATTGCAAAAGTACAAGAGGTGTTGTGGGGAAGAAGATTGTCAGAATGAAACATTTTAAATGATAGGCGTTTTATACTATTTCTTTGTTGTTCGTTGTTTGTGGGGGTGAGGGGGAGGTTGAATTAGTATCGCAGTCTTCATTTCAGGAGTATTATAGGTCAATTTAAAAATTCGATATCATTTCATTGTTGATGGGATTTGGTTGGAGGTTGATTGATATTGTTTTCTTGATTTTGGGTATAGTATAGGTTAAATGAAGTATTCAACATTGTTATTGTGCTATTAGTTTTGTACAAGGGTGTTGATTGATATCGCTGTCTTCATTTGAGGGGTCTTATAGGTTAACTGAACTATTAGATACCGTGTATAGTTTTCTTTGTCGTTTCCGGTTTGCTATTTGTGGTTTTCCCCGCTCAAAATCCCCATATTCCTGCGCTTGTTCCGTTAGTGTCTATTGGTTTTACGTTAATTTTCGATTGTTTATATATGCGGTTGTCGATGTATCTGCATTTACTTTCGTACGAGTATATACGTCCTTTGCCACAAAGTTGATGACGTCATGGGTCAAAGCCAACGGGAGGTGTCCAACAATAGGAGAGCGGGACGGATAGACAAATATAGTAAACAGGTTCAAAAGGTTGTAGACTGACGTTTTCACTCAGAGATGAATAAGCTTGAGTAGGATAAGGTATCGTCCATTAGTAGCACGGACGGCTGCATCAAACCACTTTGGATTGAGGATCACTACACAACACTATGTTTCACAGCAAAGTATTGTTATTAATAAGTGGTAGAATTGCACTATCAATCTTTCAGCTGAGGATATGATATCCCGTAAAATATCCACTGAAAATTTCCAAAAATAAATTCGATGTTTCTCAAAAAAAAAAAAAAAAAAAAAAAAAAAAAAAGCTGGCGCCGATTTTTAGAAACTTCGTGTCACATCAATAACCGGAACAGGAAAGCGAAATGATAGCAAACGAAGCCAAAACATCTGCAATTGCCAGTTTACCTGTTAATACATCATGTAATTAATAAAATAAATACGAAATTTCAAAGAAAATTATACAATTCACAAATGGAATTACCTGGCCAGTATCGGTAGTTATAACAGTAGAAATCGTTGATATATTCAATTTGTGAGTTGGGTGAACTTTCTTAATCAGTGTCACCAATTTAGCATCATTGTTTTGAGACAAAAATATGTTTTTGACAAAAATAATTTAATGACTTATCTGACGACTCTTGGAGTACAAAACAAAACAATATTTGCTAGTTTTTTCATTATTAAAACTGAGTTTAAAGGAATCACTATTAATACTTTTAAAACTAGGTTTTAATAAAATTTATACAGCTAGTATATACGAAAAACAGACTTGTGTATTGTACGACGCTTCTCGCCGGGCTGCAGTGGTTATGTTGGCACCAATGGTAATGATGGCAACTCAGATGACCAATAAATGTTTTTTCGTGACAACTTCAATTAAAACGAAAATGATTTTTTTTTCTGAACGGACAAAGGTACTTACAAGAACCTGTCAACCATAGAGCAGATACAGTATTAATTTTGCTGCGAGCGAAACGAGCAGCAATAACGTTTACTCTGTAGCTCGTGAAAAATATTAACGCAATTCTACACTTCATTGTTCATCTGTTGTCAACGTAAGCAATGAATCCCGGCGAGAAGCGTCGCAAAATTTTACGCCTTAGGCAATGGACACGTTGTCAACTTGAAAAAAAAAATTTAAACATAGTGTTTCTTTCAAGTAAGTAAAAACTTAAAATTAAAATAGAATGGGTACTACACTGGCTCTGTTGTAAGTTTACTAAGTTAGCAGATATGTTCATTGTTTAGCATTTAGTACACCTTAAATGCGGCCACTGCCTGCACTGCTACGGAACAATTCATTATCCACACATCGCTTCTCGCCGATTTATTTATTTATTTATCATCTTCGAACAGTTTAAATGCTACTGATGTTAGGATTTTGTACAAATTTAATAATAATGGCACATATAGTGAATTATAAATAATACAGATCTGCATACAGACGTACAATGGGTATAGGTTAGAATTTTAAATCATATTTTGCAGAGTCAAAATATTCTTCAGTGGTATACAGAGTCTTGTTTTTTAGCCAGGTTAGTATTACATTTCTAAACGTTTTTAATTTGCATGTGTCGGCTTCTGGTGGCAGGCCATTGAAAAGTTTTATACCAAGGTACTTGTAGCTGTTTTGCGTCTTGCTTAGCCTAGTGAAAGGTTGGTTCATCTTTCCTTTCTGGCGTGTGTTGTGCCAGTGAAGTGACTAACTCAGGGTTTTCTTTTGTGTAAATTAGGCAACTGTATGCCTGTGTATAAATAATGAAGGGACTATAAGGGCAAGCCGCGGGGACTGAGGCGCTCCAGTCGCGGTCTGCACGGCCACTACGGTCAGGGGTTCGAATCCCCCCTCGGGCATGGATATTTGTGTCGTCATTAGTATAAGGTAGTTCGTAAGTAGTTTGTAAGTTTAGGGACTGATGCCCCGTAGTTAAGTCCCATAAGCTTAACAAACATTTGAACATTTTTTTTTACTATAAGGACACCTAGTTTCTTGAAAAGTCTCCTACAGGATATATCTTGGTTGAACACACCTACCACACATATAATTGCCTATTTTGCCACATAGAA
Organism: Locusta migratoria; assembly: GCA_026315105.1. Lineage (NCBI taxonomy): Eukaryota > Metazoa > Arthropoda > Insecta > Orthoptera > Acrididae > Locusta > Locusta migratoria. The sequence goes on along the minus strand of CM048753.1, from coordinate 9,811,424 downwards.
ACACTTTTAGCACCAGTGGACTTGCTCCAAACGATATGTCAGATAGCTATGAAAAAATAGATAGTAGGAACTAAGCATCATTTTTTCACTCACACATGCTCTAAACTTATATAAGAGATGTATAACTCTTGACAATTTAGTGCACAAAGATTAAGTGTTCTGTATTATTCTGATTTAAACCAAGTGCTGGAATTTTGTAAGTTGGCTTTTCTTTGTATTTTTAGATTCTCTACATCGTTTCATTTGTAATGAAGATGGTGTCATCAGCATATCGGACAAATTCAGTACATGGTAGTAGGTAGGTGATTGATGTAAATTATGAAAAATAGGAGATCTAGGACAGAGCCTTGAGGTACACTTCTCGAGACTTCTAAGAATTCAGAGCACCTAAGTGTACCTTTTGTTTCCTATTGTTTAAATACAATTCTACGAGAGTAAGTTCTGGGCCTTGAATACCATTGCATCTCAGTTTGTTTAGCAGGATCCAATGACTCACAGAGTCAAAGGCTTTACCGAGATCAATTACTAGAGCTCCAACAGATAATTTAGCTGCAAAGGCACAGAGTATTGATGTATTGTTGAAATAGCATTTTCAATGGCTTTTAGTGTAATGAGTTTTCCCTGAAGCGGTACTGACCTTGGAAAAAAAAAAAAAAAAAAAAAAAAAAAAAAAAAAGGCTGGTGGGAAAAGAACACTCAAAGAGCCCGTTTACTAGTATACAAAGTCGGTGTAATATAATGTCAGCTATTTTTTGTATAACAAAGTTTGACAGATCACACAGGTCTTCAGATTTGGAATTGCTTAGTTTTGCTAGAGCTGCTGCAATGTCCTTGTCAGAAATTCGCCTCCATTTGAAAGTGGGTATTCCCAGTCCATCGTATGATGTGAATAACTTTGTTTTCTATAAATGTTTGTTAATTGCTGCTTTATAGTTGTCATTTTCTTAGTTTTGTCTGCTTGATTAGCAGAATTAATAAAGAATTTACTGTATTCATTTCATCTGGTGTTGTGTAAGTAGTTTCATAAGTGGCTTTATTTACTGAATGAAACTTTCACTCTCCAGTAGAGTGTGCGCTGATATGAAACTTCCTGGCAGATTAAAATTGTGTGCCGGAACCAGGACTCGAACCTGGGACTTTTGCCTTTCGCGGGCAAGCGCCTTACTACTGAGCTACTCCGACACGATTCGCGGTGTCGCCCCACAACTTCAATTCTTCCAGTACCTCGCCTCCTACTTTCCAAACTTCGTTTACTAATACCTAGTTGTTACTTGATAACTCTCCAAGCAGCTTTGCACTTGTTGTGTGACTACTGGAAGTAGTTACTATTTGCTGTAAAGGCAAGTTTCCGTTTTACAATATCGGCTCTGTACTTCTTCTTTACTTGAAGGTACTTAAGTTTGTCTTCTTCACTCTGCTTTGACTTTTGGTAGAGAGTCATGACTTGTGTTCTCAATTTTCTAAGGTCAGGTGTGAAAGATATATGTAAACTTGTAGGGTTACTTTTGCTTGGTTTCCTATTGTGTCTTTTTAGCACTTAGGACAGAAGTGATTAAACATATTGGAGATAAGAATGATGGAGCTGTCAAAGGTTTCCTCAACATCTGTGTATTGGGATAGATATTTTGACCACTCTACCATACATAGCTGTGTCCCGAGAGCATTGATATGACTATCTTTGAGGAGACTAATCTTGGTTGCTCATTTTGGTCTGTGGGAGTTTTTACCTGCAGTTTTAACCAAATCCCATCATGATCTGATAGATACATAGTATTTAAAATCCGTATTCATACACAATCTTTCCTACATTTATTATTACATTGTCCAGACAAGATAACAGTCTTGGCTTGTTATTTGCACTGAACATATTGTGTGTCCTGTGGACATTGAGGAAGTGTGCATGTTTTGTTGTGGTGACACTGATGTCAATATTAACGTTGCCAAAGATTAATATTTTATGTTGAGAGTATTTCTTAAAGTGAGAGACAGAGCTGTTTAGTACATCTGTAAAGACACTAATATTGCTATCAGGTATGTGGTATACAGATACTTTTGTGTCCCAACTACGTCGCCGCTTTTGTGTCCCAGCCTCGTCGTAGGTGTCGGTGGCCGAGTGGAACGAGACCGACACAGTAACAAGACAGCACGCCGGTGCAGGTACGGAGGGGAGCAGCCAGAAACTATAAACACTAGAGTAAATTAGAAAGAGATATATTTTGCACAGAATGTAACAATACTTAACTTTTACATAGTACTGCAGAATGTTGATACATAGTTGTTAGAGGCCTGCCTAGTGCCTGTACAATAGCAAAGTCTTCACTCGTGCCTATCGGATTACGAAGGTCCTAACTCGTTGCTATCTCAGTCCGAAGTGCTAAGTCTTTCCGTGGTGGCCACGAGCGGGGTTGCAGCAGAGGGCGCTCGTGGCTGTCGTCGTAAGATCGCCGCGCCGTGCGTGCCTGGCGGCGCGCGGCGAAAGTAGGTGGCGCGCACTTTGTACTTGTGCGACACCACAGATACTGCAATTACTTTATTGCCTGGAAATACTACAGCAGCTGCCTCAAATAAATTTTCAATGCAGAAATTACGTATGTCATGGTTTGTGCATTCTGCTGATAGATTGTTACAGACATGTATTCAGGAGCGTCCACCATGGTTCAAACTGCTACAAATTCTTGACACTAGACAATAACCAGTTGGCTCATACAAAAGTATCTGATCCTTATCTAGGCAATGTTCATTGATACCTAGAACAGAATTTTTGCCTTGTCCTAGTAGTACACTGAGATCATCTACCTTATGTTTAAGGGATTGGATGTTAAAAAGCAAAAATACCAATGAGTTATTACAAGGTAATGGGAGATCTGTTCTGTTTAACTGCTTTACACTTTGACTTTGGTGAACACAGTCAGTCTCCAGATTTAGCCTAAAAAGATTTTTTGGTGTGATTGTTGATCCCACCTGATTGCTTACTGATATATAATGTTTCAACTTTTGAACTCCCTTTATTTTTGAAAGTGACAAGAAACCTACATAATACGAAATATAATAAATATGTTTCTGTCCAGCAACCTATTGTTTTTCAATATTTCAATTCGTAATCAAATTATTTTTACAGCATGCTGAGTGGTAACACAAGAGCAATACTGTCGTTCCAGACCACAGAATGTTTTTTACACGGAAGTATAGGACTGATATTGAGTTACCGAGTGAGTAGATAGATTTGTAACAGCTAGTTCGTTTGAGTTTTAATTAATTTTCAGTGGTTATCAAGCAATGAAACGTATTGTGGTGCCCTAAATAATGGATTTACCTCAGCAGCAGAATCAAAAATATCGAGAATACTCGGAAGCAGAGCCTGAATTCAATGGGATGGCTAAAACCAGTCGTTGGAGTCTCATATAAGGCAAGATGAGAAATATGTGTAACAGAGTTATACTAAATTGAGTGATATTAGAAAAAAGTCGGCCGCGGTGGCCGAGGGGACTGAAGCGCTACAGTCACGGTCTGCACGGCCACTACTGTCGGGGGTTCGAATCCCCCCTCGGGCATGGATATTTGTGCCCTTTTTTTTTTTTTTTTTTTTTTTTTTTTTTTTTTTTTTTTTTTTTTTACAGGACTTTGTGGAAATTTATTTAAACAAACCTGTAGGAAATGTCAGCAATCAATCGTAATTTCTGTTTTTACTTTTCAGGACTACCTCTAGGTTTCGGCCACTGAGTAGCCAGTTTCAAAGCTTTTAATATGTGCTTACATCTAAACGGTCATGTTGACAGTTACGTTCAGCATTACGGTATAGATGTAAGCACAAAGCATTGAGAATAGCCACACTGTGCCCGAACTCTATGTAGGTCCGGAAAATAAAAACAAAAATTGCGTCTGATTGGTGACATTCTCTGCATATTTGTACAAATCAGTCGCTGGGCACCAGCTCAAAAATGGAGTCAATCTGATTGAGGAAATCTAGCTAATTGTAATAATTCTTGTGAATTTACAAAAATGTTCAAATGTGTGTGAAATATTATTGTAGGATACGCTGTTCAGGAGATGAAGTCTAAGAATTTAGCCGCGTGAAATTGAATTTCAGGCCGAATTTCACTACACATGCAGGTGAAACGGTGAAAGAGTTGGGCGGAAGACAATGGAGAGAGGAAGAATAAGAAGGTTGAGTAACATAATAAATACACACCCGGGCATCGACGGGTTCTGATGCTAGTCGAAATATATTAACTCACTGCACTGCGTTTGTTCATTTCAAAGAATTGACACTCGCCGTCTGTCGTAATTTGCATGTGTCAGCTCTTTCGTGTCTGATTATAGAATAAGGGGCAAATTAGTTCCTCGCTTTATTTTCATTCTAATTATTGGGAGGACGCGTGCTTATTTGCCGACTTGCCCAATTTTTGAAGTAACAGATCATAAGAAATATAAATTTTCGTATTCTGCAATCTTGAAGGAGAAAAAATGTAACTTATGCGCAATACTAATTGTACGTTATATGAAAAGCACTTACCTATTGCGAAGTGGTGACGCGGCAGTGCCAGGAACTACTGTAGGTCACGTGATGAGATACAACGAGGCTACGGTTAAACTAGCGCCCAAGAAGAAGAACAAACAAGAAGCTCACAGTAAGTATGTGACCGATGATATGGATAAATGTACTATCAGGCGCAATTTCTATGGCATTAGGAACAATAGAAAGGAATACGAACTTTGCGAAAACTGCACAACTTTTTTCGAACAGAAATGAGCTTCAAAGCTAGCAAGGAAACCCTTAGAAACAATGTTCTACCTGTGGATATTTGTTTTAGAAGGTGTCAAAATTAACGTTTTGTTTTGTGCGGGCGAAAGGGCATTGTTGATAAAAGTCCATACTTTCTCGGATTTTCATCGGTATCAAAGCGACCAGTAGCATACTTAGATGAAATATGGATTCGCACGCATTATACAATAAATAAATGTTGGCAAAGTGATAGTGTGAGAGTAGTATTGTCAAACAAAAGTGCCGGTCAGAGTTTCATTGTTGTTCACGCAGGCGGAGAAAGGTGTTTAATGCCTCAAAAACCAAAACGTCCGACTATCACTCAGAAACGGATAGCAAAAATTTTCAAAAATACGTCGAAACCCAACTTATGCCAGGCTTACTACCGATGTCTTTATCCCTTGTAACTACTCACATAATATTTACTCATTCTGAATACTTCTAGCAAATCAAATGTTTGTAAAGCTTAAGAGACTTAGTTAGCTACGGAGTCATCAGTCCCTAGACTTACAAACTACTTATGAACTACCTTATACTAAAGACGAGAGGGGATTCGAAACCCCGACGGCGGACGGCCGCGCGCACCGCGCTCCAGTACGCGCGGCTAATCCGCCGTGGCATACTTCTAGCTATTTTAGGTGTCGGATTGTTTGACTGTAGTAATGTTCAACCATCCTTTTTCCCATAATGCGGGAAAAATGAAACACTCGGAAACTGCCATTGAAGGGCTTAACAAAATTGTTTCAGGCTTAACCTGTAACCGCAGTATCTAACATTGCATTCGAATTTCCGAATTGCATTTCGTCTTCTGCTAAATTAGTTGTGAGTAAACGCACGGCGCGAAACAGGCTGGCAGCGCTCCACTCATAAGAATACTAGCTAGACAATTTGACTGGCGCGTACGCCAGACTGCTCCCCCCTCTCTGTTCTTCCGGCATAAACACGACAGTGCTGCCACAGTGGCGAGCAAGAAATCAGTCCTCCTCCCTCCCCTTGTTCAACAGGGGCGGCAGGTAGGTAGTCAGGTGCCATGCCACAGTTCCCGAAGCCGCCCCCTCCAAGGTTTGACTTCGAATCCCCTCTTAGGCATGAATGTTGAGTTTGTCCTTAAAAAATAAAAGAAAGGGGTCGTCAGATTTGCCGCCCCTCCCCCTCGGAAAGTGCCGCCCCGTGCGGCCGCACGTTTCGCACGTGCCTTGCGCCGGCCCTGACTCTGATGACTCCGTAGTTAAGTCCCATAAGCTATACAAACATTTGAACATTTTTTGAAAGTAAACTACACTTATGATCAGTGGCGTATCCAGGATCGTGGTCTGGGGGGAGGCTGAGGTCACTCCGAGCTGATGTCTGACGTGATATGTATAAATATACAGGGTGTCCCAGCTATCTTGTCCACCCAAAATATCTCTGGAACAATAACAGCTATTGGAAAACGACTTTCATCGGTATCAATGTGTGGCTGGGGCCCATGAATGTACATATTTCGAAACATTCTAAAACGAAAGCAAATGTGTTTTTTAACATTGATACCGGTGAACGTCGTTTTCCAGTAGCTGCTACTGTTCCAGAGATATTTTGGGTGGACAAGATAGCTGGGACACCCTGCATATAAGGTCGTCGTACAGTATTGCGCCTTTACTCCCTTTGTACGTGCTTCGAGGAGGGTCTTGGGGGGGGGGCTGCAGCTTGACTGATTAAGAGTCAATTGATAATTTTTGAACCATACGTATATCTAAATTATTTTGCAGTTGTTTTTGATTGTATGGTGACTTTGCTAACCGATAAATGGCAGTATCATCTGCGAACAGTGTAAGAGAGCTACTCAGATTGTCTCCTAAATCATTTATAAAAATAAGGAACAGTAGGGGTCCTATAACCCTCCCCTGGGGAACGCCAGATATCATTTCTGTCCCACTCGATGGTTTACCGTCAATTACAATGTACTGTGTCCTTTCTGACAGGAAATCACGAATCTAATCGCACAACTGTGGTGATATTCCATAAGCAAGCAATTTGACTAGAAAAGACGCTTGTGAGGTACAGAGTCAAAAACCTTCCGGTAATCTGGAAATACGGAATCTATATGACATCCCATCATGTGAGTAAAGAGCTAGCTGTGTTTCACAAGAACGGTACCTACTGAATTCGTGTTGACTATGGAACAATAGCTCGTTCTCTTTGAGGTAGTTCATAATAGCTACAAACCGACGTCAATGGTATAGGCCTGTAATTTTTTGGACCACTCCTATTGCTTTTCTATAATATCAGAGTGACCTGTGCAACTTTCCAGTCTTTCGGTACGCAACATTCGCTAAGCCAGCGGTTGTATATTATTGTTAGGTATGGGGCTATTGCATCAGCATACTCTGAAAGGAACGTAATTGATGTACAGTCAGGACCGGGAGACTTATTTCTGTTAAGTGATTTAAGTTGTTTTAATACACCAAAGGTATCAACTTTTAAATTACTCATAGTGGCAGCTGTTCTTGATGCGAATTGTGGTGTATTTGCTTCGTCTTCTTTCGCGAAGGAATTTCGGAAGGCTGTGTTAAGTAATTCTGCTTTAGCATGACTGCCATCAGCAGCATCACCGTTGCTATCGTGTAGTGAAGGTAATGGTTGTGTTTTACCGCTAGTATACTTCAGAATTTCTAAGGATTCTCTACCAAATTACGAGACAGGGTTTCGTTGTGGTAATCCTTTTATTCACACTGAGAATATAGTCCGTTGAACTATACGAAGTGAAACAATAAAGTAACGAGACTGATTTTCTTTGCAATATGTGGCAACCCTGCAGGCTTGCATTGGCACAATGTCTTTGATCTTGGTCCATAAGCTGCTTCTAGTCCAAGAGGCACATCGATGCAACTGCTCAGTTGTGAGTTGTGCTGTAATATGTTAACATGTGTTTGTGTCTCTTATCACGGAAATGGAACCGCCTAATATTGCGCAAATGGAAATCAATGCAGAATTGTTGAACCGTGTTATCACTGGTGATAGAAGTAGGTTTTCTTCAGTACGATCCAGAGGCAAAACGTCAAATTTCGCAATGGTGCTCAAAGGGACCACCCAGGCCAAAGAAAGCTCACATGTCAAAAGTGAAATGCATGTTTGTATGCTACTGTTTTGATTCCAAGGGAATTGTTCATAAAGAGTGGGTGCCTCCTGGACGAACAGTTAACCAATATTACTGCAGAGAAACTCTAGAAAAACTTCGTAAAAGAGTTCTTTGTGTCCTTGCTAACATTGTTGATAACTAAATTCTGCAATACAATAATGCGTCATCCCATACTATCCTGTCAGTACAGCAATTTTTAACCTCAAAACAAATTTCAGTACTACTACAGCCACCTTATTTACCACATGTCGTTGCAGGCAACATTTTTTTCTATTTCCAAGAGTCAAAATGGCGGTCAATGGATACCATTTTCGAACAACACATGTGACAATGATCTTTGAGGATAATACAGAAGATGAGTTCCAGAAATGTTACCATCAGTGGCCTAAGCGCTCAAAAAAGTATGTGCAATCAGAAGGCAACTACAGCGTGTCTCACGAAAGACGCCTGGAAGAGGTCCGCGAGTTGTGCAGCGCGTTTGCCGGCTGCTATCGTTCCTCCTGCCGGTCGCCGCTATGCGTGTTCTGGGACACTTGGCAACAGCGCCGAGTCCGGACCTATTGTCGTCAGGTAGAAACACCGTGGTCTTGTATTCTGTACTGCGCGACAGAATGTTCGGGTGTTTTGTTTTGAGTTTGCTGTCAAGTTTTCAAGTTTTCAGTATGGTATACACGAAGGATCAACGAGTGTTTCTTGTACTGAACTATGCAAAAACAGAATCGTATGGAATGTCGGCTAGAATTCAAACGGAAATTTCTCAGTGTGCATGTTCCCAATGAATCCACAATACGCAGATTACTGAAGAAATTTCAAAAGATTGGATCTGTTTTGAACGAACGAAGGCCTAGGGGAGGTAGTGTTCTAACCAAAAATAAATTAAACGAGATAGAAGGCCTTGGGGGAAAAAATTACAGAAAATCTCTTCGCCGTTTTGGCACTTCAGACGAATGTGTCAAGAGCAGCTGCTCACAGAGCAGTACACAATCTGAATTTGAAGCTGTGCAAAATAACGGCAGTGCATAACTCACAAACTCAGATACTTTTGCTGGACGTCGTTTCTATAACTGGCTGTTACAGTCTGTGCACGATGGGAAAGTTGATCCTGAGATGCTTTATTTTTCTGATGAATCATGGCTGCATTTGTCAGGCTACGTAAATTCGCAGAAAAACCGACGCTGGAACTCAGAAAATCCACATGAGTTACATCAACAACCGCTTCATGACGTGAAAACTGGAGTGTGGTGTAAAATTAGTGTGAGGCGAATACTTGGGACAATCTTTTTTCACGAAACAATAAATTCTGACAGGTATGTGAACAATATCCTGCATTCATTTTTTCAAGACCTTTCACCCAACGAAAAGCTGTACGGTTATTTCATGCAGGACAATGCAAGACCAAACATTGCCAATGCTTCTATGGCAGCAATACAAAGTGTTTTTGATTATAGGATAGTTGACTGGTCTCCTCGTTCTCCAGATTTAAATCCCTGTGACTTTTATCTTTGAGGAATGTTAAAAGATAAGGTGTATGCAAGCAAACCCCATACACTCGAAGACTTGGAAGACAGGATTCGACTAGTCATTTCCCATATTTCGGCAGCCGAAATTCGTCGAGTGTTGGCAAATGTGTTCAAGAGATGTCAGGCTGCTCTTTCCATAGAGGGACATCATTTTGAACATCCTGTAAAGAAAGGTAAGCTTAGGTTACTCAGATGGCAATGTTTTTTAGACTTTAACTCAGTGTGGAGAGTCCAAAAATCGGGCGCTGCCATGGCCGGCGGATGTAGTGACGACGGCCGGGAGCCTTACGGCGCGAAGCGCGGACGCCTGGCAGGCGTCTTTCGTGAAACACCATATATTTTGAAGGACACAAAACTAAACTTGACTAAAATGGTAAGCAACATTTTTTTTCATATCTGCCTCATTACTTTATTGTCGCACCTCGTATTCTCCGACTTGCTTTATTCATGCAAAACTGAGTATGTTCTCTGGAGTTCAGGGTATGAAGTAGATACTCCGTTTCATTCATACTGTCCAATACTCATGAAGTACCGTCTGGCACTCAACATGGGGTGCCTTGCGGTTTATGTAAAGTTTCCAACCGATTTCTCGCACCCAAACAGCAGTTGACTGGCGTTGCCTGGTGAAACGTTGTTGTGATGCCTCGTGTAAGGACGAGAAATGCGTACCATCACGTTTCCGATTTTGATAAAGGTCGGGTTGTAACCTATCGCGATTGCGGTTTATCGTATCGCGACATTGCTACTCACGTTGGTTCCGATCCAATGACTGTAAAATGTAAACTTTCACGGCCGGAATGGTCAAAATTACTAAAAATTTCGGGGGTGTTACGCCGTGGTCTAGTGGATTTATTATTAAAACCCAACGTTTCGTCCCCGACTGCGGAGGACATTCTCAAGGGGGATCGTGGCACTTTTGGATGTCAGATTTACACCCTGGCTAGCTACTGACTGAAGCCAAATTCCGTTTACAAGGGCTCGCGCGCAGTGGTGTGACGTCAGATGTTTTTGACATGCGCGCGCAATTCGTCGTTGCCGATTGCCTCCGTCCGTTAATGTCGTCCCATGGTGGAAGACTGTTACATTTCTTCTTCAAAACCGGAATCCAGATATCATTTAGTTTCACGCCCTCCTCCACCCTATGAAACTATTGGGGTGTTTTACAATTTCTATAGCCTCTCTATACACAGCAAAAAGCGGGGCATTATAAAGACGTTGGCGGACAGAGCAAGGAACATCTGCGAACCAGAATTACTCGACGCGGAATTGAAACACCTGAGTAATGCTTTACTTAAGAATGGCTATTCGTCTACAGAGATAAGGAGAGCTTTGAGACCGACCGACACGTAGAGTTGAAAACGATGAAAGGGTTCCTGTGAAATCTAAAGTCTTCCTACCTTTTATTAAGGACGTCACCGACCTCATCGGTAAAATTTTGACGAAACGGAATGTTGCCGTCATTTACAAACCTACTCGGAAGATACAGGATTACCTGAAATCGGCAAAGGATGCTCGCAAACCGCTGGAAAAAGCAGGAATTTATAAGATTCCGTGCAGCTGTGGGGACGTATACGTGGGTACCACAAAAAGAACAGCCAACAAACGACTAGATGAGCACAAGGGGAACTGTAGAAGGGGAGAGATTGACAGATCAGCTGTTGCTGAACATGTTTTTCAACCAGGGGACCACCTTATTCAATTTGATAAGACTCAAGTTTTAGCAGTCACAAATGGATACCACGAAAGACTGTATAGAGAGGCTATAGAAACTGTAAAACACCCCAATAATTTCAATAGGATGGAGGAGGGCGTGAAACTAAATGATATCTGGATTCCGGTTTTGAAGAAGAAATGTAACAGTCTTCCACCATGGGACGACATTCACTACGTTTACAGAGAACACATGTTCCGGAAGACGAAAACCGATTTTCGTAAACCGTTTTTCGCCTGTCGTGTTTACATGGTACAGTCTGAATCGGATTTCCTAATCCACTTAAGATGGCGGCTGAAAAACAGCTGATTCAGTCCCCGATTTAGTCAGCATAATCACTATTTTTCTTTACTTAAATACACAGATTCATGCTCACTCTAATATTAATACTTTTATTTCACATTAGAAAATATCACTCTGTCCATATGTGCCGAAAATTCTTACCAAAAAAACACAATCTGACAAGCCAAGAACGCTTCAAAAATGGTTGCGTTTACATGGTCACGAAAATCGAGAAGCGGATTTCCAGAATCGATTTTGGAGTGTTTACATGACCAACCAAAAACGGAATTGGGAAATCGGTTTACGAAATCCGGTTTTGGGAGCCCATGTAAACGGGGTGATTAACGGTCGGAGGCAATCGGCAACGACGAATTGCGCGCGCATGTCAAAAACATCTGACGTCACACCACTGCGCGCGAGCCCTCGTAAACGGAGTTTGGCTTCAGTTAGTAGCGAGCCAGGATGTGAATCGGACATCCAAAAGTGCCACGATCCCCCTTGAGAATGTCCTCCGCAGTCGGGGACGAAACGTTGGGTTTTAATAATAAATCCACTAGACCAGGGCATGACAGTCCGGAAATTTTTAGTAATTTTGATCCAATGACTGTTAGCAGATTATGGAATCGGTGGATTCAGGAGGGCAATACGGAACACTGTGCTGGATCCCAACGTCCTCGTATCACTAGCAGTGAACAAAGAGGCCGACAAGACGATCCTGTTTATCGGACGGCCGGTAAGTTTGCTCTGGTCAGTTGGTAGGTGTCTTCCTGGCCAGACCAGCTGTGGCTCTCGAGATAGCGGCGGACGGCCTCGCAGAACCAGCCCGCTATCACAGCCAGAGGGGCTGCCGACTCGCCACAGCTTATCACCCACCGCCTTTCATACTCTACTTTACTTATTCGTGTGGGACATCAAAGTTTTTCAGTTCAAGATTGGACTGCGTTCGTTGCTCCGTGGCTTGCCTGCCATTAACGACCGACTGAATATTCGGTTTCGGCCAGGGGACACAGAATAACAGAGAGGCCTCATAATGACAGTGAAATGAAGCAGGCTGAGAGCGCTGCACCCAACTAACAGGGCAACAGCGACAGCCGGCCACAGGGTAGTTCACTGAGGGGGCTGTCTCGCGGCAGTACACACTTGGCTGATCGGACGTTTAGCTGCGACTGTCCCATATGTAAACACAAGGCTGTAGTCAAGGTGGTTAGAATATTTGGCTGCAGTCCTGCTCCTAACGGAATTTGTAGTTGAAACTAGTAAAGAATTCAGTTTAACGTGCGATGTGTAATTCCCACCGCATATTGTAGTCGTTCATCTACAGTTGCCCAGTGGCGACAGTCCGCTTGTGGCAGGCGAGCTGTGTGGAAGTCAGGGCACAGGCTCGTAGAAAATTTGACCAGTGTGCTACAATATTACAAAAATAAACAGGAAACAAAATATACTAAAATAAAAAGCGTGACTGACAATGGAAATAACGCAGATTAGCAATATCCCCACCACATCATCTGTGTTCTACACAAGTGATCAATGAAACTGCTTGGCTGAAAAGCGCAGTTTCACTCGCATGTTGGCTATACATTACTAATGTTGTTTGTGATTGACGTTTTACTCACAGAAATTAAAAATTTGGACTCAGAGGTATTTGACTATGAGCCTCACACAAGTAGGTTTGAGAGACAACGCACAAGACGCCTGAGCCAGCGCGCTACTTGACTCTGTATGCCGCAATACTCGTCATACACTATTCTTCCGCAGCCGTCACACGCAGCGCGAAGAGAAATATTGGTCTGGTGCTGCAGTCGGTCTCAGCACACACGAGCCGTCAGGCCTGACGTCACGTCTGCGCATGCGCACTAGCGAACAGACGACTGCGCCGCCTCTGCGCACGTACCAGCGCGGCTGAATCCCACTTCAGCAAGCGGAGCTGGTTTCCAGCTATCGCGGCGAGAGCGCTCCAAAATGCGTTTTTGTCCTTATTACTGGCATTGTAATACGTATTGGAAGGGAACTGGCATAATTTTATTGTGATATCTGGATCGCATTCCAAGAGAAAGGATGTAATTTTACAGCGATTTCTCGCTTGCATTCGAAGAGAAATGGCATAATTATAGTAATATATTTACAGTGTGCTGCAGCACATTAGCGCATTATCACCAGCCGCCACTGGTGGAAGTGTTGTTTACATCCTCGCTGCGGCCGGTCGCGCGCTGTTCGTGTGTGGTGACTTGGACGCTCTTGCGGCGTAGTAATAGCTGTAGGTAGAAATGAATAGAACATAAAATGACGGTACCCCTTAGACGAGATGCTTTGAAGTTCACATTCGATGAACGCTTTGCGAGACCCAAAGTCTTTGAAGTAAAAATGTTCAAATGTTTGTAAAGCTTATGGGACTCGACTACGGGGTCATCAGTCCCTAAACTTACAAACTACTTATGAACTACTTACGAACTAGGACGGCACAAATATCCATGCCCAAGGGAGGATTCGAACCCCCGACTGTAGTGGCCGTGCAGACCGTGACTGAAGCGCCTCAGTCCCCTCGGCCACCGCGGCCGGCCTTTGAAGTAGAAGGCTTTCTAAGAGACGTTGTGAAGCTGAGCTTTAACGAAATAATAGGAATACATCTGTCGATCGTCAGTAGTACAGTTTATGTTAAAATGATTAGAACTGCATGCTGTGCTAAAGTAATTGAACAATGTGGCGGAACTCTAAAATTTAACCATTGTGACTGGAATGTCGGTGAAGTGAGAGTCAATCATGCAGGATTCACCAATAAAACAGTTCGAATCTTTGAAGTTCCCTTCGAAATTACCGCGGAAGAAATAAATTCAGTCCTTAGATCTTACGGACGAATTATCAGTAATGTTGCAGAAAAAATGGACGACATTTCAAACTTTCAATGGCGTCAGAAGTTCAAGATAGAACTTCGAAAGCACATCCCCTCGTATATCTATGTATGCGGGTATAGAGCGATCGTGATATACGACGGTCAGTCAGGTACATGCTCAGGCTGTGGACAGACTGGACATGTACGAACCGAATGTATACAACGGAGGGTGACGCAGCTGCCGGCGAGTGAGCCGGTCGCCCCTATGACGATGACGTCACTGCCGGTGACGTACTCCTCAGCCATCCGCGGCACCACAACCCAGGAATTGAGCGACGCAACGAACAACCCCGATGAGACAAACGATGACAACCAATGCCTGCCAATGGAGGTCAGTAATACTGAAGAAACGTCTGTTCCTTCTTCTAACACAACGGGAACAGTCATTGCACATTGCGTGCTTATGGAATATCTCCCCAATTGTGTGATTGGATTCACGATTTGCTATCAGGAAGAACACAATTCGTTGTAATTGACGGTAGGTCATCGAGTAAAACAGAAGTGATATCTGGCGTTCCACAGGGAAGCGTTATAGGTCCACTACTCTTCCTCGTGTTTATAAACGATTTAGGAGACAATCTGAATAGCTCCCTTAGACTGTTCGCGGATGATGTTGTCGTTTATCGGTTAGTGAAGTCAACAGAGGGTCAAAAACAACTGCAAAGTGATTTAGACAAAATTTCTACATGGTGCAAAAATCGGCAATTAACACTAAATAATGGAAAGTGTGAAGTAATACACATTACCACTAAAAGAAATCCGCTGAACTTTACGCGATAAATCAGTTAAACTTTAAGGTTGTAGATTCTACCAAATACCTAGGAGTTACAATTACGAACAACTTTGACTGGAGAGAACACACAGAAAATATTGTGGGGAAGGCGAACCAAAGGTTACGTTTCATCGGCAGAACGCTTCGAAGATGCACCAGCTCCACCAAAGAGACTGGCTACATCACACTTGTGCGTCCTCTCCTGGAGTACTGTTGCCCCTTGTGGGAGTCTCACCAGGTGGGATTGACGGAAGACACTGAGAAGGATCAGAGAAGGGCATCTCGTTTTGTTTTATCACGTTACGGGGGGAAAAGCGTCTCGGAAATGTTGCAAGAATTGGGGTGGAAATCATTAAAAGAAAGACGTTATTCATTGCGGCGTGATCTGTTTGCGAAGTTTAAATCACCGACTTTTACTTCTGAATGTGAAAATATTTTGCTAGCAACCACCTACTTAGGGAGACATGACCATCCCAATAAAATAAGAGAAATCAGATCGAAAACGGAACGATTTAGGTGTTCTTTCTTCCCGCGCGCTATTAGAGAATGGAACGGTAGAGAAACGTTATGAAAGCGGTTAATGAACCCTCTGCCAGGCACTTGAATGTGATTTGCAGCGTATCAATGTAGATGTAGATGTAGATGTAGATCGACTAATATGAGCGGCAAAATTCAGCACATATAGGAAGTCAATATTGCTGTGCAAGCCTACAGGGTCGGGACGATAAATATAAACAAAATCCGCAGCCATCTCAAACTTAAGGCCCTGCAAGACATGCTGTACGCCGCCGATCTCAACATCGTCTTGCTGCAAGAGGTGACAGACGTTAATTTAGACCTCATAACAGGTTTTAACGTAGTTATGAGTCCTGGGAACGACCAAGAACTTGGAACAGCGATACTCACGAAAGAAGGCATAATCGTGAAAGACGTTGAAAAATTACCAAACGCCAGAGGTATCGCAGCTACCATCCATAACACGAGGCTGATTAATGTGTATGCACCATCTGGCAACAGCAACAGAAGAAAACGCGCAGAATTCTTCAAAGACGACATAGTGTCTCTCTTCCGGGGGAGATATGAATACACAATTTTAGGAGGTGACTATAATTGTGTCTTATCTGCTAAAGATCAGATACCAAATTTTAATTATTGTACAGAACTCAACGCTATAGTCACAGACTTCAAGCTGATCGACACCTGGGAACACAAGAACGGAGAACGGCCTGGCTTCACGCACTTCACCAGCCACTCAGCAAACCGCATTGACAGGATCTACTGTCCGAGAACCTGAAGGCGCGCATTCTGCAAACCGAATTATGGCCCACATTCTTTTCGGACCACACAGCTTACATCTGTACCATAAATTTACAAAAGCAAGGAACCTACAGGGGATGTGGTCTATGGAAACTGAATGTAACCAATCTAAAAGATCCAGCATGTCATGAGGCATTTAATGAAGTATGGACAGAGTGCGAGAAAAGATTCTCTTCATACCCCTCGGCACTCACATGGTGGATGAAATGCGCGAAACCCATGATCAAAAGAGCGATGATAAATTACTCTCGTGAGAAAACAGCCTGGCACAAACAGACAGTTGAATTTTACTTCAACGTTCTCCGAGATTTATACGCGTCTAATGCGTCTGTAATTGACAACCAAGCAGAGATAAAAAGAATTCAAGCCAAACTCCTTGCATTAAAACGCAAACAGCTCGAAGGTTATAAAATAAGAGCAAGGCTTCAAAATGTGCAGGGCGAACACACACCTATGTATCATGTCATAAACGAAAGAAAAGCACAACACAGAAAAATAATAACCAAACTACGATCGACAGATGGTAGCTCACTGACTCTGCAACATGAAATCAAGACGGAAATTCACAATTATTTCACCAACTTATTAAGTAAAACACCGACGGACATAACCACTGAAAATGACCTTACAACAGGAATGACACGACAACTTGACCAGGAAGAAACAGACAGCCTTCTGGTTGAAATAATGGAAGATGAAGTTGAAGACGCGATAATGCGGAGCCCGAAAAATAAATCTCCTGGGCCCGATGGAATTCCGGCAGAGCTTTATCGGACATTCAAACTACAGATGTTACCCAAGCTCACGTGCACATGCAAAGAACTAATGAACCCCAACACCAACATCCCGAATGATTTCAGAGAAGGAGTAGTCGTGCTAATCCCAAAAAACCCTACAGCACAATCAGTAGAAAATCTAAGACCTATTACCTTACTGAATAGCGATTACAAAATATTTGCACGCATCATGAATGAAAGACTGAAATCAGTAATGAACGCCGTCGGTTCATGTCAGTCGAGCGTAGGAAAAAAACAGACCAATTCACCATACACTCTGCGATTACAGGGACATAATTTCAATCGCAACAACTTGTAAACTAAGGCGCGCTCTGGTCTCATTAGATTTTGAAAAAGCATTCGATAGAGTCAACCACGAGTACCTCTTCCACATAATGTGTATAATGAACTTCCCGCAAAGCTACATCAGAATCATGAAGAACCTACTAAATAATGCAACCTCTATAATAATGGTAAATGGTCAACCCAACAGACCTATGACAGTTAAAAGTCCAGACAAGGCTGTCCCCTGTCCATGTCGCTTTCGCCAAAGCCATTGAACCCTTCCTTTTTCCAATCAGTGAAAATTTGCAAGGCATATTACTACGCGGACAAAATATTGTCTGTAAAGATTATGCCGACGACGTCACGGTCCTGGTCAAAGACAATAATGAGATCGCCGAATTATTAGATATCATACATATGTACGAACTCGCGTCTGGCGCCAAACTGAACAGACGAAAATCCGCAATAATGGATGTCGGACGAGGATTAGGAGATCCCATCCAAGGGGAAATAAAAAAAGACTGCCACTTTGAAGTGCCTTGGAACTGAATACACGCCCCATATCCAGCAAACAATTGCACTGAATTACAGAAGAATACTTAATAGCATGCGTGGCAGTACATACCAAAATCTACTCAGGACACTCGATGAAATACAAAGAGTGGAACTGGTGAATAGCTATCTAACACCTAAAATAAATTATGTGGCGCAAGTCCTGCCAATTCCGAGGACTGTGGCAGACAGGATCTTAGCTACCTTTGGCCGCTTCGTCAGCTGCGGCCATATTTTTAAAGTCAAATACGAAACTTTAACACTATCGGTTGACAACGGTGGCCTTAACCTAATAGATGTATATAACAAAGCACAACTCTGTACCTTAGCAAAACGTACAAACTGTGGACCAAAATGCCGAACACCATAGCGGCATTTCTATTAAATTAAATAGAGCCGCCCAACTGTGCTGCTCCAATCGATGTTAACCACAGTCCCGTTGAATTGTATCATTTGAAACATTTTTAATAGAATATAGCTATATCAGTATGAGGATATCAGAGAAGGACATGTATAAAGTCAAAGCAATCTACAGAAACTTTCTGCAGTTTCATAGTAAGAACGTCATTGAAAAGAAGTATAAAGACTTCAATTGGAAAATAATCTGGATAAACATTCACAATCCCCACTTACCAACCAAAGTGAGGGCGCTGTGGTATTAAGCTGTCAACCGAAAAGTCTCAACAAACCAAAGACTCCACGAAATACACCTAGCAAATTCTCCTTTGTGCCCAACCTGTAATCTGAATGAAACAGACGAACATCAGTTTGTCTGCAAAAACGTCCACAACATTTGGCAGTCCCTCAGGTACAAACTTGCAATTATGCAACGAACTTCGCCGCACACCATAACACCCGCGAGCGTCCTACACCCAGACGAAGAACTTTACCCTCAAACGAAGCAAAATGCAGTGAACTGGTTAAAGGGAAACGCGGTGTTTTACATACGTACAAACATGGAGAAGAGCGAAGGAAATTTCTGAACGTACATTAAAATACAGCACCACAAACTACTGCAAATAAAGGATTATCGAAAACAATACGCAAACTTTCTCAATAGAACCATCATGTGAATTACAACTACAACGTTATACCTGATTGTGCATACAAAACAAAAAGGTGAAAATATATAAACAAATTTAGGAACATAAGAGGAAAACAAATATAACGATCAACTATGGAACGATTATTTCCGAACAGGATCATTTTTTAAAAGACAAAGATTTCATCTCATCACGTTTTGGCTCTAGAAGAGAGACGTTTTATTTTTACCTTATTTTAGTTTACTCCTCATATTATACATAAATATAATTCCTTACGCATAAACCGTTACACCACCAAGAATTTATTTTCAGTTGTATCACTAAAGAAAGTGGTGTTCTATCCCGCTGACGCATTTCGGAGTTAGAGAAGATAAACAAAATGAGAAAATAAAGAAGTACCTGATAAAGGACACGGTAACGTGTGAAAACTAAATCATTTAACCTCGCGAAGACGAACTTTGAAATCATCAGTAAGGAGAAAGAAACCGAAAAAAGTATTTTATTCGACATTTCAGAAGTTGTCAGTAGTTATGTTTCAGATCGTAGAAGGGAATCATACCTCAGAGGAGAAATATTAAAAATCATCATTAGTTCCTTTTTTTTCTCCAGTTGCATTCTTAAATTATAAAACGCTTAAAGGACTGTTTTGTCTTCGCCTTTAAAGAAACGAAGGAGGAAATTTTAGTTCACTCAACAAATGAAGACAAGAATTTAATTTACGAAGGAAGAAGAGAGAATCAATAAATATGTATAAAAATGCGCCGAAGAAGGCGACAATTGGAGAAAAAAAAGTGGTAGAGTGACAGACTACACATCCAAAGGTCGCGTGTTCGATCCCCACCAGGTCCTAGGATTTTTATCTATCACTTTTCACTTCCTCCACCTCTGGCAGTATTGCTCATGTGAAAAATACCGAGTAGCACCGTGGTTCGGAACCCACGTTAAACTGTAGGTCCCCCTATAACTGGCTGAGTAAGTCAGTTCGAAGGTCGGAGGAAGGCAACGGCATACCACCTCCAAACAGGACCGTGCCTAGTAAAGCACTGTGGTGTTCAAACCAATCTTCGGATTGTTGACTGCTTTACCTTTATTGTAGTCGGTCATCTACAATAAACAAAACGGGGTAAAAGTTAAACAATAAGTCGTCATTGCAATTTTCTTAGTTTATATTACATGTGCAGAGGTCGCCCAAAATACTCAACGGAAATGTATTTGTTTTCTTTTTCCCTGTGATTATCTGGAACTTTTAATTCTTATAATGATATGTGATTAACATTTGAAAATAAATGTGGCGAAAACGTTGACACTGCCCTACACTGCAGATCAACTTACCGCCACGACTTATTTCGCGTTCACATTTGTTGGCTTAGCCAACTCAAAATAGCTGTCACTGTTCAACATAACCTGCACTATGGATGACTGTCAATCCATTCACGATTCCAGGTGTAAGCTGTGCACTGTCACATTTGTCCAAAACAAGTATTAACAAGTACTCGATTAAATTTTTTCAGTTATGCCTAAAATGGTTAAATTCGTACATGTAGTTATTGAACTTAATGAAGTATAGCAATTTATCTTCTGAATACACAATCCGTCAGGTTAGACCCATGACGTAATCAACATGTCAGAAAACCGGTATATAGAATATCTAAATACTAATGTATTCTGGGCTAGATAGTAAATAATCTGTAGTTATCCTCGCAAATTACAGACGTTCGTTTGCTGTGCGTCTGTGTGTGTGTGTGTGTGTGTGTGTGTGTGTGTGTGTGCGCGCACGTTAAGTAGCTTGACATAACAAACGTGACAGTTAAACACTGAAAATATCAGACTACTTCGTTTTTACACAGAAATTCCGCAGCATGACATAATCATCCAATTTTTCGTATTTGGTTCTCAATGCACTGCAGTAAAAATATGACAAATACCATTCCATACTCCCCGGTTCCTCCCAGGTTCGAGTCCCGGATCCGGCACACAATTTTAATCTCCCAGGAAGTTTCATATCAGCGCACACTCCACTGCAGAGTGAAAGTTTCATTCTGGAAACATCCCTTAGGCTGTGACTAAGTCATGTCTCCACCATATCCTTTCTTCCAGGAGTGCTAGTCTTGCATGTTTCGCAGGAGAGCTTCTGTGAAGTTTGGAAAGTTTCATATCAGCGCACACTCCGCTGCAGAGTGAAAGTTTCATTCAGGTACAAACATGTAATGCTTTTGTATATGTTGTGAATAAATAGTTGCCAATAATGAAATTCCAACCCTTGTACATGTATACTTGTTCCCTCAATCTCTCTGCTCACCACTGCCTCAACCTCCATGCCTATTCCTTACCTTAAGCAATAGAAAATGTTGCTCCACTCGTTTTATGACGGGAATCACCCTTTTTTGTAAGCACCATATAAGTTGCAGAATAACTTTTCGCCTTTTAGTAGTCATATAACGTTTCTGCGCAACATCGTTTGAGAAGGATATACATTACGTATTTTCCCCCATGCTATAATCAGAAATTTGGAAAAATCTGATATTGGTCAAATAACGAACATTTAATCCTTTCACGAATTTCAACATTGACATTTTATTATGCATGTGTTAGAATTGCTTTATGTGCTGATTTTTCTCTGCATGATACAGCAAAATGTAAACAAACTGAATTGTGCTCACTAAAATATCCACAAAGCAGTTCTGATGGGACCATTACTAGTGGAATAAATAATGAGAGAATAAATGGTGTTGTGCTATGCACACTTAAAATGATACTATAGTTAGCCTATTAGTTTTGTATAGTTCGCGAATAAACTAGTTCGGAAGAGCGCTCCCACAGGCGAACTATGCAAACTAGTTTGCAGATCCCTCGCCTCTTAGTTCGTCCGCTCCTTTTCTGAAGACTGACAGGGAACAGCGAGAGTACGCGAAAGCATGCAGAATCGCGTGATTCCCTTCTGCCAGTTTACTGTCATTTCGAGCTGAGATGCAGCTCAGCTGCAGTTTCATAGATCACTGCCACAAATTTTCTTTTCTAAGGTTTCAGCAGTGTCTAAATAATAACTGGTTTATTTGCTTAAGTATTTGATGTCTAATTGTCCAAAAACATGGGCAATAGCACACGCTTGGGCAACACTGATCGTTATATAAAAAAGCTGCCATAACAAAAGAAAGAGTTCTTTTAATAGCGGTAGTAAAAGCCAAAAAGAGCGGGCGAACTAAAAAGAGTCAACTACTTCGCGGCCGAGCGGCGAACTAAAAGGAAAGCTACCGACCGCGAACTAAAATATGTGCGATCGGTCGCGAACTAAGATATGCGCGATCGGTCGCGAACTAAAATATGCGCGATCCGTCGCAAACTAAAATATGCGCGATCCGTCGCGAACTAAAACATGCGTTACCGGTCGCGAACTATTATGCCAAACGTATCTTGCTTCTTAGTTCGTTGGGTTCTTTTCCGAAGACCGATGGGGAATAACGAGAGGGCTTGCAGCAGAATTAAAAATCACGTTTTTGCCTTCTGCTGATGAGAGCCATATCGAGGTGTGCGTCTGCCTTAGCAATCTAGCGATTACATAGTTCAATACTACAAAATTTCTGTTTTCAAGTATTCTGCAATATCTAATAAATTCAATAATGCCAACAAATAGAGATAACACGCGAGAAATCATCCACTAATTTATTTATTTATTTATTTATTTTTTTTGGCCTGTGTGATATCGTTAGCGGCTAAAGCAGCAAGCGCATGAAGCAGCTAGGCGGGGGAACTTCCCCCTCCACCTGCCTGCTGTAATGTAACAACATGAGCAACGGTCTACTAAAGTACAGGATACCATTTTTTTCCTATAGTGAAGCTCAGGATACCAGTTTTCTTCCTTTCTGCCTTATATCAACCACATTGTTTCTACCTCTAAGAATCCCTTTCCTTTTATTCCCTGTATTAAATTCCAATAAAATTCGTAGTATTTATGGCCTGACCAAATTTCTGTACATCTAGTTAATGAAGCAATTATTCACAATTCATTGTCAAGCATTATTTACAAATTTTAAGTGACAATATAGTATGTTCTAGAAGTTCGATTATTTAATGCAATCCGATTGTTCGTTTATTTAATACAGTCATATTGTTAAATAATGCTGTAATTTATTAATTTCTTGTAACAAAACTATTTTGTCTTTCGGTTTCTATCCAATTATAATTTACATTTTATCTGACTACTGTATTTTGAAAGATTTAATTGTATAGCAATAATTACCCGTCATTGTTATGCCAATGTTAATTGTCATTAACTCTATATAAGGGAGACGAACGGAGCACGAGGGGGATGGAGCGGTTGTTGAGTATTCTGGTGTTGTTGTACAATATGAATCTGCGATAGAAATAAAAATTCTTCAAAGTAAACTCGTGTCTAAGTTTCAAATTAAATTAATATTTATGACAATCAAAATATCCACGGGTGTACTGCCGGTCTATAGTGTCCAACGGGCACAATATTTCGGCGATCATACATGTCGCCATCATCAGGTGAACTGACGGACTGAGCTCCTGGAAACGCGCCGGCACGGAGATCCGCACGCTACGGCTGCTCGAAGGGACCTGGGTTCTAGCCCGGTAGCGGGCCATTTAAATACCCTCGGCCCGCGGAGCGACCCCTCCACGGTTCGCGCCTCGCGTGTACCAGATTCCGTGTCAGTGTGGAAAGTCATATATTGGACAGACGATGCGTGCCGTCGAAGATCGATGCGTTGAACACCAGAGGCACACACGATTGATGTATCCAAGCAAGTCGGCAGTCGCTGAACATTGTTTGTTGGAGAATCATGCGATGGAGTATGAACGCACTAGGATTCTGGTACAGACGTCGAGATACTGGGACTGCGTCGTTAGAGAGGCCATTGAAATTCACACAAGTGACAACCTCATAAACAGTGACTGTGGCTCTAATCTTAGCAAAACTTGGGAACCAGCGATTGCGTTAATTAAGAGTAAATCTAGCAAACGTAACGAAATGACGACCACGGCGGACAGAGCCCTCACATCGACGTCATCTAAGACGCCGTCGCAATCGGTTCCACTGCGCGGCCGCGGCGCGGGGCGCGGTTAGCTGAGGGGTCGCTCCGCGGGCCGAGGGTAATTAAATCGCCCTCCACCGGGCTAGAACCCAGGCCTTCGAGCAGCCGTAGCGTGCGGATCTCCATGCCGGCGAGTTTGCAGGAGCTCAGTTCGTCAGTTCACCTGATGATGGCGACATGTATGATCGCCGAAATATTGTGCCCGTTGGACACTATAGACCGGCAGTACACCCATGGATATTTTGATTATCAAATACGCCGAGAGAAACTGAAGAATCACAATATTTATGACGGTAGCCCAGATTAAATGCGGATCGCCATAATGTGCAGACCACACCGCTCAGCCGGCACTGGGAGCGGACGAACTGAAAGAACGAACTAGTTCGCGGCAGAGCCACGAAATAAAGTGAGCGCTCCCGATCGCAAACTATTATGCGCAAGTCTATAGCCTATCCCTCGTTTTACTATCCACAGATTTATCAAGCAATTGTACAACCGGCTCTATGTGCATAAGTGGTAGTGTGAGAGAAAGTGAATGACCATAAGAAGGCTCGTATGTGGGAGCACAGACAAATATATACAGACGGGAAACCTCCGTAAGGGCCCGGTCCTACGCTCAGGGGTGCGGGGAGGGAGGGTTTCCAGCAGTTCCGTAAGATGTCCCGTAATGGCGCTGCAGTCAGAAGCAGCCCTTTAAACTGGCCAGAGCAGGCGGCAGGTAGCGGCTGTCCCCACCACCACCTCCCCTCAAACGCCAGCAAGCCGGACGCAGCCGTGGCCTCGTGGCAGGTGGCACTAGCTCTCCCCTCAGCCTCCCCTCCACGCTACCTTCAGAAGCGCCTCTAGTGTGGTCTACCGGTACTAAGCCAGGGAACTGCCTGACACCTGCTAGCATCTTACGGAACTACCAGGGGAGTGCAGGGGGCTGCTTCTCTGTGGTGGGAGGCAGTTGGCGGTACTCACCCCTGGAGGCGCGCGGCGTGCAGGGCCTGCCGGGGAACAGGTAGGGCGGCAGCACGTTGCGCCCGCAGCTGGCCGCCGCCGCAGTCGCCGCCAGCAGCCGCAGCCATAGCAACCACAGCAGCCACTGCCGTGCCGCCGACATGTCCGCACCTGCGCACGAGGGACGCCTGAGCCGGAAACACTACAGCGCCACTACTCGGCACACCTTGTTTCAGGTGCTACGCGTGGCTGGCATAAGCTCTACCCGAACATTGTAGGTATTGTATCTTCTGGGTTGTAAGACCGTGATCTTGGAATCCTGCTGCTTCCTGACGTTTCGTCTGATGAAACTCTTTCTCACTGACAAACCCAAGAAAATGATGAAAGGAAAAAAAGGTTTATCACTTACTACTTTTCCGATGTTCATGATATATATCTACGACGTTTGGCTTGACGTTACGGATTGTTACCTCTTACACTTTAAATTGTATTCGCGAGACATTACACAGACAGTATACATGCACGGCGTGTTTTTTTAAGAAGTCCTGTTTTGAAATTAAAAAAAGACGTACTAAGATATCTTAATAATTTTGTATCTACATGAAAGCCTGTACCTTAATCTACTTTTCTACATAATTTCCGTCAATATTGACGCACTTGTCATAACGTTGTACCAGTTTTTGAATACCCTCCTCATAGAAGTCTGCCGTCTGAGTTTTTAACTTCTGTATCACAACTGTTTTGACTTCGTCATCGTCTTGCTCGGTCACAATGCCATACAAAACACTGCGAGAAACATTAGGAACTCATCCCGCAAGCAGAAAATCGTAAAGCGCCTGTTTTCTCTCACCTTATTGTCCACTTCCTGCACCAAACTTTCATTGACGACCGAAGGACGCCCACTCCGTTGTTCATCATGCACCTTTGTGCGGCCATCTTTAAATGCTCTCACCCACTTTCTTACCATTCCATCACTCATAATGTTTTCTCCGTATACTGCACAGATCTCGCGATGAATATCGATCGCTTTTAGGCCTTTAGCACTATGAAATCTTATAACAGCCCCGTACTTCACAGTCGGCGGGACTCACGATTATCAGAGGCACCTTAAACACTCAGTACGCAACGTAAACAAGGAAGAATCAGACGGTAATGGCGTCAGTGCGTAGAAAACAGATGTAGGTACCCAGTGCACATAAAATTATTGAGCTATCTTGGCACGTCTTTTTTTAATTTCAAAATTTTAGCCCATTTCCAGACAGACTACCATCTACCACTCCCGTTGAAGAAACTAATTCACTCCTATCCAATGAAAGCTTATGGAAGAACACCCCAAGTTTCCAATCTTTACCTTTACCAAATTGCTGTTATACGATTTTTTTTCTTTCGGGTTCTGGAGGGCGGGCGTTCTATCCCCCTCATCCCCAATCAAGACATCATGAACAATTCCTGCCCAAAACGTTTACAGAAAATCTGTGTTGATGACGTGAATCGAGGAAGTACAGTACATACTAACGAAACAATTGGGTATTTTGACAAATGTCTACACGAATTATTTCAGTTTACATTTAAACAGAAATACTAAAATGAGCTCTAACATGGAAATCAAGCGTTTCCGGACACATGTCCAGATAACATATTTTCTTTCTTTGTGTGTGAGGAATGTTTCCTGAAAGATTGGCCGTACCATTTTGTAACACCATGTATAAGAATGGAAAAATGCATATATACCAGGGAAAAACCGGGTTTATCAGCTAGTAAATACATAATGCAGGGAAGTTGCTATGAATTATATGTACCATTGCTGATATCAGAAGGAGGGAAGATTGAAGAAGGAGAGTGGGGGTTTGTTAGAGAAGGAAGAGGACGAGGATGTGTGTGTTGTGTGTGGGGGGGGGGGGGGAGGAAGAGATTGACACAGAAGGGAGGGAGGGATGGGTGGACTAACAGGAGGTTATAAAAAATCACTGGTCGCACGTATGAAAGATCATCACTTAGGAACTGCTTAGCCCATGTGGCTGATTTTGTTGTTGTTCATAACCGCCAGGAATAGATTTTCGTAGTGATTTTTAACAAAAAACAGGGTAGTTGCGCTTATAACCGACTTTATAGTGCTACTTCTTTGTAGAGTAAAACAATACAAAATATATTCATAGAATTACTATCCTCACTTTGATGTATCCTAACACAGGAGAGCGGAAAGGTGGTTTTAAGTGTCTGCAAATCACGAGCGGAAAGAAGTGACTGCAGAAAGACAACTAACAGGCGGATTTCGGGACTCGAGGAAATACTTGTTCCGGAGACTTTGGGAACTCATAGGTAAATGGAACTATAATTGCATCCCATCTACTTATACTAATATACTGAGGCTAATCATTTAGAAACGCGAAAGAAAACATCAGTTGCCACAGCAGAAGTCAGTGCATAGTCCTTTGAGGCCCTGCACGCACAATAGTGCGTGTCTGGTTTTGCTCGCCTTATTTCTGTGTGATTCACGCTAGGAAGTTCAGGCTTGATCACACAATCATGATGCACTGAGGTAACGTGCGCAACGTGTTTCAGTTCCATGTTTCTACAATGGGTAACACCAGCACTCAGTACACTTACAAAGTCTGCAAAAAGCGCACGTTCGACGGTTTGTCTATATTGTGGTTATATAAATTTGGTTTCGTTCGGTACAATGACATAGATCTACTGTAGATAGATCATTTTACGTAAATATCTCAGTAACGACTGTGAACATTCGTTCATCACAGGACCGGTTACTCTGTAACTTCATAAATTTGATCTGAAGATGGGCAGCTGTCCCGAAACCGGTAATGTTCTAGAAAATAAAAGCGATCTGGAGACTGATTTCCAAGAATTTTAATATCTCTTAAATTGTTCATTTTTTGAAAATTATTGGAGGTATAATCTGAAACGTTAGCACATGCACAATTGTGCGTGTTGGATCTAATGTCACATTTTTATGATGTAGACTTGTTGACAAGGTGTTGATATCCTTATTTGTTTTTTCATGTGGAGTTATCAATATCTGACGGCCAGTCGATTTTATATGATCCTGTGATGTTATTACGGCATTTCTATCAAAACGCATGTTACTGTAAGATTGTGCAGATCATAAAAATTTGTAGTGAAGGCCCAAACCACATAACTGTGGTTACAAAATATTTGAAAAAAAAAAAAATTATGTTCTTTTTTGTAATGAATTACTGTATGTATTTTGTATCTTAAACGTCCCTCTCTATATTAGTGTCACATCACCTGCAACCTTGGGTCTGAAAGGGTTAAGTTCCCTGGGGAAGAGCCTGATACAGCTACCCTTCCTAGCAGCATTCCATGGAAGATGCACTCCCTGCGAGAACCAGACTGTCGTGGAGCTTACCCGAGGCTGGTGGCGAACGACACGGATCCAGCACCCAACTCGTCTCACTGAGAACTCCCTGCTCGATCGAAAAACCGGGGATTTTAAAGGCCAGTGTGGGCGCACTATTTTTCCCCACTTTCTAGTACCTAACAAGTTTCTATTGGCCACTGATGTGTTCAATCAATCTAATTTGTTACTTGCCATCTTCCCCAGTCCTCTAGCGAACCACGTTTCAGCCCTGTCCACGCTGCTATTCCATGGGTGGGGATGTGACTTGTTTTTGCACTAACAAACTCCATACCTGGTAGCAACATTATTCAGCCGAAGAGGAAACGTCGCGATGTTTCCCAGTACGGTCAGCAACAACAATGTTTTATGTCAGTTGGCCACGCCTTACGCCCTCTGCAGAGTGGAGAGTTGCTAACTTGCAGTTTTTCTTCTTTACCCTCTCGTTCTAGCCTCGTGAAACCATTGACGTTGCTGTCCCCAAGGACTGGTATCAACTTTGCTACGTACATTAAGACGTGCATGTCGGCAACCGAGTACTAATGTAACATTTTACAACAGTATATAGACGCCGTTTGAAGTTACCTTGGTATTCTCCGAAAGGAAACCCTCCACCCTGGGACAGTGGCTGAGAATATCTGCAATTCACAAGGAGATTTATTTACCGCCTACATCCCGTAAGCAGTATGGTTCATTTTAACCTGTTATTTGCGATGGTATCTCCCTTTGGCTTCACACAGCCGTTCAGCAATGTAGACAGTAAAAATCAACATATGAAAACCGATACAGCAGCTCAATAGGTCTCTGTAATACCCATTCATTTTGAGTTCTTTTCTCAATCAAGGTTTCATTTGCAACAACAAGTATGTGAGGGGATGAGGAACTAAAGAATGGGGCATGAAATTTATATAAAGAAATGGAGAGAGGATGCAGATGGACAGAGTACGGAGGGGAGATGGATAGAGTGTGGAAAAAGAGGTGGACAGGGAATAGGGTAAAGGCGATTAGGAAATGGACAAAAGGAGATTTTTTTGGTAAAAAAAAAAAAAAAGAAAAGAAAAAAAAGAAAAAAAAAAAAAGAGTCTTGGTTGCACAAAAGCGAAGTTTCATTTAATACGCTGCTTGTAGTGGCCATTTGAGCAGCAGCTGAATATTATGTATTTCAGTGTAATGTTTTTAAAGGGAACGCCTTTTGCTAGTGCAAATGAAGGGTTTTTATTTTTATAATTCACCCATACGCGTTTCGCCTTTGTCACAAGACATCATCAGTGGGTGTCCTGAAATATTTACATGTTGCTGTTTACACATAAAGGTTAGGTTTTTTACACATGTACAAAACATTTCGTTTCTGATTCGTTGTTTGCTATAAAATGGTGTACTTACAGCACTTGTTACTCCATATCAGTCATTTTCCGGCTACCAGGTCGAAAGGTTCCACTGTTTTCTGAAAAACTTCGCATTTTTTCTGGTTCCACTGTCATCTGCTGCCATACTGTGTCCACTGTAGTTTGTTTTGTAGTATTGCAAACTTTCTCAGCTTAATTGAGTTCAACTATTACAATGAAATAATTTTCATTGATGATGCCTTGTGAAAAAGGCGAAACGCGTTTGGGTGAATTATAAAAATAAAAACCGTTCATTTGCAGTAGCAAAAGGCGTTTTCGTTAAACATAGTACAGTGAAATACATGATGTTTCATCTATTTATACATGACACGTTTCGCCTCTTCTGGGCATCATCAGGCGTTGATAGGGCGAAAATTTACAAGCTTGTTTCTTTTTTTAGAGTTAAAAAGGAGTTAACTAAACATAAGTAAAATCTTTCCTAAGTCAGAAATATTAGAAATAGTGAAGGTGCAGACTGATAAAACTGCAGGCGATACGGCCACGATCACGTTCTGGCGTGGGGGAATGAAGATTGAACTAATAAATACCGCTAAAGAGCAGAGTTTAACGAACGAACATTCGCTGCGGCTGAATGGCCGAGCGAATTGAGGCGCTATGCTCCGATGCGCGAGGCCATTCCCCGTCGGGGGTTCGAATCCCGGAGTGGAAGTTTGTGCCGTCTTTAGTATAAGCTAGTTTGTAAGTACATTTAATTCCATTCCATGATGGTGGTTGCGGCGGCTGGTGCAGCAACAGTGTTGAATAATTAAATAATTCGCAGTCTCTGTTGCATTATTTTTTTATTACTCCAATTACGCGTTTCGCGCCGTTAGCGCATCATCAGACTGGAAAAAGACAAATTTTTTGTTACAGTCCTTGTACCTGGCGGACAGCGAATCTAATGTGGCTAAGGTGAGCAAATTTTTAAATTAGACTAACTTGGCTGGAGATGGAGCCACAGAACTATCTAAAGCTGTGGTGGAGGTAGCTTAACAATTTGTGTTCTGTCATTGGTCCGCTGCAAAGAGGTAAAAGTACAAAGTACGTAACGGCTATTTGAGGTAGAATAACTAGGGACTAAAGGGGTATAGTATGGAAATTAATAGAAAGCTTTTTATGTGATAAAACTCACCATAGCAGCAGAGGAGTCGCTTTCGCGGCAGGTCCACGTATACAACTGGTAGTATTGTTAATAACTGCGGAACATAAATGCGACCGTTAAACAGAGCGGTATGAGCAGAGTTAACAGTCTGAGAGAATGAGCGGCTTGCCAAGAGATAGCTTGCTATTACTAGAGATGTTTGTGACGTGGGGGAATTAATCCTGTGAAATGATACATGGTGGTACTGAAACAATAATAAATGAATGAAAACGAAATTATTATAGGCCTGGGGGTGTGACCTCCCGCGACAGCGACTCCTCTGCTGCTATGGTGAGTTTTATCACATAAAAAGCATTCTATTAATTTCCACACTATACCCCTTTAGTCCCTAGTTATTCTACCTCAAGTAGCCGTTAAGTACTTTTTACGTTTACCTCTTTGCAGGGGCCCTATGACAGAACACAAATTGTTAAGCTACCTCCAACACAGCTTTAGATAGTTCTGTGGCTCCATCTCCGTCCAAGCTAGTCTGGCTTTTCAAAATTTACTCACCTTAGCCATATTAGATTCGCTGTCCGGCAGGTACACAGACTGAATAAAACATTTGTCTGTTTCCAGTCTGATGATGCGCTAACAGCGCGAAACGCGTTATTGGAGTAAAAAAAAATATTGCAACAGAGACTGCGAATTATTTAATTATTTTGTAAGTTTAGAGACTGATTACCCCGCAGTTCTATAAGCTTCTCAAACATTTGAACATTTTTAAGGAATAAAATTACTTATCACTGAGGTAGCTGAGCGTCAAATTACTAAATTCAATAAAACAGAACCTTTACAACAGATGTGGTAACTGTTGATCAAGAATGGGAGGCAACGAAGTCAATGGTGAAACTTAGATTAACCGCTCGACTCACGTAAAAGCCGTCCCTTGTCACAACCGCAGACTGCTGCTGCGCTCGTATCTCGCTGGTAACTGTTCAACCCTGCGCGTCCAAGGTGAGCAAAAGACTCATAGATAGCGCGCTTGTGTGCGACAAACTGGTACAGATTTGCATGTGTGACGTAAACAGTTTTACCATGGGAGGCAGCTGCTACCGGAAGATGCCTATCATTATGTCGAAAACGTTTTGATGTTTCGACATAATATTGTTGTTTAAAAGGTTTGGGAATATAAAAAAATTGTGTTTTTGAATATTTCAAATTCCCCCAACAGATTTAATTTGTGGCCTTTACTGATCACGGGAAGGATTTTTAACTTTTCCAGGCTTGGGGGCTGATAGCCTGAAGATTTAAGTGATGAGCAAAGGGGGATAATTTCTTTAACTGACCGTTTTTGGTCAGTAGATGCTCGCTAAACCTAACGGCAAAGTGCCTCACAAACGGCTTTTAATCAAATTGCGTGGTTATGGTATTGTTGTGTTGTGTTGTTATGGTCTTCAGTCCGGAGACTGGTTTGATGCAGCTCTCCACCCTACTCTATCCTGAGCAAGCCTTTTCATCTCCTCATAAGAACGACAACCCATATCCACTTGAATCTGCTTACTATACGCGTCTTTTGGCCTCCCTCTGCGATTTTTACCCCACACACTTCCCTCCAATGCTAAATTTACGATTCCTCGATGTCTAAGAATGTGTCCTACCAAGCGATCCCTTCTTTTAGTTAGGGTATGCCAAAAATTCCTTTTCTCACCAATTCTGTTCAGTACCTCTTCATTAGTTATGCGATCTACCCACCTAATCTTCAGCATTCTTCTGTAGCACCGCATTTCAAAAGCCTCTATTCTCTTCCTGTCCGCACTGTTTATCGTCCATGTCTCACTCCCATACAAGGCAACACTCCACACAAATGCCTTCAGAAAAGACTTCCTTACACTTAAATTAATATTCGATGTTAGCAAATTTCCCTTTTTCAAAAATGCTTTTCTTCCCATTGCCATTCTGCATTTTATATCCTCTGTACTGCGACCATCGCATGTTATTTTACTACCTAAGTAACAAAACTCATCTACCACCTTCATTGTTTCGTTACCTAATCTAATTCCTTCAGCATCGCCTGATTTTCTAAGACCGCATTCCATTATTTTTGTTTTGCTCTTGTTAATGTTCATTTTGTACGCTCTCTTCAACACACTGTCCATTCCATTCAACTGCTCTTCCACGTCGTTCGCTGTCTCTGACAGAATTACAATGTCATCAGCAAAACGCAATGTTTTTATTTCTTCCCCCTGAACTTTAATCCCTATTCCAAAATTTTCCTTGCTTTCCTTCATCGCCTGCTCAATGTACAAATTGAATAACATCGGAGAAAGGCTACAACCCTGTCTTACTCCCTTCCCAACTGATGCTTCCCTTTCATGCCCTTCGAGTCTAATAACTGCGGTCTGGCTTTTGTACAAGTTGTAGATAACTCTTATGGTATATCGCTCCAAATTTGCGATTGGATAGGGGATTTCCTGTCAGAGAGGACACAGTTTATAGTAACCGATAGTAAAGCATCGACTAAAACAGAGGTGATATCGGGCGTTCCACAGGGTAGTGTTATTGGTCCTCTGCTGTTTCTTATTTACATAAACGATTTGGGAGATAATCTAAGTAGCTCTCTTAGGTTGTTTGCAGATGACGCCGTCATTTACAGTCTGTTAAAATCATCTGAAGATCAAAACCAACTGCAGAACGATCTGAATAAGATATCAGTGTGGTGTAAAAATTGGCAATTGACTCTAAATACTGAGAAGTGTGAAGTCGTCCACATGAGTACGAAAGGAAATCCGTTATACTTTGTTTGCAAGATAAATCAATCAAAAGTGAAGGCCGTAAACTCCACAAAATACCTAGGAATTACTATTACTTCAGACTTCAACTGGAAAGAACACGTAGATAATGTCGTGGGAAAGGCGAACTAGAAACTGCGTTACGGAAATGATACAGAATATGGGATGGGAATCATTACAACAATGGCGATTATCGCTGCGGCGTGGACTACTTACGAAACTCCAATCGCCAATATTCTCCTCCGAATGCAAAAATATATTATTGACTCCGACTTACATAGGTAGAAATGACCATCAGAATAAAATACGATAAATCTGAGCTCGAATGGAGAGATTCGGGTGTTCTTTCTTCCCGCGCGCTATTCTAGAATGGAATGGGAGATAAATAGTATAATGGTGGTTCGATGAACCCTCTGCCAGGCACTTAAGTGTGATTTGCAGAGTATACCATGTAGATGTAGAACCCTGCGCGTCCAAGGTGAGCAAAAGACTAGTAGATAGCGCGCTTATGTGCGACAAACTGGTACAGATTCGCATGTGTGACGTAAACAATTTTACCATGGGTGGCAGCTGTTACCGGAAGATGCCTATCATTATGTCGAAAACGTTTTGATGTTTCGACATAATTTGGGCGTTTAAAAGGTTTAGGGATATAAAAATTTGTGTTTGGATATTTTAAATTCCTCCATCAGATTTAATTTTTGACCTTTTTAAGTTTTCCAGGCTTGGGGCTGATAGCCAGAAAATTTAAGATAATGGGCAAAGGGGGAGATTACCTTCACTGGTGTTTTTTTGCACAGTGGTAGAGTGTCAGACTACAAATCCAAAGGTCGCGGGTTCGATCCCCGCCAGGTCCTAGGATTTTTATCTGTCACTTTCCACTTCTTTCACCCCTGGCAGTATTGCTCATGTGAAAAATACCGAGTAGCACCGTGGTTCGAAACCCACGTTAAACTGTAGGTTCAGAACCCGCCACTACCTAATTTTTTTTCCTAAAAGGGTTTCAGAGACTCTTATTAATTATTTTTTATTATTTTGGTCCAAAATGTTTACCAAAACTTATAACACTACAAATATTAAGTGGGTCGTAAAACACGCCAGTGCGATTTTTTTCCCAAGTACATTCCTTATTTTGTTCATTAGCAAAATGCAGCGGTGCGTGACGCCTACCTGTGAGTCCACGCTGAGCAGGTGTGGGCGAATGCGTGGCTTGGTGTCTGTCGCTGGCTTTTAAACTGGCCAGCCGCGCTATCTTCAGTGCCAGTCGGCCCTCGCGAAGCTCCTGGCGATAGGCGGCCGGTCCCGCCTGCTTTCTGTCGAGGCGCTAGCGGCCGGCACGCCCCTGGCTATCACCGACCACTGCCGAGAAATTAGCGCCATAAAACATCGCCAGCCCTAGGTCTAAGTGACAAGTGACAGGGGGTAGGCCAAGTACTGACTGTCACATTGATTTAGCACGGGCGATAGCGTCACTTTCCACCTCATACTGTGCCCCGTAAGGAAAGTGAGAGGTACCTCATTTTTTTCTCTAATCACAAATGTTTATTTATTTATTTTCCATCAACTCCCACACTGGCTGTTTCACTCCTCCATTACACACACAAAAAAAAACCTTAAATGTAGACCTAGCATTTTATTTATTTTTATAACTAATGGATGAAAGTCAGAAAATCACATTATCAATATCAATTAAAAAAAACTGGATTCCTTGTTTACCCCCACAGTCCCAAACTCCAGTGTTTTTTAAAATGTTTGTTAAGCTTATAGGACTTAACTACGGGGTCATCAGTCCCTAAACTTACAAACTACTTATCAACTACCTTATACTAAGGACAGCACAAATATCCATGCCCGAGGGAGTATTCGAACCCCCGACCGTAGTGGCCGTGCAGACCGTGACTGGAGCGCCTCAGTCCCCTCGGCCACCTTGGCCGGCGAACTCCTGTGTATTTATTTATTATGGTTTATTTTTAAGTTTTGTAAATTCGGTCCCAGTGTAGCCTACAACATAATATTCATTTTCATCTACCTGAAATTTTTTATGAATATTAATTTCATTAGACAGATTTGTTTAGTTTAATCTAACGCAGTAACTATTCATTCTAAGTTCTTGATTCCACTCCAAACCTGGCCTTACAACGGTCATATGTAACACCATCTATAATTGTAGTGCAGAATTATTAACAAGGCACTTATATATATTTATTTATCAGCATTAGCAGTTTGTTTGTAATAGTAGGTAGTTTATTCCTTGTTTTATCCTTCACACATTGTATATTCTTGTATTACTGTTTAGTTTTTAAGTTGATAACTGTAATGACCCAATGCCAAAGAAGTGTTATACTATATATGTCGATCTGAGTGGAGTCATTTGTCATCTCTTTCCATACTGTATCTAAACAATGTAACCTCTTTGACACAGAAGTAAATACTCTGATGATGGCCCAATAAGCCGAAAACCGGTTAACGCTAATGTTCAAACATGGAAACAGGAAAGATTGCAACAACTATCGAGGCATCTCTTTAATTAGCATTGTAGGCAAAATATTCTCAGGCATTGTTGAAAGGAGAGTGCGAGTATTAATTGAGGACAAGTTAGATGAAAATAAGTGTAGGTTTAGGCCTCTTAGAGGTTGTCAGGACCAGATCTTTAGCCTACGGCAGATAATGGAAAAGTGCTATGAGTTGAACAGGAAATTGTATCTATGTTTCATAGATCTGGAAAAGGCTTATGACAGTGTTCCTAGGAGGAAGCTATTGTCAGTTCTTCAAGATTATAGTATAGGAGGCAAACATCTGCAGGCAATTAAAGGGCTTTACGTAGACTGTCAGGCAGCAGTTAGAGTAGATGACAAATTCAGTTCATGGTTCAAGGTAGTTTCAGGTGTAAGAAAAGGCTGTAACCTGTCACCACTGTTGTTCATACTATTCATGGATCATATGTTGAAAACAGTAGACTGGCAGGGCGAGATTAAAATAGGTGAAAACAAAATAAGCAGTCTCGCATATGCGGATGACTTAGTTGTAATGGCCGATTCAATCGAAAGGTTGCAAACTAATATTTCAGAGCTCGATATGAGGTGCAAGGATTATGATATGAAAATCAGCATCTCCAAAACGAAAGTAATGTCTGTGGGAAAGAGATTCAAACAGATTGAGTGCCAAATAGGAGGTACAAAGTTAGAACAGGTAGACAGTTTCAAGTACCTGGGATGTATTTTGTCACAGGATGGCAACATAGTGAAAGAACTGGAATCGAGGTGCAGCATAGCTAATGTAGTGAGTGCTCAGCTAAGATCTACTCTCTTCTGCAAGAAGGAAGGTAAGTACCAAGACTAAGTTAGCAGTGCACCGCTCTATCTTTCGACCAACTTTGCTGTATGGGAGTGAAAGTTGGGTGGATACAGATTACCTGATTCACAAGGTAGAGGTTACAGATATGAAAGTAGCAAGAATGATTGCAGGTACTAATAGATGGGAACAATGGCAGGAGGGTGTCCATAATGAGGAAATCAAAGAAAAACTGGGAATGAACACCATAGATGAAGCAGTAAGAGCGAACAGACCGAGATGGTGGGGTCATGTTACACGCATGGGAGAAGCAAGGTTACCTAAGAGACTCATGAGCTCGGCAGCGGAGGGTAAGAGGAGTCGAAGTAGACCAAGAAGGAAGTACTTAGATTCGGTGCAGAATGATTTTGAAGTGAAAGGCATAACATCAGACGAGGCATCAATGTTAGCACTGAATAGGGGATTATGGAGGAATTTTATTAGAGGTACTATGCTCCAGACTGAACGCTGAAAGGCACAATCAGTCTCTAATGATGATGATTATCAGACATTTGATACAATGTCATTAGTCTTCTAACTTACCAATACAATTGGCCACCTGACATCCCTTCACAATATTGCTGTCTTTCACAGTTTCTGAGATGCTCGCCGGCCGCGGTGGCCGAGGAGACTAAGGCGCTCCAGTCACGGTCTGCACGGCCTCTACGATCGGAGGTTCGAATCCCCCCTCGGGCATGGATATGTGTGTCGTCCTAGTTCGTAAGTAGTTCATAAGTAGTTTGTAAGTTTAGGGACTGATGACCCCGTAGTTAAGTCCCATAGACTATACAAACACAACTCTGAGATGCTCCCAATTCATAATGTTGTCCTCTCTTTCACATATAACACACTTCGGTGAGGGTAAGATTCCAATCCTGAGCAGGTGTTCCGCAAGGCAGTCGTGGCCAGTAATTCTTCGAAATGCTGCCACAGTTTCCATTCGTGGCTGTTTGGGAAGTGCGTTCTTCTCTCTTAAGTCCAGTGTTGCCAGACGTAGGAAATTTTCCCTACACGTAGGTACTTTTAAGCGTTAAATAATGTGGGGAATTTTCATCCGAAAGTCCCCAACGCGTAGGTACTTTGGTAAAATTTTACAACCGCCAACACATGCCTGGTAATGTTGGCAACAGAACAGTTGTAAGCGCACGGGAATGAAACCGACCAATTGTGGCAAAGTTTGATGATTTCAATGTATATCAGTGGAATGGTGAGTCGGTTTGAAAATACTGTTAGAAAATGTCAGCACAAGGAAAATTCATTGTTTCCATGAACGAAAGACGTTTTATTTCCTTGACTAGGCCGTTATTTATTTACGGCAGGACGATATACTAGTTATTACTTAAATGAGAAGATGCTGACAAGAAAACCCTAAAACATTTGAGACAGCCAACGTTATAATGAACAAAGCGCTAGATATTCGTTGTCAACATAGCATTACTCTTTGAAAATCGAATCATGTAGAGTGACGGACTTCCTTTTCTGTGCTGAATGTGAACTAAATAATTACTGCTGTTCCTACTCTATGGTCGATAGTGTCTCGATATATCATTGTCTGGTCAATAAATCAGTTATCCTCGTGTAACAGTGCACTCGGAATTAGCGGCCTATTTGGGGAAACTAATTAATGCTGTTCCTCTCTGTGGTTGACAGGTTCTTGATGTTACCTTGTCCAATCGATAAATCAGTATCCTCTTGTAAGAGACCACTTGAAATTCGCGGCATGATCTACACTTGACTCCATCAATCAGGAACGATCAGTCACTGGAAAAAAACATATCTATCAAGTGAAGCATGATGACAATATTTTTAATATGTTTTTCAAAATTGCAACATGTCACATTAATTAACTGGTTAACCTCTGCTGGTCGGACTCCTGGATTCAGCCCCTCCCAGACCCAAATCGGGGCTACGACCCTGATGTAGGGACATTAATGAGGTGGTAGGGAGAAACGTAGGTACATTTTTGGAGACTGTACCTATTTTCTCTCTCTGCCATCTGGCAACGCTTCTAACAGTAGAAGCCATGTTTTTCCTTGTCCTTGAGTTGTCAAGTAGTCATAAAACTTCTTCTTGAAACTGTTTTTCATGAGTCTTTTAATGGAGATGTATGATATTTTTTTATAGAAATCTTGCCTCCTTTTTTGGCTAGAAAGTCTGCCATTTCATTGCCATATATACCTGTATGTGCTAGTATCCATTGAAAAATTGTTTTCCAGCTTTGGTGATTGAGGCAATAGAGGATTTTATTTCATTTATGTAAGCACTTATAGGTCTTTGGAAGGATGCAATTTCCTATATTGCAAAACTTAAAACACAAAATATGACAACCTTTTTGTGACCTTTGGATACGGACAAAAATTGTTTTAGTGTCATGTTTATTGCCTCCACCTCTCCATCAAAATGGGATAAATACTGTCCTAAAGCTTTGTAAAAACAAAATATTTCGCTGTAGACTCCAGCACCAGCGATACCATTTGCTTCAGTCAGTGATCCATCTGTATAAACAAGGTGTTTCACTAAGTGTGTTTGCATCTGTAACTCATAAAATAATAGGTGTCGGGAAATTTTAATGCGGTAGGTCAACACAAGAAATGTTACACTTTCTGCGGAGCTATGAACATAGTTTATTGTATCATTTTCCAAAGAGTTACAGCACAAAGATATAATTTTTTTAATGGAACAATAGTTTTTTTCTATCGTGCATTGGATTCGTTGAAACCAGCTGCGTCCAAATCAATTTAAACTACATTCCTATCACTGATAGTTTGGGAGCTACAACCCTTCAAAGTTTAGGGGGCGGAGGCTACGACAACGTAGCTGACTGGCTGGTGGTCATGAAACAGTGGGCCGTGCCCCAGGGGATAGCCACTTGGCCAGTCAGCTACGCTATCGCAGCCTCCGCCCCCGGAACTTTGAAGGGTTGTAGCTCCCAAACTAACAGTGATAGGAATGTAGTTTAAATTGAGTTGGACGCAGCTGGTTTAAACGAATACAATACACGATAGAAAAAACTATTGTTCCATTTAAAAAAATTATATCTTTGTGGTGGAAAATGAGACAATAAACTATGTTCATAGCGCCAATGGCACACTCTGCAGCGGAGTGTGCGCTGATATGAAACTTCCTGGCAGATTAAAATTGTGTGCCGGAACCAGGAGTCGAACGTGCGAAGTTTGATATCACTCCGCTGCAGAGTGAAAGTTTCATTCTGGAAACATCTCTTAGGCTGTGGCTAAGCCATGTCTCCACCATATCCTTTCTTCCTGGAGTGCTAGTCTTGCAAGTTTCGCAGGAGAACTTCTGTGAAGTTTGGAAAGTAGGAGGCGAGGTACTGTCCGAAGTAAAGTTGTGAGGCGGCATCATGAGTCGTGTCGGGATAGCACAGTCGGTAGTGCGCTTGCCCGCGAAAGGCAAAGGTCCCAGGTTCGAGTCCCGGTTCCGGCACACAATTTTATCTGCCAGGAAGTTTTAAGATACAGATCGTCTGACTATTTCAAAATGACAAGTTCTCTAGCATTGGAAGTTGCTTTTGCTTTAAGCTGGTACTGCATTTGGTGTTAGGATGACTTGTTAAAAAAATCTGTATTCGGCGTATTCTCAGTGCCTTATTAAGTACGTTTCAATATGTGCAATGGAATATTTTTCGGTGCTCAAGGTGGCAAAGATGATGTAATATTATCACAGTCTGTATAAATGTATTTGAAGTCTGATATCCAAATACAATATCAACATTAATATTACTTCCTTCAGGAATAAAAAGGTGGTGAAATTCGGAATATGCAACAATGAAAGTCGGTGAGCTTTGCATGTAGTTAGGCAGAATTAAACGGTTTTAAAAACTAGTTTTTATCAAATTTAATTCGATGTTATTGCAAAACGTAATTCTTTGAACGGGTTAAGCTACGCCGCGGTGGAGTAGCCGAGCGGTCTAAAGAGTATCGCTGCGGAGCGCGCGGTTGCTCGCCGTGGAGGTTCGAGTCCTCCCTGGGGCATGGGTGTGTGTGTTGTCCTTAGGTTAGTTTACCTAAGCTACGGACTGATGACCATGCATTTTGGTCCGATAGATTTACAAACATTTGATTAAGCTACTTATTAAAATGTGTGAAGCACGATTCTCTAAGAACTGGAACAAATAAAAGTAGTACAAGAACGAATGTGTGTTCGGAAAAACGTAACAGAGTAAGAATACGTAAAAATTGACAGACTCTAAAATTCAAAATAGGAGCGTGAGAAAATGTTTACGAACTGTAAATAAAGATTGAAATTTAAGAATAAAATGTCACTCATGCTAGAGATCTTACTTTAAAAGCAAATGAGTAGGCCTACTCTACTCGCCTGAATTTCTTTCCTGATTTCAGAATAACTGGCACAATATGTCACGTGATTTTAGTCGTCCTTCACATCCTCGAAATGACCCGCATATAGTTTTGATAAAAAGGAATGAAAGAGGAGATCGCTTGATAGAATTTTGCGCAGAGCAGAATTTAATGATCACCAACACTTGGTTTAATCATCATGAAAGAAGGCTGTATACGCGGAAGAGACCAGGAGACACTGGAAGGTACCAGATTTACTTTATAATGGTAAGACATATACAGGGGCAGACATAGACTCTGCCCATAACTTATTGGTTATGAACTGCAGATTAAAACTTAAGAGACTGCAGAAAGGTAGAAAGGTTAGGAGATGGAACGTGGACAAATTGAAGGAACCAGAGGTGATTGAGAGTTTCAGAGGGAGCATTAGGCAAGGATTAGCTGAAACGGGGGAAAGTAATACAGTAGAAGAAGAATGGGTAGCTCTGAGAGATAGGGTAGTGAAGGCTGCAGAGGATCATATAGGCAGAAGGACAAGGCCTAATAGAAATCCCTGGATAACACAGGATGTACTGAACTTAATTGATGAGAGGAGAAAATATAAAAATTCAGCAAGTGAAACAGGAAAAAGGAAGTACAAACGTCTGAAAAATGAGATTTGCAGGAAGTGCAGACTGGCTAAGCAGGAGTGGCTAGATGACAAATGCAGAACCGTAGAAGAATGCATAACTAGGGGAAAGATAGATACCGCCTACAGGAAAATAAAAGAGATATTTGGAGACAAGAAAAGCAGCGGCATGAATATCAAAAACTCAGACGGAAAACCAGTGCTAAGCAAAGAGGGGAAAGCTGAACTGTGGAAGGAATATATAGAGGGCGTATACAAAGGAAATAAACTTGAAGGCAGTATTCAAGAAAGGGAAGACGAAGTGCAGGAAAATGAGATAGGAGATATGATACTGCGAGAAGAATTTGACAGAGCGCTGAAGGACTTGAATCGAAACAAGGCCTCTGGAGTAGACGATATTTCGTCTGAACTGCTGATGTTGTTAGGAGAGGCAGTCATGAAAAAATTGTGTCACCTGGTATGCATGATGTATGAGGCAGGGGAAATACCCTCCGACTTCAAGAAGAATATTGTAATTCCAATTCCAAAGAACGCAAGTGCAAATAATTGTGAAAATTACAGAACTATCAGTTTAATAAGTCATAAAATACTAACACGAACTATTTACAAACGAATGGAAAAACTTGTAGAATCGAATCTCGGGAAGTTCAGTTTGGATTGGATGTAGGAACACGGGAGGCAATACTCAAATTACGACTTATCTTTGAAGATAGGCTAAGGAAAGGGAAACCTACATTTTTAGCGTTTATCGATTTGGAGAAAGCTATTGACAATGTCTACTGGAATACACTATTCCAAATTCTGAAGGTAGCAGGGGTAAAGTATAGAGAGCGAAGAGTTATATTCAACCTATACAAAAACCAGACAGCGGTTATTAGAGTCGAGGGGCAAGAAAGGGACGCAGAGGTTGGGAAGGGAGTAAGACAGAGTTGTAGCGTTTCCCCGATGTTGTTCAATCTGTACATTGAGCAGGCAGTGAAGGAACGGAAGGAGAAATTTGGAGAGGGCATTAAAGTGCAGGGAGAAGAAATATAAAACATTGCGGTTTGCTGATGACATAGTAATTCTGTCAGAGACCGCGAAAGATTTGGAAGAGCAATTGAATGGAATGGACAGTGTCTTGAAAGGAAGATATAAGATGAACATTAACAAGAGTAAAACGAAGGTAATGGAATGTAATGTCAGAAAATCAGGCGATGCTGAAGGAATTAGATTAGGTAATGAGACAATAAAAGTAGTAAATGAATTTTGTTATTTGGGTAGCAAGATAACTTATGATGGCCGAAGTAAAGAA
The DNA here is from genome assembly GCA_026315105.1 of Locusta migratoria. Taxonomy (NCBI): domain Eukaryota; kingdom Metazoa; phylum Arthropoda; class Insecta; order Orthoptera; family Acrididae; genus Locusta; species Locusta migratoria. Next base: position 9,768,204 of record CM048753.1, on the reverse strand, counting down.
GATATAAAATGCAGAATGGTTATGGGAAGAAAAGCGTTTCTAAAGCAGCGAAACTTATTAACATCCAATATTAATTTAAATGTTAAGAAGTCCTTTCTGAAAGCATTTGTCTGGAGTGTAGCATTGATTGGGAGTGAAACGTGGACGATAAGGAGTTCAGATAAAAAGATGATAGAAGCTTTTGAAATGTGGTGCTAAAGACGAATGATGAAAATTAGGTGGGTAGATCACGTAACTAATGAGAAGGTGCTGAACCGAATCGGGGAGAAAAGGAGTTTCTGGCATATTCTTACTAAGAGAAGGGATAGATCGGTGGGACACATTCTGAGACATCAATGAATTGTCAACTTAGCATTAGAAGGAAGTGTGTGGGGTAATAATCGTAGAGGGAGACCGAGTGAAGAATATAGTAAGCAGATTCAAAAGGAAGTAGGGTGCCGAACGTATTCTCAGATGAAGAGACTTGCACAGGACAGGGTAGCGTGGAGAGCTGCATCAAACCAGTCTGCAGACTGAAGACCACAACAACAACAACAACAACAAAGTTGGCGGCCTTATGGTAGCGTGCAGTTGCGTCCAGGAGGGCTCCATGTAGTGTGGAAGTCTTTGAAACTTTATTTAATTTGTGAAAGAGCAGCGCTTGGTGCTTCTATTTTTTTTTCTTGTGGCAGTTAGTGTAACATTCGGAGATTCAGACGATCCGTCTTGAGCCCTGGAAACGCACCGGCGTCCAGCAGCTCTGCTTTATTTGACGAATCCGTTTTCGTCACGCCAAGCTACTTTTCTGTGTCTAACTCCCGCTCTGAGACGTTCGTTGCATCCTTGGAGCATAACTGCTCTGGTGTGCGAACTGGTCTAGCGGTGTACTACAGAACTGCGAGGCCCTAATTTGACAATGAGATCCACTGGGACTCGTGGCTCTACTAACGTCTATACAGCAGCGTCATTTTTGGATCTGCACCGGAGTTATTTCTGTTTCCTCGGCGGGTTCTTTTCAGCGCTAAACGACGCCTTTTCCGCGTTCAACGTCAACACAACGCCCCGTCTCATCCGTCGTCTACGTATCAGTGATGTACTGCAGCAATTCAGCCACAAATCATTGTCTGTCGCTTACAGAGCCCACGACGCCAGCAATTTGTAGTGCTAATGATTGTGACGAGTTTGCAGAACTTGTTAAAATACGATCGGGTACGCTTGTGTCAGAATTATTCGTAACTATATCGGACCCCCTAGCTTTGCCTTTCGCTGAGCTTCAGGCATTCAGCAGTGTAATTGTTTTCTGTCACACTTGTGCAGTTTCTTATGAGAATAAAATAAGTTAATGGTATACAATATTTGATACTGGCCACCCTTTTATCACGCTTCTCAAACTGAAGTGTATTTTCTTGTCTTTTTGGAGGGGAGCGTTCATGAGATAGGCAGGAAGCTAATCAATTGTCCAGTAAATTCCTTCCTTCATTCAGTGCTTAATGAAATGTCTCACGTTACACAGTCATATAGCATGTAAGCGCTCGTCAATTCAAACCGATAAACAAGCTAATTTCTCATCAATTTGATAAAAGAGAGAGTCATTAATTTACCGTCCTTTGTGCTAGTAAAACAACATTCCCCAAACGCCTTGAGAGCCAAGTCGCAAGTTCAGTTCCCAGTAAAGCGTAGCGTTAACAGTTATGACCTGAATAATCTATTGTTATTGTGGCCATCAGCCCACAGACTGGTTCCATGCAGCTCTCAAAGCTGCCTATAGTGCACAAGCTTTTTCATCTCTTAAAATGAGGATGGTGGTTCAAATCCACCTCCGGCCATCCAGATTTAGGTTTTCCGTGATTTTCCTAAATCACTCTAGGCAAATGCCGGGATGGTTCCTTTCAAAGGGCACGGCCGATTTCCTTCCATATTCTTACCCAAACAACCCGAGCATAATCTCCGCCTCTAATGACCACGATATCGACGGGGCGTTAAACACTAATCTTGCATCCCCTCTTAAAACGAACAGCAAGCGTTTTAAATTTACTTACGCTTTTCTTCTCTCGGTCTCCTTCTGCGTTTTTTAATCCAGACAATTCCCTCCAATGCTAAAATGACAATTCCTTGATATCTCAGAATGTATTCCACCAATCGATCCCATCTCTTAGTCAAGATAGTCCAGATTATTCATTTCTCCCCAATTCAGTATCTCTTCATTAGTTATATGATCTCACTATCTACAAGTAATCTTGGGCATTATCCTTTAGCACAGAATTCCAAAAGCTTCAATTCTCTTCTTGCCTGTAGTCCTTATGTTCCATTCCTGTACAATGCAACACTTCACACAGATGCCTTCTGAGAAAATTTCCTAGCATTTAAATTAATATTCGATGCCAACAAACTGCTCCTCTTCAGAAATACTTTCCTTCTCATTTCATATCTTGTTTACTTCGGCCATGATAAGTTATTTTGCTACTGAAAAAACAAAACTTATCTACGAAGTTCTTTGCCGCGTTTACTATTCTAATGCCTTCACTATCACATGCTATTATTGGGCCAGATTTAATTTCCCTTGTTAATGTTCATCTTATACCCTCCTTTCAAGTCATTATCCATTCCATTCAATTCCTTTTCTAGGTCCTCTTCTGTCTCTGACAGAACTACTGTCATCGCCAAACTGGAAGGCTTTAATTTCTTCTCACTGACCTTTAATTTCGTTTCGAAATGTCTCTTTGCTTTCCTTTACATGTTGCTCAATGTACAGATTGAATAACATTGGGAAAGGGTTATAACCCTGTCTTATTCCCTTACCTACCAGTGCTTTCCTTTGTTGCCTGTTGACTTTCATAACTGCTGCCTGTTTTTTGTACAAATTTTAGTTATCTACATTTTACGCTTTCTTCCTTCAGAATTTGAAAGAGTGTCTTCCAGTCAACATTGTTGAAAATTTCGCCAAATATACTAGAGCTATAAAATTAGGATTGTCTTTCAATAATCAACTTCTAAGATAAGTCATAGGTTGAGTATTGCCTCACGTTGTTCCTACACTTCTAAATCTAACTGATCATTCCCGAAGTCGGATTCTACCTGTTTTTCCATTCGCCAGTATATAATTCGTGTTAAAAATGTCCAAATGATCCATCCAGCTTTTTCCCCGTGAAGAATTCTAGTTCGCTTCTTTTTCCCCAGAACAGGTTACCAGCCGGTCACCAGTCAAGTTTAATGGAGGGGTTTTAAACCCGCTACCAATTACAAAACCCTAATTGGAGGATAGAGAGAGTGGAGAGGAAAATCAAAGACACCCTCAGGCCTCGAAACTGATACCTTTGGGGTCGAAAAAGCAGTCAAAGGTTTCACAAGGGGAGACCACATAAAAAATGATGACATTAGGGCAGAATTAGAAATCTACAGTTTAAACGAAAAGATTGAAGAATACAAGGAAGAATAGAGACAATACCTCCCAAGAATGAATGAAGAGGATTCCAGTCCTGATGAACATCTACAAATGGGAGGAAGAGATATTGGACGACCAAGAATGATATGGAGCTAACCACGTGAAGTGGGAACAGGAATTTTGCCTAATCCTTGAAGTGAAGATGATGATGATGTTAAAATTTTCCAACCAAGACTTGTTAAACGGATAGTTTTGTAATTGTCACATTTCTCTGCGCCTGCTTTCTTTGAAATAGCAATTATTTCATTCTTCTTGGAGTCTTCTGTGTCATACATCGTGCACACAAAGTGGGACTGTTTCTACATGTTTGGCTCTTTCAAGGATATCAGCACTCCGGACGACCTTGTTTCTGCCCAAATATTTCAGTGCTCTGTCAAACTCCTCTCATACTGTTGTACCTCGTACCTCATATTCATCTATTTCCTCTTCCCTTTCTACAGTACTTCCATCCTGATTTTCCTTCTTTGCTCAGTAGTGGTTTTCCACCAGTGTTCTCCATATTCATACTGCTGCTTTTCTCGTCTCCAAATGTCAACTTCATTTTCCTGCTGGCGGTATTCATCTGTCTACCGAATTATATCGTCTGTTAATGGCTCGCCCCGAGCATCAGGAGGGCTACAGGAAATTAGTGCCCACGAGTTGCAGAGATCCGACTTCTGTGGGTTGTTTATGTTGCACTTCACAAAATGGACATCAGGGACCATTAACTTTCTTTTTCTGGAGTCTATGAAGCAGATTATTGCACTATTTATTCATAGCTTTCGGTTTTTCCTAAATTTTCCTATTTTCCGAGCGACTTTCCCAAATTTTTGTTTGGTGCGAACCTTCCTCTTGATTTCAACATGAAATGTACAACATTTTATCGCAACTCGACGAACGGTATTGACAGCTCACTGAAAAAAGCGGTTTCAGTTTTTCCCGATTATCCTCTTTTTCTGGACAACTTTTCCATATTTTATCACCGTTTAAACCTTCCCTGGACATACACGAATATTTCAAGACTAAAATTAGGCAAATCGGTTCAGCCGTTCTCGAGTTTTAGCGAGACTAACGAACAGCAATTCATTTTTATATAAAACTTCCTGGCAGATTAAAATTGTGTGCCGGAGCCGGGACTCGAACCTGGGACCTTTGGCTTTCGCGGGCAAGCGCACTACCGACTGTGCTATCCCGACACGACTCACGATGCCGCCTCACAACTTTACTTCCGCCAGTACCTCGCCTCCTACTTTCCAAACTTCACAGAAGCTCTGCTGCGAACCATGCAAGACTAGCACTCCTGGAAGAAAGTATATGGTGGAGACATGCCTTAGCCACAGCCTAAGGGATGTTTCCAGAATGAAACTTTCACTCTGCAGCGGAGTTTGCGCTGATATGAAACTTCCTGGCAGATTAAAATTGTGTGCCGGAACCGGGACTCGAACCTGAGACCTTTGCCTTTCGCGGGCAAGCGCACTACCGACTGTGCTATCCCGACACGTGTATATATATTGTTAATGACAACAAAATTTTTGCGCGCGCGGAAACACTCTTTGTAGTTAAGCGGCGCGCCCTCAACTGGGGTAAAGAGTCTTCGTTGACTGAATCTATCCCGAACACGACAGTTCACGAAAACTAGTTTCGTCCAAGCCGAAGAGTCTCCTGCGTTCTGGCCGAAACTGCGGCTGAAACAAATTTTTTGGTCCGTAATTGGCCGAAATTGAAACTGAATATTCGGCCGGTCCTTGCTTACGACGTTTTACAACAGCTTTCTCTCTCTCTCTCTCTCTCTCTCTCTCTCTCTCTCTCTTGTATTTCCCTCCCCGCCCCCTACAATATCTTCTGCCGGCCGGACTGAAACCAGTAACGGCGGTTATGAGGGATACCGGACACTTGCCACGCCGGACTTTTGCCACACCGGACTTTTGCCACACCTGACCCTTCGCCAGGTAGTCGGATTAGCGGCCCCTCAGGCAAAGGGACGCCCTTCCCCGTACTGCTGCTGTTTGCTTCCAAACCTCCGTCTCCGATCTTACACGATACAGCCAATACGAAAGAGATCTTCGACATCTTGCCGAAATGTACAATTTCTTTTCAATATCCCGAAATCGAAATATTTATAACTTTTGGGAAACGAAAACAATACCGTCGGCTATGTCAGTGTGTAATTAGTTCTTCCAACCATAAATATGGATCCATGCTCCCTCCGTTCGTACGGTAGCTTTCTTCCACACTTACTGATTGCGATAGAAACAGTCCATCGCCATGGAAGGAACATAAAATGAACGATATAAAGACAATTCGAATGTTCGCTTATCATTCAAGTTTGATCACTGCATTTGTACATATATTAATTGCTAAAACTGCGTGAAAAAAGGGAGAAAAGAAGAACGATACACTTCACAAATTTACTCTTTTGCGGCGAAATATTAGTTAATAAAGTGAATTGGGACAATGTTCAAATCAATGACAGAAAATACGTTTACAAAATATAGATAAGAGGGTCTATGTTTGACAGATCACCTAAAGTCGACATATAAATTTGAAATAAAGAAATGAAAGAATATAGAATGCTATGCTTGCAAAGTATACTGTTGTTCTACATTGTTTAGCTGAATCGTAGAGGAAACACCCTAGTTTTTTAATGGAAATGCCATAATTTCTATGATCTGCACTACAAAAGAAACAAAAAATACAATGTAATTTGTGTACTAGCTCACGAGGGAAACTGAAGTCGATAGTTCATGTCAGTTACTGTGAGCAGATGTTATACTCGACTAGCGGAAAAAATTAATAACTGCCGCGGCGGAGCGGTCAAGCGCACTGAGGCGCTATGCTGCGATGCGCGAGGTCGTTTCCCGTCGGGGGTTCGAATCCCACATCGGGCATGGATGCTTGTGTCGTCTTTAGTATAAGGTAGCTCATAAGTAGTGTATACGTTTAAGGACTGATGACCCCGCAGTTAAGTCCCTTAAGCTTAACAAACATTTGAACATTTTAATCTACCGACCCCGACACTCTCATGATGCAACCTCTGAAATTTCATAGAAAACTTGAGTCTCAACTCAAGTAGGTACACTACTTATACAATTATAGTTGCCGTTGACTTGAATCTACCATCCGTATGTTGAGAAAAATACACCTTCTGACTGGGTGGCAGATACATCTTCCAATATTGTTCTAAATGCTTTTTTAAGAATAATTTTGAACAATTAGTTCACGAGCCCATTCAAATTGTAAATGGTTTCGTAAACACGCTTGAACTCTTAGTCACAAATGCTCCTGAGAATGACGACGGATACAGGGATAAGTGAACCCAAAGTTGTAGCGAGCTCAAATCCGTAACAAAGATATTTACCAAAACTAAACGCTAAATACGTCTATTAGAAAAAGAAAGAAAAAAAAAGATAAAAATTCGGTTGTCATCTTCCTAGGAGACAGTCTCCATTTTTTTCTAAATTAACTATGTAAGTGAAGATCATGTGTGGCTTACATTCAAAGACATAGTATCAACAGCATTGGAGGGATTCCTATCAAATAAATTAATAAGAGACTGAACTGGTCCCCCATGGTACATAAAACAGAACAGAAAGCTTTCGAAGAAACTTTAGACGAATTCAAAATCCTCAAGATTGCCGATGTTTTACTGAAGCTCGAAATTTAGCACGGCCTTCGATGCGCCATTCGTTTAATACTTTTCACAACGAAACTCTTTTTAGAAATGTGGCGGAAAATCCTATGTTATCCACAGCAGCGGAAAGACTAAGTGAATGCCTTTATTGCGCGATAGGGACGTTAATGTTACTGAACACAGTGCCACTAAAGCGGAGTTATTAAATGCAGTTTTCAGAAATTCTTTCATCAAATAGGACGAAGTAAATATTTCACAATTCGAAATGATCACTGCTGCAAACATAACATAAAAATAAATACCCTTGGTGATGCAAAGCGAATCACCCTATCAAATAAGTGATGTTGCAGACGAAATGATAAACTATGTTTTCAAAAGTTTCTAATGCATAAGAAAAATACTTCTAATACATTTGTTTTGATGTTCTTTTGTAACAATTATTTTTGAATAGTAAGCTCCTTGCCTTGTTTCCATAGCTTTTACTGGTCTGATTAAAAATAATCAACAACATGTTGAAAAACTTTAATTTTTAAGGACTACAGCTAAATGTACTTCATGAGATCTACGTCTACTGTAAAGTTATTTGTATCCTTGTCTAATTTTGGAAATATGGGAATTATTTCAACACTATAGCTGCGAACTTGTCAATCTTAAGAACAGATCTGCTTTAGGGTGGGTATTTTAGGTGCAATTCTGAAGTTCAGATTCTTTTTAAAAGCTAAATTGTACCTTATCAGTTCAACAAAAATGATATTTTTAGGAGCTAAATGCGGCTCTGAAGTTACAGGAATAATTTTAGAACTGAAACTTCCTGGCAGATTAAAATTGTGTGCCGGAACCGGGACTCGAACCTGGGACCTTTGCCTTTCGCGGGCAAGCGCACTACCGACTGTGCAATCCCGACACGATTCACGATGCCGCCTCACAACTTTACTTCTGCCAGTACCTCGCCTCCTACTTTCCAAACTTCACAGAAGCTCTCCTGCAAACACGCAAGACTAGCACTCCTGGAAGAAAGGATATGGTGGAGACATGGCTGAGGCTAAGCCATGTCTCCACCATATCCTTTCTTCCAGGAGTGCTAGTCTTGCGTGTTTGCAGGAGAGCTTCTGTGAAGTTTGGAAAGTAGGAGGCGAGGTACTGGCAGAAGTAAAGTTGTGAGGCGGCATCGTGAATCGTGTCGGGATTGCACAGTCGGTAGTGCGCTTCCCCGCGAAAGGCAAAGGTCCCAGGTTCGAGTCCCGGTTCCGGCACACAATTTTAATCTGCCAGGAAGTTTCTTATCAGCGCACACTCCACTGCAGAGTGAAGTTTCATTCTGGAATTTTAGAACTCATAATGGCCATAATATTCGAAGGTAGAAAAAGTTCTCCTAACGTGACAACCGTAGGAGCTTTTACCTAATTAGTAAATTGCAAATTGAAAAGCAGTGGAGGATCATTTGAGTGATGTTTTGTATTTGCTTCGTTGAGTCAAATTTCACCGCGTATTGATTAAACGCTAGTGAGCCGCACTGTGACCATCTAGCTTCATCATTAATATATTTAAGGATACTGAGGTGTGATACACTCTTTTTATTTTTACATCTTATAAAGGTCGCATCGTTAGGTAGTCCTCGCAGGTGTTCTCTACGTTCAGTAAGTCTCCGTTCTTCGAAAGCATCTTTCCCTTGCAATGATCCTGTTTTCGGAGTAAGCACATCTACACCTCATTATTGCGTAAGCATTGTAGTGGGAAAAAGGCCTGCCCTTGACCGTTGTAATAACTTCCACACTGACGGTCGTACTACGAAATGCGGAAGCGACCAATGTGCATATGTCGGGACACCGTCCACCGAGTTCTGGGTGGAAGGGGGGGGGGGGGGGGAGAAGGAGGAGACAGGGGCACCCGACCCTTCGAGCAGGTAAAAGTGTGGCAAGTGTCCGGCGTGGCAAGTGTCCGGACACCGTTATGAGTGGGGCGCCGTCGCTGTCGAGATTACAAGTCGATTTGTCACGAAAGGATACGAAAGTAGAAAGATAACAGGGCTAGCGCTCGTCGAGCTTAGCTCTGTGTATGGCACAGTCAACCCTAGGCTGCTGCTCCAGAAGCTCTATAATCTACCTCTACATCTACATACATACTCCGCAATCCACAGTAAGATACACTGTGTCACTACTAGGCATTTCCTTTCCTATTCCATTCCCAAGTAGAACGAGGAAAAAAAGAATGCCTATATGCCTCCGTAGGAGCCCTAATTTCTCTTATCTTGTCATTGGGATTACTACGCGAAATGCAAGTAGCTGGCAGCAAGATCATACCATACTCAGCCTCAAATTCCGGCCCTCTAAATTTCCTCAACAGAAATTCACGAAAAGAACGTCGTCTTTCCTCCAGCGATCCCCAATTGAGTTGCCGGAGCATTACCGTGACACTCGCGAATTGCTCGAACCTACCAGTAACAAACCTAGCTGCTCACCTCTGTACTGCTTCTATGTCTTCCATTAAACTGATCTGCTACGGGTCCCAAACACTTGAGCAATACTCAAGACGTGGTCGTACAAGCGTTTTATACGCGGTCTCCTTTACAGGTGAAGTACATCTTCCCAAAATTCTCCCAATAAACCGAAGTCGGCTGTCCGCCTTACTCACCACTGTCGTTACATGTTCGTTGAATTTCATATCGCTCTGCAATGGTACGCCTAGATATTTGAACGAAGCAATTGTATCAAGCTCACTATTAATGCTGTATTCGAATATTATGGGATTGTTTTTCCTGCTAAGAGACTATCAATTCGTTAAGATAATAGAGTGCCTCTTACAAAACAGACAATTTTATGTTGTCCTTGATGGAAAAAAGAGCAGATGGAGGAAGCAGAGAAGTAGTCTGGCCCAAAGAAATGTTTTGGCGCCCTGCGTTTTTAATCTGTATACCAACGACCAACCGATGCCTAAGGATACAAAACGACGGCCGCAGTGGCCGAGGGTACTGAGGCGCTCCAGTCACGGTCAGCACTGCCGCTACGGTCGGGGGTTCGAATCCCCCTCGCGCATGGATATTTGTGCCGTCCTAGTTCGTAAGTAGTTCATAAGTAGTTTGTAAGTTTAGGGACTGATGACCCCGTAGTTAAGTCCCATAAGCTTAACAAACATTTGAACATTTTTTGGATACAAAACATTTCCTGTATGCGGATGACCTGGCAATCACAGCACAGGGAAGGGCCTTTGAGAATGTACTGCAGAAGCTGGAGACAGCCCTTAGAGAAATGTCAGAGTACAGCAAAATCAACTTTCTCAAACCAAACCCATCCAAGGCACAAGTCAGCGCCTTCCATCTTCGATTCTGGCAAGCTAATCGTTAACTTAACGTCTCTTGGAATAATACCACACTGTGACGTTACCTCTTCTTTGTTTACCAAGCTGTTTCCCACTTTTCCGCTACATATACAAAGTATCGGACAAGTTGAGAAACTTAAGTTGTTGGCTTGTGGAAGTAGGGCCCATAAAAATTAAACATACGTGAAACTACAAAGATACATTAATATGTACTCATCTTGGTTTTGAAGGTTTCTTCTTTGTTGTTCATCTGCTTATTCCTTGACATTGCGTTGTGGTTTTTCGGCGAGAGCTAAAACTTGTAAAATCTTGAAGGAAAATCTTGAAATAACGTACTTCAGGTTAAGCTCATCAAAGTTTTATTTTATATAGCAAGTTCGCTTTTCACAAACAATTGATTTCTACAACTTGTTACAAAGGCGTCTGTCTCCTTCCACATCCATATCCACATCCACTTTCTCTTCCACTTCTCTTTCACCTCTCAATACAAATTAGTATCACTAAAATAAACACTCACTTAGGCTGTGGCTAAGCCATGTCTCCACCATATCCTTTCTTCCAGGAGTGCTAGTCTTGCATGGTTCGCAGGAGAGCTTCTGTGAAGTTTGGAAAGTAGGAGGCGAGGTACTGGCGGAAGTAAAGTTGTGAGGCGGCATCGTGAGTCGGGATAGCACAGTCGGTAGTGCGCTTGCCCGCGAAAGGCAAAGGTCCCAGGTTCGAGTCCCGGTTCCGGCACACAATGTTAATCTGCCAGGAAGTTTCATATCAGCGCACACTCCGCTGCAGAGTGAAAGTTTCATTCTGGTATTATCACTATTGCTGATTTTGTAACTAAGTTTCCGGCTTGTTGATCTGTTAATAATTTAAAATGGTAACTCGTTCGTAATCTCAGGGTCGCAGTTAGAATAATTATTTAATAGAAGAATGTGTTAAAAATGGGTCCTATTGCACACATCTGCAACAATTAGATTCGTAAATCAGTGTAATTCATTATTCTTTTGTCCTGATAAATAAATTGCATCACAGTTAATTGAAAAATGTGAAAGGAAAAAAATAAGGTTCCAATCTCACTATAAATAAATACTCGGACAAATTTCGGTAAACTCATGAAACAATTCTTATTCAAGTTAATGAAGCAAGTCTACATATACATCACATTCAAAGTACAGTTACCTTTGTGAAATCTCGTTAAATTCATACAGTCGGATCATGTCGTAAATTCAGTACATCATTTCAATTACAATTTTCTCATCGAGATATATCGTACAGACATTTTCGCAATTCATCAGGTCATATACAAGCGTAATATGGTAGAGCAGTTTACTAGACGAGAGCATAATACAGAAAAAAATGGTGTCAGTACTCCTTTCTTTTTAAAAGAAACAATAGTTAAATTTATGTATCATTCTAATTGCTCTTTGTTCAGAGTTAGTCTTTGACTTACGTTTTTTAAAGAATATTACGCCTTTAAGAATTTAGTGACACATTGCAAATGACACGAAATTATAAGAAAAAAGTATACAAATATAAGCATAATTAATTTAAATGGGGGTAAATAAATATTGTTTTGTATGTAGAGGCGCATGTAACACTACAAGATGGGTAGAGATGTAAGAAAGAGGCGACGTGGTAAAGTTTTATGGTATATTGGTATATATATGGTATATTGGCTGTAAATCCAAGGTTATCGAAGTTTTCAATCCGCGTGGTATGAAAAGTACAAACCTGGAAATTTGCATGTACAGTGTAATAGATATAAAAACAATACACTGAGGGCAAGTCAGCGATATCTCTAATAGTTTTCTGATTATTCAACAAAAACTGTTTTTGGCCTAAAATCTTCCAAAGTGTTCTAGATTAAGTACCCGTTAATAATTACCATACAATATTGAAATATCTACACTAAGATCAACATAATAAATAAGACATATGTGTCAATTTTGAAAGTTTGTAGGGTCTTTGTCTATACGTGTAATGTTATTTGAATTAAAGAAGTCAAGAGTTTTATTTATATATTCGTCTTTCTTCATTAAGACAGTAGTATTACCTTTATCTGCTTTCAATGCTAAAGTGTTATTTGCTTTTAGTTTTTTGTTAATGTTGTGTAGATCTTTTAGTCCTGATTTTTGTTGATCTTTTTGGTATCTGATGTGTAGGACCCTATGATTTTACTTATTTTTCTGGATATACTGTTTTGTTCTACTATTGGAAGTTTTGCTAAGTCGATTGCTAATTTTACATGCCCTATCATAGAAATTACGTTAGCAGAACTAGCTTATTGTGGCAGATTATACTTAAGTCCCTTTTTTAACAAATCAGTTTCATTATCAGTAAGGATAAGGTTCGATAAATTAGTGACTTTCTCATAAAATTTAAACTGTGATGTGTTAGTGGATTCATTACTATTACACACAATTTTAGATAGTAGTGCTTAAAATTTCTTATTATGCCTTATGGTAACAGTTTTAATAGCACTTTCTATATACTGATCTATTACACACACCATCATGTTGAAAGTAGGTGAAGATAACATATTTCCGACCTGTAAATGAAGAAAGACAAATATATAAATAAAACGCTTGACTTCTTTAATTCAAATAATTGAGAAAGTGATATGATAAATAACAAAAAGTACAGAAGCCAGAAACGAAGCAATTCAGAGGCTATCCCAGAGTAGTGGTTCTAGATTAAAAATTCTAGAAGGAAAAGTTTTAAGAACATCAACTTCATATTTTTTCTGTGGATAGAAATGTAGGAACACGGGAGGCAATACTCACTTTACGGCTTATCCTAGAAGATAGATTAAGAAAAGGCAAACCTACATTTTTAGCTTTTGTAGATTTGGAGAAGGCTTTTGACAATGTTCATTGGAATAAACTCTTTAAAGTTCTGAAGCAAGCAGGGGTAAAATATAGGGAGCGTAAGGTTATTTACAACTTGTACAAAAATCAGACAGTGGTTGTCTGAGTTGAAGGGTATGAAAGGGATGCAGTGGTTGGAAAGGGAGTAAGACAGGGTTGTAGCCTTTCTCCAATGTTATTCAATTTGTACATTGAGCAAGCTATAAAGGAAAGCAAGGAGAAATTTGGTGACGGAATTAAAGTTCAGGGGGAAGAATTAAAAACATTGCGTTTTGCCGACGACGTAGTAATTCTGTCAGATACAGCAAAGGACCTGGAAGAGCAATGAAACTGAATGGACAGTGTGATGAAAGGGGCATATAAGAAGAACATTAACAAGAGCAAAACTAGGGTAATGGAGTGCAGTCTAAGAAAATCAGGTGATGCTGAAGGAGTTAGATTAGGTAATGAAGCAATAAAGGAGGTAGATGAGTTTTGTTACTTGGGCAGTAAAATAACAAATGATGGTCGCAGTACAGAGGATATAAAATGCAGAATGGCAATGGGTAGAAAAGCGTTCTTGAAAAAGAGAAATTTGTTAACATCGAATATTGATTTAAGCCTAAGGAAGTCCTTTCTGAAGGCATTTGTATGGAGTGTTGCCTTGTATGGGAGTGAAACATGGACGACAAACAGCGCGGACAGGAATAGGATTGAGGCTTTTGAAATATGGTGCTACAGAATAATGCTGAAGATTAGGTACTGAGGAGGTACTGAACAGAATTGGGGAGAAAAGAAATTTCTGGCATACCTTGACTAAAAGAAGGGATATATTGGTAGGGCACATTCTTAGACATCAAGGGATTGTGAATTTAGCGTTGGAGGGAAGTGTGTGGGGTAAAAACCGCAGAGGAAGGCCAAGAGATGGATACAGTAAGCAGATTCAGACAGATGTAGGTTGCCGTTCTTATGTGGAGATGAAGAGTCTTGCCCATGATAGGGTATTGTGGAGAGCTGCATCAAACCAGTCTCCGGACTGAAGACCACAACAACAACACTATTCATCATTACCTATTTCAAGAAAACTTGTCAAACTCATAGGTTGTATAGAAAAGACACAATTTGTTTCTATCCTAAGTCGTACAAATCACAAGGTAAGTAAGGCGAGAGCCATTTGAAGAACTACGCATTTATCGGCCCAACTCCGTTTCTACACCCATCAAAGATGGCTGCCGTGGCGTCAGTGCCTGTACGCTAATGTAGCCTCTCTATGTTATTGTGTGTTCGCTAGTCTGATCATACGAGTTTTGTTTCGGTCCACGGTCAGTAGTGTAAGGAACCTCCTCTTCGGAATAAGCCATTCACTTTGTATCGCCCCGGCAAAGTACGTACAGGAAAGCATGCGCGAAAGTGCGATTATTGAGGAACCGGTACGGTATATCGGCTTCTATTGTCCGCAGAGATACGGGGAGTCCCGCTTAACATACCGCTATCCCTCGGCCTAGCGGCAATTTGCATTCCTGTCGGCATAACGGGCACCTTGTAAGCTATCTTACAGAAGAGGGCCAAAAATTAAATGTTACACACTTCCCTTAGGACAGGCAAATTTAACGTAATGTAGGGTAGGGGCCCCAATTATCGCCTACCATAATTATTTCCCTGTTTATCAGCCTCATGGCTGGCGAAATCAAACTTGAAACTCCATTAATATTACTTGAAACTATTCTCCTTTAGTTTCCATAACCCAAATCGCTTCTAAAGCTATGTCACTTTGAGTTACGAGGGTTAGGACTTAAATAGTGTCAGCCGGCCGCGGTGGCCGAGGGGACTGAGGTGCTCCAGTCACGGTCTGCACGGCCACTACGGTCGAGGGTTCGAATCCCCCCTCGGGCATGGATATTTGTGCCGTCCTAGTTCGTAAGTAGTTCATAAGTAGTTTGTAAGTTTAGAGACTGATGACCCCGTAGTTAAGTCCCATAAACTATACAAACATTTGAACATTTTTTTGAAATAGTGTCAACACTGCTTGGAGACACTATGCAATGGAATCTACTAGCTGATAACACACGTTGTTGACATATCTACCTTGTTGTTGTTGTTGTTGTTGTCTTCAGTCCGGGCACTGGTTTGATGCAGCTCTCCACCCTACTCTATCCTGAGAAAGTCTCTTCATCTCCTCGAACTGCAACCTACATCCATTTGAATCTGCTTACTGTATTCATCCCTTGGTCTCCATCTGGGATTTTTATCCACCTCCCCCCTCCCCCCCCCCCCCCCCCACACACACTTCCCTCCAATGCTAAATTCACGATTCCATTCTTTTAGTCAAGGTATGCCAGAAATTCATTTTCTCCCCAATTCTGTTCAGTACCTCTTCATTAGTTACCTAATATTCAGCATTCTTCTGTATCACCGTGCGAGGTGGCGCAGTGGTAACACACTGGACTCGTATTCGGAAGGATGGTGGTTCAAATCCACCTCCGGCCATCCAGATTTAGGTTTTCCGTGATTTCCCTAAATCACTCCAGGAAAATGCCGGGATGGTTCCTTTGAAACGGCACGGCCGATTTCCATCCATATCCTTACCCAAACACTCCGAGCGTAAGCTCCGTCTCCAATGACCAAGCTGTCGACGGGACGTTAAACACTAACCTTCCTCCTCCTCCTTCTGTAGCACCACATTTCAAGAGCCTGTACGCACTGTTTATCGTCCATGTTTCACTCCGATACAAGGCAACACTCCACTTCTTTACGCTTAAAATTAATATTCGATGTTAACAAATCCCTGTTTTTCAAAAAAGCTTTTCTTCCCATTGCCATTCTGCATTTTTTATCATCTGTACTGCGACCACCGTGTGTTATTTTACTGCCCAAGTACAAAACTCATTTACCACCTTTATTGTTTCGTTACCTAATTTAATTTCTTCAGCATCACCTGATTTTCTTAGATTAAACTCCATTACCATTGTTTTGCTCTTGTTAAAGTTCATCTTATATGCACCTTTCAACACACTGCCCATCCCGTTCAACTGCTCTTCCAGATCTTTCACTGTCACTGGCAAAGTTAAAATGTCATTAGCTAATGGCAATGTTTTTTTTTTCTTAACCCTCAAATTTAATTCCTTCTTTAAATTTCTCCTTGCTTTCGTTTACAGTTTGTTCAGTGTACAAGCTGAATAGTGTTGGAGAAAGGCTACAACTCTGTCTTACTCCTTTCCCAACCACTGCATCCCTTTCATGCCCTTCGAGTCTAATAAATGCGGTCTGGCTTTTGTACAAGTTGTTAATAAACCTCAGTTCCCTATATTTTACTCCTGCTGATTTCAGAATTTCAAAGAGTTTATACCAACCAACATTGTCAAAATCTTTTTTCCAATCTACAAAAGTTAGAAATGTAGGTTTGCCTTTCCTTAATCTATCTTCTAAGATAAGCCGTAAAGTGAGTATTTCCTTCCGTGTTCCTAACAATTGTCCTGATTCCAAACTGATCTTTCCCAAGGTCGGCTTCTACCAGCTTTTCCAATCTCCTGTAGATAAATTGTGTTAAAATTTTGCAACCATGACTAATAAACTGATGGTTCTGTTATTTTCACGCCTGTCTGCACCTGTTTTCTTTGGAATGGGGATTATTACATTTTTCTTAATGTTTGAAGGTGTTTTCCCTGTAGCATACATCTTACGCACCAGGTGAAATATTTTGTCATCCTTGGCTCTCACAGAGAATTCAGTAGTTCTGAGGAAATGTCGTCTACTCCAGGGGCCTTATTTCGACTTAGGTCTTTCACTGCTCTGTCAAATTCTTCTCTCATAATAGTATCTCCTATTTCATCTTTATCTACTTCCTACCCCCTTCCTACAATATTGTCTCTAAGTTCATTTCCTTTGTAGAGCCCGTCTATATACTCTTTCCGCCTTTCAGCTTTCCCTTTTTTTGCTGAGAACTGGTTTTCTATCTGAGTTCTCTATATTCATACAGCTATTTTTCTTGTCTCCAAATGTCTCTTTTTTTCCTGTAGACGGTATCTATTTTTCCCCTATTTAATCATTCTCCTACTGACTTGCATTTGCCTTCTAGCCACTCCTTCTTAGCTATTTTGCACTTCCTGTCAATCTCATTTCTCAGTCGTCTGTACTCCATTTTGCCTGTTTTCATTCACTATATTTTTACATTTTATCCTTTCATCGATTACATTTAGTATTTCCTGCGATGTTCAAGGATTTTTGTAGGTTTCGCCTTCCGACCTACCTTACCTCCAAGTAATTGAACTCGCACGTCCCACGTCAGCGCTGTGCGCACAACGAGGGAAACACAAAAAATGTTCAAATGTTTGTAGAGTCTATGGGACTTAACTACGGGGTCATCAGTCCCTAAACTTACAAACTACTTATCAACTAGCTACAACTAAGGACGGCACAAATATCCATGCCCTAGGGGGGATTCGAACCCCCGACCGTAGTGGCCGTGCAGACCGTGACTGAAGCGCCTCAGTCCCCTTTTTTTTTTTTTTTTTTTTTTTTTTTTTTTTTTATTTTTCTTCAGGTAGATCTATGCTTTGCGGTCGTTTTCATTGTTCGTTTTTGGTCGTTCGTTGATCATTTGGCTCAGCTTTTTTATTACAGAGGACGTTCATCCCTCTGACCGGGCGCGCTGAGCCACGGCGCCCGGCAGTCCCCTCGGCCACCGCGGCCGGCGAGGGAAACACAGTCACTTGGGAGCGAGCGGTCTAAGTAACGGTGTCACTATGTTTTCGAAACGGGAACAACGGAGTTGCATCAAGAGTGAATGTGCCAGAGGTCGTACAACACGACAGTGTCATCAAGATCATCTAGACGCATACGAAGAATTGGATATTACCGTAAAGAACAGTTGCACGTTAGGTAAAAGCCTTCAACGAAGGTCGGAAACTGCGGCAGGCATGCGTCGGACAGGTCGTCCTAGCGTCTCTGAAGAAGAAGTGCCTACTGTTGCCGCGTTAGTGGACAGTGAGCGACGCCAGGCGATTCGTGAGCTCTCCCACGAAACCGCTTTAGCGCATACGACTGTTCTTCGTATCCTGAAGGACCGCCTTGATGCGAAAAATTGCATCACGGTGAGATTCCGCACGAATTGATGGAAATGCAGAAATGGATGCGTTACGACGTTGCTCAAACACACTTGGAGCGCTACGAGCGAGAAGAAGAGGCTTTCTTACGCCGTATAGTAATACTGGATGAGACATGGGCCACATCGTACGAGCCAAGATTGAAACGAGAATCCAACAAATGTCGTCATTATGGGTTGCCGCGAAAGTCGAAAGTATGTCAGAGCCCGCGTATGGTGAATGTTATGGTGATTCTCGTGTACGACTGTGATGGTGTTATCCTAACGCATTACGTTCCTCCACGGCAGACCGTCAGTGCACAGTATTTGGAGCATCACCTGCGACCAGCTTTGCGAAAGAAACGGCAACACGTTTTGTGCAACCCACCCATTGATCTCTATACTATCTGGATGTTGAACTTCAGCTGTCTTAGCATGCCAACCATAGATAGTCATATTTAGTTCCTTGCCAAATTCAAACATGGCCGCTATGAAGCTTTACAAGAAAAAAGAGAAGAAAATATGTTTCGATTCCACACCCATATCAGCCTACTACATCGAATATTGAGTTAAATTCCACATGAAGAGGTTAGCAAGTAATTTTTTGTCAAGTAATAACTGATTGAAACACGTTTGCCAAATTTAAACATGGCGGACGATGCGAAATCGTGTGTAAAACATATGAATGTGCAGGCACGCTGCAGTTCTATGCTCAGACACCAGAGTTATACATCCAGTTTGTATAGAGATCACTGAACCCAGCCATCATTTTGCACGACAATGCGTGGCCGCATACAGCGCAAGCTGTGGCCGCGCTATTCCGTCGATGGGACTGGGAAGTACTGTACCATCCACCATACTCCGCGGGGTTAAGTCCTTGTAATTTTGATTTGATTCCGAGCCGGCCGCGGTGGCCGAGGGGACTGATGCGCTACAGTCACGATCTGCACGGCCACTACGGTCGGGGTTCGAATCCCCCCTTCGGGCATGGATATTTGTGCCGTCGTTAGTATAAGGTAGTTGATAAGTAGTTTGTAAGTTTAGGGACTGATGACCCTGTATTTAAGTCCCATAAGCTTAACAAACATTTGAACATTTCATTTGATTCCGAAGACGAAGGAACCACTTCGTGGCGTGCGCTTGAAAACTGTTCCAGAGATTCGAAAGGCAGTAGACCGCTCCATTCGCACAATAAACAGAACAGGTTCCGCTAATAGTACTTCCACATCCCTGTCAACGGGTTCGACACAACACTGGTGACTGCTGTAGAGGATAGTAACAGGAGCAAACATGTAATGCTTTTGTATCGGTTGTGAATAAGTCGTTACCACTATTTAAGTTCCGACCCTCGTATTTATGAAAACTTATGAAGTGTTGAAGAGAATCTTTCCGAGAGTGGGTTGCGCTACCCCTATCTCTATTATCGCGCACCCAGTGTAATTAGAGCACTTAGCTCTTGACAGTGATTGTGGTGTTCCTATTGTTAATTGTCAACAATTTCTTTTCACAAACCAGTTCAAGCACTTTCGACCTGCCGTGTTCGTTGTTTTAGGAAAGGGATAGAACAGATTGTCCCTTACGGCAAGTTGAAATGCCATATTCTTTACTCCATTTCGAGTCAAACCAAAGAAATTCTTTTTCATTTCCACACAATTTTCAACCAGCTCTTTCTCCACCACAGGCGTTAACACAGGTTTCCTTCCAAGTTTCTGTTATACAAATGCAGTTCCGTGTTCATTGTCTCTTTCTGCTTAACTTTTGGTGTACTCTCGAATCATTGGTCTCGATAATTCTAACGTCTTTGACAGCCCGATCTGCAGCCTCAAGATTTGACGTGCTCCAAGTTTGAGTTCTTCTTTTCCCTTGTCAACTTGTGTACGAGCCCAACAAGAATGCAAATGGGGAGTTGATTAAAATAAAATAATTTTTAAGATGAGAATAAGTTTGTTGAACATTTTGAGAGATGCAGGTATAGACTGAAAAGATATAAGACTAATAAAACAACTTTGTTGAACAGACAGTGGTAGTTCGAGTGGAAGAAGTCAGTATCGGAAGAGGTGTGAGACAGGGTTGTTGTATGTCGCCAGCACTTTTCAATATAGATGCTGAAAAGCTAAATGATGAGACCTAGGAAGAAGCAAAAGGACTTTTAGTGGGAAGAGAAAAAATAAAAACTATAAAATATGTAGATGATATGATAGTACTAGCAGAAACAGAAGAATCACTCCAGTAAATGATGGAAAATATTGTAAGGTTTGGTAAAGATTTTGGAATGCGATTAAACATTGATAAGACCAAAGTCATGAAAATTGGAAAAGTAGACGACACAATCAAAATATCATTAGGGGGAAGAGTATTGGAACAGGTGAAATCGTTTCAATATTTGGGAAGCATGATAACATCCGCTGGAAGTTGCACAGAGGAAGTAAGGCGAAGAATCTATATGGGAAAGGAGGCTTCCAGGAAAGTAAAAATTTGCTAACAACCAAAAGTATTCCCATTACTCTAAGGAAGAGGTTCGCCAAATGTTTCGTGTGGAATGTGGTGTCATATGGATCTGAAACTTGGACAATCAGACAGAAAGAACAAAAATATTTAGAAAGTTTTGAAATGTGGCTATGGAGAAGAATGGAAAAAGTGAAGTGGACCGACAGAATGAAAAATGAGGAGGTGTTGAGCAGGGTAGGAGAGGAAAGGACCTTATTAGGACAATCCAGAAGAGGAAAACATCTTGGTTGGGGCACATATTACGCAGGAATTGTCTGCTGCTAAGAATAATGGAAGGAAAAGTAGAAGGAAGAAGAGGTTGATGAATGAGAAGATTTGGAATTCTGACTGACCTGAAGAAAGGAAGGAACTACAGGCAAATGGAGGAGGATGCCCAGAACAGAGCCAAGTGGAGGACGTCCTGTTGAAACCTCTCTGAGGACAGCCCTTCTCAAAGAAGGAGAAGAAGTTTGGAATAACTGCGAGATAGCGCAACAAATTAAAACAGGTGCTCCCACTGTCCACTAAGGGTGACGTTAGATTCCAATTGATGGACGATATTGGGGATACAGTTCAATTATCACAAACACTCAGATTACAGTACTTCAAAGCAGCTTTTCTTTCTATTAATAATACCATTGTAATCCTTATTTAACATACTTTCCAGTGGTATAAACTAAATTATTATTTCTAAACACTTTCCTGGTCGTTCCCTCGATTCACTGCGGGCAGTAAAAACTATTGACCCTATCTCCAACACTTCAGATCCTGTACTGCTTCTGTTAGCACTTTCAGAAAACTCACAACTAGTGCTGGGTAGGGCAAAATCGCAGAAGCTCAAGCTTATTACAGAAATGCATAGATGGTCTTGCCTAGCAGCTTGGAAACATGAGTAGGCGCACGGGTGATATTTGAGACATATACTTTGACGTTTATTGTGGTCCAGGGCTGGTATTAAACGGCTCTCTACGTAGACTGTCAGGCAGCAGTTAGAGTAGATGGCAAATTAAGCTCATGGTTCAGGGTAGTTTCAGGGATAAGACGAGGCTGTAACCTGTCACCACTGTTGTTCATACTATTCATGGATCATATGTTTTTAACAGTAGACTGGCAGGGCGAGATTAAAATAGGCGAAAACAAAATAAGCAGTCTCGCATATGCGGATGACTTATTTGTAATGGCCGATTCAATCGAAAAGTTGCAAACTAATATTTCAGAGCTCGATCAGAGGTGCAAGGATTATGATATGAAGATCAGCACCTCCAAAACGAAAGTAATGTCTGTGGGAAAGAGATTCAAACAGATTCAGTGCCAAATAGGAGGAACAAAGTTAGAAGATCAGATAGATCAAATAAAATTTAAACACAACTAGCCAAAAAGTTAAAAAAAAACTGTTAGTTAGTCACACGGATATGCGCAGACTCGAGGATTTTTGCCGAGGCACGCATATTCCTGTGGGATACTGCAGAATAGTGTAGTTAGAGTAGGTCTATACGTAGTTAGTGCCCTTGTTAGTTGGCAAACCTCGAGTTCTTCCGAGGCTGCTAGGAACATATTTTGGCAATTAGTCTAGAAGTCTTTACTTAAGCCAAGGAACAATTTAATGTATGTCAAGATTTTTTTATTTATATATGATAATTTTCAATAGTTTAAAATTTATTTTTTAATTTTATTTACATTACTGTTGTAAATGATTGTAGTAAACGTCAGTAATAACTACATTTACAATTATAAAACAGTGTATGATACAATGTAAAATGATTATGTACGACCTGCTTACAGTTTCAAGGTAACAGGTCTAAATATTGTGGCAGTACATTGAAATTGAATTGAAAATGTACTAAGGATCCATTTAATCCACTACAATTATCACTGTGTCGTAAAAATTATAAAATTATGTAGTTGCGTTTCATAACAACTCATGTCGTCCACATTCATTAAGTAGTTACCCAAAAATAAAAATAATCACTAAGTTTAGTCAATGTAATGGGACACATTTTATACAGTAAAAAAGTGCTAAAAGCTCTTTTTGAAAAGTAATGAAGTTTCCTCTTATTATCTCAGAACTTCCTAAATGGGACTTGTGTAGTAATGAAACACTCTTAGTAGCTAATGCGAAATTGCAGTGAACGTATATCAGGAACTGTCATATATTTATCGCTAATGTCACGCAGCGGTCAGAGACAGCCAGCTATAGATTATGAAAGAATGCCACAAACACAGTTATCACAATCTACACCCACTGCAATTATATGTTCCCGTCTACGCGAAAAATTACTTTAATCTCGGTACTTAGAGTTATGTCGCAGAGTAGGGCAAACAAGTTTACATTTTTATCGCTAAAAATATATTCTAGGAAACTAGTCCAATTGTAGCACTGAGAAACAACGAGCTTGTATTAACGAACTAGCCTATGTTCTTCGTATTCCAGGTCATTGACGAGTGTGTAGTGGAGGCCACATAATCTGCGACAAGTCTCAATCCTGGAATAGTGACGTAATGCAAATGCAGCACAAATGTGCGAGCGTTATGTGACTTTAGAATAACGCTGTTTGCTTGCATTATGTACTCAGACTCTATCATTACGCTTATTTGCCTTGCTTTATTTATTTAACAGTAAAAGTAGTTATCAACAAATAATACAATTCCTTGAGACAACATTGTCTCGTTATACCGAAGGTATTAAACATAAGGACAGGAATTGAATTAAAATTTATGCTGTGGCCAGGATTCGAACCGAGGACCTCCTACTTACTAGGTAGGTGCTTTAGACCACTCACCTAACACAGTGTTGTAGTTAAAGCAACTATGACTGTCTTAAAGCACGTCTCCCTCCACACCACATACTTTAATTCTGCCTCATGTTCCCTGAGAAATGCGTATCAAATTGCTAGGGCTCTCCTACATTAGAATAGCTCCCCAGCAAATAACTCCAGCCTTGTTCCTCAGGCCGAGGTGATATAAAGAACAACAAATTATACAATTCCTTGATACAACATTGTCTCGTTATACCATAGGTACTTAACATAAGGATACACATTTCACTGGGAACATGAGGCAGAATTAAAGTATCTACCTAGTAAGTATAAGGTCCCGGGTTCGAATCCTTGCCACAACATAAATTTTAATTCAATGCCTATCCTTATTTTTAATACCTTGGTCGAACCCGCCACTGCCCGCACCGAAACTAAGTTTATTGTGCGGTATCGCTCCCTGTATATCTAGTAAAGCCAACCAATGCCCTTGAACAGTGCAAGGAGTCCCTTTACCAGTTCTTTATTAGACACAATTTCTTCGGGTCTGGTTATCCCAAATGTTCTATGCCTTTCACTCTCCAGTACAATGCATTCGAAGATTAGATCACCGACATCACAAATCCTACATTTAGTGTCCTCTTCTGTTATTCCCATTGTATGTAGGTGTTTTTTGAAATTCCCATGACCTGTCAGCAATCCAACCATGACTCTAATCTCTCTCCTGTTCAGACCCAGGATTGCAGAGCTTCTTTTAAAACATGGCTTTGCATCATTACCTTGCCATGTTTTTGTTGATAGACTTTGGTCCAATAATCTATGTGCTGTCTTCTGAGTCAGTTACGTAGCTCCAATTTGATCATTGCCTTGGTGATTGTCAGGACAGGTTCCGGTGCAATAAATGGAGTCTCTGCCCCCATCCTGGCTAATCTGTCGGCATGTTCGTTGCCACTGATCCCCGAGTGGCCAGGGACCCACAATAGGTTTACTCTATTGTTTTCCCCTAGCTCCACCAGAACCCTGTGACATTCTGCAACAATTTTAGACCTTGTGATCTCAGTGATCTCAGGGCTGCCTAGCTGTCTGAATAGAAATAGATGCTACGGTCTTTGTAGCACCTACGCAAATTCTCCTCCACATACATCCTGATGGCAGTGATTTCGGCCTAGAATACTAAGACCAGTTTCCCTAGAGAGATGTCGCTCTCCAGTCTTGGCTGCACCCCATATACCCCAGACCCAACGCCTTAGTCTGATTTTGACCCGTCAGTGAACCAGACAATATCCCTCGTACAGTGTCGAACTATTTTCTGCCACTGCTCCCTACATCCAATTGTTATATTGAAAGGCTTGTTGAAGCAGTATGGGGTTATAATATAATCGGCTGGCATTTCCCCAACCTTTCCTATATTTACCTCACTCACTATTTTAGTGTGTGATTCTGGATATTCCAAAGAGTTCCAGTTTTTGCCAGTTTTGAGTCTGTATGCACCAGCCACTGCCTCCATCTTGACCCAAAGGTCTAATGGGGACATATCCAGCATGGTTTCCATCCCAGCAGTTGGTGTGCTGCTAATTCCGCCTGTTATGGCTAAGCAGGGTAATCTCTGCACCTTACCAACCTCCTTGGCAACAACCTGCTGTTCTACCTTCTTCCACCATACGACCGCCCCATAGGTGATCCTGGGTCTAATCACCATAGTGTATATTCAGTGCATACCCTTCGGGCTGAGGCCCCAATTTTTGCCTTAAGCTCTCCTGGTACTCACAAGAGTACCTTTTGCCTTGGAGCAAATATTCCTAATGTGAGGGGTCCATGTCAGTTTCTCATCTAGGGTAACCCCTAGATATTTCACTGTCCCCTTCACAGGTAGCGCTTCATTGAAAAGCTTTAGATTCCAACTTGAATGTTGGATATGTTTCTTTGTGAATGGTACAACAACAGTCTTCTTAGGACTAACCCACAGATCCTGTTTTCTGCACCAGTCTTGCACAATGTCCAACACACCTTGTGCCATATTCTTGACTGTGTCAGCAAATTTGCCAAGTATTACTATGACAAGATCACATGCGTATCCTTGGCAAAAGTACTGCCTAGAGTTTAATTCACACTACTAGATTCCACAATAAAGGGGAAATAACTCCACCTTGCGGGCAACCCCTAGTGGTGTTGATTATCATTTTTTCATTCATCATGGTAGCCTCTACCTTTCTTCCACTGAGCATGGCCCTAGTCCACCTACATATAGTGGTCCTTAGGTCATGCACCTCTGCTGCCCTAAGCATGGAATCGATTGTCGTGTTGCTGATGTCCAGGAAGATGTCCAGGAATATACAGAGGGCTATTTCCTGAAAGTGTAGTGCTTTCTCCACTTTCCCAATGAGTTGGTAGAGAGCTGTCTCACGTGATATATGTGGCTGATATGCATTTGAATGTAGAGGAGCCCTACTTAACCTCCTTTCTCCAACATGCACATTAACCAGCTTTTACAATGTCTTAAGTATGAAGGAGGACAGGCTGATTGGTCTCATATCCTTGGCCTTGGTATGATCAATTCTCCCTGGTTTTGGAATGAAGACAACCTTCACTGCCCTCCAGGCATTGGGAATGATTTCTGCTGCTAGGCTAACCCTGAATAATCTGCATAGGAATCTAATAGGATTTTCTCCCACTTGTTGCAGGAGAGCTGGAAAGATTCCATCGGGGCCAGATGACTTGAACGGTTGAAATGTTCCCACCGCCCATCGGATCTTACTGAAATGGACACACTCCTTGGCCAAATCCCAGTCCTCTTTGCGAATACCTGAGAACCGTTGTGTCTCACATTCTGGTCTGAGTTATCCCCCAGAGTATATTGAGGAAAGTGAGTCTTGAGGAGCAGTTCCGGCGTTTCATGTGCTGTCTTTGTATACTCCCCATCCTCCTTCCTCAATGTTCCTCGTGGGTTAGTTGGTATCCTAGTGAGGACTTTATGAAGTCTCGCTTGACGTGCCGTGCCCTCCACTTCCACACAGAATACCTTCCAGGATTCCTCCTTCGCCCGTCTGATGGAAAGGTTGTAATTGACAAGGGCCTCACGATACTTTGCCCATTGTCCTTTGCGCCTCGCAAGGTTAAACAGTCTCCGTACCTGTTTCTTTGCATTTCCAGGTTATTATTCTACCAAGGCACACTCCTATTTGTGCACTTCTTGGTGATTGAGCAGTTATCCTGGTATGAGGTCACTATAGCAGAGGTTATGGCCTCTGCTACTTCCTCAAACTCTGCTGGAATCCTTATCGAAGTTTTAATTTCCGATAGGCTGAAGTCAAGGTATCCTATATGTCACCCAGTCCGTTTTCCTTGGATTCCTATAGGCCATCGTCTGTCTGATTCCCATTTCAACCTTGAATTTAATATAGATGTGATCTGATGAGGATGGCTCCAGGACCACATGCCACTGTTTGACATAACTGCCCATCATCATGGAACCAAAAGTTATGTAAATTACTTCTTCCCTTCTACTATTCCTGAATGTAGGTTTATCACCCCTATTCAGGCTCTCCAAGTTGTTAGATAGGAGAAATTCAAGAAGGTGCTCACCTCTACTGTTGGTGTCCTTGCTGCCCCACGATAGATTGTGGGCATTGGCATCACATCCCACCAACAGTTTGTCACCTGGCCGATGGCAGGCTTCCTTCAGTCTCCTCACTTCCAATGTAGGAGGAGAGCTGTCTTCCTAAGGAAGGTATGCTGAGGCCAAAACAATTTCCCTCTTGATACCTTCCTCACGTTGCTGCATCCTGATGGTCACCAGGTCCCTGGAACAAAAATCCATCATTGGTATGAAAGGTATTCCATTTCTAACATAAATGCGTGTTCTGGAGTTTTTTAGATTTCTGGAATAAATCAGCGTACCTCCAGTACCACTGAGGCCTGATACACCCCCTTTGTATAAATAGGGTTCTTGTATCAGGACCATGTCCACCTCCTGTCTTCCCAGGCGATGGCTCATGGCAGAAGTGACCCCCTTACTGTGCTGCAGGTTTATCTGCAGCACTTCCAGTCCCCATCAAATGTCTGTAAATCTATCGGACCAAACTGCGTGGTCATCAGTCCGTAGCTTACAAACTACTTAAACCTAGGTAAACTAACCTATGGACAAACATACACACCCATGCCCAAGGGAGGACTCGAACCCCCATGGCGAGCAACCGCGCGCTCCGCAGCGAGGTGCTTTAGACTGCTCGGCTACTCCACCGCGGCCCAGTCCAGTCCCCATCTTGCTGCCATTATTGCCTTTAAGGTCTGTGATTACCCTGACGGCGACCTGCGAGAACCCTAAAAACAGTTTCAGGCCTTGCTCTCGCATTGCCTTCAGGGACTTCTCTCTCATCTCTACCACCAGGGTTCGTCCTTCCAGAACGACCTCTTGGTTGATTACCCTCCAATCCTCTGTTGAGAGTTTTGGGTTCTGGACCCTCATTTTCTTGAACAGAGTCTTTAGAGAGACATCTTTAAGGATCTTTGGTACCCACATTGATACTTTTACGGTCTTCAGGAGTTCGGCTGCTGTCTTGACCAGCAGCTTCGCATCCTCCCACAGGGATATCATGAGAATCTTGTACTTAAGCCATTCTGCTGAGTGCTCCCCCTCACAGACAAATATGAGGGCACCGCGATCTAGATAGACCCTCCTGAATTTAGGTCCTGGACCAGCGTCCCCCCAATCTCTTCAAAGAGGGCCATCTGCATGAGCTCCTTCTGCTGCTCACCAGCGGGTATCCTTCTTGGACAGCCGCCATTCTAAAGACCGAGACTGCAGTACTATATGTCTGTTTACCTATTTCCTGCCTCAGCCTTTTAGGATCACGCTTGTCCAGAGAGGAGGGAGTCTTAGATTCCTCCCTAACCCTCTTGCCACCTCTCTTTGACGTCGAGGGGGTCTGTGTATCCCCTTCAACCTGAGGCAGTTTCTTTTTGGGGGTCTTGGGCTGAAGCCCTTTTGATTCTCTCCACTTATGCTTAGGAAGCCATTATTTTCCTTCATTTTGATTCTGTTCATTGAGAAGTTTCCTCCTCTGAGCCCAGATAAGACCTTAATCCTAATCTGGTCCAACAAAATGTTCAAATGTTTGTAATTCTATCGGACCAAACTGCGTGGTCATCAGTCCGTAGCTTACAAACTACTTAAACCTAGGTAAACTAACCTACGGACAAACACACACACACCCTTTCCCCAGGGAGGACTCGAACCTCCACGGCGAGCAACCGCGCGCTCCGCAGCGAGACGCTTTAGACTGCTCGGCTACTCCACCGCGGCAATCTGGTCCAACTTCTCTGTTACAGTTCCCACTTCTTGCTCAGGTCTAGACCATGATTGAGAAGTAGGAGTGCACTCCATCGGTCCTGATCCCGATGTATGAGTATCTGAGGTCTCAGATTGCCCCTCAGATTCTTTTAAAATACTTTTTTTCTGTGTGTTCGTCTTAGTCCCACAAGATTGGGGTATTTATATGGTCCACACCACGATAACGCCGAGCGGTGCAAGGCTACTTACTCAGGGAGGTCGCCCTGTATCCCTGAGGCTCCGTTCGAGACACATCCACCCATGTGCCACGCACCCCTCAGCACGGATCGCATCACACCTTGGGTTGGGAAAGGAATTGGGAAAGGACTGGGAGAGGATAAGGAAGACGGGACGTTGTGGGACACTCTTAGTCTGATCCATCAGCTGAGGCCTTTCCGGCAGTAGGTTCTCTACCTTCGGTATAGACCTCAGCTTCACACGGAAAGTGCAAGCCTCTCCACCAACATGGACAGTGCTTCTTCAAGGTGGTGTCCCCAGGTCAACCGATTAATCAGGTCTTCTGTCAACTGTGTTTCAATGAATTTGTTAATAATCGAAACCCAAAACGTTGGGGGTCTTTGCCAAACTTTTTGTTGCAGAATACTCCATGGAGTGTCCCGTGGAAATGCAGTGTCCTGCTATGGCTCATTTGTTGGGCTGCAGTAGACGTGTATGGCGCTCATGCTCCACGCATCTGTTCCGTACTGTGCGAGTAATTTGGCCAATGTAGGATTGGCCATGTTGACAAGGGATCTTATAAATTCCCACCTTCACCAGACCCAAATCAACCATCGGGGGGCCAAGCAAAGCCGTGATCTTCGCAGGTGGTCGGAATATCACTCTTATACAATGCTTCTTTAGAATTCTTCCTGTTTCAGAAGTGAGGTTGCCCACACATGGAAGGAACGCCCTGGACTTGATTACCTCCTCATCTTCTTTTACAAATTTTTGAATATCTGCCTCCAGATCGCTTTTATTTTCTAGAACATTATCCGGTTTCGGGACAGCTGGCCATCTTCAGATCAATTATGTGAAGTTACAGAGTAATCTGTAGCGTGATAAACGAGTGCTGACGACTGTGAACAAGAGTTCATCACGCGACAAGGTGCTCTGTAACTTCACAGAATTGATCTGAAGATGGCCAGCTGTCCCGAAACCGGACATGTTTTAGAAAATAAAAGCGATTTGGAGACGGATATTCAAGAATTTTATTCACATGACGATCGCGGAAACTCCCTCGCGACTCATAACTCTAGGTTTGACTTCTTCTTTTTGTTGTTATTTATATTTCTTCCTCGTTACAGCTGTGCGGATTTGGCGTGTGGAATGCCCATTTTCCCTGAAGACTGATTGCAGAGTTCTATTTCTTTAGGAAGGTTTTCCTTATCAGATGCCACATGTGCCCAGTGCACCAGAGTACGTAGCACACCTGTGGGTTGTGCATGGTGGTGGAAGCTTGTCGCCTGCAAATATACATCTGTGTGTGTGTGTGTGGGCTTCCGGTAGAAGGAGTGACCCAGATACCCATCACTTCTTTGGGTGACAGGGACATTCAGAAACAGCAGACATCTGTCTTTTTCGATCTCCATAGTAAACTGATTGTTCTTGTGTATGGAATTCAGGTGTTTTACGAATGCTGCCAACTTTTCTTCTCCATGGGGCCAAACTATAAATGTGTCGTCCACATAACACCAAAAACTATTGGTTTAAATTCTGCAGACTCGAATGCCTTCTCCTCATATTCCTCCATAAAAAAAGTTTGCTGCCAGAGTGGACAAAGGCTTCCCATGGCAACACCGTCAATTTGTTGCAAGTATTTATTATTAAATAAGAAATAAGATGAGAACAGGCAATTATGAAACAATGCTGTTATGTCAGCTGTGAATCTCCTTCCAATGAGTGGAATCTTAGTAAATAATGAGACGACATCGATACTCATATGCCCGAATTGTGGAGTCGGAGAGACTTCAGTCTACTAATAAAATCGGCGGAGTTTGTGGTGTGGACATTTGCCCACAAATGGTCTCAGTATCGAAGCCAGATATTGTGCTACGTAATAGGTTGATGCACCGATATTACTAACAATCGGGCGTAAAGGTAGTCCCTGTTTGTGAAACTTCGGAAGACCATAACGCCTCGGCGGAACAGAGCTGTGCGGATTCAGCGTATTGATGACTTCAGGAGGAAAAGACATCATTGTTGTCTTCCTACAGCAGGGAGAAAATAAAAATGGAGCAGTCAAGGAGCACTGGGAAAGGTAACTATTCATAAACAATGTTTGTAACAACACAGTTTCCCATTTATATTTATTATACCATCGCACTATTGTCTCAGGGCTGACAAATACTTCCAGTAGTAACTGGTTTGCCGGCCGCGTTGGCCGAGGGGACTGAGGCGCTTCAGTCACGGTCTGCACGGCCACTACGGTCGGGGGTTCGAATCCCCCCTCGGGCATGGATATTTGTGCCGTCCTAGTTCGTAAGTAGTTCATAAGTAGTTTGTAAGTTTAGGGACTGATAGCCCCGTAGTTGAGTCCCATAGGTTTTACAAACATTTGAACATTTTTGAGTAACTGGTTTGCTTTCCCATTATTTGAATTCCTGAAGGAACTAGACACTGCCACTGGTACCATAAACACAGAATATGTAAGTACATGTTATGTAATAATTATCTATAATATAGAGACAGATTCTATTAGCACTTTAAAACACTAGTGTGTGGTCTTGACTGTGGTGTAGTGATAACAAAGACATATACAGGGTGTTACAAAGAGGTACAGCGAAACGTTCAGGAAACATTCCTTACACACAAAGAAAGAAAATATGTTACGTGGACATGTGTCCGGAAATGCTTAATTTCCATGTTAGAGCTCATTTTATTACTTCTCTTTTTCTCTTTGTCTCACTTTATTACTTCTCTTCAAATCACATTAATCATGGAATGGAAACACACAGCAACAGAACGTACCAGCGTGACTTCAAACTCTGCGCCCGCGCGAACGTTTCGAGTATTTGCTCCAGTAAATAATTACAAAAATCGTTGTTTTTAAGCTATATTTAATCGTTTGCAGTTGTTATAAATATAATATAAGTGTTGTTACATTAGTGGAAGTGTTAGTGTAGTGTTAAATAAGGAAAAACGGTGTAAAAAGTTTATTTTACCTGTCGCGCCTATAGCACGTATTTGTAGGCCTAATTTAACTCTCGCGAATCGTTGTAAACAGTGACTAAAACTTATTTCTAATTACCGATTGTTCTATTTTTCACTCGCGGCGTGCAGTAGTTAGGATTTATAAAGTCTGTCAGACGTTAATTTCGTGATTTATCAAAAGTGAATATAGTAATCCGTGTTTATAGGCCTAAATTTTGTTTTCGTGAGCGTGTTTTTTTTAGGGCTAATTTTTGTTTTCGTGACCGAGTTTCTTTATATCCAGTGCCCTTTCGGTTAATTATATTTGCGTGAACAGATTTTAGTGTCTCTTGGTGTAACTTTTACGTTTTAGTCAGTACTTAATCAAGTTTTTACGATTTCTATTTTTACCATGGGTGAGAAGTGCGTGACATGCCGTAGGATCGTTAGTTCCGGGGTGTGGTGTGATGGTTGTAGTGGTTTTTTTCATTGGGGCGAATGTAGTGGCGTGGGAAATGGGGATGTAAATGAGGCTCACCAGTGGTTTTGTAGAATCTGCAATAGAGATAGGAAAATAATGGAACAGGAGGGGAAAATTGCAGCTCTTCAAGCTGAATTAGATAAGGCAAGGGAGACTCTGAGCAGGTTAAGGAGGGAGAAGGGTGAACAGCGGTGGGAAGTGGCAACAGACTTAGGACAGTTTCAGACAGCTTTGTCCTTAATGTGAAAAATAGGTTTGACCTGTTGCCTCAGTCAGGATCGGATGAGCCTCATGTAGCTGTAACTGTAGAAAGGACACAACAGACTTTCAAAAAGGACTTGAAAAAGGTAGGGAAAACTGAGAAAAGAAAGAAAGTCTTGTTGTTAGGTAGTTCACATGGTAGAGGTGTTGGCCAACTACTGCAGGAAGAGCTAGGACCAGGGTACCAGGTCACAAACCTTTTCAAACCAAATGCGGGCCTGGGTCAGGTAACAGAGGATATAGGTTCTTTATGTAAGGATTTCACAATGGAGAATACCGTGGTTATAGTGGGTGGTCCGGGAAACAGCATTGACAGAAACTGTGAATATTCTATAGAGTGTGACCTGGTGAAGATATCAGCGGCAACGAAGCATACTAGTGTGGGATTTGTATCTGTCTTGAGTCGCCATGATCGGCCTCATTTGAACTCTTCTGTCAGGAGAGTAAACTTGGAGTTGGAACGGCTACTCATGTCAGATATGGGGTCCCATATTGGTTTGATTCCTGTGGATGATATCTGTAGGTGGGACTACACTAGGCATGGCCTTCACCTCAACAGGAAAGGGAAGGGAAAATTGTCTGGGCTGATTGCAAGTAACTTCGGGGGGGCACTGTCACAAATGGTAAAATACCAGTGGTTACAGGTGTCAGAGGGATGCCTTTTTTAGGATAGGGAGGGGGGGAAGAAAACCAGTTTTGAGAGAGCTTGTAAGACACCCTCAGTTTGGAAAAGCAGATAAACAGGAGATAAATTTTAGCAAACAATGTTTAACAGAAAGTAGTCAGAAACTTCCAGTAAATCTTACTCAAGCCATTGGTATGCAATATCAGTTATCTTTATTACATCAAAATATTCCAGGACTCAGAAATAAACTTGATGAACTACTCATTTGTATTGATGAAATAGATTCCTCTAGCCCAATTGACATAATTTGCCTCTCTGAACATCATGTGGCCACTGGTATAGATATGTTAAACATTCCAGGATTTAATTTAGCTTCACACTTCTGTAGAGTAGATATGGAGGGAGGAGGAGTTGCCACATTCATTAAAAACTGCTATAAATTCAAGAATATTGATATAAATAAATTCTGTCTAGAGCAGCATTTAGAAGCTTGTGCAACAGAAGTAGAATTCCATAACAGATGCTATATAATAGTAACTATTTACCGAGCACCTTCAGGAAATTATAATCTATTCCTAAATCATCTAGAAGCTCTATTGGGTTATTTAACAGGAAGAAATAAAGAAATCCTCGTTGCTGGTGACTTTAATACAGATTTTCTTATGCAGTCCTCCAGTAAAAATTTATTGCAGTCAGTAACTTTGTCTTTCAATCTAACACACACCGTAAACTTTCCAACTAGGGTAACTAAAACCTCTAGGACAGCAATTGATAATATTTTTATAGACAAATCAAAGGAACAAAATCATATCATAAAACCAATAATAATTGGCCTGTCAGATCATGATATGCAGCTCCTTGTTTTAGGTATAGATTCTAAACAGATTATGAAGACTGCAAAATGTACATACAGGAGAGTAGTCAACCCACCAAAAATTGAAAATTTTAGAAAACTCCTCAAAGACATGAACTGGAAAGATGTATATAGTGCTAATGGCATGAATGAAAAATATAATGTATTCATTAATAATGTTAGTATCATGTTTGAAAACTGTTTTCCTCTAAAAGTAATGCGAATTAAACAGAAGTCTATAATAAAACCTTGGATTACACAAGGAATAAAGATTTCATGTAAGACAAAAAGGAAAATGTATCTATCAGCCAAGAGTAGTTGCAATGATGATGATTTAACTAAATATAAGGAATACTGTAAAATATTAAAAAAAGTTATTCAGGTATCTAAACAAATGCACTATGAAAAGAAGATAGCAACATCAGGAAACCAAATAAAAACAATATGGGATATAGTGAAAGAAGAGACTGGTAGAACCAGAAAGGAACAAGAGCAGGTACGATTAAGAGCAGCTGAGACATTAGTAACTCATGGGCATAGTGTGGCAAATCTATTTAACAAGTACTTTATATCCGTTACTGATAGTATGGGATTGTCTGGGTCAGTAAATAATGCGCTTGAATATTTGAAACTAGCATTTACAAATAACTTCACACACATGAATATGTCAGTCACTTCACCACAAGAAATATCTTCCATAATAAAATCTTTAAAAACAAAGAATTCCAGTGGTTACGATGAAATATCAACAAAGTTAATTAAAGCTTGTTCTTGTGAACTTAGCACAATCTTAAGTTATTTGTGTAACCAGTCTGTTATAACGGGAACATTTCCTGATTGGCTAAAATATGCAGATATTAAACCTCTCTTCAAGAAGGGGGATAAAGAGATACCATCAAACTACAGACCCATTTCACTTTTGCCAGCATTCTCAAAAATTATAGAAAAGGTAATGTACAAGCAGCTTCTCAACCACTTAACCGCAAATGGCATATTGTCTAGAACACAGTTTGGATTTCTGAAAGGTTCCGATATTGAGAAGGCTATTTACACTTTCAGTGAGAATGTACTTAATTCATTAGATAATAAATTGCAAGCAGCAGGTATTTTCTGTGATTTGTCAAAGGCATTTGATTGTGTGAACCATAACATCCTTTTAAGTAAATTAGAATTCTATGGGGTCACGGGAAATGCTGCAAAATGGTTCAAGTCGTACCTCACTAACAGGAAACAAAGGGTGTCAGTGCAAGTGACTAGTGAATTAGGCCAACAGTCATCATCGGATTGGGAAGAAATTACATGTGGTGTCCCACAAGGATCCATCTTAGGGCCATTGCTTTTTCTTGTGTACATTAATGATCTCTCATCAGTTACACTACCAGAAGTAGAGTTCGTTTTGT
This sequence comes from Locusta migratoria, assembly GCA_026315105.1. Lineage (NCBI taxonomy): Eukaryota > Metazoa > Arthropoda > Insecta > Orthoptera > Acrididae > Locusta > Locusta migratoria. The sequence goes on along the minus strand of CM048753.1, from coordinate 9,732,620 downwards.
TTGCAGATGATACAAGTATTGCAATAAAGAGTACGTCAAGTATAGTGATAGAAAAGTCTGCTAATGATATTTTCATGAACATTAATAAATGGTTTAAAGCCAACTCATTGTCATTAAACTTTGAAAAGACGCACTACTTGCAGTTCAGAACATGTAAGAGATTTCCTGACAGCATATGCATTAAGTATGAAGAAGAGCAGATAGAAGAGGTTGACAGTATTAAATTCCTGGGATTACAGCTTGATAATAAATTTAGTTGGGAGGAGCACACCACAGAACTGCAGAAACAACTCAACAAATCTGTATTTTCAATACGAGTGTTATCAGACATAGGAGACATAAAAATAACAAAGCTTGCATACTTTGCTTACTTTCATTCCTTAATGTCATATGGTATAATATTTTGGGGTAACTCTTCAAGTCAGTCAAAAGTCTTCAGAGTCCAAAAACGTATAATACGTATTATTTGTGGAGTAAATTCACGGACGTCTTGTAGAAGCCTCTTCAAAGAACTGGGTATATTAACTACTGCCTCTCAGTATATTTATTCCTTAATGAAATTTGTCATAAATAATATATCCCTTTTCCCAACAAACAGCTCAGTTCATGCATACAATACTAGAAATAAAAATGATCTACACAAGGATTTAAAAGCACTTACTTTAGTTCAAAAAGGGGTCCACTACTCAGGAACACACATTTTCAATAATTTACCATCAAGTATAAAAAATTTAGCTACAAATAAAGATCAGTTTAAGAGGAATCTAAAAAACTTTCTAGTGGCCAACTCCTTCTACTCCATTAGTGAATTTATAAATTGTACCAAATGATGCATGCACTCATACTATATTAGTATTATTATATTATCAGCAAAAAAAAAACCTTAAAAATTATGTATCTGTATTTATAAGTGTATGTATTTGTATTTATATTATCAGTATTATCTGTTATTCAACTTGTAAATTTTGTTTCTTGACATGTTCCACATCCACGAGGATCCCCTCAATATGGATCTACGGAACAAATAAATAATCTAATCTAATCTAATCTTTGTTACAGGAAATGTTCAAAATGTCCTCCGTTAGCGAGGATACATGCATCCACCCTCCGTCGCACGGAATCCCTGATGCGCTGATGCAGCCCTGGAGAATGGCGTATTGTATCACAGCCGTCCACAATACGAGCACCAAGAGTCTCTACATTTGGTACCGGGGTTGCGTAGGCAACAGCTTTCAAATGCCCTCATAAACGTCTTCCTGTCGGGGCACCTTCGTTCTGGAAATTTGTCTCGATGCAAACGTACCGCGCCACGGCTATTGCCCCGTGCTAATACATACATCAAATGGGCATCTGCCAACTCCGCAATTGTAAACATTGCACTGACTGCAAAACCAGGTTCGTGATGAACACTAACCAGTTAATGCTACGTACTGATGTGCTTGATGCTAGTACTGTAGAGCAATGAGTCGCATGTCAACACAAGCACTGAAGTCAACATTACCTTCCTTCAATTGGGTCAACTGGCAGTGAATCGAGGAAGTACAGTACATACTACCGAAACAATTGGGTATTTTGACAATTGTCTGCTCGAATTATTTCAATTTACATTTAAAGGGAAATACTAAAATGAGTTCTAACATGGAAATTAAGCGTTTACGGACACATGTCCACATAACATATTTTCTTTCTTTGTGTGTGAGGAATGTTTTCTGAAAGTTTGGCTCTACCTTTTTGTAACACCTTGTATACTTTCATGCTGCCTCATCTTGTTAAGGTGCCGACCGCGGTGGCCGAGGGGACTGGGGCGCTTCAGTCACGGTCTGCACGGCCACTACGGTCGGGGGTTCGAATCCCCCCTCGGGCATGGATATTTGTGCCGTCCTAGTTCGTAAGTAGTTCATAAGTAGTTTGTAAGTTTAGGGACTGATGACCCAGTAGTTAAGTCCCATAAGCTTAACAAACATTTGAACATTTTGACAACTCAGTGGGCTGTTGAAAGTCGGTCCATAAAGCCCCAGTAACAACAATTGAAAGTCGATAGTTGAATGTACCTTTCTCATAGACGCCTGCGTGTGGTTTCATCACATTCTCATGGAAAGCAAATGTTTCGTCAGCCAATATAACATTTTGGTGTTGACGAAGTGGTTCAGGTCGAGGTATGTTAAGGAAGTTGTCTTACAATTCGTGCCACAATTTAGTGGTGAAAGTTTCTTGCTTGTCCTTCTCTCTTACAAAATTTGCGTCTACTGCGAAAGTTATGTGTTTACCATATGATCTAAGAAATGTAACTGACACGCTACCTGAATGAAATGTAACTGAATGTGTTTGAACTTGTTCTACCTGAATATCTTTGCACAACGTAATGTTAATCTGACTGCGTATTTTTAACTGTATTCTACGTAAATGTAAAGGTATTGCAAAACCTATCTGATTGCGTAATGTTTATTATAATGAGACACAAACTGCTAATTGTTTCTGTATGAAAACGTCGTAACGAAGTTAACTATCTGAAAATTACTGATACTAAAAATCACTGTGTTCATAATTCTCGCTCTACAAACTTGTTTCTGACTGAACTAACAATCTTTAACGGAATGTAACGAATACAATATTTATCAATGCAATCTGCTAATTGTTTCTGTATGAAAATGTTGCAACAAAGTTAACTGGTACCAGAATTATTAACTCAGTGATTTTTAGTTATCAGTAATTTTCAGACAGTTAACTTCGTTACGACATTTTCATACAGAAACAATTAGTAGTTTGTGTCTCATTATAGTAAACATTACGCAGTCAGATAGGTTTTGCAATATCTTTACATTCACATAGAATACAGTTAAAAATACGTAGTCAGATTAACATTAAGTTGTGCTAAGGTATTCAGGTAGAACAAGTTCAAACACATTCAGTTACATTTCACTCAAGTAGCGTCAGTCAGTTACATTTCTTAGATCATACGGTAAAACACATAACTTTCGCAGCAGACGTAAATTTTGTCAAACGTTCAAATGTCTGTAAATCTATCGGACCAAACTGTGTGGTCATCAGTCCGTAGCTTACAAACTACTTAAACCTAGGTAAACTAACCTACGGACAAACACACACAGCCATGCCCCAGCGAGGACTCGAACCTCCACGGCGAGCAACCGCGCGCTCCGCAGCGAGGTGCTTTAGACCGCTTGGCTACTCCACCGCGACGTAAATTTTGTAAGAGAGAAGGAGAAGCAAGAAACTTTCAGTGGTTTTTAATATTCTGTCATCAGATAAACGACCTTGTGAACCTACATGTGCATACAAGGAATTGTACTTTGCATCCACCAGGGCAAATAACACAATGCTAAAAAAGTTCTTGTAGTTATAGTACCCGCTGCTGGCATTTATTGGTACGTGTAACATTACTTGTTTACTGTCCATAGCTGCCAGGCAATGTGGGAAATATCCATGTTTTATCAAATTCCTTCTTACATCGTTTCCATTCTTCTGTAGTACCAAGCAACTGAAAAGAAAGGGTTTCAAAGAAGTTACAACATATCGTGTCTTAAAAACTGAAGAATTGAAACATGTCTTTGTTACATAATCGTGTCAATTGTACCATAATGAAATAGGATTCTGGTTGTGGCATTTACTGTCAAACCTATTACAATATAGCCTAATGTTTCATTTCAGAGTTCTGGTGACGAAGAAAGCCAACAGGATTCTACGTGTCGCTGAAGAAGAATTACATGTAAACGACACTACTCAGGAGAGTCACCTCCTATTAACAAAGAAGAAGAAATGGCGTACAGGAGATACACAAAGTAGACTGGTTTCATGGAGCTCTCCATGTCACCCTATCCTCTTCAGCTCTGAACCTACATCCATTTGAAGCTGCTTAATGTATTCGTCTCTGGGTCTCCTACACCTCTCACTTTCCTCCAATTAATGATTCTTTGGTGTTACAAAATGTGGCCAACCAATCGATCCTCCTTTTAGTCAAGATATGCCATAAATTTCTATTCTCCCCAATTTTGTTCTGTACCTTCTCTTTAGTTAAATGATCATCTAATTCTCAGCAACTGTCTGAAGCACCACGTTTCATAAGCCTCTATCATCTACCTGTCTGAACTCCTTGTCGTCCATGCCCCACTCCTGTACAATACTACATTCCTGACAAATGCTTTCAGAAAGGCCGTCTTAACATTTAAATTAATGTTGAATGTCAACAAATTTATCTTTTTCAGAAGTGTTTTACTTACCATAACCATTCTGAATTTTATATATTCTTTACTTTGGTCCTAATAAGTTATCTTACTAACCAAATAACAAAACTCACCTACTATTTTTTTATTGTTTCCTTACCTAGTGTAATATCTTTAGCATTTCCTGGTTTCCCATTATCGCCGGCCGCGGTGGCCGAGGAGACTAAGGCGCTCCAGTCACGGCCTGCACGGCCACTACGGTCAGGGGTTCGAATCCCCCCTCGGGCATGGATATGCCGTCCTAGTTCGTAAGTAGTTTGTAAGTTTAGGGACTGATGACCCTGTAGTTAAGTCCCATAGACTTTACAAACATTTGAACTATTTTTTCCCATTACCCTTGTTTTCCTCGTGTTAATGTTCACCTTATACCCTCCTTTCCACTAATCTCCATTTTATTTAATTTCTCTTCCAGGTTCTTTACTGTTTCTGACAAAATTACAAAGTCGTGAACAAACTGCAAAGTTTTTTTTCCCACCCTGAACTTAATTTTCCTCTCTTAATTTGTCATAGCTTTCCTTCACAGCTTGCTCAATGTACAGATTGAATAATATTGGGGATAGGCTAGACCCCTGTCTCATCTCCTTCTCTACCACTGTTCCCTTTCACGCACTTTTTTTATAACTGCTGTCTGTTTTTTTTTTTTTTTTTTTTTTTTTTTTTTTTTTTTTTTTTTTTTTGTAGGGCGTGTGAATAAGATTCGCAACTAGAAATGGAAATATAGATACACCGAACGAAGCAAAGTTAATAAAGGGCAGCCACGAAGGTATAATCAAGATTATCATACTAGTACGAAAAGTAGACGAGTGTTAGTGTAGTGGGACATGTATTTAACCGTGCACTATTTTCCTCATAAAGCTGAATTTCACAGTTGTTCAGTACTTACGGAATATATTGTTTTGAATGTTATTAATGCTTGAGAACATATGCTTGCGTGAATTTTATTTGCGTTTGTTTGTTCCGTGTGTAACGGCGACGCTGCAGCAGTACGCCATGACGAGTTCTCCGCCGACGTCAGCGAGAGAAAAAGCTGGTCGCTATTGTTGATTAGCCCAAGGTCGGCGCGCTGAACTTGAAGGCATCGCCTGCTCTTGCGGACTGTGATAGACTTTTTTTTTTTAAAAATATTAACAATGAATATGAAGAAAAATATAAAAGAAAAAGAGTTAGTCGTGACTTGTATTCCGCTTTGAGAGGAAGTCTCTTTGCAATCATAATTTGTATATACTGAACTACCTGAACCTCCACTGCTTCGCATGCGTAGGCTGGTTGGTCTGCACCAGTTCTTTTTAATCCTGATCAAGAGTCCATATCCTAATTTTCGTAGTTATAGCTCAAAATTTGAGTTAACAGCAACATATCTTTGAAAATCAAATTTTGCATCCCGTATTTCACCCCTTATTAGTCTAATTTCCAAATATACCGAAACACGTGTCTTTTAAATTTGAACCCCGAATTCAAATCCGAAAATTTGTAGTTCTAACTTCAAAATTGTCTAAATAGCAACAGATTTTAGGAAAACATCCCCTCTCCAATTTAACCCCCTTGATGGTTGAATTTCCAAAAATACCGAAACACGTATTTTTTAAATCATAACGAACAATACAAATCCCAATTTTTGCAGCTATAGCTCCAAAATTGTCTTGACAACAAAGTGTTTTCGAAAAGAATTTTTGATCCCCTCTTTTACCCTCTTAGTTTTTGAATTTTCAAAAATACCGAAACTCGTGTCTTTTTAATCCTGATCAAGAGTCCATATCTTAAGTTTCGTAGTTGTAGCTTGAAATTTGAGTTAACAGCAACATATTTTTGAAAATCAATTTTTTGCGTCCCCTATTTTACCCCCTTTTTTGTCGAATTTCAAAAAATACCGAAACACGTGTCTTTTAAATTCGAACCCTAAATTAAAATCCGAAATTTTGTAGTTCTAGCTTCAAAATTGCCTAAATAGCTACCTATTTAAAAAAAACGTTTCATCCCCTATTTCACCCCCTTACGGACGGAATATCGAAAAATCGCTTCTTACATGACGCCTACAGAGTGAGATCAACAGCCTCCACAAATTTCAAGTTTCTATCTTCAGTGGTTTGGGCTGGGCGATGATGAGTTAGTCAGTCAGTCAATCAGTCAGTCAGTCAGTCAATCGGGACACTTCCTTTTATATATAGAGATTAACAGCAACATATATTTGAAAATCAATTTTTGCATCCCGTATTTCACCCCCTTATTAGTCTAATTTCCAAAAATAGCGAAACACGTGTCTTTTTAATTCGAGCCCCGAATCCAAATCCGAAAATTTGTAGTTCTAACTTAAAAATTGCCTAAATAGCAACATATTTTCGAAAAACACCCCATCTCCAATTTAACCCCGTTGAGAGTTGAATTTCCAAAAATGCCGAAACACGTATTTTTTAACGTCTGACCAACTATACAAATATTAATTTTTGCAGCTCTAGCTTCAAAATTGTATCAATAGCAACGTGTTTTCAAAAAGAATTTTTGATCCTCTATTTAACCCTCTTACTTGTTGAATTTCCAAAAATACACAAAATCATGGATTTCTAATCCTGACCAAGATTCCATATCCGAAGTTTCGTAGTTGTAGCTTGAAATTTGAGTTAACAGCAACGTATATTTGAAAATCAATTTTTTTACGTCACCTATTTTACCCCCTTTTTTGTCAAATTACAAAAAATGCCGAAACACGTGTCTTTTAAATTCGAACCCTGAATTAAAATCCGAAATTGCCTAAATAGCTACGTATTCTTTTTAAAAAAAACGTTTCCTCCCCTATTTCACCTCCTTACGGACGGAATATCGAAAAATCGCTTCTTAAATGACCCCTACAGAGTAAGATCAACACCCTCCACAATTTTCAAGTTTCTATCTTCAGTGGTTTGGGCTGGGCGATGATGTGTCAGTCAGTCATTCAATCAGTCAGTCAGTCAATCGGGACACTTCCTTTTATATATAGAGATTGTGTGTGATTAATTACGTCAAATATATTTAAAACTAGCTTAAATGCCCGTGCTTCGCAACGGTTGTTAAAGAGGGACCTGTGTATATCATGGTTCTTTGGGTTCCGGACGTAGGTCAGCGAAATCACAATCCTTGTTGGATCGCTCTGTCAATAAACTTAGTTCTCCTAGCCAAGATGTCAAATTTAAGTAGAAGTCATTGTCGAAAACGATGAATGGTCATAAAATTTTTCATACTGAGAGTGAAATTAATTTATGTCCGTACTGAGAAACAATGTGAATTCAATGTTAGGTTGTGTTCATAAAGTTAAGAATGTCTGTTTGGCGTAAACTTCTGAAAACACTTCTATAGTTGAGATAAAAATAATAATACTAATAACGGCGCCATGTGTTGGTTCTACGGTGTAGTACTAAACTGTTTATCTCTCATATTAAGTGCATGCTGAAGTATTAGTATGTTGTAGTGTTGCACTAGGGACAATGTACTTATTCTGTACGCAGTGCTCCCTATTATCGAAAACTCGACGAATGCTGAAAGTCTGGTAATTCAATCAACAGTAAACTATTTTATGCAACTGGTCGGCTGAAACTGTGTTGACTCTTGGACAGTTCAAGTCTGTTTAAATAAGACGTCATGGTGGTGTCAATGAGCGATAAAGTAAGTCTGGGTAATAGTAGAAGGAATGGTGTCATCTGATCGTCTGTATAGAACTTTCCATTAAATATAGGATTTCCAGTGAACTGTCTCGACTGTGTTAGCAGCATCGGCCACTCTTTCAGCTAATGCGTGTCCCCACGTCCTTCGGTGATTTTTTTCGTTAAGCACGAAGTTGAAATCGACCTTGTGTAATATAACTATATATTCAGAAGTCGGATTATAACTATAAGCACAATTGTCTCTGCAAATGAAGACGCCTTTATCTTAATGTAGTCCGCACGAAAAGTAAGTAATTACAAATTTAAATCACAATAGTGTACCGTACAATTATGAAAGCAGACAGGTTTCTGATGTTTGTCACTCGCGTGTGTGTATTATCTTAAGTGGCAGGCACAGAGCAGATATATCTCTGGAGTGAGCATTCAGATGCGCAGAACAGATTTTGTGTTCTCAATATTAAGATGGAAATGGCACGTGATATTGGGAAAAATATACTAATCGCTGACTTTATCTCGGTCATTTTTTGTTCGGTTAAGACGGGTGACTATATGTAAATGGCCCGTTTAGCAACGCTTCCTCAACTTTCTTGTTGCTTCTGTGACACATTTATTTAGATATTCAAATGTTCAAATGTTTGTAGAACTTATGGGACTTAACTACGGGGTCATCAGTCCCTAAGCTTACAAACTACTTATGAACTAGCTAAGACTAAGGACGGCACAAATATCCATGCCCGAGAGGGAATTCGAACCCCCGACCGTAGTGGCCGTGCAGACCGTGACTGAAGCGCCTCAGTCCCCTCGGCCACCGCGACCGGCTATTTAGATATTACTTTATCTTATGTGGTTGCTCTGCGAAAAGGAGTTGGGACTTCCTTACAGCACAAACCAATCGTAAAAGCAAATAAATGTGTGGAAAGAGTGGGTTTGTCTCAATATCACGTGGTAATTCCAGCTTAATGTTGAGAAGATGAACAGAACGCAATGCTCACCCCACAAATATTTCTACACTATGTACAATTTAGTGGCTACACCCGTCGAAGGATGCACTTCTTCTCTTTCCATGACATTGCAAAGCATACGGGACACAGCTAGGCAGAAAAGTGTCCTACTTGGGTTAAATTTTATTTGCAGTGTCAGCGGTTTAGTTTGCTATCGTTAGCAACGAACTATTCGCTTTAGGAGGAGGATTAATTTACTGACCAGAACAGCATAAATTATTTATTTCATCGTGAACATAAAGAAATATCTCCCTCATTCTACGTGACTGCTTTTTGAAAAACCATATAGTGGCCGTTGCCAACATTAGCACACAACGCCACTACCGTAAGTAAAATTGTACCCCTTCTTGAAGTGCATTACACCATGTTTATGAGAATGAAAAATACGCAGCAACGCCATAGTTAATTATTTGGTGTACCAAGTAACTAACATCGCCTCATTTTGTCGTTTCTTGTACTATGGCGTTTTCGATGCATTCCTAAACGTAAAACTCTCAAAATGTAATGAAGATACACCGAAATAAAAAGGGAAGTACATAAGTTCGATTTTACTTGCAAAGAATTCTTATGTAAATTAGAGCGTCGATAGAAGCGAAGGAATGTTGTTATATTTTAAGTTCAAATGTTCCCTGTCAAAGGAAGCAAACATATGTCGTTAAGCTGTGTTTAGCAAACATATGTCGTTAAGCTGTGAATGTACAAAGTGTAATTAGCTACTCGTTGTTCAATGTTAGTTCGTATTTGCAGAGATAGGATTGCGGCTCTTAATTCAAAATATTTCTGTTACTGAGGGAATACGCACACAAGATCTTGTATTGTTTCTTGGCAGTACTACAAAACCAACAATTCTTAGTAAATGAATTTTTTTTATTTTTTGTCGTACTTGGGTTAAATTTTACTTGTAGTGGCAGCGGTTTACTATGTTAACGTTGGCAACGTAATATATGCTTTAGGGAGATCATTAATGTACTGATCGGACAACATTAATTATTTATTTCATTATCAATTAAAACGAATTATTGCCCCCATTGTACATGCCTGATTTTTCAAAAAGGATTCAACGGCCGTTGTCAACGTGAATACACTACACTGCTGCCGTAAGGAAAGTCGTAGCCGTTGTTTCAGCGTAGAGTTGGCTACGGTTTCATGGTTTCGAAATCAGGTTTCGATACACACGACAGTTTCAGGGTTTCAACACCGGCATGATTCACGGTTTCGAAATCATGCGGTTTCATTCCGTTCTGTTTCGGATCACATTCGCGGTCGATTGTCGATACACTGAAACCGTTTCTTCTTGTCGGTTTCACGGTTTCGTGTCGGTTTCACGATTTCATGTCGGTTTCATAACACCGGTGTTTGAAATCCGTAATGCAGAAAGGCAGAACAGACTAATGGTATCGAAATGTGGTGTTTCATTTTACTGAAGCTCCACACAGATACACTATAACTTGCTAGAATATAAACCATTTAGAGAGTGTCAAATAGTAGTTGACACTCGTGAGTCTGCAGCTTATGATTACTGAAACCGAGACTCGTTTGCAAGAGACTGCTGTATTCCGAAATGACATAATGTCTGTTTTATAAATGTAAAAGAACTATAAAACAACGTTCACTATTTGCATTGAAATAACCAGTTAAATTCTAGGTTTATGTACCATATTAAAAACACACGAGTGAAACAACATTTTTAAAAATAAGATATAACATGAAGCCTGAAATGACATTTTTTATACTAACAAGAGTAGATCGCATATTTAATCGTGTTAAAGAGTTAGTTTCTTACGAGCGAAAACGAAGTTACCTACTGATGTTATAATTTTTCGACAGCCATGTTAAAAGAATTGCGGTGGTGATGTAACAGTCAAGACGTGCAAGTGGTGTACTTGTCTCTTATTTTATTATTTTTGTAATTCCTTACCATTATTTGTGATTATTTAGTGTGCCCTTTATTCTCTATAATTTATTTAGTATGTATAGAAAGTAGCATTTATGATCCATCACCATAATATGCGTACCGTATTGCAGTTTGTGAGTTCCTAACGGGGTAAACTTTTACCTACCATACCGGCGGCCTCGTGTGACTATGTTGGCAACATAAACAACACGGGAGAAAATCTTTGTCAAAATGTTTCGTACAGACCAATAAGTAAATATATACTCTATGGTTGACAGGTTCTTGTACGTACCCTTGTCCACATAGTGAAAAATATTGCCCTCCTAGAACGAAGATTTCATGACAAAACATACAATGCTTCAAGGTTTCATGGTTTCGAAACAGTGTTTCGAAACCACAGATGGTACGGTTTCATTTGTTTCGAAACCGTCAGATGTTTCAGTTTTCCCATCTCTATTTCAGTGTATTACACCTTCGTTTTTTTTATTTTTTTTTATTTTTTTTTAATATAAAAAAACGCAGCATAGACAAATATCTTTGGTCTATTTATACTATGTAACAGCGCCTCCGGCGGATCTTTGCAATACTACGCTGCAATTCAAGCATAGCACACACCAGAAACTACAAATACGATATCTTTTCTTACCCTGATCCGACTTTATGAAAAGAAGCTTAAATGTTGCGCCAAGGTACTCTCAGTTGACCTACGAAACCCCATGATAGTTCGTGTAGTACTCTTGGAGATTTGCTGTACTACACCGTACTTATAAGCATAGTATACACAAAAACTTCAAATTACGATATATTCCCTTCCTCTGATCCGATTTTGATGAAACTAAGCCCATGTTACTCTCCAAACTATTCTCAATTTACCTGTGGAAACCCATGAAAGTTCGTGTAGTACTTTTGGAGATTACCTTCAACAAATAGACATATACGATGGCTTTTAAGCAAATGATTTAATTACGATATCTTTATTTTCTGTGATCCGATTTTAATTATTGAAGCCTTTATGTAACCGCACGATGTTCTAAAGTTACGTGTGAAAACCCCATGAAAATTCGTCTAGTATGGTTGGAGATATACGTGTTCAAAGAAAAAGACAGACATAACGGCCGTAGATAAAAAAAAATTGAAATTACGATATTCTTTTTTTCCGTAATCCGACTTTTATGAAACGAAGTCTATATATTTTCCAGTTACGCTGAAGTTACCTGAGAAAACCCCATGCACATTCGTGTAGTAGTTTTGGAGATAGGAGGTTTTTAAAAGTTGAAAAAACAGACACGACACTTACTGAAAACACTTAAAATAGCAATATCTTTTTTTCTCGTGATCCGATTTTGATAAAATTATGCCTATATGTTGACCCAAACTTTTCTCATGTTTCCTGTGAAAACCGCATGAAGATTCGTCTAGTAATTTTGAAGATTGAAGGGAACAGCGACAGGCCTACATTTACAGATTTAGTATAGATAAAAGTTTTAAAATGTTCAATGTTTGTATAGCTGAAGGGACTTAACTACGGGGTCATCAGTCCCTAAACTTACAAACTACTTATGAACTAGCTAATACTAAGGACGGCACAAATATCCATGCCCGAACCCCCGACCGTAGTGGCCGTGCAGACCGTGACTGGCGCGCCGCAGACTGCTCGGCCACCGCGGCCGGGTAATAGTTTTAAAAGAAGTTACTGATGAGAGTCTACAATTTCTAAAAAATTGAATCATGATGTGTAAATGAGTTTTTCTAAAGTGAAGTTTGAATGTGATCTGAAAGACTTATACAAAACTTACGTGTCACGAAAGTTGACATTGCTTTAGCAATCGCAGATATATACGAGTTTTTTTATTTTTTTTTTTTTTATTTTTATTTTTTATTTTTTTTTTATTTTTTTTTTACAGCTTATGCGACTCAACTATGGGGTCATCAGTCCCTAAACTTACGAACTACTTATGAACTACCTTATACTAAGGACGGCACAAATATCCATGCCCGAGGGGGGGATTCGAACCCCCGACCGTAGTGACCGTGCAGACCGTGACTGGAGCGCCTCAGTCCCCGCGGCCACCGCGGTCGGCTATATACGAGTTCTGTGAAACAAAAACTCTTGCGGGGTCATCAACTAAAATTTTACTCAGGGGTTTACTAACTTAAAAGAACCTGGTTGTAGAAAGCAATCCTGAAATATTTTAAATATTGAAGACAAGAAATTTATTATGAATAATTTGGAAGCTAAAATTATTGTCAGGGATAATTATTGTGAGTTGGTACTAGTTAACTTTGGGTACGAAGTCACGGTCATTTAAAGCGTTGTTTGTTAATGAAATCAGAATTCATTAAAACTGGTACCACCGCAGTAGGCGGTGACTCTACAGCAGGGGTGGACCCAGGGGGTATAAATTTGACAGGCGCACTTTGCTTCTGTGACGTCACCTGGCAGCAAGCGCCTAGCAGTTTCCACATGCAAGCAGGAAGTTGTGTTTTGCGCTCGCTCGTTTCGTGACCTGTTGCGCTCGGATAGAAAGTAGCATTCTTGTATTAGGGAACAATTGTTCCATATCTTCTTTCTGTAATTAAGGTAACAAAAGGTAATTATGAGTAAGAATACTTCGTGTTCTGCTGTTGCGGAGTGCAATAACAGTGGACGCGAAACGGAAGGCATTTTGTACCATTGGTTTCCAAAAGATGAGTAACTTCAGCGCATATGGATCTCTCATTGCAAACGACAAGACGAGATAAGTGTCAAAAACGCCACAATTTGTTCCGAACATTTTTGTGAAGCCGATTGATAAAATTCTATGTATGAAAGTAGTATGCACTGCAATTTTCATAGTAATTAAAAGAGTAAAACAAGAGCATTAACGCGAAAATCGGCTGTTAAGTTTGCGTTGTAACGAAAGTTTTCTTTATCTCTATATATAAAAGGATGTGTCCCGATTGACTGACTGACTGACTCATCATCGCCCAGCCCAAACCACTGAAGATAGAAACTTGAAAATTGTGGAGGGTGTTGATCTTACTCTGTAGGCGTCATTTAAGAAGCGATATTTCGATATTCCGTCCGTAAGGGGGTGAAACGTTTTTTGAAAATACGTAGCTATTTAGGTAATTTTGAAGCTATAACTACAAAATTTCGGATTTTAATTCAGGGTCCGAATTTAAAAGACACGTGATTCGACATTTTTTGAAATTCGACTAATAAGGAGGTTAAATAGGTGGCGCAAAAAATTGATTTACAAAAATATGTTGCTGTTAACTCAAATGTTAAGCTACAACTACGAAACTTCGGATATGGAATCTTGGTCAGGATTAAAAATCCATGATTTTTAGTATTTTTGGAATTCAACAAGTAAGAAGGTTAAATAGAGGACCAAAAAGCTTTTTGGAAATACGTTGCTATTGATACAATTTTGAAGCTAGAGCTGCAAAAATTGATATTTATATAGTTGGTTAGATGTTAAAAAATACGTGTTTCGGTATTTTTGGAAATTCAACTCTCAACGGGGTTAAATTGGAGAGAGGTGTTTTTCGAAAACATGTTGCTATTTAGGAAATTTTGAATTTAGAACTAAAAATTTTCGGATTTGGATTCGGGGTTCGAATTTAAAAGAGACGTGTTTCGGCGTTTTTTTGAAATTCAACCAGTAAGGGAGTATAATAGAGGACGCAAAAAATTGATTTTCAAAAATATGGACTCTTGATCAGTATTAAAAAGACACGAGTTTCGGTATTTTTGGAAATTCAAAAAGTAAAGGGGTAAAAGAGGGGATCAAAAATTCTTCTCGAAAAAACTTTGTTGTCAAGACAATTTTGAAGCAAAAATTGATATTTGAATTGTTCGTTATGATTTAAAAAATACGTGTTTCGGTATTTTTGGTAATTCAACCATCATCTATTACATAAAAATGAAGGCCTCTGTTTGTCCGTATGCTACGCTTGTCAATGTCATGCGGTCGATTGCGATAAAATTTATGCATCCATTATTGCATGAACTAGCGTCACCGTTATAGGCATAGTAAAATTTCGAAATTCGCTCTCTAAGGAGGTGAAATAATGATATATAAAACAGAAGCACATTTTCTCTCTGCCTGTCCCTTTTAGCTTCTATAAATCGAGAACTACTGAACGTATCGTGATGAGGTTTCTTTTAAATTGTAGATCTCACAAAGGCCTTAAAAAAAATGTCCGCGAGAGCATATGTCTAACTATTACGAGTGAAGCATAGGTACCATTTTTGTCTCCTGAGGCACTGGCGTCGGATGGCTTCAGACTACATAAATAGTGATTGTGGGAAATTATAAAAGTTAGACATGTGCTCTCGAGTTAAAGACGTTTAAATATTACCTGTACCAAGTCGCTGGGCGGGACGGGTTAGCTAGTTGTTAATAATGTTTGAAGCTTTTCTTTTTCAGTCCTTTGTATGTTAGTATACATATATATTAATCAGAAGAGTGTTCCACCGCTTAAAAGCAATGGTTTTTGTCGAATGAGGAAAGAAAAGACGAAGAAAACTTTTTTTTTCCTTTATTGAATTTTAATGCCCCAATACAGGCAGGCTGGCAGCAGCCGATGATGCTGCTCTGCAGCCGAGCGAACGGTAAACAATGGACAAACAGAATGTAAAATTAAAGGTGATAAAATGGCGCTTTTACAATTACAAGATGAAAATACGGGAGAAGTTAAAAGACAACATGACAGCGGACAGAACAGACATGGTTGTTAAAACAAGACATTGCCACGGTGGCTAAAAAACACTCACTGCAGACGACGAGACATAACAGGACGGCGACATGTGAGGTAAAAAACACTGAACACTGGTGCAACGTTAAAAAACACTGGGCGACGAAACACTATAAACACGAAGCACTGAACACTTAAAAACACTAGCACTGTACTGGCCCTGCAGGGGGAGGAGAGGGGAGGATGGAGAAGGCGCGGGGGAAGGGGAAGGAGGTGGGGGAGGGGAGAATGGAGGAAACCGGAAGGAGCTCCCGGGAAGGCGGAGAAAGGAGGGGGTGAGCCAAGGGGGGGACGGGAGTGGGAGGGGAGGGGGAGTGAGGAGGTGGCGACAATCCACAGGGAGAGGTCAAAGTTGGAAGGAGGGATAGATGTCAGGACGGTTTTGGAGAACGTCGTCAGGGAGAGGTAGGTGGCGGAAGCCACCCTCGGAGAGGACATAGAGGGTGTAGAGGTGAAGGGAGGGAGGGATGTGGCGGTAAAGGCGTGGCAGGGACCCGGGATCCAGGAGGAGATGAGATGCTAGTGGGTTATGGGACTCTATCTTTCGGTGGATGTACTTGAGGCGGATGTGTTGAAGGAATTGGACCAGGTGTAGGAATGGGATGAGGTCGTAGAGGATCCGCGTGGGGGAGGGGAGGCGGATGCGGTAGGCGAGGAGAAGGGCGTGGCGTTCGAGGATTTTGAGGAATTCATAATAGGAGGGGGGAGCGGATATCCAGGCGGTATGGAAGCAGCAAAGGACGGGACGCATGAGGGAACGGTAGGTTTACAGGATGGTGGAAGGATTCAGTCCCCGTGTCCGGCCGGAGAGGCATTTTAAGAGGTTAAGGCGGGAAACGGCTTTTTGTTGGATGGTTTTGAGGTGAGGGTTCCAGGAAAGGTCTCTGTCTAAGGTTAATCCGAGGTAGCGGATGGTCTTCGTTTGTGGGATGGGGTGACCATGGAGGGTGAGGTACAGGTCTCGGTGGCGGAAGGAAGGGATGGTGCGACCTATGATGATTGCCTGGGATTTTGTAGGGTTTACAGTAAGGAGCCACTGGTTACACCAGGAGGAAAACTCGGAGAGATGGGACTGAAGGAGATGTTGGGAGCGAGCGAGGGACGGGGCAAGGGCAAGGAAGGCGGTGTCATCAGCATACTGAAGAAGATGGAGAGGAGGCTGAGGTCGGGGCATATCTGATGAATATAACAGATAGAGGAGGGGCGAAAGGACGGAGCCCTGGGACACCCCGGCAGAGGGAGACAAGGATGGCGGCGCGATGGGAATTAACCTGGACAGAGAGAAGGTGAACAAGGTGAAGGAGCTGGTCATCGATGGAGGACGGCCGGAAGCCACATTGGGAAAGGGGGAGGAGTTGGTGTAGACAGAGGTATTCGTGGATACGGCGTGAGAGGATGGATTCGAGGACTTTGCTGAACACTGAGGTGAGACAGATGGGACGGTAGGAGGAGGCTTCGGAGGGCGGTTTGTCAGGTTTAAGGAACATTAGGATACGGGAGGTTTTCCAGAGGTCTGGGTAGAATCCGGTGAAGAGAAGGACATTGTACAGTGAAGTGAGGGCGGAATGGAAGGAGGGGGGACAGGCACGGAGGTGCCTGTAGGTAATGCGGTCGTGCCCGGGAGCAGTGTTATGTTTTGTGCTTAGCGTGTGTACGATGTCTTGTGCTGTAATAGGTGTGTTTAAGTCTGAGGGGGGAATGTCGTCCAAATACTGAAAGCCAGGGGCGAGCGGAGGGTCTGAGGTATCGGTGCGGAGAAAATGTGTTCACGGCGGCCTTATAATGCAGCGGCTTGCTGCTGAGTGACGTAATACAGCGCTAACCAATGACAGTGAAGAAGCCCCAACTGGCATACCTATCTAGTCTACGTACCTCGGGGTGGAGCAATGCGCTAATGTGAGCCATGCGCCCACGAGCGCTCTCTAGCACTGTCAGCGACAAACATTCCCTTTCCCCCTCCCTGCTAAGGCTGCCAGCCGGGCCAAACAGAGCCGGGCTGTGCGGAGCTGGTTGGCGCACGCCACCGGCCTGGTTGTACACACTGCGCGCCGAACAAACACCACCTATACCCGGGCCGCTGAAACATTGCACTTGACGTTTCGCTTTACGGCGAGTTAAGTTGGCTGCACTGCTTTAAGGGTATATTACACGGAGCGAATTTGGTCGCTAGTCGCTGGCGTATTTGGACGCAGCTTCTAAATTCGCTCCGTGTAAACAGGGACAGCGAGCGAAGTCGCTGCTCAGAAACGCGAGCGTCTAAAGTTGAAGGGTGAGGTGGGCTACTTTAGACGCTGGTCGCTGGCGTTTTTGGTCGCTGTCGTTTTTGGTCGCCCCGTGTCATATACAGGAGCGTCTAAAGTAGCCACCAGTCGAGTCAAAATGTCGAAGGAAATTGTAAATGCTGGCGTTGTGTTTCTCGTAACAGTTTTAAAAGAACAATTAATGAACCAAAAGCAAAACGGAAAAGTAGTAAAGAATAAAAGAAAATGGATTAGAAGGTGGATTGCGAGGAGGGATAAATATGGTGCTTCTGCAAATCTTTTGGGTGAATTATCGTGTGAAGGTCCTTCTGCCTACAGAAATATAATGAGGATCACATAAGAAAATTTTGATAGATTACTGTAAATGGTAGAGGATAAAATAAGGAAACAGAATACCATCATGAGGATGGCGATCTCGCCAAGAATAAAATTTAAATAATCTTTATTTTTAATGTCCCATAATACTGTAAAACTTCGATAAATTTTCAGAAATTTGATTACAGTTCCACTTCATATTTTGTTTTGTGGGACACAGAACTTTTAATATCTTTATTTACGTCGATGATCACAAAATTTCTCGTCGTTTTCACGACCGGTTTCTGTCAGTGATGACCATTTTCACGTCTACAGCAAATCAGAAACAGTATACATCAAGTATTAGACTACCTTATAAAACATAAATAATGCATTACAGTCATAAATACATGTAATATAGCCATATGGCATCATCACAGCATAAGTGTATCTTCATTAAGGAATGTAACAACAGGTATGATGTATAATATTTTTAACTCGTTTTATATATTGATGACTGTAATGCCTTATTTATGTTTTATAAGGTAGTTTATTACTAAATGTGCTCTTGTGTTTCTGATTTTATGTAGACTTGAAAATGGTAATCACTGACCGAAACCGGTCGTCAAAACGACGAGAAATTTTGTAATGATCGACGTAAATACAGATATTAAAGTAATTACAAAATGGATCACTGATATAAATTCGCGAGCATGTCGCACTTTGGGAAACAGAACTGTCTGGTATCACCTAACCTCCAAAACGATGTATCATATGCTACGTCGTGTTTCAATTGTTTTTACGAAGACGCTAGCGTCTGAAGTCACTGCGTGTCATTGCGTCAGCGTATTCATTCGCTATTCGCCCATACGCCGAGCGACAACAGACGCCAGCGACTAGCGACCAAATACGCTCCGTGTAACATACCCTTTAGCGACGTTGCAACACTAGCCTCTATAAACACAGCAGACGAAACGGTTTTCAGTTGCATCTCGTAAATGTAAGCTATTAAGCAATAAAAATGTATATAACAATTTGTTCTTGAGCTGCTACCACAAAGCAGCAATTAATTACCGGCATAGTAATGTAGGCAAGAGCACAACAATGCACACGCTTTCAATAACGGACCAAAGCAATATAGAAAATAAGCATTGGATCATGACATACACGAAATAAACAATAATCAAACTAGTAACTTCTCTCTCTCTTCAGAACGCTTTCCACTCACCAATTTACGGCGACAATGAAACAATTACATCCAACTGCCCACCTACATCGTTGTTGTCACTGCCCAAATCGTCTCCATCGTCGTCATCAGCAAGACAAATCATGATCACTGATGATCCCTTCCATTTTCTACGCTACCCAAATCAGTTTTTCAATGTTCTCGACCTTTTCTTTTTCCAAGATGCAGCGTCCACATTGGCAAGAACTTCACGCAACAGTCTTTCCACCTCTGTTATTGCGAAAGACTTACTACTGTTCCTTATGTAATTCTTCACGTCACTCCATACTAATTCTATAGGGTTACATGGTAGTGACATTGGGGCAGCCTTATTATGTTGTGACTGTGCTCCTTTGCGATTTTGTCTACGATATATGTGGGAGTAATAAGGCTTATTTTGTTTCACATTGACACATCTGCAGCAATATTCCTGTATTGTAGCCACTGCACCATAACTTCTTTCCGATCGTTTGAAGCGAGAATGAACTTCCTGCTAATGCTTCAAGTTTTTATTCATACGAAATTGAGAACTTACTCAGAGAACGTCACTAGACAAACGTCCCTTCGGTGACATTATCCAATTACTGGAACTCGGAAAGTCAAATTAAACCATTCACAGTAAAACCAATCGCAGCCAAAAAAGCACAAACAACGTAAACACGCGGTAGACACGATACACAACTTTATAAGGTAGCACTGAACAAAGCCGGCAACGCGGGAACTTTGACGTCACGGCACATGATCACTGGAAGTGTTTAGCGCGCTGAGATTGGATCGTTCCTAGCCTCTAGCGCGTCGCGCTTCTTGCTCTTCACTTGTTATTTGTAAACGTCAAGTGCAAAGTTTCAGCGGCCCGAGTATAGAGAAAAAGGCCTCACAACAGCCCTTGCCACGTCACACTTACCACGCCTGACGCCAACGAGAGACACCAAGCCCCCCCAAGCCGTAAGCGGTCGACTGTGAACAGCGGACAAATTGAAGAGCGCCTCGGCGGCCATTGTGGTGGCAAACTTCGCGCCAACTTTAAATGTGCGTGAGACTCTTTTGATTACAGTGAGTATTCACTTGAGTTAACCCGCGAAAACTATGTCTCATCTCTATATATAAAAGGAAGTGTCCCGATTGACGGACTGACTGACTGATTGACTGACTCATCATCGCTCAGCCCAAACCACTGAAGATAGAAACGTGAAATTTGTGGAGGGTGTTGATCTTACTCTGTAGGCGTCATTTAAGAAGCGATATTTCGATATTCCGTCCGTAAGGCGATGGAATAGGGGATGAAAGGTTTTTTTTTTTTTTTTTTTTTTTTTTTTTTTTTTTTTTTTTTTTTAAGTACGTAGCTATTTAGGTAATTTTGAAGCTAGAACTACAAAATTTCGGATTTCAATTCAGGGTTCGAATTTAAAAGACACGTGTTTCGGCATTTTTTGAAATTTGACAAATAAGGGGGTAAAATAGGTGACGCAAAAAATTGATTTTCGAAAATATGTTGCTGTTAACTCAAATTTTAAGCTACAACTACGAAACTTCGAATATGGAATCTTGGTCAGGATTAAAAATCCATCATTTTTAGTATTTTTGGAAATTCAAAAAGTAAGAGGGTTAAATAGAGGATCAAAAATTCTTTTGGAAAACACGTTGCTATTGATACAATTTTGAAGCTAGAGCTGCAATTTGTATAGTTGGTTAGACGTTAAAAAATACGTATTTCGGTATTTTTGGAAATTCAACCATCAACGGGGTTAAATTGGAGAGGGGGTGTTTTTCGAAAAATGTTGCTATTTAGGCAATTTTGAAGTTAGAACTACAAATTTCCGGATTTGAATTCGGGGTTCGAATTTAAAAGACACGTGTTTCGGCATTTTTTTTAAAATTCAACCAATAAGGGGGTAAAATAGAGGACGCAAAAAAATTGATTTTCAAAAATATGTTGCTGTTAACTCAAATTTCAATCTATAACTACGAAACTTAAGATATGGATTCTTCATCAGGATTAAAAAGAAACATCCTACGCATGCGAAGCAGCGGAGGTTCAGCTAGTTTACATATATAACTACAAAACAGCTTCAGTCTCCTTGAATATACAGCAACTATCGGTTGTCTGTAAATTTATTACACATACGGTGTAGAAATTGGCCAACAGCGTTTCCTCTTCCTAACGAAACCGAACTATAACATGTAGTTTTTTAGCGTTCTAAGTGCAGCATATGAACGGAATCTATCGTCAGACACGATTTTTTGGCACTTTCTCAGCACATACTTCGACTGTGAACTTTTGTAGAAACATTAATTTCGGAAGAGTTTCACACTTTACGTGTTTGCTTTAGTGCTGTATTCTCCAATATTTAGATATTTCATATTATCAAAAAAACAAACAGGTCTGCCTGAAACAGCTAATGTTAAAAATCGTTTGTGAAAGTGAAATATGCCATCAGATACATAACTGAAAAATAGTTTCTTACCTTGTGAATACAGCGACCAGACAGTACCAATAACAAGAAGTATGCCATAACTTTTTCTTAACTAATGCATCTAACATTAGCGTTAGGGTATCTTCAAATGTTTGTAAATCTATCGGACCAATCTGCGTGGTCATCAGTCCGTAGCTTACAAACTACTTAAACTAAGATAAACTAACCTACGGACAAACACACACACCCATGCCCCAGGGAGGACTCGAACCTCCACGGCGAGCAACCGCGCGCTCGACAGCGAGTTGCTTTAGACCGCTCGGCTACTCCACCGCGGCGTGCTTCATCTACACTGCAATAGTCAAACAGTACAGATGTGACTAACAACTGAGTAGCTATTTAATGCACGCTTTACCTGCTAACAACACTGGTATTTATGTGCCGCCTGCCACTATCATGGCGGCCGGCTGAAGGTCCAAATTATCCCGCGACAGCAGCGCCGTCAGGGAGTCCAGTTATTTTACAAGGTCTTTGAGAGAGACAGGCCGCGGCTAGGGCACCTGATATAGAGGGGCATGCGCATCCGCCATTTTTGTTCCTTCTTGTCGACTCGAGACAGCAACATAGGGCGGTCAGTATGTTTTCAGCATGGTGGCGGTGCAACTTCGAATTGTTCTAATTGTTCATAAAATGGTTTTTTTCTTTGACACCTTGAAAGCCATGAAGTATTGTTAGTAAACTGTCATCATGAGAAATAGACACCAATGAGGACTTCAAAACTATGCAAAGTGGATTAAATCGTTGGTGATTACGCACGATTTCAACATGTTGTAAACGGCTGAAAATCTCAGAGTATTGGAAACATGTCAGTCATGGAGCGCAAACCATGGAAAGTAACTCTTGCAGGTTGGTATAGACCCCTGGGGGTCTAAATAGACCACTTTGGGAATCACTGAGGTAAAGGAAACAAAATTTCATTAATACATTATTGTAAAATGACTAAATTAATAGTAAACAGTTTGAGAAAGGTGTCAGGTATTGGAAAGAAAACAGATCCTTCCCAATGATACCATATGAAGTCATCCTAAATTTCCCTCCAAAAACAAAAAATCTCAAAAATTCAGAAAAAGTACGTTAGTCCAATCATTTTGAATATAAATATGCAAAGAAATACTTTTGTTCATAAAACAATAAAATTTGGGCTTTGAAGGGTTAAGGTATGAATGAACTAAGTAAAAAATATAAGATAAAAGCATCATTGAAAACATGTAGTTTCCTTCTTTATAAGGGATGCTGCAAGTGTTGACCATGGATGCACATGAGGTGTACCGGTTTTATGTGGAGCACACTGTACTATGTTTCAACCCATCTCCACTTTCAAACAACTCTACACAGCTCTCAGAATTTTTATTTATTTTGTTAGGAAGCTGTCTAAGAGGAACTGCATTTCTATGAACATATTGTTAAATCATATGATGACAATTTTTCTTTGTTTCCATGCTTCCATTTCGATCTTTCTACTTAGATAAAGTAGGAAAATGCGCGGATATAGTTTAGCCTCAGACACTGCAGGTCAGGTCAGTAAAGGATGAGAAGCGTATATTGTTGTGACTTGTTTTTTTCCTTCTTGGTAGGCTTGTCCCGAACAACAAAGCGGAAGGTCGATTGTCAAGTACGTGGGCTTGATTTACAAATCGTGTATTGAAAAAGTTGGATAGCGGGCAGCTTACTGTTCTCTGCATTTTAGACCTTACCTTACAGCGAGTGAAATGGAGCTAACAGTACAGAAAAGGTTTTGAAATGGTAGTCGTATTGATATACAGGGTGTTACAAAAAGGTACGGACAAACTTTCAGAAAACATTCCTCACACAAAGAAAGAAAATATGTTATGTGGACATGTGTCCGGAAATGCTTAATTTCCATGTTAGAGCTAATTTTATTACTTCTCTTTTTCTCTTTGTCTCATTTCATTACTTCTCTTCAAATCACATTAATCATGGAATGGAAACACACAGCAACAGAACGTACCAGCGTGACTTGAAACACTTTGTAACAGGAAATGTTCAAAATGTCCTCCGTTAGAGAGGATACATGCATCCACCCTCCGTCGCATGGAATCCGTGATGCGCTGATGCACCCCTGGAGAATGGCGTATTGTATCACAGCCGTCCACAATACGAGCACCAAGAGTCTCTACATTTGATACCGGGGTTGCGTAGACAAGAGCGTGGAGGCCATGGAATTGGTCCGCCTCTACCAATCCATCGGTCACCGAATCTGTTGTCGAGAAGCGTACGAACACCTCGACTGAAATGTGCAGGAGCTCCATCGTGCATGAACCACATGTTGTCTCGTAATTGTAAAGGCACATGTTCTAGCAGCACAGGTAGAGTATACCGTATGAAATCATGATAACGTGCTCCAGTGAGCGTAGGTGGAAGAACATGAGGCCCAATCAAGACATCACCAACAATTCCTGCCCAAACGTTCACAGAAAATCTGTGTTGATGATGTGATTGCACAATTGCGTGCGGATTCTCGTCAGCCCACACATGTTCATTGTGAAAATTTACAATTTGATCACGTTGGAATGAAGCCTCATCCGTCGCATGTCAACACAAGCACGGAAGTCAACATTACCTTCCTTCAATTGGGCCAACTGGCGGTGAATCGAGGAAGTACAGTACATACCAACGAAACAATTGGGTACTTTGACAATTGTCTGCACGACTTATTTCAATTTACAATTAAAGAGAAATACCAAAATGAGCTCTAACATGGAAATTAAGCGTTTCCGGACACATGTCCACATAACATATTTTCTTTCTTTGTGTGAGAGGAATGTTTCCTGAACGTTTGGCCGTACCTTCTTGTAACATCCTGTATACCTCCTTTCACAAGTAACTGAGAGTTATGTGAGCGGCGTCATGCCGCGATCGCAAGCCTTTGATCTCGGCGGATGTTGGGCGTAGCTTGAAGCACTGCAGCACCGAAGAAATGAATTGCTGGCCACGTGTGTCGCTTCC
Source organism: Locusta migratoria (assembly GCA_026315105.1). Classification (NCBI taxonomy): domain Eukaryota; kingdom Metazoa; phylum Arthropoda; class Insecta; order Orthoptera; family Acrididae; genus Locusta; species Locusta migratoria. Next base: position 9,707,891 of record CM048753.1, on the reverse strand, counting down.
TCCTGATGTGTTAATGATCCGTAACCAGAAAAAAGTGTAAACTGTTTACCTTGTGTGGCGACCGATTACAAATTGACAATGATCTGCTATGGTTTTATATTAAGTCATACTTTATAAGAGGCATACAACTGATGTCTTGTTCACATTATACAATTAATGAAATATATATTTCGTGTTTGGAAATAGAAGAGAAGAATAAATTAATGTTAAGTGTGACCTTTGGTGTTGATGGACAGCAATAAATTTTCTAACATTATACTTACTTTTTTTCTAGTAGGAAATGATAAAGGAAGAAGCCCAAAATTACACTGAAATTTATAGATACATTTACGCCTAAGTCATATACAGTCTTTTTTTTTTTTTTTTTTTTTTTTTTTTTTTTTTTTTTTTTTTTTTTTATGTAGCTCTCGTGAAATGACGTACCAAAAGGTAAAAGGAATTGTTTACAGCTTGTCCCACAAAAAGCAATTTCAGTGATGTCCAACATGAAAGTAAGAATGAACTAAGTAAAAAGGAATAGATAAAGTAACATGAAAACTCGGTTTTTCCTCCCTATAAGTAATGTTGCAAGTGGCGGCATAGGTGAGGTTTACCGGTTTTATGTGGGACACGGTATTGTATTTCACCCCATCCCCACTTTCAAAGAATTCTACACAGGTCTCAGAATTTTATTATTTATTTAATTTGTTAAGAAGCTGTCTGAGGGGAAGTGCGTTACAATGAACATTTTGCTGAATCATCTGTTGGCAATTTTGTTTGTCTCAATGGTACTTCGTTTTCTTTTATTTTAACTGAAAGAAAAATTGGGTATTAAACACAAGGTGAGGCATTGAATTAAAATTTGTGCTGTGGCTGGGATTTGAACACGGGACCTACTACTAACTAGGTAGGCGCTTTAGACCACTTTTTTTTTAATTTTTTTTTTTTTTTTTTTTTTTTTTTTTTTTTTTTTTTTTTTTACAAAGCTTTATTTACACGAAGTATTTACATCATGGTTGTGAGAAAATTTACAATTTCCTTTTATCTGGTTGTAAAAATTACCAGCAATCTTAAGGTAACCAATGTTTTCTCATCGTTGAACTACAGGAATGTAATTATGCTGCTGCAAATCTTAAAACTATACAGAAGTGTTATGGTCATACAAAAGTAACATACAGAACTTAAAAGAATATTTCTATCTGCATAAAAGAAACCACAACAGAACAATTCTGCACATTTTCAATACTGGAACACTAATAATCAAAATGCCCTAAATCCACTGAATTGTGCATTTTGTTTTCAACTGCAAAATTATGAAAAGTCTGAAGTGAAAACTCACTTTTTAAACAAAAAAGTATATACTTTTATAACAAATACAACTGTCCTGTAACATGCAATATCAACATTTTTCATATAAACTTAAGATTATTTTAGTGCTATAATTATTATCTATAATACACATTTAAAATTTAATCCCTTAAAACTTTCAACCTTTGAAAAACAAAACCTCACTAACATCCTTAAACCTATTTATATACGTCTTCTTATAAGCATCTCACTTTTTTTTTTTTTTTTTTTTTTTTTTTTTTTTTTTTTTTTTTACATTTAGGCATCTTTATTTCAATTTTATTTAATTTTTTATTTACTTTTTATGGATTTTTTTTTCATTTTACTTTTTCTTAAACTTTTTTATTTGTTTATTCAGCTGTAGAATACTGACACACAGAAAAAAAAGGTAAGTTTTACAATTTGTCTTATCATCTTCTGTGTTGAACAAAAAACTTAAGTAAATTCCTTGATACTGGGGAGTGCATTCTCCGTGGTTGAACTTTAACCTACTCCTTGTTTCTCAAATATGATGTCTAACATGTTGCCGAAGAACTTTTTCACATTAGGGTATTTTTTAGTGTGCCACTGCGCTGTCTTCATATAGGCTTCAAAGCTAATCAGATTGTCCTCGCTGGTGTAGCTGACGTTGTAAGCTACGTAATGCCCTAACATCCACATAATGGTGTTGTTTTTGGATGCTGGAAAAAATTTTCTGTCCGGCCAGAGGAGTATGTCAGGGGAGTAACTTGCAGCCGCACTGCGTGTTAACAGTCCCAGCCGTTGCTGCACCCATCTCCAGTTAGTGAGATGGCCGCCGCACGTGAACCTGTGGCGTAAGCTGTCGATCAGGCCACAGCGGGTGCATTTATCAGTCACACTTAAACCAATGCGGTGTAACCTTTCATTTCTGGCCAGGACGTTGTTTACTACCTTAAACCACGTCGATGCCACTTCGGATGTATGAATCGGGAGGCTGATGTTATTCCACACCGTTTTCCATTCTACTCCTGGGTACTTGAGTTCCACTGGATTACGAGTTGGTGTCTGACTCATTTTTTCGAGGAGATATTTCGTCGTTAGAGATGTGCGGTTTAAAATGTGGTCTCCCACTCATTTCGAGATAAAATCGCCGAATATGTTCCAAATTTGAATTAAGTTTCCCCACATCAATCGGAGGTCGAGTGTCGACTGGTCGCAGAATTTTGAAGAGCCAACTCGTGACACTGTGAGGTTCCTGCTTCAACATAGTGGCGGTCCTCTTCATGTACAAGGCGGTGCACTTCTTCTCGAAGTCGGGTACTTGAAGCCCTCCTGCCTGTCTGGGAGAGGTCATCACACTGTATTTCACTGTAAACAAGTGACCCTTCCAGATGAATTTTCTGGAGACATTCGCTACGTGCAGCGCCTGTAGCCTCGGGACTGGAAATATTTGTGCCATATAATAGGCTCTGCTGAAGACGAAAGTGTCGAGGAGACGAATGCGTTGGATAAGATCTAAGGATCTCCAACCGTTTTCAGAAACTGCTCCTTGCATGGCACCTATGACCTGATGCCAGTTTTTGGCACACATCGCAAGTGGGCATTTATCAATAATTAACCCGAGGGTCTTGTGATTGTCTTCTACTTTCGTCCACGAGACATTGACTGAATCGAATCCTTGGATGTTTACTAGGGTGCATTTATTTTCGTTGATTTTTGCACCTGAAGCACTACAGTAGTCGTCAATTATTCCCTTGAGAGTCGTAATCTCATCTTCATTTTGTATTAAGACCCCGACATCATCGGCGTAAGCACGAACTGCGATGGATGTTCCTGCTAACGTCAGTCCAGTCAGTCGGTCGTCAATTGAGCGTAATAACGGCTCCAGCGACAGGACGAATAACATCATGGAGAGGGGGCTCCCCTGCGGAATCCCTCGTTGAATCTCAATGGGCTGCGTCAGCTGTCCATTCACGCTGATCGTCGTTGTGATTCCTATTATCAAGTTTTTCACAACATTTATTACTGTGTTGTCCAGCCCACATTGTGATAAGACAGCTATCAAATAGTCGTGTCTTACCCGGTCGAAGGCTTTACAAAAGTCAAGAAACAGGACCACTCAGCTAACACAGCGTTGCAGCCAAAGCAACTGACTATACGGACTGTGTTCAAGCACTTCTCCCTCCATACCACATACTTTAATTCAGCCTCAATGTTCCCTGTGAAAAACGTATCAAATTGCCAGGGCTCTTCTATGTTGGAGTAGCATCTTAGCAAAGAACGCTAATGGGAACAATACCGCGCTATTCCTCAGACTGAGGTGATATAAATATCAACAATAATACATTTCCTTAAGATAACATTGTCTCGTTATACCAAAGGTATTAAACATAAGGAGAGGTACTGAATTAAAATTTGTGCTGTGGCCGGGATTAGAACCCGGTGTAGGGTGGTCAATAATTTATTAATTTATTTTCTCTCTTTCTGGTGCCTTTATGTGTGCTGTATGTAGTGGGAGTAATTTCCTAGTCCTTTTATTTTAAACTAGCTAAATTCCCGCTGCTTCGCATGCATAGACTGGATGGTCTGCATTGGTTGTTTCTACTTCTAAATATAAATTTTCATAGATTTAGCTTTAAAAATGCTTTCCTAATCAAGTATTTTGATACAACTTGCCACTCCCTATTGCACCATTGTTGGCAGAATTCAAAACATCCCAAAACGCATTTTTTAAATATAACCATGGTTCCAAACACAAATTTTCACATTTCTAACATCAAAATAGTCTTAGTACCACCCTTAAAAGATTTTCCCTTATTTCACCCGCTTAATGGTCGAATTTCCAAAAATATCCAAATACGTGTTTTTAAAATTCCAATCAAAAATCTAAATCCGAACTTTTGTATTTCTTCTTCAAAATTGCTTTAATAGCAGCGTATTTTCAAAAAACCGTTCATCCCCTATTTCACCCCCTTAGGGATGGGAATATCGATAAATCACCGAAGCCTATAGTGTAAGATAAACAACATCACAAGTTTCAAGTTTCTATCGCCTGTAGATTCACTTTTCAGCTCCGTTTTCTGTCTTTTAGAAACAGATCGAGAACGCGAAATTTCTTTCTTACGGTTTGGCATCTTTCTTGATAGTTGTACTTTTCAAACTGCAATATACACTTATTTTTCTTTGTTGGTACGCTTGCTGCAGAAAAACAACTGAAGAATGTGCATCACTTTTCGCTGTTCAAATGTTTGTAGAGCTTAAGGGACTTAACTACGGGGTCATCAGTCCCTAAACTTACAAACTACTTATGAACTAGCTACAACTAAGGACGGCACAAATATCCATGCCCGAGGGGGGATTCGAACCCCCGACCGTAGTGGCCGTGCAGACCATGACTGAAGCGCCTCAGTCCCCTCGGCCACCGCGGCCGGCTTTTTCGCTGTATATAACCTCTTTGCTATTATAGTGTCGAAAGTCATCGCTGGTCTTCAGTGCTAATTTTATATAAGCCGACGACTTTCAACTACAATATCATCCACGTTCTTATAGCTATCGTCACGGAACTGCTAATCCAGTTGTCAGCATTTTGATCCTAAGCACTACAGTTGTCTTTCCAGGGTTTATATTGAGATCATTTGTGTATTGCGAGTGTAGTTAATGCTCAGTTAATGTATGTCTGTGTTTTCCAGTTTTGTATCCCATCCTCGTCGCCACTTTTGTATCCCATCCTCGTCGCCACTTTTGTATCCCATCCTCGTCGACACTTTTGTGTCCCAGCCTCGTCGCCGCTTTTGTGTCTCGTTCCATCGTAGGTGTCGGTGGCCGAGTTGAATGAGACCGACACAGGAATAAAGGAGGCACGCTTGTGCAGGTATGAAGGTGAGCAGCCAGTGGGACAGCAGAAACTAGAAACACTAGAGTAAATTAGAACGAGATATATATTGCACAGAATTTATACAATACTTAACTTTTACATAGTATAGTTCTGTACTGCAGAGTGCTGATACATAGTTGAGCTAGAGGCCTGTCTAGTGCCTGTCCGATAGCCAAGTCTTCACTGGTGCCTATCTGATTCCGAGGTGTTAACTGGTTCCTATCTCAGTCCCAAGTGAACGATGTCGTCCACTCGTGGCCACGAGCGGAGTTGTAGCAGAGGGCGCTCGTGGCTGACGTCGTAAGAACGCCGCGCCGAGCGTGCATGGCGGCGCGCGGCGAAAGTAGGTGGCGCACACTTTGGACTTGTGCGACACCACACCCAGTGTTTTATCTTTGAGTCTTTCTATTTGTTGATCGTCGTATTGCTCCACATTTTAAGGATTTTTGTTTGTCACACTCACCCACCGCCACCAAAACACCATAGTGCACACCGCGAACCTAAAGGCTACTCTCATGCATAACCGCCCTTGGTCTGCAGTGAATAATTTTGGCTGCCACGTGAAATATACGGACACACGTCCCACGTTCCATTTTTATATTCATGTATATTGATTTATTCTTGCATGTCACAAGGGTGTGCCTCAGAATGTATTGTTTGGTGAATCTAAAGTATGTGTGTGTCTTGGATGACAATGTTTTCGTTGTTCTTGGGAACTGTATTCGTTAGCTGTTAAGCGCCGAGCCTGCCTGCGGTGGCAGAGCTGGGCTGGCATTGTCGAGGGAGGCTGGTCGCTGGCGACACGTTTATGGGGGCAGTTTGCGAGGCGGGACCTATCTGTCTGTTGGCTCACTACCTGAGGTGACCTCGCTCTCTGGAAAACATTCAAAAATGTATCGTTTCCCTTTTAGATAGTGAGCAGTGTGGGCCGATTTCCGTGTGGTTCCTATCATTACGGAGCCTCTTAATCTACGCCTTTGGGGAGGTTATCTTCTAAGTATGCATTAGCCTTACTTGCCTGCAGAATCAGAGCTGGGGCCGACTTGGGCCACGTGTTTTCAGGGTGATCTACTGCCTGGCGTCCTTTGGAATTTCGGCACACAATGGAGACTTCTCTTATCTGGTATTTCGTGTCCCCCTTCCGCTTTGCTCTTTTATCTGTGGCTATTTGGGCTACAAGCTCGCTAGATAAGACTTTAAATTCATTTTAGAGCAAAAGTTTGGGAAACGTTGGGCGTGTAGAATTTTCGAAAGGACGGTTGGGTGGCGTCCTCTGGAGGCGATACGATTGGCTCCGTCTCTGTAGGCGACAGGTCTAGCTATCTGTCATAGCTGCCTGTCCATCTCATTGTCCAGAGCGTTAGAGCTCTCCAGAGATTGGTGTATCGAGTTTAGAGGGCCGGTGACGCCCAGTTTTTCGCGTGGGCAGACGAAGAGTGGCGATACTTCTCGTGTAGGCTCCGGCTAGTTCAGACGTCTTTCAGATAGGACCTGAAGCGATTATTCGCTCTTCTGGGCTGAGTCCCAGTAGGTAGGAAGAGAGAGAGCTGGGACAACAATAGGTCATGAATAATGGGCTATCACCCCTCTCCCCCTCCACTCCCCCCTCTCCCTCCTCCCTAGAGGTCAAGGTCAAGGTCATCGACAGGCATGGAACGAGCCCAACCCCCCCCCCCCCCCATGAGAGAGCTGGCTCAACCGTGACTAATTGATTTATGACCCAAATTATAAAAAAATTTGCATGATTTATGAACATAATTTTAAAAAATGTGCATGATTTTTGGCCCTAATTATAAAATTTGACATGATTAATGACTTCTATGATACCCCCTCCCCGCCCCAACACTCGCTGACCATGAGACCCTTCCGCCTCTCACCACCGAGCTCAAGTTCACGTTCCGGAAATCGAACCTGCAACCTCCGACCTCGGAATCCCCCCACAGCACGCGTGTTCCGAGTATTTTATATTACGTAGAGCCATAGCTGTTTATGTAAATAATTGACTCCCCCTTCCATACAGAACCATAACTCTATTTTAAAAAATCTGATTTCTATCACACCACGGATCCGCGGCAATGCAAAAAATGGCGGGACCCCGCTGCCGCCTTTAGCCACAGACAGATATATACAGACGGGAAACCTCCGTAAGGGCCCGGTCCCACGCTCAGGGGTGCGGTGAGGGAGGGCAAGAGCAGTTCCGTAACATGTCCCATGCTGACGCTGCTGTCAGAAGCAGCCCTTTAAAACTGGCCAGAGCAAGCGGCAGGTAGCGGCTGTCATCACCACCTACCCTCAAACGCCGGCACGCTAGACATGGCCATTGCCTCGTGGAAGACGGCATGAGCTCACGGGTGAAACAGTTTTCACACTACCTTTTGCAATCGTGACGTCATTGTGACGTAGCGGCACTGTGAAGGCGACCTGAAACCAGACTATCGATTTGTCGATCACTGTTGCGAGTTAATGTTTAGGACTGTGTAAAGGCCAATTCACACGTCACGTCACCGTCCGTCAGAACATTCCGCAATGTATTTCTAATGGCGACATTCACACTGTCCGTCACGTCACCTTTCTCGAGAAGAATGTTTTAACAGAACGTCCGTCTGCTAACATCGGAAGTTAACCTACTTTCGTCACGCGAATTACATTGTGCAGTCGACGATTGCATTGTTTATATGAAAAATGTGTCTTAGTCATCTTTATTTTGTTATTATACTTCGTTTTAATGGAAAATCTCAAATGTTTCATGACGACTTAAATATTTTTGTCAATTGAGTGTCCCCCTAAAATCGAGGTTGGATATCTGAAACCAAAAAATGGTTTATTTTACGTAACATTGTAACAGAAACGAGTGAAGCAAACTGTTTATTTGAATGAGATTGTAAATTGATTACGCATTTTTCATTAAATAATATTTTAAATGAAAAAGTCAGTTCTAATGAAGGATTTAATGAAAGACAAAACGTTCAGTTGTTTACGACGGAATTAAAGTGTAAGCGGGCACATCGTAATGAATAAAGTAAACAGGCGCTATTTATACTCTTATAAGTATTGTTTGATGTTTTCATATTTTTATTTTTTCGCTTAAAATTGATGTCGATGTTTAAGAATGTGATTGTATAGCGCGTGCAATACTTCCTGCATTTTAATCAGAAATTTTTGTTTGTTGTGTACAATGCTTGCCCGTCAACGAGAATCAGTTAGTGTTTAAAAAAGTAGTAGGTAGCCTACTTACTGCTTCTAAATGTCCAATACAGCTCTGTAGTAACCAATCTATGAAACACATATATGCTTATACTTCGTTGCAGAAATTACCAATTTACTAGTAATTATGAATAGCATTGAGCTTTTCTGATATGAATGTCTAATACGAACAAATGCTACTTACAGTGAGAGCGACATTACTGGAACACGTTTAAATAACATTCCAGTCAAATATCCCCTTAAATTACTATAACTTACAATTGCCTGTACCAGGTAAAAAAAAATCTTCACCTTCCTTTATACATTTTTCTATTGCCCTATGGTGTATTTTCTCAACAGTAAACTAGTTTAGCGAACTGGCTGATCACAGTATTTAGCTTTATCTCAAGTAAACAAGTAATCGAAAGGCACACATCTCACACTGGCTCGTTCACAACTCGATAGTCGAAAGCTGAAGGGTGACGTCACGATTGCAAAAGGTAGTGTGAAAACTGTTTCACCCATGAGCTCACACTTCAGCCCCCCCCCCCCCCCCCACGCTACCCTCTGACGTGTGAGAGGCACACTCAGAAGCGCCTCTAGTGTAGTCTACTGGTACTAATCCAGGGAACCGCCAGACATCTGCTGGCATCTTACAGAACTACGAGGGGAGCTTAGGACAGAGGTTTAGGGGGGGCTTATTCTCTGGCTATTTTACTCTGTGCTTTAGCCGAGGGATGTCGTGTCGGCTTCTCTCCTGTTACTAGACCACCGGAGGTGGCCCAACCATTGCTAATTCATGATTTATGCGCGCAGCTGCAAGTGTTTAATCCCGAGCTAAGGATGTGAAATAAGAATTCAACAGTAATACATTTTATTCCATATTGTTTATGGAATTTATATTGCAGAGTGGAATTTGTGCAAAATTCATAAATTATTATATAAAATAATTTGAACAAATGATATCATGTCTCACGCACTCCACAACGGCTCTGCCGTGTTCACTTTTTTCATTTTAGCACGCCATTCTGGTGACAGATGAAAGCAAGAAGCATGAAACTAAAAGCTACAGATGTCCAGTAAACAGGCTAATGGGTCTCAAAATAAAGTACATCCGTATAGCGTTCTAAAATTAATACAAAATCGGTGTCCAATTGAATGGACACCAGGTCTGAAAGGGTTACGAAATTGTTGGATGAAATGGGAATTATTTCTCTCTCAGAATGTCAAATGGAGTTGAGAATGTACCAACACAATCATTGTAGAAAAGACAAGAAGTATGTTAAGTGATGCAGAGTTACTTCAGTTTTTTTATTTATTTATTTATTTATTTTTTTTTTTTTAGTAATACATTTAGTTCTAAGTGGATGTGGGGACTCATTTTGTTTTGCTGTCCTGGGCATCTGACAGGCTTAGTCAGTCTAATTAACGTCTACCAAAAATATGAGAAACAAGACACTTAATGAAATATGGACTGGAAAGAAACTGAACTTAGGCAGTTAAGAGTCTTTGGGTGAGAAACCAGGGTTCAGATTACAAGACCATTAAATTGGATGGAAAACTGAGAGATAGCTGTGCAGCTCACACTTGATTTCTCGAGCTGACTTGATTTCATTTCTATAACTCTTTGATTACACGCCTTGTGAGATATCTCAAAGGAAAAATACTCAGTGAAGGACTGTTTTATGTGGAAAAAGTCAATTTGGTTGGCAGAGAGAAGCGAGACCGAGGGACTCATTCTTGATTTTATGTGGACTTTCACAGAAGTCAGGGGAGAGAAAACTGGGGACGGTCATTTATGGCGTTACCTGCTAGCTTTAGCGTATGGAATCGACAGGGGGGGCAGCTACACACCTCACTGGTCACAGGCAGGTCCATCATTTTGTCAGTGTTTATCAGTGGGGGCCCTTTGTTAGGAGCTGGGTGCTTTAAGCCCGTTTTAAACTATGAACGAACTTGTAATAGATTGATAACAAGTTGCGTTAATGGTGGCCGTCAGTCCTTTGAACGGCTAGACTAGTATGCTCGCGCTAGTATCGAAGTGCGATAATTTTTTTTTTTTTTTTCCTTTATTGTTGTTTTAAAGCCAGCCGTAGAAACAGCTGGCAGGCTGGCAGTAGATGCGGTGGCTGCTCTTCAGCCATGTGATACACAAGCATTTGACAAAGAAGAGATAAAATATAAAAAAGATGAACAAAATTGCGGAAATTAAAAACTTGACAGACAGATTTTTCGTCAGAGTAAAACGGACATGTATAAATGGGACAAAACATATGGCAGAGAACAAAAAAGAGACGAGCAGTGATAAAACACACACACAGTCAGTAAAAACAACCGGCCACGGTGACAAGTTTAAAAGTACATTGCGGAGACACGAAGTTCACACACGGAGACAGCTGACGGCGTAAAGAATAAAACATGGGGACGGCGATTATGGAGGCACTGAGTAAAACACACGACACTGGAGACACTTGCACTGAACACATAGATAAAAATTCGAGACGCCCCCGCAGGGAGTGGGGAGGGGATGGAGGGGGGGAGGTGGGGCAGGGACGGGGGAAGTGCGGGAGAGGGGGAGAAGGGGAGGGAAGAGAGCGTAAGGAGGGAAGGAGTGACGAGACTCTGGGCATGGGAGAGGGGTAGCCAAGTGGGCGGGAAGGAAAAGGGACGGGAGAGAGGGGAGGGGCGCTGATGCTACGGGGAAGGGATCAGAGTTGGTAGGAGGGGTAGATATCGGGCCGAAGTTCGGTATCCGGTAGAGGAAGGGTGCGGAAATTGCCTTGGGAGAGGATACGGAGCGTATGGAGGTGAAGGCCGGGAGGGACGGTTTGGCGGAGGCGTGGCAGAGGCCCGGGATTCGTAAGAATAGGGTAGACCAGAGGGTTTTGGGACTCTATTTTGCGGGATGTGTAAAGGAGCCGGAGATGTTCGAGGTGTTGTAGGAGAGGAGGGAAGGGGATGAGGTCATAGAGGATCCGCGTGGGGGAAGGGAGTCTGATACGGTATGCGAGGCGGAGGGCGTGGCGTTCTAGAATCTGGAGGGACTTGTAGAAAGTAGGAGGGGCTGATATCCAGGCGGGGTGGAAGGAACAAAGGACGGGGCGCATGATTGATTTGTAGGTGTGAAGGACAGTGGAAGGGTGGAGGCCCCACGTCCGGCCAGTGAGGAGTTTTAGGAGGTTTAGGCGGGACAGAGCTTTCTCACGGAGGGATTTGAGGTATGGAGTCCAGGACAGTTGGCGGTCAAGGGTAAGGCCAAGGTACTTGAGGGTGGGGGTGTGACGGATGGGTCGGTTGTGAAGGGTAAGATAGAAATCGTGGAGGCGGAAGGTGCGGGTAGTACGACCTATGACTATTGCCTGGGATTTGTCGGGATTGACGGAGAGGAGCCACCGGTTACACCAGGAGGCGAACTCGGTGAGGTGGGACTGGAGCAAAACCTGGGAACGGGCAAGGGAGGGGGCGAGGGCCAGGAAGGCGGTGTCGTCAGCATATTGGAGGAGATAGACGGGAGGTTGGGGTTGAGGCATGTCGGCAGAGTAGAGGAGATAGAGGAGGGGAGAGAGGACTGAGCCTTGGGGCACCCCGGCGGAGGGGTAGAAAATACGGGAGTTGGAGTTGCAGACAGTGACGTAGGAGGGGCGGCGGGTAAGGAAGGAAGCGATGAGGCGGACGTAATTAATGGGAAGGGCGTAGAGCTGGATCTTGAAGAGGAGACCGGAATGCCATACTCGGTCGTAGGCTTTTTGGATGTCGAGGGATACAAAAATTGCGGAGCGACGGGAGGTGAGTTGGACGGAGAGGAGATGAGTCAGGCGAAGGAGCTGGTCGTCGGCGGAGAAGGAGGGTCGGAAGCCACATTGGGAGGGGGGGAGAAACTGGTGGCGGTGGAGGTGCTGGTGGATTCGACGAGAAAGGATGGTTTCCAGGACCTTGCTGAACACGGAGGTAAGACTGATGGGACGGTAGGATGAGGTCTGGGACGGGGGCTTGTCAGGCTTGAGGAACATGAGAATACGGGAGATTTTCCACAGGTCGGGGTAGAAGCCAGTGTAAAGGATGACGTTGTAGAGTTTGGCAAGGACTTCATGAAATGAGAGGGGGCATGCGCGAAGGTGGCGGTAGGTTAGCCGGTCGTAACTGGGGGCGGTGTTTCGTTTCGTGCGAAGAGTGTCTATTATGTCACGGGCAGTAATGGGAGTGTTCAATTCTGAGGGAGGAATGCGGTCCAAGTACTGGAAGCCAGGGGCGAGCGGAGGAGAGGAGGTGTCGGTGCGCTCATGGACATCCGGGAAGAGAGAGTAGTCAAAGAGGGGATCATCAGGAATGGAAAATACATCAGAAAGGTAGGAGGCAAAATATTCTGCCTTACTGGCGTTGTCAGGGAAAGGACGATCATCATGGAGAAGTGGGTAGTGGGGGGAGGAGTGACTGCCAGTAAGGCGGCGGAAGGCACGCCAGTACTTGGCGGAGTAGACCGGGAGGAGCGAGTTAAGGCGGGTGCATGTCTGACGCCAGTCCCGGCGTTTCTTCGCGGTCAAAAGGTTTCTTATGTGTCGTTGGAGTTGCCGGTGGCGTTGGAGAGTATCCCGGTCACGGGTCCGGAGAAAGGAGCGGTACAGACGGCGGGATTCGCGGAGGAGAAGGACGGCCTGTGGAGGAAGGGTAGGGCGGTGAGGATAGATCGCCCGGGTAGGGATGTGGGCATGGACCGCGTCAGCAACGGTCTGCAGGAGAAAGGAGGAGGCATGGTCAATATCGGCGGGAGTATGGAGGGGTAGTGGGTGGCTTTCGACCGAGGTGTCAATGGAGCGACGGTAGGCATCCCAGTCGGCACGGGAATAATCATGGACGAGTTTGGGAGGGGGCATGGGACGAGGAGCGCGGGCAGGGCGGGGGCGGTGGTCAAAGGTAAGTAGGACAGGGGCGTGGTCACTGCCTATTAGGTCTAGGACGTCCGCCGTGATGCGCCCAAGGAGGTTGGGAGACACCAGTACTGCATCGGGTGTGGTGTTGCTTTCGGGGCGGGTTGGGCGGGGAAGGGGAAGGATGTCGCCCCGGAGCGAGGTGGTGACGAACTGACGCCACCGCCGGAGTTCAGCGGGGTGACGGGAATGAAGGTTGAGGTCAGCGGCAATGACATAGGTCGGGAAGGTGCGGTCGACATGGGAGAGGAAATCGTACGGGAGAGGAGAGGTGGAGCGAATGTAAATGGTGGCGAGAGTGACAGTGAGGGAGGGAAGAAAGAGGCTGAGGATCAAGTGTTCAGTGGGGTCATTGAGGAGAGGGTGTAGCCGGACGGGGGTGGTGACGGAGATGGCCGATTGCCACTCCGCCTCGGGCCAGGGGTGGGGGTCCGTCGGTGGGGTGGAGAAGGTAAGGATTGGTGTTGACTGGTCGGCGGGGTTGCAGGAAGGTCTCGTTGAGTAGGAAGGCATCCACGCGGTGTTGGGAGAGAGTGTGGAGGAAGAGGTTCTTATTGGCTGGGAGGGAGCGGATGTTGTGGTAGAGGAGGGTATAGGATGGGCCTGCCATGATGGGATAGAGGGAGGGTTGGGGAGGGTAGAGGAGGGGTGGGGAAAGGAAGGGGACCGGAGGGACTTAAACTTGGGTCTCGAGGCGGGAAAAGGCGAAGTGGGAGTGGGCACGGGAGAAGGTGGCAAAGGTGTCCAGATTGAACACGGACCTGGCGGCCAGTGCAATCTGTTGGAGGGTGTGGGGACGCTGGAAGGGGTGGATGTTGGCGAGGACGGTGGTGACGAAACGGATAACGTCTTCGGCGGTGGGGGGAGGGACCAAGGATTGATTGGGGTGCATGGGAGGATCTATGGGGCGGATGGGGACGGTGAGTTCGGGTTTGGAGGGAGCAGGTGGAGGGACGGATTTGCACTTGTAGGAGTAGGTAGGGTGGGGGCCGCCACAGGTGTTGCAGGTGGGAGGAGAGGTGAGGTTAGGACAGTGTTTATGGAGGTGGGAGTCTTTGCAGTGGGGACAGGTGGGAGGGTTTTTGCAGTTCTGCGTCAGGTGATCATTATAAACGAGGCACCTGGCGCAGCGGTAGGCTTGCGGGGGGGATCGGGAGGGTTCTACCGTGTGGCGGCGATCGTATATCAGCGCACCCTCGAGGAAGAGGTGGTCAAGGGAAGATGCGGATTCAGTAAATATCCGCATCAAACGGGTGGGGCCAGAGTCATTGTTGATCCGCTTGGCGGAACGGATGGAGATGTCGGGGTGAGAGTTGAGTTGCTCCAACACCTCTTCCTCCGTAATCAAAGGACTAAGCCTTGTGATCACGGCGGTGAGGGTCGGAGGGCGGCGGGGGGGAGGTGGTTGGCGGGCAGAGGAGGCTGTATAGTAGGGGGTGAGGGTGGCATGAGGGCCGAAAAGGACCTTGGGGATGCGAGCGAGGATGTCTGTGTGGAGGGTGGGGCTGGGGGACTTCAGGAGGACAGAGTCTCGGCGGGGAATAATTTGGGAGATGGGGGCGGAGGGGAAATACTTCCGAATTTGGAGGGAGAGGGTTTTATGTTCAAGGAATCGGGGATCAGGATGGGACAGTACATATGTGAACAGGTCGGGTTGGGGGCGTGGGAGAATGGGGGCGGTGTCCATAGGGTCGGTAAGAGGGGGAGTGCGATAATTATAGCGATAAAGAAATAGGGCCCGTTCTAAATTCGGTACTAGTGGGCTCACTGCGCATGCGCGAGCTAGTAGCTGTCAGCTGCAGTCACCGCTCCAGTTATTCCGCCATTTTTCTTCGTATATACGTGTATTTTGCGTTATGTTGAAGTTTATGATCAGAATGTATTACAAAATGTATTTCTAGTTACGGCATTCACAGTGTCCGTCACCAGACCGTCACCTAACGTCAAAGTCATGTTAAGCATTCTCGAGAAGATTGTTTTGATTGAACGGTCGTCTGCTGACATCGGAAGTTAACCTATTTTCATCAGCCGATTTTCATATTGTAGTCGGCAATTACACGGTTTGCACGCAAATTTGTCTTATTAATCTTTAGTTTATTATTATACTTTGGTTTAGCGGTAAATTGCAAATGTTTCATGAAGACTTAAATATTTATGTCAATTATTGTCCACCGAAAAGCGAGGTCGTAGGCGTACAACTGAAACCGAAAAATGGTTTATTTTTTGCAATATTGTAACAGAAAACACTGAAGCCAATTGTTTATTTGAATAAGATTCTACTTTGAAGATGCAATTTTCATTAAATAGCATTTTAAATGAAAAAGTCAGTCCAAATGAAAGACAAAAATTCAGTTGTGCATGACGTTATTACCAATGTCAGTGGGAAAATCGTAGTAGATAAAGTAAAGAAGGCCTATTTACGCTCTTATAAATATGTCTTGATGTGTTTCACAAGTTTATTTTTTTCGCTTGAAAATAGATGTGAATGATTTGAAATGTTTTTCCTTCCCAGAACTTTACCACACTAAGTTGACCACAAACATAGACTGCAAGCCAGAATGAAACTTCACTCTGCAGCGGAGTGTGCGCTGATATGAAACATCCTGGCAGATTAAAATTGAGTGCCGGAACTGGGACTCGAACCTGGGACCTTTGCCTTTCGAGGGCAAGCGCACTACCGACTGTGCTATCCCGACACGACTCACGATGCCGCCTCACAACTTTACTTCCGCCAGTACCTCGCCTCCTACTTTCCAAACTTCACAGAAGCTCTCCTGCAAACACGCAAGACTAGCACTCCTGGAAGAAAGGATATGGTGGAGACATGGCTTAGGCACAGCCTAAGGGATCTTTCCAGAATGAAACTTCACTCTGCAGCGGAGTGTGCGCTGATATGAAACTTCCTGGCAGATTAAAATTGTGTGCCGGAACCGGGACTCGAACCTGGGACCTTTGCCTTTCGCGGGCACTATACACTTTACACTAGTCTTGCGTGTTTGCAGGAGAGCTTCTGTGAAGTTTGGAAAGTAGGAGGCGAGGTACTGGCAGAAGTAAACTTGTGAGGCGGCATCGTGAGTCGTGTCGGGATAGCACAGTCGGTAGTGCGCTTGCCCGCGAAAGGCAAAGGTCCCAGGTTCGAGTCCCGGTTCCGGCACACAATTTTAATCTGCCAGGAAGTTTCATATCGGCGCACACTCCGCTGCAGAGTGAAGTTTCATTCTGGAAACATCCTTAGGCTGTGGCTAAGCCATGTCTCCACCATATCCTTTCTTCCAGGAGTGCTAGTCTTGCGTGTTTGCAGGAGAGCTTCTGTGAAGTTTGGAAAGTAGGAGGCGAGGTATTGGCAGAAGTAAAGTTGTGAGGCGGCATCGTGAGTCGTGTTGGGATAGCACAGTCGGTAGTGCGCTTGCCCGCGAAAGGCAAAGGTCCCAGGTTCGAGTCCCGGTTCCGGCACACAATTTTAATCTGCCAGGAAGTTTCATATCAGCGCACACTCCGCTGCAGAGTGAAGTTTCATTCTGGAAACATCCCTTAGGCTGTGGCTAAGCCATGTCTCCACCATATCCTTTCTTCCAGGAGTGCTAGTCTTGCGTGTTTGCAGGAGAGCTTCTGTGAAGTATGGAAAGTAGGAGGCGAGGTACTGGCAGAAGTAAAGTTGTGAGGCGGCATCGTGAGTCGTGTCGGGATAGCACAGTCGGTAGTACGCTTGCCCGCGAAAGGCAAAGGTCCCAGGTTCAAGTCCCGGTTCCGGCACACAATTTTAATCTGCCAGGAAGTTTCATAGACTGCAAGGTTTTCTTTGGCCGTCAATAACATGTAGCGTTGTTTCCTCAATTCCAGTATTAAACTATGACTTCCTGCATAACAAATCGCCTGTTATAACCTCACTTTCAACATCGGGTATTATTGTTCGATTACGTTTATAGTCTAAACATGCTGCCACAAGATCTTGCTTGAGTTCGTAGTTCAGGGCTAGTACGCTAGGAGCCCTTCAGTAGACCATTATCTCTCTTGTTCACCTTCGTTCATCGTTTAAAAAGGGCTTTATCTAGTTGAATAGTGCTTGTAAATTTTTTTGAAACATTCCTGAGCTGAGGGCTGGAGGCTGAGGCCTGTATTGTGCAAAACGTATTTTGTGTATAAACATTGGTTTATTGTTTTTATTTCATGTTATGTAAATTGTTTTATAAAGACCCCTCCCCCTCCCCCAGGCTGGCGAAGAGTACCAATTTTTCATCCCCCCCCCCTTACAGAAATTTCAATGACGCGATTTGCGTCTATACCCCCCCCCCTCCCTTCTCCTGTTGGTGCGTATGGCTGATATTGTCTTCTTGGAGACAGCGTTTCTACTTTGGTTACAAAATTCCCCTTTTTAGGGAAATTTCAGGGTTTAGAGGAAAAAAAAGGGAGGTACAGTTCATGAAGGGAAAAATTTCCCTCCGAAGCATGAAAAACTGCGTGCACAGCTTGCTGTCTACTCCAATTTCTATTTATTTTTTAGTTTTTAATCAGTTTCATATATTTGTGAAGCTATTTACTTCAGTCTTCCATTCTTTTTCAACCCCATATTAGTTTAAGTTGAACGGAAACAAAAGTACACTAAAGTACTAAAACTTGTTCTTTTCTCTACAATGTCTGGTAAATTCCATATTATTGTATTAACATTTTGGATATTTTGTAGTGCTAAATCTTATTTTCATGTTCATTTTCTATTTCTAAAATGTTATTCACTTATTTTGTATTAATATTATTTTAGTCATCTTCCAACTAGCTTTTCTTTTACTATGTGCTTGTAAGTATTAAATTTGACTTTAGTCTTTAAAAGTATAGCTTAAATTGGCACGTTGTTTGCTATTACATTATGTAAGTTGAATTCACGTGACATTCTCCTGGGCTCTTGATATAAATAAATAAATTTAAAACACATTATACAAAATTATGTTGCTCTCAAGACTAAACCAAGTAACAGAATTTTTTTATTAAAAGATCAGGTAAACCAAATAACTATGTTATAAGAAATTGTATAACATAAATAATTCTTATTAAAAATAAACTCTACTTATTTGTCCTGGAGGGAAATAAAAATGTAGTGCAGACAGCTGTTGGAGATCATTTGGCGCCCCTCTACTAGTGTTGCCTTGTAGAGCCGTGTATTGGGAGAGTAGCGCCAATTATGTGTGGCTAGCCGACAACCGCTGGCTGCTATTGGTCAGTTGAGCGTGGATAGCGCACGTCCGCCATTTTAGGTCTAAGCGACCCATCAGCGTAAGTTAGAGAAGCGGATTTCCAGAATCGATTTTGGAGTATTTACATGACCAACCAAAAGCGGTATTGGGATATCGGTTTACGAAATCCGATTTTGGGAGCCCATGTAAACGAGGTGAGTGGCATATACCTCTTAACTAGCATTTATTTTAGCATTTAGCGGTGTTGAAAATCAATAGACGCATTGTGCATTAAATTTAAGAGCTTAATATAGCATATTCTCTTTTTTTTTGGTGAAGAATGCCGCAGTGTTGTGCAATGATTGTTACACCAAGTCAGTCCGAGGTAGCAAGCTTTTCCGCATTCCACAGGGCGAAAGGAATGTGAAAAGACGCGAATTGTGGCAACATCGCATTGCAGGAAAATATGCATTCCCGTACGAGAATGCAAAGTTGTGTGAAGAAAGTAAATTTATATTGAAATATCGAGTAAACTAGGTTTATCTCTTGATATACAGTAATCATATTAAAAACAAACGACTACACCTATAACTCCCTTGGGAAAAAGAACCCAACATAGTCTAAAATGACTTTCTACTAACAAGGGTGAGGGGGGGGAGATGTCAAATTTAATCTCGTTTTAAAGAGTTATTCTTGTTCCGGTAATTTACAAGAATGCTTGCAATCGAAGTAGCTTGGCCTGAAGCGATACATATCGAACGTGGAACTCTAATCGATTACGCGCAAATTGACGCGCGGGATGACAAGATATGAATGTTCACGAACATATAATTACATACAAGTAATTATCAAGAGTTGACATGAATATTTTCGTAATTTGGGAGAATCACTAGCAATATATAAATTACCTTTCAAAGTTTGTAGACAACTTATTTTATTTTGTAATTTTTATTCTTTTCCTTAAAGGCCTAAATAACTAGCAGCAAGTATAAAAAGTATTAGAGAAACTGACATGTAAGTGAAAGTGTTTTAATAAGTACCAGTACTTTAAATCAAATATGTTAACTCAAACAACTTGGATTGAAGTCTCTTATCATTACAGCATATTTCACTTTTGACAAAACCTAACGCGAAACAATTTTACTACTAGTTTGCTCAAAAATAAAAGGTCTTGATCTCAGATTACCAATTTTTCTTTAATATTCTCAGTAGACGTGATGAAACTATTAAAAACTTTAGTTGATTGTTCACTTAACGTACTGTCAAACCACTTCGGTGTACAGATCGGTTCCCTTCATCATACATGCTAATTTAACAGTGTCGCCCATAGCGAGGCTATTGCGAGATACGCCTACAACGGTGGCGTCCGTCAGCTTCGCGGTACTCTCCCAATACACTGAATACAGGGCTCTATTGCCCTGGGCAGATCAACGACACCTATAGAACAGCTGATGCTGGACAGACAACCATGTTTGCTGACAAGTATCGATCGCATTATATCCATTTACAATTTATTCTGAGAGAGTAACATTTCATTAATCATCTTAGCTATATTTACACTACAGAAATACACAAACAAATAAAAACTAATAACGTAATTCATTGATGGAATGATTTAGGATGTCATGCTCTTTCGCTCGTTCGTTTTATAATGTTGGACAACCTTGCCGGCGACAGAAACGTTCTACAAAGGAACTGTTGGGCATTGTTGAAATTTGAAAAATGGTGGGGAGCTGACTGGAACAAAGAATTACTTTTTGGAGCGACAGAACGCAAGAAGAGTGAATGTTTATCGTACTACTTCTGCGAAGTGAACTGCTTGGCTAAGGTACGATCTAAAATAAAGCACCAAAATATTATCCTTACCTGTGGTTGCGAATTTTGCTGTACTCGGAAACTGGGTATGGTATTTGGATGCATTCGTTCCATATAAATGTCATAAGTGTTAATCAAAGACATACATTAAGTGTCTGTTGTGTTATTTGTTAATAATAGTAGAGATATATTGCATTTCTTGTAACATTGCATACTGCAGGTAGAATTATTTGATTATGCGAATGCATTTGACTTGCTTTACATTATGAATCCGAACTAAATCTGTACCATTGATCCGCCCAGGCTGCCCAAGATTTTTTGTTGTAACTTGTGCCTATTCTGATGAGAGCAGTTTAATAATTTGCCTGACACAAACCATTCTCGTTGATTGCACGAAGGCAGTATAACGGCATTTACATGTTCTATAACACCGTATGCGGAAACGCGATTATTCGGGAGTACATATCTCAGGTTCTGTTGATCAGAGTTGTGTGAAATAGTCGTTAGTCTAGTGATAATTAGTATACCTACGGTATCAAAAATCTTTATTGGCCATTGATCACACAAGGTGAAATAGGCTTCGTCATTTATACATTTAGGTATAAAGTTTCTTACATTCTGTACATTGAATTGTTCAAAAGCAAGCAATTTCTAATTATCGTATAGCAACTAGAAGTGAATTAAGTGCAAATACACATACGTATTGTATACAGATGCCACCAAAAGCTGTATGTATGAACTATGAACTAAAAAAAAAGTGATACAGGAATTAGATAAATTAATAAATTGGTATGAATGATGTATAATAAAATCATAGAGGGTACAGCTGTTGTTTTACATACATATATCTACGGTAAGTGACAAGTTTATATATACACATATCCACAGTGCTTCACTCATAAATTTATTCCAGCACTACTCATGTCATAAAACTCATTCAAAGAGTAGATTGGGTTGTCACATAGCCAGCTGTACAGTCCATCTTTAAGAATTTTACGTGGCATGGCTCGAGCTGCTGGTGACATGTTGAAAATTTTTAGAGTGTGTACTTTGTGCGAGTTACCAGTCTTTTATAGTCTGTGTCTTGAGATATCAAAATCTGACTTCTTTCTTGTGTTGTGATTGTGAATATGTTTCCTGACAGCCCATTTCATACCATTGTTTTTTTACATAAATTACACAACTATACATGTATAGGTTTACAGTAGTTAATAGCTTGAGCCTGGTAAAGAGAGGACGACAGTGCTCCCTGGGGCCTCTTTTGCATATTATATGTATAGTTATTTTTTTTTAACTTTCAGAATTCTGTCAATGAAAGGAGTGTGTCCCCAGATTAAAAGGCCATAAGATATATGTGACTGTTAAAGTCAAAATACATTATTCCAAGATAGTCAGTACTGATCATGTCCCTAAGTTTCCATAGGAGACTCTCGAAATCTTTTTGCATACCTGATTTACATGCCCTTTCCAGTTCAGTTTTGAATCAATATGGATTCCCAACAGTTTTACTGACTTGTTTTCAATGTCACTGAGCAGCCCTATGAAAATCTGTTGAGTTTTATCTGGATTACAAAGTAATTTATTTGCTGAGAACCAGCGGAGGGCAGAATTGAAAGACACCTGTGTGCTGTTACTCAGGGCTGCAATGTTTTGATGTGATGTGAGAAGGGTTGTGTCATCAGCATAGCATATGACAGAACTGTTTATGTACAAGGCAGGTCATTAATTGCAATTATGAAAACGACTGGCCCAAGCACAGATCCCTGTGGTACCCCAGTATTGATTGTTACTACAGGGGAGAGTTTATTTCTAACTGAGACAAACTGCCTTCTGTTGTGAAGGTATGATTGCACTGCTGTAAGTGCTGGACTACATATACCATAGTGTTTTAGTTTAGCTAACAGTATATCATGTGGTATGCAATCGAATGCCTTGCTTAAATCACATAAGACAAGTGACATCACATCCCGGTTTCCAAAGGCAGTTAATGTTTGGTCCACAATTTCTAAAACAGCTGCGGTGATGTTTCTATCCTGCCGGAATCCAAACTGACTGTTGTTCAGAGGGTTGTATGACTCAAAATAGTTGTTTAGTTGTGTATACATAAGTGATTCAAATATCTTTGAAAATATTAGTACCATTGATATTTGGACAGTTACTTTGAGGCAGTTGTTTGTCCCCTTTTTTATACACAGGAATAACTTTGGAAATCTTGAGGCAATCTGGAAATACTCCAGATTGTAAACATTTGTTGAGAATGAATGCCAGGGGACTGGAGATAAGATCTATAGTATTTTTCAGAATGTAATTGGAGAGCCAATAACAGTCCATAGTCTTAGAGTTTGATAATTTCTGACTGTTCTTTTAATTTCGATGGGTGTGATTGTATGCCAATTAAAGACATGCTCTGTTGGTGGGTAGGCCTGCATCAAGAAATTCCCTTGCAGAAGAGTCAATTGCTTCTATTTTATTTTCAATTTCTTGGAATGAGCTAAGAAGCAGTCATTCAGTTCATTGGGGCACAGCTGTACCGCATTTGTACAGTTTCTTGATGATTTGCCATGCTGCAGTATCAGAAGACTTGGAAAATTGCACCAGTGTCAAGATTTAAACATTACACACTTTCCGTAGTCACTTGAATTGAACATTTCAGTTGGTGTTCTGTGGTGGGTTTCATAGGCTTATACGAGCCCATTCGTTTAACCTGAGTTGTCTTTATCTTAGTATAGTGTGTGTAGGTATGTGGTGGCGCGCTCTTGTGGTGGAAGTTAAATGTTTCGTGGTCTTATTCAGTTATACTGTCAGTATAGTGATGTCAATCTTCATATTCGTGTGGTGTGATTGGGCTCACCTGTAGACAGGGATACCGCCCGTCAGCTTTGACCCGTGACGTGATTGCAGCGTGTAGGTTTGAGGTGTGTGCATGGTTGTAGAAGGCGTGAGTGATTAAGTGGTGGTTGAGTTAAAGACGATAATTTGTTTAGAAACAAAACAGATTAATGTTTTGTGTTTAAAAAGTAATCCGTAGCTACTCTCTGATTGTAAGGTGTAGGTTAACCAAAATATTTTTGTTTTCGTATGTGAGCGCCGAAGGAGCGAATTTTTGGGCTAAGACGTGTGATCGATGGTACATTCTGTTATCTATAATAACTACAGATTATTTGTATCTGCAATACAGAAGTATTAAGACATCCCGTATACTGGGTTTCCGACATCTTGATGACATCATGCGTCACAGCATACGGGTAGTATCGCAGTATGCTTGTGATTGCTTCTCTTAAAGTTTCCTTCTTTTAGGAAGTTTTTTTTTTTTTTTTTTTTTTTTTTTTTTTTTTTTTTTTTTTTTCTGAACAGACAAGTGCACATACAACCATTGAGCAGGTACAGTATTTACTCTGTAGCTCATGAAAAATATTAACGCAATTGGTCAGCTGTTGCCAACAAAAGCACTGGAGGCTGGCGAGAAGCATCGTAAAATTTTACCGTGTAATTACGATTGTTTTTTTTATGTTCTTGTTGATATGGGAATAAGTTCAATTTTTTGCTGTATGACTGTGTTAAAAAAGATAAAAAAATTTCAAATGCTAAGTGCTACACCTGTAATATGTATTTTTTTGTGCTACTATGTGTGTGTGTGTGTGTGTGTGTGTGTGTGTGTGTGTGTACATATGGGGTGGCCAACTTTGGTAGGAGTAGGTGATACTTGTATTGGGTGCATAACATGATTGAGATACCACCTGTCAGCTTTGACCCATGATATAATCAACATGTTGTAACACTTGTTTATATGGGATTATATCTTATACTTATGTATTGTAGATAATAAATAATTTGTGATTATCTTCATAATTTACGGATAACAACAATACAATGTACCACCAATCATAGGTTGTGGCCCAAAAATATGCATCTTCGATGATCACTTTTTAAATACAAAATTTGCTTGTAAACAAACTATTGTCTTTAACTCAGCCACCACATAATTGCGCTGGTAAAAGTTTGTATACAATCCTGGTGATGTAGTGTGCTGATGTTGGCAACGACCTTTGAATGCTCTTTGAAAACTCGGATCACATAGAATTAGAGGGAATAATTCTTCATACTGACTGTGAAATAAATAATTAGCGCTGCTCCTGCTCTATTGTTGACAGGTTCATGTAAGTATCATTGTCCAGTGAGTAAATTAATTATCCTCATAAAGCAGACATGTTGTTGCCAACATTAGCAGTGTACTCTGCCGAGACGGTAAGTAAAATTTAACCATTACGCCACCTACAAACAGGCATGCTCACGCGTCAAAGCCGGCGGCAACCAGCACTTGGTGCTTCGGCTCCAAGGAGTGAGGAATGACCATTGGTTACTTGGCTCCAGGCAGAGAGGAGTAACTTATACTTCTGCTCTGGGTGCAATGGACCTTATTTCATTTACCTTCGACTTCGAGTCTTGGTGCAAAGTTGGGAGCTTGTTCTGATGGTATTAGAGTTCTAGTGAAGCAATAATAAGGGTAGCCTGTCTTATTAGAAGCACCCATGCTCTGATTATGACTTGCTTGTTGTTTTTGAGTTACTTTTGCCTACTAATAATAAATGCAGACTAGAGTGGTACAGATTTTGCAGAAGTATTTGAGCTCGTTGACACTGCAGTCTACAGGGAATGCAGTGGTTGATATCTTGTTGATCATTCCAGGTCAGCTATAGAAGAGAGCAAACGGAAATCTGAGCTGAAGACCTGTCATCTTTGTCCCATGACGTTGTCAACATGTTGGAAAATCTGTATATGGGATAATATATTAAAACTTACGTATTGTAGATAATAAATAATTTATGATTGTCTTCGTAAATTACAGATAACAACAACACAATGTACCATCGACCACAGGTCTCAGCCAAAAATTCACAATTTCGTCGATCACTTTTTAAATAGAAAATCTATAATCTATACTCTGTTTGCAAACAAACTATCCTTTTTCACTCAGTCATCACATAATTAAGCAGGTAAACTGACAAGCCATGGAAATTTCAAAAGGGCCATTCCGTGCCAAGTGGTCTAATATCGAGAAAAGTTCCCACATGACCCTCATGGATTTTGATGAAATTTGGTATGAACAATCACACATGTTCCCAATGAACACTGGTGAAGTTTCAGTTCAAAAAAATCAATACTTCCGGAGATACAGTCACTTGTTTAAGACCATAGCACAGCTTCCAACAGTGCATCCTTGAATTTTCAGTAACTTTGAGATGATATATCTCTGGGAGTATTTGCATGAAAGAAACAAAACTTGGCCATCTTATACAACTTTTAGAGCTCTTTAAAGTAAAATAACAAGAACAGGATTTCTGAGCAATTTTCATATAGAAAATTTGGGGCAAAGTTGGGCGAAAAAAATTGCTGGTTAAAAAAAGTGCGAACTTTAGTTTTTTATATCTCCAGAAGTAATTGTGGGATGTACATGAAACTTTGCACACCATAACTCACCAACATAAGGTCTGAGAATATAAAGTTTCATTCTCATATTGCATCCCATTATTTCACAAATCTAGGGTAAAGTTGACGATTTTTCAAAAAGTGCTAAAAATGGGTATTTTCAGTCAAATTTTTCAAAAACGTGTTTTCTCCAAATTCCTTTAAACTATGCTCATTAGAAAGAGCATATTCTAAACTATCTAGAAAAGTGGATTTGGTTTTGCAATGCAAGCATATAAGGCCCTAAAAAGTAGCATAATCCTAGAGGCGCACTGGACGTTTGAACCCATTTTTCTGGCACTTAAATTATACCTAAAATCTTTTATTATGTCTAATAAATATTTGTTAATGCCTGGGATAAGTGAAATAAGAAGTCCTGATGAATAGGACGTAGCTCAAGTCCAAATAGAAAAACAATAAAAATAGAAACAATCTTATTTCTTAACTGCCCCCCCATCCCACAACTCTCTCTCTCTCTCTCTCTCTCTCTCTCTCTCTCTCTATCTCTCTCTCTCTCTCTCTCTCTCTCTCTCTCTCTCTCTCTCTCTCTCTCTCTCTCTCTCTCTCACACACACACACACACACACACACACACACACACAAACTGAATTTAATTCATAAAATTTATTTCCATAATCATTATCTAATTATTAGTAGCCTGTTTAATGAACAAACACTCGCTTACTGATGGAAACGAAGTGTATAAATGAGTTGCTATGCTTTAACCACTGCTAGTTTCATTTCACCTGAGAAAACCAACATCCCCATCGCCACTGGGGCAACAACAGCCACGGGTGGGTTCTTTTACCACAGGATATCCCAAGCGTGATAAGCATTTCTTTACACAGGTTCCCAAGCCTGATAATAAATTATTGACGTGTCCTGGGTAAAATTAGAAGCCACTCATAGGTTGCTTAGTTTCCTCTAACCTATTTCAATTTTTTATAGGGTATGGTGGTACAATTTCAATCAATTCTGACAAATGTAATTGTAACTGCAAACATATTGAGAAAAGAAATAATTTTAACTATGGCACTTGTTCTTGAATGTTTAATGAATATGCATCACAAATATTAGACAATTACATATGTTGGTATGAACACAAAAAAAGGTTACAGAATTGAGAAAAATCGATATAAAATGTACCACACTAGGTACAATTATGATCACTTCCTCGTACAATTTTGATCACTGACTTTTCCCACATAAAAAGCACTTTTTCCTTCGGGCACCAGTGCATACTTCGCTGTACCAAATGTTGCACAATAACGAGTTTACAAGCACGTGGAAACTAGAACATTTATAAGAGCACGTTCGATGAAGTAGCTCCAAGTACATCTTTACAGGAAAAAAATTTGTCTCTCCTTAACACAGAGTGTTGTATTTTTGGAAAAAGACAGGAGGAGCTGTAGAAACTTGCTACACTGCAATGCCACACAAAGGCAAGTGCTAGCAACAATACGAGACTGAAAACTTATGTTGATCGGAATTGTACCTATATCGAATTTGTACCACCTTACCTATGCTACATTAATTGTCTGATGAATATCAAGAGGAATGGTGTATTGTCAGACAGTCAAATTTACTGATGGAGCTGGAATAACTGCTCCTTAAAGGCCTTAAATGTTATCTGAAAAACAAAGAGCTTGTTGTCCTAATGGATTTTTTGGAACATTATTCTTTTATTATTCAGGATGCTGTGCAAGGCTTCCACTTTGGCAACAATTCGTCCATTTGTTATCTACTTTCATCAAAATGAGAAAGTGGAATCTTTAAGTTTCTGCATTATCAGTTCTTGTTTGTGGCATGACACTGGTACAGTTAACGTTTTAATCAAGGAGCTCATCAAATACATAAAGACACAGTTAGAACAGATATCTCACATTCATAATTTCAGTGATGGCTCCAGTGCTCAATCTTACTTACCTAGACCTGTTTCACTTCTTCTCTGAAAACATTAATGGAATCAAATTTCTTTTCGTCAGTAAAGATGAAATTGGGGGAAAAAAAGGAAAAAAGAAAAAAAATTGTCACAAGAAGTGAGGTTTAAACATGGACAAACTGTAGCAGGCACTAGAGAAAATTGTCACTTTTTACCTATTGATGAAACAATAATTCAGGTCAGCAGAGTTTCAAATGATTGATCATTTTTTTTTAACTACAATGGGTCAGAGAATTAAAGAAGGCACATTAATGTCTGCTCTCCAAGCTGGACAATATGTTGCATGCATCTAAGAAAATTTTTGGTGGTTTGGGAATATCTGTGAGGCTTCCACTGAGCAAAGGGGTGCATTAATAAACTTTATGCACCCTCATGGTCCAGCAGATTCATTTTATTGACCACCAATAAGTGACAAGTACTGGGTTCCATCACACCACATTATTGCACTTATTCCAGCTCCATCAGTAAATTCGTCTGGCCGGCAATACACCATTCCTGTTTACATTCATCAGGCTTGGAAACCTGTGTAAAGAAACTCAACCATAGCTGTTGATGCTCGAGCGTAGCCCCTACAGTGATAGAGATACTGGTTTTCTCAGGTGAAATGAATCTAGCAGTGGTTAAACCACAACAACTCACTTATATACTTAAATATTGTTGAAATGAGATAGAATGGCTGGCCAGTACTTCTATCTCATTTCAACAATATTTATTATCTCTGAGGAGAATTTTCATCATTAATCACTTATATACTTATTTTCCTTCAGTAAGCTGGCGGTGTTAATTAAAAATGCTACTAATAATTAGATAATGATTGTGCAAATAAATTTTACAATTTACATTCATTCTAAATTATCATTTTGTGTGTGTGTGTGTGTGTGTGTGTGTGAGTGAGAGAGAGAGAGAGAGAGAGAGAGAGAGAGAGAGAGAGAGAGAGAGAGAGAGAGAGAGAGAGAGAGTTGTGGGATGGGGGGGGGCAGTTAAGAAATAAGATTGTTTCTATTTTTATTCTTTTTCTATTTGGACTTGAGCTACGTCCTATTCATCAGGACTTCTTATTTCACTTATCCCAGGCATTAACAAATATTTATTAGACATAATAAAAGATTTTAGGTATAATTTAAGTGCCAGAAAAATGGGTTCAAACTTCCAGTGCGCCTCTAGGATTATGCTACTTTTTAGGGCCTTATATGCTTGCATTGCAAAACCAAATCCACTTTTCTAGATAGTTTAGAATATGCTCTTTCTAATGAGCATAGTTTAAAGGAATTTGGAGAAAACACTTTTTTGAAAAATTTGACTGAAAATACCCATTTTTAGCACTTTTTGAAAAATCGTCAACTTTACCTTGATTTGTGAAATAATGGGAAGCAATATGAGAATGAAACTTTATATTCTCAGACCTTATGTTGGTGAGTTATGGTGTGCAAAGTTTCATGTACATCCCACAATTACTTCTGGAGATATAAAAAACTAAAGTTCGCACTTTTTTTAACCAGCAATTTTTTTCGCCCAACTTTGCCCCAAATTTTCTATATGAAAATTGCTCAGAAATCCTGTTCTTGTTATTTTACTTTAAAGAGCTCTAAAAGTTGTATAAGATGGCCATGTTTTGTTTCTTTCATGCAAATACTCCCAGAGATATATCATCTCAAAGTTACTGAAAATTCAAGGATGCACTATTGGAAGCTGTGCTATGGTCTTAAACAAGTGACTGTATCTCCGGAAGTATTGATTTTTTTGAACTGAAACTTTACCAGTGTTCATTGAGAACATGTGTGAATGTTCATACAAAATTTCATCAAAATCCATGAGGGTCATGTGGGAGCCTCTAGACCACTTGGCATGGAATGACCCAAAAAACATCTACATACAATGGGAATAACAGAAGAGGACCCTGAATGTAGGATCTCTGATGATGGTGATGAAACTGCATCACATCTAATCTTAGAATGCATTGCATTGGAGAGCAAAAGGCACAGAACATTTGAGGAAATCAGACCCGAAGAAATTGCGTCTAATAAAGAACTGGTAAAGGGACTCCTTGCACTGTTCAAAGGCATTGGTTGGCTTTACTAGATATAAAGGGAGCAATACCGCACAAACTTAGTTTTGATGAGGGCTGTGGTGGGTTGGACCAAAACTATTTTGACTTCCCTGACAAAATCAACCAATCACTCAAGCTGGTAAAAGTTTATATATAGTCCCGGTGATGTAGTGTGCTATTGTTGGCAATGACCTTTGAATGCTCTTTGAAAATTTGATCACATAGAATGCGAGGAAATAATTCTTTATTCTGACTGTGCAATAAATAATTAAGGCTTCTTCCTGCTCTATGATTGACAGGTTCTTGTATGTATCCTCGTGCAGTTAGTAAATTAATTATTTATTTCATGGTCTGTATGAAGAATTATTCCCTCTTATTCTATGTGATCGAGTTTCCTAAGAGCATTGAAAAGGTCGTTGCCAACATCAGCACACTACATTGCCAGGATGGTATTCAAACTTTTACCAGTGTAATTATGTGGTGGCTGAGTTAAAGACAATAGTTTGTTTACAAGCAGAACATGGATTATAGATTTTGTATTTAGAAAGTCGTGATAGTCAGGCTCAGGTTAACAGAGAGAATCTCTTATTTCGCGAGTGATCGCTGAAGGCTCGAATTTTTTCTCTGATACCTGTGATCGGTGGTACATTGTGTTGTTGTTATCTGTACAGTAATTTACAAAGATAATCACAAATTATTTATTATTTACAATACATAAGTATTCAGATATTATCCCATATATGGGTTTTCCGACACGTTGATGATGTCATGGGTCAATGCTGATGGGTGGTATGCTGGTCTTCAGTTATGCCGACAGGGGTACATACAAGAACCGGATCAATTGAAGACAGGGTTACCACCCATCGGCTTTGAACCATGACTTCAGCATGTTGTTTTGTTTGACTCTCACCATTGATCATTTTTCCTTCTTTTATGAATGTGGCATTATATTTTTGGATTTCTGATGTTAACATCTTGGGAAAGATTTCCTAGCTTGTTGTTGATACCAGTACCAGTACACGTGAGGCCGCCGAGACAAGAAGTAAAATTTTATCTGTAGTTTTTTATAGCTCCAGAAGGTTGTTGCTGTTTTGTGTCTTTTAGTTTACGGTTTTGGATTTTGTTTGTTGGGGGGGGGGGGGGGGTTGATTAGAAATGCCAGCTTCATTTTAGCCAGAAAATGATCATGAAAAAAATGAACACACACCCACATAAGAATAGTAAAACAGGTGCAATCATCTGACAGTGTAGATTTAAAATTGTACATCATATCTTTCACTAATTTAAGAAATATTGTACATAGTATTCTAATCCTTTAAGATACTGTATAAACAGATGTATATCCAAAGGATATTTGCTGATGAGCTGAAAGTATCCAGGGTAGTTCCAGTATATAAAATCGTTGATACTGGTTCTCCTTCAACTTACAGACCGTGATTTCCCTAAATCACTTCAGGCAAATGCCGGGATGGTTCCTTTGAATGGGCACGGCTGATTTCATTCCACGTCCTTACCCAAACACTCAGAGTATAAGCTCCGACTCTGATGACCATGGGACGTTAAAATCCACTCTTCCTTCCAAGTTACTGACCGTGTTCCATAGTCCCAGCTCTTTATAAAGTATTTGAATGTGTAATCTACCAACAGTTATGTGCTTCTTTTGAAAATGCAAAAATAATTAGCAAATGATTGTATAGTTTTAGAAAAAAACTTGTCAACTCTTGGTGTAATAGACTCGGTAGTTAAATACCCTTATCAAGTGCTCGAGAATAAAGGCTTTGCTCAAGTCACTCTATGTGTCTTAAGTGAAGCATTCGTTTTTATAGAGTATAAAGCACTTTCAGAAAAAATGGAACACCTCTTCCAAATTACCAGTAACATTTTAACAAGTCCTGTGATTTAAATCAAAACACTAATTAGGGTAATTGAAACACTGATTATTTGTAGTTGGCCACGACTGAAATATGGGTTTTCTGAAAAGTTTATCACGTCGTGGGTTGAAGCAGACAGGTGAATCGTCCTTTAAAATTATGCCACAGATAGCATAAAAACAATAATGGCCTCTTCAGTTAAACTACACACAAAATCAAGAAAGCAATACCAATTAACTCCTGTATAAATCCCATCAACATTAAAATGGGATCCAGTACTTAAATTGATCTACCATATAATATGCCTCAAATGAAGACCTCCATACCATTTAAACTCCCTCTCCCCCGTGCCTCCCCCAAAGCAACAAACAACAAAGTAAGAGTGTCAAACACTTCAGTCATTTCAAATGTTCCATTCTGACATAATCTTCATCACTATATATATATTCCTTGGCTTCGTCATCGCACAACCAAATTGTTGCCTCCAACTTAAACTAGACATTTGCTATATTACAGATTAGTCTGTCACTGCAAAAAGTTTCTCAATTTTCACCACATAACCTACATGCAGCGTGGTATGTTGCCAATGT
Source organism: Locusta migratoria (assembly GCA_026315105.1). Lineage (NCBI taxonomy): Eukaryota > Metazoa > Arthropoda > Insecta > Orthoptera > Acrididae > Locusta > Locusta migratoria. The sequence goes on along the minus strand of CM048753.1, from coordinate 9,675,726 downwards.
ACACACAGTGCGGAAATGGTGCTGAAAAGCTCCTTACAGTGATATCAACCTTACACTAACATCCTCAATTGCCACCAAACTTGCTAATCATATCCAGCCTAACAAAAACAGAACAATAAAACACATGAAATTATATAACTGAAAACGTCACTGTACGTCATAGTAAAACACACACACACACACACACACACACACACACACACACACACACACACGACAGGAAACAACAGTAAGAGAAACAACCACATGAATATGAAGCATATCACACACCACACAGGCATTACAACCAAAAATGACTGCCAACCATTCAACGTCCACCACAAGAGCACGCCACCACATGTAAACAAAGACAACTTAAAATGATTGGGCAATGACATCACAACACTACAAGCTGCCATCACGTGTCGAAGCCACTGGGTGGATCCTGGTCTTTAATTGAACCAATTTAATGACCCTTAAAATACATCAACCTTTTTGATGGATTTAATTTTCTGTGGGCCCATCGAACCTCCCGGCTTTGGCTTCCATGTTATAAAAAATAAATAATAATAATAATAAAAAAAACGCGCGCGCGCGCGCGCACACACACACACACACACACACACACACACACACACACACACACACACTTGGGCATAGAGTTAAGAATATTTTCTGTAGACAAATATCTATCAGTGCCATTTTTCAATTGAATCTTGATTCATCCCAAAATCCTTACAGGTTTTGGGATGGAGGCACATGTGCATGCACGCACGCACGCTCGCGCACGCGAGGCCCCCCCCCCCCCTCTTTCGTGACACACACACACACACACACACACAGAGAGAGAGAGAGAGAGAGAGAGAGAGAGAGAGAGAGAGAGAGAGAGAGAGAGAGAGATTACATGTAACATCAAAATGTGTTTTACTAGTGCAAAAGATAAATACAATTTGGAGCAGTAGTTGTTTTTACACAGTCTTATTTCAAGTTTATCATACTTCATGTGATCTAGAAATTCTGCCACTGAATAGAAGCAGTGATCCAATAAGAATGCCCTTAGGGATTTACAGAATAGTGAACATGAAGGACTAATTTCTATTTTCTGTGGCAGACTATTGTGTATTTGTGTAGCATAATTTGTAGTGTAGGGTTTAGAGGCTTGTGCCCTTACTGACTGAAGATTAAGGTGTTCTTTTTGCCTAGTGCCATGGTCATGTACACTCAGGTTTTTGTTTATCTGTTAGATTTTTTCTTGCATATTTGCAAGTTTCTAGGATAAAGACACAGGGCAGTGGGAGAATTGAAGATTTATGAAAGATAGGCCTGTAGTACGTAATCTGTCTGCCATGTTTGATGCATTGCTCTAATAGCTCTTTTTCTGAGTCAGGAATATGACTGAGCTAGGAGCTGCACTACCCCAGAATATAATCCCCTACTCTAGAACACTGTGTAATTGGCACACCTGATATCGGAGGTACCGCTCGTCCGCTTTGACCTGTGACGTCATCACAGCGCGGTAGTTTTGAGGTGCGTTTGTGTTTGTAGAACGCGTGGGTAATTATGTGGTGGCTGAGTTAAAGATGATAGTTTGTGTACAAGCAGAACATTGATAGCGAGGTACAGGTTAACAGAGGGTTAAAGATCAGTTTATAAGTCCACAAGTGGTGCTTGACGTGTAGACTTTAGCAGAGAGGTTTTTATTTATTTATTTTATTTTTAAGAAAGTGCCAAAGGTGCATATTGGACTGAGACCTGTGATAGATGGTACAGTCTGTTGTTGTAAACTGTAATTTACGAGGGTAACCACAGATTATTTATTAACTACAATACATAGGTATTAAGATATTGTTCCATATGTGGGTTTTCTGACATGTTAATGTCATGGGTCAAAGCTGATGGGTGGTGTCCCAATCTTCAGTTACGCCAAAAATCTATTTATTTTCTTAACCTGTTACAGTTTGGTATTTTCACTCTATGAAGGATTAAGCTTACTGTCAAGGACTTGTTACAGTTACTGTGCAGCATCAAATTAAATGACGTATTGCGACATATTTTGAAGAGTTTAAAATACATTATGTGGACCTTGCATAACAGCAAGCTAAATTTTCTCTCTTGCCCCAGCTCACATAACTGTACTTGCACATAGCAGCAGTGGCGGACACAAGAGGCAGTTATCAACCGTCCCAACCCCCCCCCCCAAAAAAAAAAAAACTGTTATAAATTTGCAGAAGCATAGCAGAGTAAGAAATGAAAACCTTTTCACACAAATAATACGTTTTTTTTCCTCCCCCCTCCACCTTAATGTGTGACTTTACTTTATGTCTCCCCCTTTAATCCTGATTATTACACCAATTCCTCAAATCCCACTCCCAAAAGAGAGAGAGAGAGAGGGGGGGGGGAGGAGTAGAAAGTAAGTTGCCAGTTCTGAATCCATGTTCAGAGTCATTCGCTGTTTTCATTGTTGAGGAAAACTGGTAAAATTCCAAAGTTAGCAGACAAACATTCCATCCAAACTTTCTTCCTAAGACAGCTTGACGCTACGTGACATGATTTGACGACGAGGGATGGAAAATGTTCAATTTTTATGCGGGCTTTTTTATTTCAGTTTGTAAATTTATTTGGTGCTTGAGTGTTTATTAGACTTAAACTTGAGTTTAAGTAGATCAATGTTGAGGGGTCCTCGTGGATGTGGAACATGTCAAGAAACAAAATTTACAAGCTGAATTATAGATAATACTAATAATATAAATACAGATACATACATTTTTAAGTTTGTTTTAGCTGATAATATAATAATACTAATATAGTACGAATATTGATACATGCATCATTTGGTACAATTCAGAAATTCACTAATGGAGTAGGAGGAGTTGGCCACTAGAAAGTCTTTGGCTCCTCTTACACTGATCTTTATTTGTAGCTAAATTTTTTATACTTGATGGTAAATTATTGAAAATGTGTGTTCGCCGCAGTGGAGTAGCTGAGCGCTCTAAGGCGCCTTGCTGCAGAGTGCATGGTTGCTCGCAGTCGGAGGTTTGAGTCCTCCCTGGGGCATAGGTGTTTGTGTTGTCCTTAGGTTAGTTTACCTAGGTTTTAGTAGTTTGTAAGCTACGGACTGATGACCACGCAGTTTGGTCCGATAGATTTACAAACATTTGAACATTTTTGAAAATGTGTGTTCCTGAGTAATAGACCCCTTCTTGAACTAAAGTAAGTGCTTTTAAGTCCCTGTGTAGATCATTTTTATTCTTAGTGTTGTATGTATGAACTGAGCTGTTTGTTTATGACAAATTTTATTAAGGAATAACTATACTGAGAGGCAGTAGTTAATATACCCAGTTCTTTGAAGAGGTTTCTACAGGACGTCCATGAATTTACTCCACAAATAATATGTATTACATGCTTTTGGACTCTGACCTGACTTGAAGAGTTACCCCAAAATATTATACCATATGACATTATGGAATGAAAGTATGCAAGCTTTGTTATTTTTATGTCTCCTACGTCTGATAACACTCGTATTGAAAATACAGATTTGTTGAGTCGTTTCTGCAATTCTGTGGTGTGCTCCTCCCAACTAAATTTATTATCAATCTGCAATCCCAGGAATTTAATACTGTCAACCTTCCGTGTCTGATCTTCATACTTAATGCATATGCTGGCGGGAAATCTCTTACATGTTCTGAACTGCATGTAGTGAGTCTTTTCAAATTTTAATGACAATGAATTGGCTTTAAACCATTTATTAATGTTCATGAAAACTTTTTATTGCAATACTTGGATCATCTGCAAACAAAATGAACTCTGCTTCTGGTAGTGTAACTGATGAGAGGCCATTAATGTACACGAGAAAAAACAATGATCCTAAGATGAATCCTTGTGGGGCACCACATGTAATTCCTTCCCAATCTGATGACGACTTGGTTTAATTCACTAGTCACTAGCACTGACACCCTTTGTTTCCTGTGAGGTACGACGTGAACCACTTTGCAGCATTTCCCATGACACCATAGAATTCTAGTTTACTTAAAAGGTTGTTATGGTTCACACAATGAAATGCCTTTGACAAATCACCGAAAATACCTGCTGCCTGCAATTTATTATCTAATGAATGAAGTACATTCTCACTGTAAGTATAAATTGCCTTCTCAATTTCGGAACCTTTCAGAAATCCAAACTGTGTTCTAGACAATATGCCATTTGTGGTTAAGTGGTTGATAAGCTGCTTGTAAATTACATTTTCTATAATTTTTGAAAATGCTGGTAAAAGTGAAATCAGTCTGTAGTTTGTTGGTATCACTTTATCCTCTTTCTTGAAGAGAGGTTTAATATCCGCATATTTTAGCCAATCAGGAAATGTTCCTGTTGTAATAGACTGGTTACACAAGTAACTTAAGATTGTCCTAAGTTCACAAGAAAACACTTTAATTAACTTTGTTGATATTTCATCGTAACCACTAGAATGCTTTGCATTTAAAGATTTTATTACGGAAGTTATGTCTTGTGATGAAGTACGTGACATATTCCTTTGATTTGTCTATAAAAATATTATTGATTGCTGTCCTAGAGGTTTTAGTTATCCTAGTTGGAAAGTTTACGGTATGTGTTAGATTGAAAGACAAAGTTACCGGCTATAATAAATTTTTACTGGAGGACTGCATAAGAAAATCTGTATTAAAGTCACCTCCATGGAACTCTAGAAAGAATTTATTTATATCAATATTCTTGAATTTATAGCAGTTTTTAATGAATGTGACAACTCCTCCTCCCTCCATATCTACTCTACAGAAGTGTGAAGCTAAATTAAATCCTGGAATGTTTAACATATCTATACCAGTGGCCACATGATGTTCAGAGAGGCAAATTATGTCAATTGGGTAAGAGGAATCTATTTCATCAATACAAATGAGTAGTTCATCAAGTTTATTTCTGAGCCCTGTAATATTTTGATGTAATAAAGATAACTGATATTCCATACTAATGGTCTAAGATTTACAGTTAGTTTCTGAGTACTTTCTGTTAAACATTGTTTGCTAAAATCTATCTCCTGTTTGTCTGTTTTTTCAAACTGAGGGTGTCTTCCAAGCTCTCTCAAAACCGGTTTTTCTTTCCCCCCTCCCTATCCTAAAAAAAAGAGGCATCCCTCGGACACCTGTACCCACTGGTATTTTACCATTTGTGACAGTGCCGCCTGTAAGTTACTTGCTATCAACCCAGACAGTTTTCCATTCCTTTCCCTGTTGAGGTGAAGGCCATGCCTAGTTTAGTCCCACCTACAGATATCATCCACAGGAATAAAACCAATATGGGACCCCATATCTGACATGAGTAGCCATTCCAACTCAAAGTTTACTCTCCTGACAGAAGAGTTCAAATAAGGCCGATCATGGCGACTCAAGACAGATACAAACCCCACACTAGTATGCCTCGTTGCCTATGATATCTTCACCAGGTCACACTCTATGGAATATTCAGTTTGTCAATGCTGTTTCCCAGACCACCCACTATAACCACAGTATCCTCCATTGTGAAATATTTACAGAAAGAACCTATATCCTCTGTTACCTAACCCAGACCCACATTTGGTTTGAAAAAGTTTGTGACCTGGTACTCTGATCCTAGCTCTTCTTGCAGTAGTTGGCCAACACCTCTACCATGGGAGCTACCTAACAAGACTTTTTCTTTTCAGAGTTTTCCCTACCTTTTTCAAATCCTTGAAAGTTTTTTTTTGTCCTTTCTACAGCTTCGGCTACATGATGCTCATCCGATTCTGACTGAGGCAATAGATCAAATCTATTTTTCAGATTAATGACAAAGCTGTCTGAAACTGTCCTAAGTCTGTTCCCCCTGTTACCTGTTGCCACTTCCCACCGCTTTTCACCCTTCTCCCTCCTTAACCTGCTCAGTCTCCTTGCCATATCTAATTCAGCTTGAAGACCTGCAATTTTCCCCTTCTGTTGCATTATTTTCCTATCTCTATTACAGATCCTACAAAACCACTGGCGAGCCTCATTTATGTCCCCATTTCCCACGCCACTACATTCGCCCCAGTGAAAGAAACTACTACAACTATCTCACTACACCCTGGAACTAACGATCCTACGGTATGTCACACACTTCTCACCCATGGTAAAAATAGAAATCGTAAAAACGTGATTAAGAACTGGCTAAAAGGTGAAAGTTACACCAAGAAACACTAAAATCTGTTCACGCAAATATAATTAACTAAGAGGGCACTGAATATAAAGAAACGCGCTCACGAAAACAAAAATTAGGCCTAAAACACGCTCAAGAAGACAAAATTTAGGCCTATAAACACGGATTACTATACACACTTTTGCTAAATCACGAAATGTAAGCTGTTTTCCTTTTATTTGTGTGTGATAGGCTTTATAAATCCTAACTACTATAAGCAGCGAATGAAAAATAGAAGAATGAGTAATTAGATATAAGTTTTAGTCACTGTTTACAACGATTCGCGCGCGTTAAATTAGGCCTACAAATACGTGCTATAGGCGCGAGAAGAAAAATAAACGTTTTTAACACCGTTTTTCCTTATTTAACACTACACTAACACTTCAACAACTATTCTTGTAATTATTTACTGGAGCAAATACTCGAAAGGTTCGCGCGGGTGCAGTTGCAGTACTAGATTAGATACTTGTTCCATAGATCATATATGTTACCATCTGGCATGTTTGAATGTAACTTAGTATTTCTTTTCTCAAAAATGTTATCCAGATTTATTTATTTGTATTTTTCTTCTACCGTACATTATACTTTTCTCGCGCAAGCGACAACATAATGTGTGAAATTTGCAACCTCCGTGTCACATCCCCCCCGCCCCCCTTGCTCCTTAAGGATCAAACAATTCTGTGCGCACATTGGCGTTTAAACAATTAATCTTCTCACGCTCGAAAGGCCAGCGGAATGCGAATAACTCATAATTGGTGGAACACTTGGAATTAATCTCTGCCGTACAGTGTGTGTGTGTGTGTGAGAGAGAGAAAGAGGGAGGGGGGGGGGGGGAGAGGAGGGAGCATGCGATATGCGTAACGATTTTGCTGCCATCTAATGCCAGCACCTGGAACTAATAGTTGGTCCCATTACACGTAGTAAACTCAAGTTACTGCCAAATGTAGCTAAACTGCCCATTTGGAATAGAATGGAGCAGTAAAACAAGGCAACTAATAAAGTTATTTCTCTTACGGGCTTCAGATGGTGAGATAGGTCACGCATAATGTGTAGACAAATATATTCTCGCTTAGAATGATGCGCACAGTACAAGATAAAGTTGAGGAGTGTTTCGAGAGAAAGCATTCTTACCTGGCCCAGGGGACACCGTAATCATGAAGGCCGTTCCTCCAGGACGAGGCTCTTCCATTGCACTTGAGCTGACCCCTGCGATTACCTCTAACGTAGGTAACTCGGGTGCATTATTTTTGGTAGTCGGGACTGCGTTCGCGCAGACCCGGTCTTATAAGAATAAAAATAAAAAGGTGATTAATTCGGATTAATCGAGTCAATCTGAGACTCTAGGATAACCAAAGTATTCAGTTCCACTTTATTATAAGGCCTAACACACACGGCGTAATTATTCTGCCGCGGTCAATCGACTCACAGAAAGAAGCGTTTCTAGACACGGCGGTAAAATCGACGTCGTACGAATTAGCCAATTATTGGCAGCATACTTTCACATAAAACTAATTTAGTTTTGCTGTGGTATTTAAGCGCACGGTGTTGTGTGAAATGAACAAAGAAAAAATTCTGCATTTATTGATACTGCGTCGACGAATAAAAAATAAATAAATAAAAATAAAAAGACTATTTTGGGTTCATCCAATTCATAAAAGATGGTTGGAAGAGTCGAGGCAGGATGACACTAAGTTCTTTAACTAGTTCAGAATTTCGGTGACTTTCTTTGACAGACTGCATGGGCCGTTGAAAAGGTAAGTGTGGGAAAATGACTTTCATACTAATTAAAAAAAAAACTGTAAAAATGCGGTAAATGAAGCAGGGAAAAAGGAGCACAGACGACTAGGCACTATTACAGGAAGTGCAAAACGCCTAAGCAGGAGTGACTAGAAGCCAAATACAAATCTTTAGAAGAATGTTTAACTTGGGGACAACTGTATACCGCCTACAGGAAAATAGACATTTGGAGACAAGAAAAGCAGCTGTATGAATATCAAAAACTAAGATGGAAAACCATTTCTGAATAAAGAAGGGAAATGAACTTAGAAACAATATTGTAGGAAGGGAAGGGGGAAGTAGATGAAGATGAAATAAGATATACTATACTGAGAAATGAATTTGACAGAGCGCTGAAAGGCCTAAGTCGGAATGAGGCCCCTGGAGTAGATGACATTCCCTAAGACTTACTGAAGAGAGCCAGCCATGACAGCTATTTCACGTGGTGTGTAGGATGTATGAGACAGGCTAAATGCCATTAGACTTTGAAAACTGTAATAATCCCCTTTCCAAAGAAAGCAGGCGCAGACAGGTACGAAATTTACAGGCCCATTCGTTTAAGAAGTCATGGTTGCAACATTTAAAACGAATTATTACAGAAGAATGTAAAAGTTGTAGATGCTCACCTTGGGGAAGATCAGTTTGGATTCAGGACAAATGTAGGAACACGAGAGACCAGTGGCCTAACTAGGACTTGGCTTTGGGGGGGGGGGATAGATCTGTTTGACGAGCAAAATTTTAGTCAGTTTCCAGACAAACTACCATCTACCACTTCCGTTGAAGAAACTAATGCACTCCCATCCAATGAAAGCTTATGGTAAAACACCCCAAGTTTCCGATCTTTACCTTTACCAGATTGCTGTTATACAATTTTTTTTTCTCTTTCTGGGGGTGGGGGTTCTATCCCCCTCATCCCCCCCCTCCCCCATAGTTACGCCACTGCGTGAGACAATACTCACTTTACGGCTTATCTTGGAGAATAGATTAAGGAAAGGGAAATCTACATTTGTAGATTTCTCCAAATCTTTTGACAGTGTTGATTAGAATAAACTCTTTCAAATTCTGAAGACAGCAGGGTAAAATATACGGAATCGTTTTGCTGATGACAAAGTAATTCTGTCAGAGATAGCAAAGAACCTGGAAGAGCAATTAAATGGAATGGACTATGTGTTGAAAAGAGCGTATAAGATGAATATTAAAGAGAGCAAAACAAGAGTAATGGAATACAATATTGGAAAATCAGTGAGGTTGAAGGAATTAGATTAGGTAACAAAAAGGTGGTAGATGAGTTTTATTACTTGGGCAGTGATATATATACGTTGGTTGCTGCACAGAGGGTATAAAATGCAGAATGGAAATGGGAAGACATGCGTTTTTGAAAGAGAGAAATTTGTTAACATCAAATATTAAGTGTAAGGATGTCTTTTCTGAAGGCATTTGTGTGGTGTGTTGCCTTTTATGGGAGTGAAACTTGGACGATAAATACTTTATAGACAGGAAGAGGATAGAGGCTTTTGATGTGTGGTGCTGCAGAAGAATGCTGCAGCTGGGCGGATAGATTGCGTAACTAATGAATAGGTATTGAAAAAAATTTGGGAAAAGGAATTTCTTGAACACCCTGACTAAAATAAGGGATCGATTGGTAGGACGCAGTCTTAGCCATCAAGGAATTTAGCACTGGCAGGGGGGGGGGGGGGTTGCAGGAGGAGACCAAGAGACGAATATAGTAAGCAGATTCAAATGAGTGTGGATTGTCATTCGTATGAGGAGACAAAGAGGCTTGCTTAGGATAGAGTAGGGTGGAGAGCTGCATGAAACCTGTCTCTGGACTGGAGAAAACTATTTTAATGATAACGGTATTTATTGATACAAGTCTGTAACAGCAAACAAAATTTGCATATTTCCAGACCTTTACATATACAAATACTCATAAGTAACAATTAACAATTGCAAATTGATGTCCATTGTACTACAAGTACTGCTGGAATTTGCTGAAGAACTTTATTCACAGTCTTGTTTGTCAACATATTCAGCAAAATTTTCTTAGTGCTCAGATGCTGTAGAGTTTTTCGGTTTGTCGTTCATAGGTTGGGAAAATGGAGGAGGCTGTTCACTTGGGGTTGAAACTGGGGAATCGATGGTAGGTCATGAAGTGGGAGATGTCAAAGTTGTGAGGGAGACAGATCCAGGGTTTTTAATGTTGGATGACTTTCCCTTGGAGCAGACAGTATGTTTTGACGTGAAACTGAGGGAATGGTTGATGGAAAATATGGAGGTTGTGGATAGTGCAAAGTCGGAGTAAAAGTTGCGAAGAGTTGTGAATTAACCTGTGGCTGGGGATGGTATGGCCGTTGAATTGGTTCTCTTGATCAAGAATCTTTATTGGCCATTGATCACAGAAGTTGAAATAGGCTTCGTCATTTATACATTTAGGTATAAAGTTTCTTACATTCTGTACATTGAATTGTTCAAAAAGAAGCAATTTCTAATTATCATATAGTAACTAGAAGTGAATTAAGTGCAAACACACATAAGTATTGTATACAGATGCCACCAAAAGCTGCTAAGTACATACAGTATGAATTTAAAAAAAAAAAAAAAAAAAAAAAAAAATTGATACAGGTATTAGATAAATTAATAAATTGGCATGAATGATGTATAATAGAATCGTAGAGGGTACAGCTATTGTTTTACATACATATATCTAAGTGATAAGTTTACATATACACATATCCACAGTACTTTACTATAAATTTATTCCAGCAGTACTCATGTCATAAAACTCATTCAAAGACTAGAATGGGTTGTCACATAGCCAGCTGTACAGTCTATCTTTATGAATTTTACATGGCATGGCTCGAGCTGCTGGTTACAACCTGTTGAAAATTTTTAGAGTGTGTACTTCGTGCGAGTTACCATTTTTTGATACTCTGTGTCTTGGTATATCAAAATCTAACTTCATTCTTGTATTGTGACCGTGAAAATGTTCCCTGACAGCCCATTTCATACCATTGTTTTTTTGTTTTTTTTTTTTTTGTTTTTTTTGTTTTTTTGTTTTTTTTTTTTTTTTTACATAAATTACACAACTATGTATGTATAGCCTTACAGCAGTCAATAGCTTGAGACTGGTAAAGAGAGGACAGTGCTCCCTGGGGCCTCTTTTGCGTATTATATGTATAGTTCTTTTCTGAATTTTCAGAATTCTGTCAATGAAAAGAATGTGTCCCCAGATTAGAAGGCCATAAGCTATATGTGACTGGAAAAGTCAAAAATACATTACTCTAAGATAGTCAATACTAATCATGTCCCTAAGTTTCCATAGTAGATAGGAGACTCAAAATTTTTTTGAATACCTGATTTACATGTCCTTCCCAGTTCAGTTTTGAATCAATATGGATTCCCAACAGTTTTACTGACTTGTTTTCAATGTCACTGAGCAGCCCTATGAAAATCTGTTGAGTTTTATCTGAATTACAAAGTAATTTATTTGCTGAGAATCAGTGGAGGGCAGAATTGAAAGACACCTGTGTGCTATTACTCAGGTCTGCAATGTTTTGATGTGATGTGAGAAGGGTTGTGTCATCAGCATAGCATATGACAGAACTGTTTATGTACAAGGCAGGTCATTAATTGCAATTATGAAAACGACTGGCCCAAGCACAGATCCCTGTGGTACCCCAGTATTGATTGTTACTACAGGGGAGAGTTTATTTCTAACTGAGACAAACTGCCTTCTGTTGTGAAGGTATGATTGCACTGCTGTAAGTGCTGGACTACATATACCATAGTGTTTTAGTTTAGCTAACAGTATATCATGTGGTATGCAATCGAATGCCTTGCTTAAATCACATAAGACAAGTGACATCACATCCCGGTTTCCAAAGGCAGTTAATGTTTGGTCCACAATTTCTAAAACAGCTGCGGTGATGTTTCTATCCTGCCGGAATCCAAACTGACTGTTGTTCAGAGGGTTGTATGACTCAAAATAGTTGTTTAGTTGTGTATACATAAGTGATTCAAATATCTTTGAAAATATTAGTACCATTGATATTTGGACAGTTACTCTGAGGCAGTTGTTTGTCCCCTTTTTTATACACAGGAATAACTTTGGAAATCTTGAGGCAATCTGGAAATACTCCAGATTGTAAACATTTGTTGAGAATGAATGCCAGGGGACTGGAGATAAGATCTATAGTATTTTTCAGACTGTAATTGGAGAGCCAGTAACAGTCCATAGTCTTAGAGCTTGATAATTTTCTGACTGTTCTTTTAATTTCGATGGGTGTGATTGTATGCCAATTAAAGACATGCTCTGTTGGTGGGTAGGCCTCCATCAAGAAATTCCCTTGCAGAAGAGTCAATTGCTTCTATTTTATTTTCAATTTCTTGGAATGAGCTAAGAAGTAGTCATTCAGTTCATTGGGCACAGCTGTACCTCATTTGGACAATTAGTGGCAGTTTCTTGAGCTCTGATTTGCCATGCTGCCTTGCACCTGTTGGGTGCAGGCCGTCGGGATGCTACAGGCCCGAGACTGGCATGGCGTGCGCAAATGCTTCCAGCGGCAAAGTCACTGGACAAAAGTGCCCCTGGCCGAAATATTACATTACATAAATGTCTGCTAAAGCTGGGACACGTGTAACAGTTGACAAGCATTTCATCTATCGATTACGCTGAGCAAGCATTCTCAGGAACAAATGGAGATTATTACATCGACCCTTAAATGTAAAACCACAATTTGGTAATGGCATTTTTCAAGCCTGCATTAATCTTTATGTTAACATGTAGATCGAAGATATTCAAGAAGGAAGGAAGAAAACTTCAAATTGCGCTGTTCATACTGCCGGCTCATGTCGAGCTGACGACATTCGGAATGTTTAATTTTCCGGTGCCGCCGCGTGCCGAATGGGCTATGGTATTATTCTGCAGCACTAATATCTCTCGTCTCCAGCCTGTTCTCAGCACAAAGTTCTCTGCATTACTCTTTTTTTTTTTTAAATAACACTAGTGAAATAATGTTCTGTTTATCACTGCCGTGTGCGGTATTAATATGTTCGTAAACGGCACACGCGAATTTGCGATTCTTTAGGGGCCCATATCTCAGGTTCTATTCATTTCCCCCCCTAAGGTAAGTCCTTCCACTCCTGGGATTGGAACGACTCCTTTTCCACTTCCTTAAAACCCGTATCCTTCCCTTTCTCCTCTCCTTCCTTCCTCTTTTCCTGAAGAAGTGACCAATGGTTGCGAAAGCTTGAATGTTTGTGTGTATTTTTATTTGTGTTTTTTTGTGTCTATCGGCAAACCTGTGCTTTGGGTAAGTCCAATTCAGTAGTCAACCTCTCCTCTAAACCTCTGTCCCAATCTGAAACCTCCATCCCATCCAAGGGCCTCACCTTTAGTACCACTACCAAACTCAACCAAACAGCCCTTGTCAAAGATTTACTACCCTATACTCGTAGTCTTTGCTGGAGATATCACTTTGCCACGAAGAAAGATAATCCTACTCCTAACGATCCAGTTCCCGAAGAAACCATTCAAATTGAACCCTGCCTGGAACAGTTCCGTCCTCTGTCACAGCGAGACCCACCCGCTCTTCCTCAAAATCACCCTCTTCAAACCTTCCAGGAATTCCTTACTTCCAATCTTGCCTCTCAGTCTTTCCTGAAAAACTTTAATCCTACTCCCAACATTACCACAGCTGAATCCCGAGCTATCCTTGATCTGAAGGCTGACCATTCCATCGTCATTCTCCCTGCCGACCAGGAATCCACGACCGTGGTACTTGATCGGCGGGAGTATCTGGCTGAGGGACTGCGTCAGCTTTCAGACAACACTACCTACAAAGTTTGTAAAGACAACCCCATTCCTGATGTCCAGGCAGAGCTTCAGGGAATCCTCAGATCCTTAGGCCCCCTACAAAACCTATCACCTGAGTCCATCAAACTAATGACCCCACCGACACCCCGCACCCCTACCTTCTACCTACTTCCTAAGATTCACAAACCTAATCATCCAGGCTGGCCAATTGTGGCCAGTTACCAAGCCCCCACAGAACGAATCTCTGCCAACATAGACCAACACCTTCAACCCAGCATGTGCAGTCTCCAATCCTTCATCAAAGACACCAATCACTTTCTCCACCGCCTGAAATCCTTATCTAACCTTTTACCTCCAGAAACCATCCTTGTAACTATTGATGCTACTTCCTTATACACAAACATCTCGCATGCCGAGGGTCTCGCTACAATGGAGCACTTCCTTTCACGCCGACCACCCACTTCCTTACCTAAAACCTCTTTCCTTAATGCCCTAGCCAGCTTCATCCTAACCCACAACTTCTTCACCTTTGAGGGCCAGACATACCAACAACTAAAGGGAACAGCCATGGGTACCTGGCTTGCCCCCTCGTATGCAAATTTATTTATGGGACGCTTAGAGGAAGCATCCCTGGATACCCAAGCCTGTCAGCCCAAAATTTGGTACAAATTCATTGATGACATCTTTATGATCTGGGCTCACAGTGAAGAAAAACTCCAGACTTTCCTCTCCAACCTCAACTCCTTTGGCCCCTTCACATTCACCTGCTCATATTCCAAATCCCATGCCATTTTCCTCGATGTCGACCTCCATCTGTCCAACGGCCAACTTCACACATCCGTCCACATCAAACCAACCAATAAACAACAGTACCTGCATTATGACAGCTGCCATCCATTCCACATCAAACGTTCCCTTCCCTACAGCTTAGGTCTTCGTGGCAAAAGAGTCTGCACCAGTCCCGAATCCCTGAACCAGTACACCAATAACATAATAACAGCTTTCACATCCAGCAGCTATCCTCCTGATCTGGTTCAGAAGCAAATTATTAGAGCCACCTCCTCATCCCTCCAAATCCAGAACCTTCCACCGAAGAAACCCAGAAGTGCCCCTCTTGTCACCAGGTACTTTCCGGGACTGGAACGGAGTCTGAATGTGGCTCTCCAGCAAGGATACGACTTCCTTAAGTCCTGCCCCGAAATGAGATCCATCCTTAATGACATCCTTCACACTCCACCGAGAGTGTCTTTCCACCGCCCACCTAACTTTTGTAACCTCCTAGTCCATCCCTATGAAATCCCCAAACCACCTTCCCTACCCTCTGGCATTTACCCATACAACTGCCCCCGTTGTAAAACCAGTCCTATGCACCCTTCCACCACCACTTACTCCAGTCCAGTAACCCGGAAGGTGTACACGATCAATGGCAGAGCCACTTGTGATAGCACCCATGTGATTTACCAACAGATATGCCTGCACTGCGAAGCATTCTATGTGGGAATGACCAGCAACAAACTGTCCATTTGCATGAATGGTCACAGGCAGACATTGTTTGTTGGTAATGAGGATCACCCTGTGGCAAAACATGTCTTGGTGCACGGCCAGCACATCTTGGCGCAGTGTTACACCGTCCAGGTTATCTGGATACTTCCCACCGACACCAGCCTTTCAGAACTCCGGAGATGGGAACTTGCCCTTGAGCTTATTCTGTCCTCCCGTTACCCACCTGGTCTCAACCTCGGATAAATTCAAATTCCCGCCCACCATCTTTAGCATCTTTGCCACAGTTCTGTGGACAGAGCCTCAGCCTCAAGTGGTATCTCTGTCCAACTTCTTTGCTTTTTACAAATGTCTGTCTATGTGTGTTTATATTTCTATATATGTGAGTCTGTGTGTGTATTTGTTTACTTTCCTTTTATTCCCCTAAGGTAAGTCCTTCCACTCCTGGGATTGGAATGACTCCTTTTCCAGTTCCTTAAAACCCATATCCTTCCCTTTCTCCTCTCCTTTCTTCCTCTTTTCCTGAAGAAGCGACCCACGGTTGCGAAAGCTTGTATGCGTGTTTGTGAGTGATTTTATTTGTGTCTGTCGATGAGCCTGCCTGTGGGTAAGTCATCCATTTTCTATTTTTTATTTATTTATATTATAGAGGAAAAATTCCTAGCAGGAAAAATATATATAAAAAGTAGGTGAATTTTACTCACTAGGCATAGGAGCACAGGTAGTGATAGTAACATAAATAAAACACACACACACACACACACACACACACACACACACACAAACGCAAATACACCTAGGTACACATACTGTAGAAAGCAGAGGAGTTGGACAGAGATACCACTTGAGGCAGAGGCTCTGTTCAGAGAACTGAGGGAAAGATGTTGAAGATGGTGGGCAGGAATTTGAATTTAGCCAAGGTTGGGACCAGGTGGGCAACGGGAAGGGAGAATATGCTGAAGGGCAAGTTCCCATCTCCGGAGTTCTGAAAGATTGTGTCGGTGGGAAGTATCCAGATAACCCAGACGGTGTAACACTGTGGCAAGATGTGTTGGCCGTGCCCCAAGGCATGTTTAGGCACAGGGTGATCCTCATTACCAACAAACACTGTCTGCCTGTAACCATTCCTGTGAATAGAACACTTAACAGTGCAGGCATGTCAGTTGGTAAATCGCGGGGTACTATCGCAAGTGGCTCTGCCCTTGAGCATGTACACCTTCTGGGTTATGGGACTGGAGTAAGTGGTGGTGGAAAGGTGCATAGGGCAGGTTTTACAATGGGGGCGGTTCCAAGGGTAGGAGCCAGAAGGTAGGGAAGGTGGTTTGGGGTTTTCATAGTGATGGACTAGTAGGTTACGGTGGTTTGGTGGGCGGCGGAAAGACACTGTCGGTGGAGTGGGAAGGTGGTTTGGGGTTTTCATAGTGATGGACTAGTAGGTTACGGTGGTTTGGTGGGCGGCGGAAAGACACTGTCGGTGGAGTGGGAAGGATGTCATGAAGGATGGATCTCATTTCAGGGCAGGATTTAAGGAAGTTGTATCCTTGCTGGAGAGCCACATTCAGAGTCCGCTCCAGTCCCAGAAAGTATCTGCATTTGTGTGTGTGTGTGTGTGTGTGTGTTTTATTTATGTTACTATCGCTACCTGTGCTCCTTCGCCTGGTAAGTAAACTACATCTACTTTTTATATATATTAAAACCCATATCCTTCTTTTTCTCCTCTCCTTCCCTCCTCTTTTCCTGAAGAAGCTTCCAGCAGTGGCGAAAGCTTGAATGGTAGTGTGTGTCTTTATTTGTGTTTTTGTTTATATCGGCTAGCCTGTGCTTTGGGTAAGTCAAACAGTCTTTATTTTTATACATATTTCCCACCAGAAAAGTCTCCATCCCATATTTTGAAGCACTTGAGTGACACTGATAAATCCAATATTTCCACTCACATCATCTCAGTATGAAAGGAAAAATAGATATTTTTCAGTGGTTTCTTTTGAAGTGTTCTGAGTTGACTCCAAAAATGGAATCACTAATTTGACCGAACAGCAGAAAGCACACCATCAACCAATCATGACACCAAACCCTGAGAGAAAAATTAGGGTTTAACATCCTGTCAACATTAGTAATTGACAGTCAAATCTGATTTTTCCATTAGAAGTTTCCAAAATATCAGTTTTGCAGTGTTACGCCCCCTTTAATTATAACACAGTGTTCACTCTGAGGAGGATAGTTTACAACCCACCACAAAGACGCACATCAACCTGCTACAGGCACACAAAAAAGACACTCATAAACACAACTCAATGAATTGAATGCCGAAGATAACGGTTGTGTGTCTGCCAAGTGTGCATGTCAGATAGTGTGATGTCTTCTCTGGCGAAGACTAATGGCTGAAAGTTTGTCTTCTGCAAACTATCCTAATTATATTATGAAATTCAAACCCAAACTTTCCATTATTAGACAATTTTAACCTATTAATTACTTACATAGTTGTCATTATATTTTAATGACAATTTCCTGGTCTTAGTAGGAAGTTTTCAGATAACTTATTTCTATATTTGTTAATTAGTGTAATGATTGCACAAAAGAAGGTGTACAGAAGTAATTTTGAAGTCCTTTATTGACAATTCACACTCCGAAACCTTACTTCACTGATCACAAAAGACGATGTTATGATGAGCAAGTTAGTGTAACAAGACCAACATAAAAGCAAGTGAACTTGGATTGCTGTCACATGTTCTCCTTTCAGAAGCTCAGATCTACATCTGTGCTGTATCCACTCCAACCACCGTGACACAACCTTCCTATCCCCCCTCCCCTCTACTATTTCCACACCGCAGAGCATGATTCGCAGTGTGGCAGTTGAAGATGATGGTTGTGTTACTGTGATGTGTGCCTGTGTGATTTCATAAATGTTCTATTTTCTGAAGAAGGGCATGGCGGATAGCTAAAGTGCTGTATGTGTGTGCCTTTTTTATGTGCCTGTCACAGTTCGTCGTCACGTCTTTGTGGTGAGTTGTAAACTGTCCTTATTACTAAAAGACTTGTTTTGCAAGAATAACAATCTGACCCAAGGTTTAAAATAAATCAATGTATAGCCATCTGAGCTTGCAGCAATGCCTAAACAACAAATAAACCTCTGGTAATGGTAATAAGCAAATTTGCAAAACCGTGAGTGTTTTGAAATATTCTCGTAACACTTCCTGTGTATTATAAGAAAATAATAATAATATTAATAATAATAATGCCTGGCTGGAGTGTCACTTGTTCAAGGGATGATTCAAGCACTAATGTGTCCTTATAATGACTTAAGTTTATTAGAGAAAATGGATTCCCTAATCTTGTTCTCCTGTTTATTGACAACATTCCGTCACACCCAGAAGAGACTGAAATTTAGAGTCAAATCAGTTTTCTGCCACCAATTGTAATGGTGTATTGTTGGCCATTAAACAATCATACTTAAAAATGCTGCTTTGCACCTAACCCGAAAAGGATGAAAATATTACAACAATCTCTGGCCTACATTGAGATCTGTTGAACAACTTTTACAATGTGAAGGATTGTAATGTCCTACTAGTCAAAATAATCAATGGTTATAAAGACAGAAGAAAACTGTGTTGACAAATGGACTGTTGTTCACGATACTAGCTACTAAAAGAACAGAGATGGAAGACATCACAGCAATGGTACAATGCTCACCATCTCAGATTGACTCTCAAACTGAACTTTTAATACAGATGAGAGAAAAGCTCTTAAACTCTACTTAAACTGACAGCATATTTCATCAACACCAAATGATGTTATGTTCCTGCGGTGATGGCGGAACATTAAATCATCGGTTTGATTCAGTAGTTTGTCAGAAGAAACATACTTTATTTCTTAAACTGGTAATTTTATGTGCTTAGTCTTGATTAAAAATTATTGTACAGAACTGTATAAGTAGTCAAAATATGTACTGTACTATAAGTAACCAGATTTTGTGCCATTATGGTTTGAAAAGGGATTTTAACTGTCAGATTACTGATTGAGACTCAAGTCTGCTGACCCCAGGTGTCAACTCACTCAGTGAAAGCCTTTAACTTACCATAACTATCTAAAATGGCAGTCTAGATTGGGCTCTATGTATGTGTTCATTTCTTTGAACAATAATAAATGCATCTTTTTTCATGAAGTCTTAGTAATGATCACAGCAGCTGGAGGTGACAATCATGCAGGGGATAGGGGGAGAGAGAGAGAGAGAGAGAGAGAGAGAGAGAGAGAGAGAGAGAGAGAGAGAGAGACTTTCATGCAAACACAAATCTCAGATATATATGAGAGGAAGACAGGGAAGGGGGTGGGGTGTAAGAAATTGAATGAAACAGTGTGTTTCTTATTCTGACGAAGATTGTGGGCAAAAGCTAAGTTATGTGTGTATGAGTTTCATTTTTGTGTGTGTCTCACGGCTTGACTAATGTGTTTGAGGCCAGTAGCAAACTATACCTACCATATTACACATTTTTAAAGTATTTTTTTCTACAGAGCCGGATCTACGGGGGGGCAAAGGGGGCAGTTTCCCCGGGTGGCAGAATTTAGAGGGCGGCAAATTTTGACGCTTTTTACAGAATGTATCTTTCTGGTATAATTTATATTAGCCAGAATGAAGGAGATGTTTACGTTATTGCATAAGTAAATGCACAATGTTTATTAATTTGCATAGTTTTCCTTTCTCAGATAAATGAATATTCATATTTCATATCAAGGTAATATTTGTAGAACAAGTGAATTTGAATAACGTTCCAGTCCTTATAAAAATAAAAAGTATATCAGGTGTGCACATTTCTTATTTTAAGTCAAAAGCATTAAGGATCTAGAGTCCTCTCTCGGTAGCGGTGGAATTGATAGACATCTACACATGATACTCTGTAAATCACATTTAACTGCCTGACAGAGGGTTCATCGGACCACTTTTATACTATTTATCTCCCATTCCATTCTCAAATAGCGCGTGGGAAGAAAGAACATCTGAATCTCTCTGTTTGAGCTCTGATTTCACGTATTTATTCAGATGATCTTTTCTACTTATATAAGTGGATGGCAACAATATATTTTCGCATTCGGAGGAGAATGTTGACGATTGTAGTTTCGTAAGTAGCCCACGCCTCTGTTCTCATGATTCCCATCCCAGATCCTGTATCATTTCCGTGACGCTGTCTCCTCTGTATCACGACAATACAAAACAAGCTGCCCTTCTTTCGACTCTTTCGATGTCCTCCGACAAACCCACCTGATAAGTATCGCACACTGGGCAGCAAGACCAGATAAAACAGGAGGAATATCACTGTGTTATTGAAGCTGTCCTTTTCTACCTAAGCAAGGAAGTCATTTTAGAGGAACAAAAGAAGATGGTGATTTTGGTGATCCACATAGCGGCAAATTTCTAAATACAATTGATCTTATATCATACTATAGTGTCCCCCTTCGTCTGCGTACTGAACGCAACAAGAAAGGCCAGATTAGCTATTTTTACAAAAATATACAAGATGAGTTCTGTGACTTGATTGCTGACAAAATAAAACAAGATATAATTAAAGATATTTTAGCTGCTAAATACTTTTCACTGATGTTTGACTGCACTCTAAATATCAGCCACAATGCGCGGATGACACAAGTAATTCGATATGTCAAGTCAAATGACTCGGGTTGTGGAAAGTTTTACTGACTTTTTTTTACAGTTACAGACAAAACAGGAGAAGGCCATAGTCAAGAGATACTGCAAAAATTGGAACAAGATGGGTTGAACATTAAGTACTGCAGGGGGCAGTCTCATGACAATGGGGCAAACAGAGCTGGAAAGTACAAAGGGGTCCAGTCAAGAATACTTTAGAAGAATGAACTGGCCTATTTCATACCATGTGCTGCTCACTCTTTAAATTTAGTAGGAGCAAATTCAGCAGACATTCAGCAAGACTAGGTGATCTGCAAGAGTAGATGTGGTTGAAGCTGTTTACAAGCATTTTCATAAAGTTTTGAAGGCCTGGAAGAAACTGAAACTTATAAATTGTCAACATCAGTAGACAAGATCTATTTTAAAAAATATGATAAAACTCAAATTCATTACTTTAACTTGTTTCTGGTATGCAATATTAAAAAAAAAAAAAATTGGTCATGTTAGTCAGTTTCTGCGAAGTTAATACTTTACAATTGATAAAGCTGTTCTATACATTCAAGGACTTTTGGGCTTTCTCAAAACTTCCCGGGATTCTTGTACCTCTGAAGCTATTTCCGGGGCCAAAGTGCTAGCAGAAGATAATGAGGTATTAACAGTATTCTCCGAAAAAAGGATTTGAAGAAAGAAGAAAATGGCCGATGACCTTTGTGAGGATGAAGTATCCACCATTCACAGAAAAAATAAGGAATAATTGACAGAGCTTAGAACCAGGTTTACTGCACTTGAGAAAATTGGTGCAAAAATTAGTTTCCTGTGTGGTGTGAAAATTCGAGAAATGGAAGTGGAGTACTTGAAGGCCAAAGCTGCGGAACTGCCAGAAGATCTTAGCGAGGAAGAACTTGAAGTTGAAAGTTTCAGACAACATGCGCTGGCAGTAGACAGAGCCTTGCAAGATTCCACTGCATCATCAACATTAAGTTTAATTTATAAAAATAAATTGGTAGAGGGGTATCCCAACCTTACTACAGCGTTAAAATATATCTTACCATTCTAGTTTCTGTTTCGTCTGGGGAGAGAAGTTTCAGCAAGCTGAAACTAATTAAATACACTTGAGGAGCATGACTGCTTAACAAATCTGAGTATAATATCCATAGAGCACAAACGAGCTGCTTCTCTAAACTGTGATGATATCAAAAACAGTTTTGCAGCAAAAAACCTCGAAAAGCGAAATTTTGAATTGATTTTTGTACGATGAGTAATCTTGTAATATTTTTGTATGTATTAAAATTGTTCTGTTTTCCTTTGATCTTAATTCAGTCAATAAAATAAGTTCATGTTGTGAGATTGTGACATTTATTTAGAAATATGTAACCCAATTAGCGTCAAAAAGTTGATTCTTATGGGGGGGGGTGAAAGAAGGGGTGGCAAATTTAAGCTTGCCCCCCTTGGCAAATGTCCTAGATCCGGCCCTGTTTTCTATGATGTGTTTCAGTAAGGCAGATTTTGAAAATAGTGGGACTCTAATATAGTGGGACAGAAGGAATCTTAGGGTTTAACATCCCATCGACAGTGTGGTCATTAGAGATAGAGCCTACACTCGAATATTTGATTAAGGATGTGGGAAGAAAATCAGTCTTTGAAAACCCTGGCATTTGCCTGGAGTGATAAAGGGAAATCATGGAAAAACCTAAATCTGATGGTTGGAGGACTGTAGTATAGTGTAAATTATCTTAGTAATTTTTCAGTTCCATGACCATTTATTTGTAGTTATGTCAAAATCTGTGTCTGTGTAATCTTTATAAACTGATCTCAGGCTATGACTAATTTATTTAAAAAATATGTTACTTTGAAGATACTCCTGCAGTTACAACTCTTATGTCATTTGCATCCAAACCATTTAATACGCATACACAGTTTATTTCTCAGATGGTTTAAGATGCTTTTCAACTGCTTTAAATGCACTACCTTCAAATCACCTCTCCAGGGTACACCACCTTGACGAAGCACTGTCCGTGCGGGTGGAGAGGCTTGCATATCCGTGTGAAGCTGAGGGCTATACCGAAGGCCTCAGCTGATGGATCAGACCAAGCGTGTCCCACAACGTCCCGCCTTCCTTATCGTCTCCCAGTCCTTTCCCAATTCCTTTTCCAACCCAAGGTGTGATGTGATCCGTGCCGAGGGGTGCGTGGCACATGGGTGGATGTGTCTCGAACGGAGCCTCAGGGACACTGGGCGACCTCCCTGAGTAAGTAGCCTTGCACCGCGCGGGGTTATCGTGGCGTGGACCATATAAATCCCCAAATCTCGTGGGACTAAGATGAACACAGAGAAAGAAAGTATTTTAAAAGAATCCAAGGGGCAATCTGAGACCTCAGATACTCAGACATCGGGATCAGGACCGATGGAGTGCACTCCTACTTCTCAGTCAGGGTCTACACCTGAGCAAGAAGTGGGAACTGTAACAGAGAAGTTGGACCAGATTAGGATTAAGTCCTTGTCTGGGGCTCGGAGGAGGAAACTTCTCAAGGAACAGAAGCAATAGGAAGGATAAGAATGGCTTCCTAAGCATAAGTGGAGGGAATCAAAAGGGCTTGAGCCCAAGACCCCCAAAAAGAAACTGCCTCAGGTCGAAGGGGATACACAGACCCCCTCGACATCAAAGACAGGTGGCAAGAGGGTTAGGGAGGAATCTAAGACTCCCTTCTCTCTGGATAAGCGTGATCCTGAAAGGCTGAGGCAGGAAATAGGAAAACAGACCTATAGTACTGCAGTCTCGGTCTTTAGAATGGCGGTTGTCCAGGAAGGATACCCACTGGTGAGCATCACCCCGCAGCAGGAGGAGCTCGTGCAGATGGCCCTCTTTGAAGAGATTGGGGGGGGGACGCTGGTCCAGGACCGAAATTCAGGAGGGTCTATCTAGATTGTGGTGCCCTCATTTTTGTCAGCGACGGGGAACACTCAGCAGAATGGCTTAAGGACAAGGTGCCCTTGATATCCCTGTGGGAGGATGCGAAGCTGCTGGTCAAGACAGTAACCAAAGTCCTGATGACCGTAAAGGTATCAATATGGGTACCAAAGATCCTTAAGGATGTCCCTCCAAAGACTCTGTTCGAGAAGATAAGGGTCCAGAACCCAAAAGTCTTGACAGAGGATTGGAGGGCAATTAATCAAAAGGTTGTTCCAGAAGGACGAACCTTGGTAGTGGAGGTCGGAGAGAAGTCCCTGAAGGCAATGCGAGAGCAAGGCCTGAAACTTGTTTTTAGGGTTCTCGCAGGTTGCCGTCAGGGTAATCAAAGACCTTAAAGGCAATAATGGCAGCAAGATGGGGACTGGAAGTGCTGCAGATAAACCTGCAGCACAGTAAAGGGGCCACTGCTGCCCTGAGCCGTCGCCTGGGGACAGGAGGTGGACGTGGCCCTGATACAAGAACCCTATTTATACAAAGGGGGTGTATCGGGCCTCGTTGGTACTGGAGATAAGCTGATTTATGCTAAAAATCTAAAAAAACTCCAGAACATGCCTTCATCTTAGAAATGCCAATGATGGATTTTTGTTCCAGGGACCTGGTGACCATCAGGATGCAGCACCATGAGGAAGGTATCACGAGGGAAATTGTTTTGGCCTCAGCATACCTTCCTTACGAAGACAGCTCTCCTCCTTCTTTGGAAGTCAGGAGACTGACGGGCAGCAAGGACACCAACAGTAGAGGTGAGCACCTTCTTGAATTTCTCCTATCTAACAACTTGGAGATCCTGAATAGGGGTGATGAACCTACATTCAGGAATAGTAGAAGGGAAGGAGTAATTGACATAACTTTTGGTTCC
The DNA here is from genome assembly GCA_026315105.1 of Locusta migratoria. Classification (NCBI taxonomy): domain Eukaryota; kingdom Metazoa; phylum Arthropoda; class Insecta; order Orthoptera; family Acrididae; genus Locusta; species Locusta migratoria. The sequence continues at coordinate 9,651,002 of CM048753.1, read as the reverse complement.
ATGATGATGGGCAGTTATGTCAAACAGTGGCATGTGGTCCTGGAGCCATCCTCATCAGATCACATGTATATTAAATTCAAGGTTGAAATGGGAATCAGAGAGACCATGGCCTATACGAATCGCAGGAAAACGGACTGGGAGACATATAGGAGAGATCTTGACTTCAGCCTATCGGAAATTAAAACTTCGATAAGGAATCCAGCAGAGTTTGAGGAAGTAGCAGAGGCCGTAACCTCTGCTATAGTGACCTCATACCAGGACAACTGCTCAATCACCAAGAAGTGCACAAATAGGAGTGTGCCTTGGCGGAATAATAACCTGGAAATGCAAAGGAAACAGGTACGAAGACTGTTTAACCTTGCGAGGTGCAAAGACAATGGGCAAAGTATCGTGAGGCCCTTGTCAGTTACAACCTTGCCATCAGACGGGCAAAGGAGGCATCCTGGAAGGTATTCTGTAAGGAAGTGGAGGGCACAGCTGCTCAAGCGAGACTACATAAAATCCTCACTAGGGTACCAACTAATCCAGGAGGAACATTGAGGAAGGAGGATGGGGAGTATGCAAAGACAGCACATAAAACGTTGGAACTGCTCCTCAAGACTCACTTTCCTCAATATACTCTGGGGGATAACTCAGACCAGAATGCGATTCCTGAGAGACAACGGTTCTCAGGTATTCGCAAAGAGGACTGGGATTTGGCCAAGGAGTGTGTTTATTTCAGTAAAGTCCGGTGGGTGGTGGGAACATTTCAACCGTTCAAGTCACCTGGCCCTGATGGAATCTTTCCAGCTCTCCTGCAACAAAGGAGAAAATCTTATTAGATTCCTATGCAGGTTATTCATGGTTAGCCTAGCAGCAGGAATCATTCCCCCCGGCAGTGAAGGTTGTCTTCATTCCAAAACCAGGGAGAATTGATCATACCATGGCCAACGATATGAGATCAATCAGCCTGTCCTCCTTCATTCTTAAGACATTGGAAAAGCCGGTTAATGTGCATGTTGGAGAAAGGAGGTTAAGTAGGGCTCCTCTACATTCAAACCAACATGCATATCAACCAGGTAAATCATGTGAGACAGCTCTCCACCAACTCGTTGGGAAGGTGGAGAAAGCGCTACACTTTCAGGAAATAGCCCTCTGTACCTTCCTGGACATCGAGGGGGCTTTTAGCAACACAACCTTCGATTCCATGGTTAGGGCAGCAGAGGTGCATGACCTAGGGACCACTACATGTAGGTGGACTAGGGCCATGCTCAGTGGAAGAAAGGTAGAGGCTACCATGTTGAATGAAAAAATGGTAATCAACACCACTAGGGGTTGCCCGCAAGGAGGAGTTCTTTCCCCTTTATTGTGGAATCTAGTGATGAATGATCTCATTGAGGAATTAAACTCTAGGCAGTACTTTTGCCAAGGATACGCAGATGATCTTGTCACAGTAATACTTGGCAAATTTGCTGACACAGTAAAGAATATGGTGCAAGGTGCGTTGGACATTGTGCAAGACTGGTGCAGAAAACAGGATCTGTGGGTTAGTCCTAAGAATACTGTTGTTGTACCATTCGCAAAGAAACATATCCAACATTCAAGTTGGAATCTAAAGCTTTTCAATGAAGCGCTACCTGTGAAGGGGACAGTGAAATATCTAGGGGTTACTCTAGATGAGAAACTGACATGGACCCCTCACATTAGGAAGATTTGCTCCAAGGCAAAAGGTACTCTCGTAAGTACCAGGAGAGCTTGTGGCAAAAATTGGGGCCTGAGCCCCAAGGGTATGCACTGGATATACACCACAGTGATTAGACCCAGGATCACCTATGGAGCAGTCGTGTGGTGGAAGAAGGTAGAACAGCAGGTTGCTGCTAAGGAGCTTGGTAAGGTGCAGAGATTAGCCTGCTTAGCCATAACAGGCGGAATTAGCAGCACACCAACTGCTGGGATGGAAACCATGCTGGATATGCCCCCATTACACCTTTGGGTCAAGATGGAGGCAGCAGCTGGTGCATACAGACTCAAAACTGGCAACAACTGGAACTCTTTGGGATATCCAGAATCACACACTAAAATAGTGAGTGAGGTAAATATAGGAAAGGTTGGGGAAATGCCAGCCGACTACATTATAACCCCATACTGCTTCAACAAGCCTTTTCAATATAACAATTGGAAGTAGGGAGCAGTGGGAGAAAACAGTTCGACACCGTACGGTTGATATTGTCTGGTTCACTAGCGGATCAAAATCAGACCAAGGTGTTGGGGCCGGGGTATACGGGGTGCAGCCAAGACTGGAGGGCGTCATCTCTCTAGGGAAACTGGCCTCAGTATTCCAGGCCGAAATCACTGCCATCAGGGCATGTGTGGAGGAGAATTTGTGTAGGTGCTACAAAGATCGTAGGATCTATATCTATTCAGACAGTCAGGCAGCCCTGAGATAACTGGCAGCTCCTGCAACAAGGTCTAAAATTGTTGCAGAATGTCACAGGGTTCTAGTGGAGCTAGGGGAAAGCAATAGAGTAAACCAATTGTGGGTCCCTGGCCACTCGGGGATCAGTGGCAACGAACATGCCGACAGATTAGCCAGGATGGGGGCAGAGACTCCATTTATTCGACCAGAACCTGTCCTGACAATCAACAAGGTAATGATCAAATTGGAGCTACATAACTGGCTCAGAAGACAGCAAGTAGAATATTGGACCAAAGTCTACCAACAAAAACATGGCAAGGTAATGATGCCAAAGCCATGTTTTAAAAGAATCTCTGCAATCCTGGGGGCCATGGGAATTTCAAAAAACACCTACATACAATGGGAATAACAGAAGAGGATCCTAAATGTAGGATCTGTGATGACGGTGATGAAACTGCATCACATCTAATCTTCGAATGCATTGCATTGGAGAGTAAAAGGCACAGAACATTTGGGACAACCACACCCGAAGAAATTGTGTTTGATAAATAACTGGTAAAGGGACTCCTTGCCCTGTTCAAGGACATTGGTTGGCTTTACTAGATATACAGGGAGCGATACTGCACAATAAACTTAGTTTCGGTGCGGGCAGTGGCGGGTTGGACCAAGACTGTTTTGGCTTCCCTGAAAAAATCAAATCAAATCAAAACCTTCAAATCACACAATACCTGTCTTTCTGTCTTGTAGCCGGCTGCAATGGCCAAGCGTCTGTGGCGCACCAGTCATGATCTGCACGGCCACTACGGTTGGGGGTTTGAATCCCCCTCGGGCATGTATATTTGTGCCATCCTTAGCAATAGCTATTTCATAAGTAGTTTGTAAGTTTAGGGACTGATGACCCCGTACTTAAGTCCCATTAGCTCTACAAACATTTTTCTCTTGTAAACGTTCATTTTTGACCTGCAAATCTCACTGCTATTAGGTCTTCTGCAGTCTAGTATTATTTGGGGGACAAGTGTTTCCAGCACTACATTTAACAATGAGGATATATTTTTCAGTGAATTTGTGCAGTTAAAAGAACTAAACATGCAACACTTGGCATTTAGCTCTACTGTTGAGTCAATTAAAAACAGCACTGCGTAACATTTATTTTTTGTATTTATTTACAGATCAAATTGCTGAAATAAAAAAAGGCTTCCATTTCGAAAATCATCTGTGATAATCCTGATCACATCACAAGAATACCGTGCAATAGTTTCAAAAAGGTTTCCCAAGTGTAAGTAACTTTATTATAATTGGTATTTATTTTTCATTTATTTGTACAAACATGTTACTTCCAAAATGGATAATAATTAGTTAAGTTAGAATAAAAAATGATCACGCCATAGTGCAACACAAGGTGATCCTGACCGGACCAAAGTCAAAGATTTATATGAGGAGAATTGCAGGTACTGTTGCTAATTAGTAGGTTTAATATGGACAGAGGTCTGGATATAGCCATCAGTGAGGTGGAGGTTACCATCTAGGAAGGTGACATGCTGTGTTGAGAAGAACTAAGTAAAAACTGGTAAGTGATCAAGAGCAGGAAAACCATGGGGATGTGGGATATTGGTGTATAGGGAAGCGGCATCAACAGTAACAAGTAAGGATGTATGATGTAAAGGGGTGGGGATGATGCAGAGTAGGTGAAGGAAGCAGTTGATATCTTGGATGTGGGAGGATTTCAAACAATTTGTTGGAGGTGCTGGTCAACAAGGGCCGAAATTCTTTCAGTGGGAGCACAGTAACCAGCTACAATTGGGCATCCATGATTGTTAGGTTTATTGATTTTTGGGAGACTGTAAGGTATGTGTGTGAGAGAGAAGAAATAGGTAGGGACAAGTCACAGTTTGCTTGTTCTAGGAAATAAAAGCAGGGTTTAATGTCCCATTGATTTTATGGTCTCTAGGGATGAATCACAGTCGCGATTATGGAAAGATTGGGAACAAAACTGAAGATTATTTTCAAAGGAACCACCCCACAGACTTTACCTGCAGTTACAAAAGTCACAGAGAAAATAAATTTGAATGTTTGAATGGGGCTACTATCCGCAATTTATGTATGTGTATCAGCGCTATACACTTTACCTGTTATGTTGGAAAAAGTGTCCACTAATAAACATGTAGTTGCTCAATATAACATACTTTATTTGTTAAGTATTCAGTGTGCAGACTGGCTATGCAGGAGTGGCTAGAGGACAAATGCAAGACTGTAGAAGAATGTATCACTAGGGGAAAGACAGATACCACCTACAGGAAAGTAAAGGAGACACTTAAGAAGGGAAAAGCAGTTATATGAATATCAAGAACTCAGATGGAAAACCACTACTAAACAAAGTGAAAAATAAATGTTGGAAGGAATGCATAAGGGGCCTGTGCAAAAGTATTGAAATTGAAGGCAGTATTCTAGAAATGGATAGTGGAATAAAGAAGGATGAGATAGGAGATATGATTCTGAGCAAAGAATTTGACAAGTACCGACAGATTTGAGTCAAAACAAGGCCCCTGGAGTAGATGACATTCCATCTGAACTGCTGACATTGTCAGGAGAGCCTGTCATGAAGAAATTGTTCCACCTGGTATGCGAAATGTATGAGACTTCATGAAAAACATACCACTTATAATTCCAAAAAAAAAAAAAAAAAAAAAAAAAAAAAAAAAAAAAAAAAAAAAAAAAAAAAAAAAAGAGCAAGTGCAGACAAATGTGGAAATTATAGAACTATTAGTTTAATAAGTCACGGATGCAAAATACTTACACAAATTATTTACAGACAAATTGAAAAACTCGTGGATTACAACCTTGGGGAAGATCAGTTTCGATGTAGGAGAAATGTAGGAACACTGGAGGCTATACTCACACTACAACTTATCTTAGGAGATAGGTTAAGGAAAAGGAAACCTACAATTTTAACATTTGTAGATCTGGAGAAGCTTTTGACAATGCTGACTAGAACACTCTCTTTCAAATACTGAAGGTAAGAGGAGAAAAATATAGGGAGGGAAGAGTAATATACAACTTGTACAAAAACCAGACAGTAATTATTAAGAGTCGAAGGGCATGGAAGGGTTGCCGCGGTTGGGAAGGGAGTAAGACAGGGTTGTAGCCTTTCCTCAGTGTCATTCAATCTGTACATTGAACAAGCTGTGAAGGAATGCAAGGAGAGATTTGGAGAGAGAATTGAAGTTCATGTAGAGGGAATAAAATCCTTGCAGTTTGTCGATGACATAGTAATTCTGTCAGAGACAACAAAAGACTAGTAAGAACAAATTAATGGAATGGACAGTGTCTTGAAAGGTGGTTATAAAATGAACATTAAGAAGAATAAAACAAGGGTAAAGAAATGTAGTGTCAAAAAAACCAGCAATGCTGAAGAAATTAGATTATGTAATGAGACAATAAAAGTAATAGATGAGTTCGATATTTTGGTAACAAAATAACTTCTGATGGCAGAAGTTAAGGAAATATAAAATGCAGAATAGCTATGGGAAATGAAACGTCTTGAAGAAGTGACATTTGTTGAGATCCAACATTATCAATTATCTGGAATGGGAGTGAGGTGTGAGGTGTGGACGATAATGAGTTCAGACAAAATGATAGAAGCTTTTAAAATATGGTACTACAGACAAATGATGAAATTAGATGGGTAGATCACGTAACTAATGAGGTGGTGTTCAACAAAACTGGGGGGAGGAGGCGTGGTGGTTCTGGCATATCCTGACTAAGAGAAGGGATAGGTTGGGGGACACATTCTGAGACATGAAGGAATCATCAACATAGTATTAGAAGGGAGTATGTGGGGGTAAAAATCGCAGAGGGATACCGAGGGATGAATAAAGTAAGCAGATTCAAAAGTACGTAGGTTGCTGTACGTATTCTCAGATGAAGAGGCTTGCAGAGGACAGGGTAGCGTGGAGAGCTGCATCATACCAGTTTGCGGACTGAAGACGACAACAACAACTACTACTACAGTGTGATACTTTATAATAGCTATTTCAATGGCTGCATCACAATCCAAGCCATCTGGATCCTCCCACTTGTGTGTGTGTGTGTGTGTGTGTGTGTGTGTGTGTGTGTCTGCACATGCACACGCTTGCTTTATTTATTTTCCTCCCCTCACATGCCTCCCTACTCCTTTCCTAAGCTGCATCTCGTTCGTCCCATCTAATATGTACATGCTCTGCCAGGCTGTGCTCAATCCATCCCCACCACTGTGACGCAACCTTCCTATCCCCCCCCCCTCCTCTCTCCTATTACCACACCACAGAGCACAATTTGAAGTGCGGCAGCCAGAGATGACAGTTGTGTGACTGTGTTCTGAAGAAGGCCATGGCTGATAGCTTAGTGTACTATATTGTTAATTCCAACCTCAACTTTCCTTTATTAGAATACAAGACTTTTAGTATACAAAACCTTAAAGTGCAGTCCATTTCATCCACACTGTCATCTTGCTGTATTGAGCAGTCTTTAAATTATTTTAGGTAATAGACACCTTCTATGTTGTAACTTCTTGGCAGATTAAAATTGCGTGCCGAAACTGGGACTCGATCCTGAGACCTTTGCCTTTCGCGGGCAAGCGCTCTACGACTGAGCTATCCCGACACGTCTCACGATGCCGCCTCACAACTTTACATCCGCCAGTACCTCGCCTCCTACTTTCCAAACTTCACAGAAGCTCTCCTGCGAAACTTGCAAGACTAGCACTCCTGGAAGGAAGGATATGGTGGAGACATGGCTTACCCACAGCCTAAGGGATGTTTCCAGAATGAAACTTTCACTCTGCAGAGTGTGTGCTGATATGAAACTTCCTGGCAGATTAAAATTGCGTGCCGGAACTGGGACTCGAACCTGGGACCTTTGCCTTTCGCGTGCAAGTGCTCTACCAACTTCCACCATATCCTTTCTTCCAGGAGTGTTAGTCTTGCAAGTTTCGCAGGAGAGCTTATGTGAAGTTTGGAAAGTAGGAGGCGAGGTACTGGCAGAAGTAAAGTTGTGAGGCGGCATTGTGAGTCGTGTCGGGATAGCTCAGATGGTAGAGCGCTTGCCCGTGAAAGGCAAAGGTCCCAGGTTCGAGTCCCGGTTCCGGCACGCAATTTTAATTTGCCCGGAAGTTTCATATCAGCACACACTCCGATGCAGAGTGATAGTTTCATTCCAATTGTCAGTGTCTTCTCAGCAAACATGACGTGTCTAGTTCCATGTTTTTTTCAGGCAATGTCCCAAAATATCACAGTTGGTTGAAAATTTAGAGTTGCCATCCATAACCCTGTTCAGTTGAAGTATTCTGCCCTCCCTCCCCCCGAAAAATAATTCACTAATCATTGGTTTTAGACACCAATTTTGACTGATATAAAAGCTGCCCAAGCTTCATGAAACACATTTCTCAAGTATTTGAAATGGGCTTTCTACAGCTGTGACAGAAATTATTCAAAATCATAGAAATGCAAAGGTGAGCAAGACTAAGTCTTTGTATTCCATCAAAACACACGTATTAGGAAGAATGAGACAGACCGACTGCTAATACATCTAAAAGATAAATTATGTGGTAGTGAACCGGATATACAGTTCCTCTGAACCTCACATTATGAATGGAATCTGCATGTTGCAGACTGAAAACTTTTCTTTAGCTAATACAGTGAAAAAATCTCTAGATTTAAGCATTTTTCTGAGTAACTCTGACTCACCCTTGTCCAATGTATGTAGAAAAACTTATGGGTGACTTTAATCCCTGATGTCTTAGTAACAACTGGGGTAATAGTCACTGCTTTTATTCTAATATATAATGTGTTTATAGGTAAGGATGCATGTAATAATAAAATAGTGAACAGAAAATAACATTATAGTTTTTGGTTGTTTCGCCTTCGTCGGTTAGAGACAGTGATTGCGTGAGTGTTCTATTTCCTGAAGAAGGCCATGGACGATAGCTGAAAGTGTTGTATGTGTGTGTCTTTTGTATGTGACTGTCGCAGCTCGTCGCCACATCTTTGTGGTGAGTTGTAAACTGTCATTATTATTATAAACCAAAGAAAGGTAGAAATAAAAATAAGTTTTGATTTTATGCAATAGAAAATGTTTTTTCTGAAAGGCTGCAACTGTCAGATAAATGAAATTGTTTTTAAAATAACAATACTGCTACTAGTCACGATTTTTCTATTTATTTAGCACGACACGTTTCGAGAAATCATTCCCAGCTTCAAGTGCATTTTTTGTGCTGTTTCATATTATTTATGATGTTTTGAGTATGTGAGTTCCAGCTTCATTCTGCTGTCAATGTGGCAGTTCTCACACACAGACATCAGAAATATGGTGCGAGCACTACCTGATTAAGCCATAAGAACAGTTCCCCATAAAAAAAAAATCGCCCCAAAAACTCTGCTACACAGAGCTAACTGGTATTTAAGTGCAACCTGAAGACTTTTTCCAAAAATATTGATTCTCATTGTCTAAATCCATGTGGGATGTATTTTAAATTTGATCTGATAGTTTCAGTTCTGTGGCTCATTAACGAGAAATGTATTTTAATATCATTTGTGGTAGAAGTGACCTGGAGGTTGTAGTTTTGATCCGAACTTGCTACATATGGACTATTTTGAAAAATAACAATGTACATACAGTTGTGCTTATTCCTAGACTGGAATGCTTACAATAAAGTAAAGGAACAAAATAAGGAAAATTATGTAGCACTTAATGTGAATGGGTAAGGGGATCCACCATAATCATAGAAAAAATCTTTCTCCACATTTTCAGCAGTTGAATTGATCCACTAGTATAGCTTCTCTTACACTCAGTATATGTTGATTCCTTTTGTCCAGCATCACCATGATAAGATCAACATCATCTGGGTGATCATAAAACTGACCCAAGGCAATAGCATCCTGTAAAAAGGGAAAAAATCTTCTTTAATAATTTCAAAAACAGGGGTCCCAAACTTAATCTGTTCCTATGTAGGAGTAAAATCATTTTATACTTGACACCACAGCTTATCATAAAAGAAAGATTTTAAAGAGTTTTTCTATCAAAAAGGGCTTGGATCACAGTTGCTGTTGTTATGGTCTTCAGTCCGGAGACTGGTTTGATGCAGCTCTCCACCCTACTCTATCCTGAGCAAGCCGTTTCATCTCCTCATAGGAACGACGACACACATCCACTTGAATCTGCTTACTATACGCGTCTCTTGGTCTCCCTCTGCAATTTTTACCCCACACACTTCCCTCCAATGCTAAATTTACAATTCCCCGATGTCTAAGAATGTGTCCTACCAAGCGATCCCTTCTTTTAGTCAGGGTGTGCCAAAAATTCCTTTTCTCACCAATTCTATTAAGTACCTCTTCATTAGTTATGCGATCTACCCACCTAATCTTCAGCATTCTTCTGTAGCACCACATTTCAAAAGCCTCTATCCTCTTCCTGTCCGCACTGCTTATCGTCCATGTTTCACTCCCATACAAGGCAACACTCCACACAAATGCCTTCAAGAACGACTTCCTTAGGCTTAGATCAATATTCGATGTTAGCAAATTTCTCTTTTTCAAAAATGCTTTTCTTCCCATTGCCATTCTGCATATTATATTCTCTGTACTGCGACCATCACATGTTATTTTACTACCCAAATAACAAAATTCATCTACCACCTTCATTGTTTCGTTACCTAATCTAATTCCTTCAGCATCACCTGATTTTCTAAGACCGCATTCCACTATTTTTGTTTTGCTCTTGTTAATGTTCATTTTATACGCTCTCTTCAACACATTGTCCATTCCATTCAACTGCTCTTCCAGGCCCTTTGCTGTCTCTGACAGAATTACAATGTCATCAGCAAAACGCAATGTTTTTATTTCTTCCCCCTGAACTTTAATCCCTATTCCAAATTTTTCCTTGCTTTCCTTCACCGCCTGCTCGATGTACAAATTAAATAGCATCAGAGAAAGGCTACAAACCTGTCTTACTCCCTTCCCAACTGATACTTCCCTTTCATGCCCTTCGAGTCTAATAACTGCGATCTGGCTTTTGTACAAGTTGTAAATAGCTCTCCTTTCCCTGTATTTTACCCCTACTGATTTCAGAATTTGAAAGAGTGTATTCCAGTCAACATTGTCAAAAGCTTTCTCCAAATCTTCAAAAGCTAAAAATGTAGGTTTGCCTTTCCTTAATCTATCTTCTAAGATAAGACGTAAAGTGAGTATTGCCTCCCGGGTTCCTATGTTCCTCCTGAATCCAAACTGATCTTCCCCGAGGTCAGCTTCTACCACCTTTTCCATTCTCCTGTAGATAATTCGTGTTAAAATTTTGCAACCATGACTTATCAAACTGTTGGTTCTGTAATTTTCACACCTGTCTGCGCCCGATTTCTTTGGAATGGGGATTATTACATTTTTCTTAAAGTCTGAGGGTATTTCGCCTGTCTCATACATCCTACACACCAGTTCAAATAGTTTTGTCATGGCTGGCTCTCCCAGAGACTTTAGTAGCTCTGAGGGTATGTCATTTACTCCTGGGGCCTTGTTCCGACCTAGGTCTTTCAGGGCTCTGTCAAATTCATCTCTCAGTATAGTATCTCCTATTTCATCTTGATCTACTTCCTCTTCCCTTCCTATAACATCGTCTCTAAATTCATTTCCTTTGTAGAGCTGCTCATGTACTCTTTCCACCTTCAGCTTTTCCTTCTTTGCTGAGAACTGGTTTTCCATCAGAGTCCTTGGTATTCATAGAGCTATTTTTCTTATCTCCAAATGTTTCTTTTATTTTCCTGTAGGCTGTATCTATTTTTCCCCTATTTGTACATTCTTCTACAGATCTTCTAGCCACTCCTGCTTAGCCAATTTGCACTTCCTGTCAATCTCATTTCTTAGTTATCTGTACTCCATTTTGCCTGTTTCATTTACTGCATTTTTACATTTTCTCCTTTCATCAATTCAATTTAGTATTTCCTGTGATATCCAAGGATTTTTTGTAGGTCTTGCCTTCCTACCTATTTTGTCCTCTGCTACATTCACTATTTCATCTCTCAATGCTACCCATTCCTCTTCTACTGTTTTTCCCCCTGTTTCTGTCAATTGATGCCTAAATCTCCCTTGAATTTCTCCAGCACTTCACGTTCCTTCAATTTATCTAAGTCCCATCTCTTTATTTTCCTACTTTTCTGCAGTTTTTTCAGTTTCAGCCTACAGTTTATGAGTAACAAGTTGTGGTCAGAGTCTATATCTGCCCCTGGGTATGTCTTACAGTTTATCACCTGGTTCCGGAATGTATGTTTTACCATGATAAAATCTATCTGGATCACAGTAACTAACAAGAAATCATTGACTTAAACTAATATCTGGTATTCCCCAAGAAACTGTTTAGGTGCTCAGCTTTTCTTATCTATATAACAGATTTTGAACATAATGTAAACAGCTATCTTAGATTATTTGCACATGATGCTGTTATTTACTGTCTAGTAAAGTAATCAGAAGATAAGTTTGAATTACAAATTGATTTAGATATCTGTATGGTGCAAAAAGTGGCTGTGGACTCTAAACAATAAAAGTTGAGTGTTTCTCCTTGTGTATAATTAAAAAATCCATTACATGTTAATTCAATGTCAAAATTACATACTTACAGTTTGAAAGCATAGGTTCCTACTCACCACACAGACATATCAATGATTCATAGAAAGGCACATATAAAACCAGTTACATTACAGCTTTTGGACATTATGGCCTTTTTCAGACAGAGAATCTCTCTCTCTCTCTCTCTCTCTCTCTCTCTCTCTCACACACACACACACACACACACACACACACAAACAACTACATTCTCTAGCTGCTGTGGCTAAACCGCAGCTAGGCTGAAAGTGGAAGAATGAGGATGTAAACTTCAGAGCAGTGATAGTGATGTCATTGTAAACAAGAACTACCAGAAAATAATTTAAATGTGTTTATGGATAAATTTTGAATATATTGGAAGACGATCTATTTTCCCCATTACTTTTGCACACATTCTAGTGGAAAAAAGAATGCTCTCTCAATTACATAAAGATCAACCAGACAGCAGCTCTTCAGTTCAGCAAGATATGATGAGACTAAGTTCTGTCCTGAAGTCTGATGCACTATTAAAAATGCTAGAAAATGGTTCATTACCAATAATATGAAAATAAATTAAGAACAAACTCAGCATATGGTATGCAGCCTCATGAAAAACACACACTTGGACCATGTAGAAATGGTGAAACTGTTAGGCTTTACATTAGACCACAAACTTTCATGGAATGGACCCATTGAGCAAGTATGCAAGAAACTTTATCATGTGTTATACCTCCTAAGAAGAATAAATAAAGTGATTACAGATTGTGCAATGCTCCACAACTACATTGTTTATGGATTACAGATGACTGTCTATAGCCATTATGTATTACTCTCCATTTTCCACCTAGGGAAAACCTAGATACCTAAAGTAAGAGGAGTGATATCCAAAAACATAATACCTACAACAAAGAAGACTTAATTACCAACCTGTCAACTGTCGATAATAAAAGACAGTTTATCAGTAATTGCTGTGAGAATGTTCAACATGCTACCCGTATAAGTGCAGACCCTGCCTCTGTAGAGGTTTAAGAAGCAAATGACGGCAGACCTAAATCAACATTCACTTTACTCGGAACAAGAATTCATTTACTGTGAAGGAAGTGAATGGACTCTATGATCAGTACAAAATGTACTTACATTATCATGTATATATTGTTTAAATGAGATGCAATTCTGTAAATTATCATTTTAAGATTGTAACATTGATGCCAATCATGGCTAGTGAACAACACAGACCTGGTAAAAAATGGTAAATTAAAATGAGCTAATAAAACTTTGTAGGCTTTTCATGGTTATATTCAACTGCAAAGCAGCAAAATTTGTTAGTTAAAAATGTTGCATAGTAATGTTATGTTTAGTTTCTCTAAGTATTCTGCTTTTTCCATTATTCTACAATCCAACTTCCTGTTAATCCGAAAAGTTCTGTTTCCTGCTGTAGTGGTAACCCCTAACTTCTTTCCTTTTTTAACTTCACAACTCTTCAGAGAAGTCAGTCTATATATAAGCCATTGTGACTAAAGAAAGTGTTCTGATAGTGGGCTTCCTTGACTCCGGGCAGCAATTTGCATTTATTTATATTCATAGCATTAACTTTTTCTGATCAGTGACACACACACACACACACACACACACACACACACCTGTGTAATCAATTTTGATGAATGCGTACCACAGGTAAGTTACAGTTTATATGTGAAGGTTTCACTTACCCATACTTAACCTGTCACTAATACAAAATATTATACAAAAGTGTATATCAAGTGATGTTCCAGATCTTACATTGACCTGATGATGGTACTTTATTCCATCACTCACACTCTAATTATTCCAACAAACATAATGTAGACTAATCATGTACAAACCTCATGTGGCATAAGATCACTAAAGTGTTCAAATTTCTGAGCTCAGGGTAGGCCAATAAGTTCCCAATAATCGTTGTATTTTACCAAACCAGAATCCCTTCCTCTTAATATATCAAATGCTGAGAGGTCTTGCCCATGTTTCCCATCTCCTTTGAACAAGTAGTTGTCAAGCTGAAGCAGTTAAAAATCATAATTATAGCAGTTTTGTATCATGAATACAAGCAAAGTGATTATATATAAACTTTAGTATTGAATTTGGAATTTTAAACCTGTCACAGATAATTTTTTATTTTTCAGATTTCAATTACTTAGGGTGTATAAAAAAATCTTTGCAGATATTGTTAATTGTGATTTGTTTACAAAAACTATCATCCATTTTAGTGCATTGCCCATGAATGTGTGCCGCGAGAATGCGCGCGCGTGCGCGCGCTCACACACACACACACGCACACACACACACACAGTTCAAGTTGGAATTCAAGAATATGAGGACATGTCGGAACTCTGTGCGAAGCTATCACTGAGCTAGAGACAGGCACAAAAAATTAAATAATAATAATTATAGTAACAACAATAACAATAGTAATAATAATAAGTGCCAATCATTGGCTCAGTGGGTTGTTATCTATCTTCTATTATTGACATTTGAATCAAATGTTTGATAATTAATTAATAGTATTAATAATAATCACACATTTCAGCCACAGCCTTCCTCTTGTTTCCTCTTTTCATGACATGGTTGTTATATTTTCAGTGACAGGAACTCCCTTACCCAATATGAAGAAGTTCTAACAAAGGCCTTCACAAACCGACCAAACCTCCCAAATCCAGTCTGAAATCAAGATATCCCCCAGTCCTCCCACTAACCCAAAAATTTTGTTAAAAAAGAGCACCCTCCCACTGTCATCAAATACTACCTTGGACTGTAACAACTGAACCAAATCTTTTGTCAGAACATTGATAATCATTCAGCATGCCCTGATACGAGAGACATTCTACCCAAGATGGCGCAGTAGTGTTCCTTCCATACCCAAACTCCACAACATCCTGGTCAGTTCCAAAGCCATACCCAACCACAGCCACAAAGATCTCATCTGTTTGAAAGACCTCATTCCAAGATGTGCCCAACCCATCAAGTCACAGGGTTATCCTACTCTTATCAAAGTCTGAACCACCTGTGAAAGCAACCATGTGATTTACGAACTCTGCTGCAGTCACTGCACAGCTATTCATCAGAACGAATGGCCACCACCAATCTGTAGCAGCAAACAGCACGAACAACCCTATAGCACAACAGGCTAGATTTCATTGACCACTCTACAGTCCAGGCCATCTTGATCCTCCAACAACTCTTCTGAACTGCACAGTACGTTCTCCAGTCTCATTTGGTTGGTTTGTGGTTTAAGAGACCAGATTGCATTTGTCATCAGTCACTACTCTTGCTTGCCCCCATTTGTGTCACTGTCTGCAGTTTCTTGCTTCCTGTTTCCTCAGTAGCTGCCAGAATAGCCTCTTTTAACGTGTTGAATAAGTCTTCTAAGAAACTATGTAAAAAGATTTCTCTGAACTTCAAGTGCTGTAGCTTCCATCTTTGTTCATCTATTGTTACAGAAGCCATGACACCAATGATACTGGGGATTATTTACCATCTTTTGCAACTGGACAGAAATGGTGAGTAGCTGGCAGTTTTATACAGTAATGATATAAAATGGAGTGACAGTGTAAGTGCCATTGTGAGCACAACAGAAAATTATGAAGAAGGAAACATAAAAAGCTTGACCTCTGAAGATGCTTTAAATAAAGTTAAATGCATCTGGTCTTAATTAGACAAACTTTTACAGTTGAAAAAGGTGATAAATTATCCTATAAAAACTGTATAGCTGCAACTATGGAAAAAGAGTCCTATAAAACAAAACACACTTATTGTAGTCACACTATTATTTCATAGTTCTGTTAACAGGGTTTCTGATAAAGACTGCCAGAAACAATTTAACAATTTGAGAGGCTCAAGCAAACATATGGTGTCTTTCAATGCAATATTTTAATTCTAATCTCATATTCCATGTATACATATTTTAGATTTTCTCTATAGATAATGGTGTGTGTGTGTGTGTGTGTGTGTGTGTGTGTGTGTGTGTGTGTGGGGAGGGAGGGGGTGTTGATTGTAAACTTTATTATTGGAAATGAGGGACATTGCAAGGTAACTGACTGAGGCTCACTTACTGAATAGAATGTTGCAGTTGATGTACTTTATGGTAAACTTTTACATTTCAGTTTAATACCTAATCTTTCAGTTTTTGTATTTCTTAGTATTGTTAAATTAGTGCATATTTAAATTGGCACAATTTTATTCACACTTGTTGTTATATTAAGGAAATACTTGTCCAAATTAAATACTAATAATAATAGAAACATAAATAACATCGTATTTTTAAAATCAAATGAAACATGTAATTTTTGCATAAAATCATATTTTGAAGATTTTTTTTATTTCCTTGAAAGCATTGAAATTGTTTTTTTTTTTTTTTTTTTTTTTTTTTTTTTTTTTTTTTTTTTTTTTTTTTACTGTCACACTCCTGTGGTTGTGACAGGTGCCAGTTACTAAGCAGAAACCAATTTGGACCAGTAGGTCCAGAACATGGACAGTAGTAAAATGTGGCATGTGACACAAACATATGCAAGGGGTCATCAGTCTCTCTGTCCTATGGAAAGTGCAGAAAGACATGGCAATCAATATGAAAAGAAACAAATTTGTAATAACAATCAATTGCTCCTATTCACCAGTAGTCCATACAAGTCATAACATTCTGTTGCTAATTGCAAAGGAAATACTCAATATTTTTGATAATATGTATTGCAAGAGTAATAAGGTTTGTGATATGTGTATGATTTTCCCTTTTCCTCTTCTTCTTTTAAAGGAGCTTTAAAAGATTTGGATTATTAAAATTACAAATTGTTCAGGAAGCAGCAGCTTTTTATTATATTAATTAATTAATTTTTTTTTACAAAAACTGTACTTGTTAAATTATATATAACTTTTAGTGAGACTGCTGTTTGGACCCTTTATAGTAAATACAAGGTTGTAATTTTTGTCCGAGAATTTTATGTATCTTAATTTGAGAGATCCATTGTGGGTGGCATATTAGTTAAAATAATTAGCAAAAATAGAAATTTGTAACTTCCAAAGCTCATTACCAAACATTATTCAAATGAAAAGTTGATTTCTTGTGTAATTGTTAAAATGATTGAAATGACTAAAATATTTATACAATTAAATAAAGTTGTGTGTGTGTGTGTGTGTGTGTGTGTCAAAGTAAGTGCCAGTACTGCTAGAGCAAAAGTCAGCAGGCAGTGTCAGTGGAGATTGGAGTCGTATAGTAGCAGCTGAGTGGACCACAGTAGATACATTATTAATGACTGAAACACATTGTGTATCTCAGTACAATCCATATCTATTTGGAACAAAACCTTGAGTATTTGTGCTAATGAAGTAACACTTACATCAAGAACTGAAATTGTAATTATAGAAATCAAAGATAAGTAATTACGTAAAGCTAATTTATTTTTCATTCTGTGGTCTGTATACATAAAGCAGAATGTCCTTGTGTTTGTGTGTACATATTGCATACAAATATACATTTTTGTTCCAATTGTTATGAAATTTTTCACACTTAACATTCAAACCAAGAGTATGGCCACCATAAGAGTAAGGATCACATACAACACACAGTCCAGATGGTATGATGTCATGATCAATGGGATGTGTGATAAACTGCTGTATCACGCAACAATTTTGCACATTTCCTCCTAAACCACTGTATCTATTCCAAGCAAATTTGGCCGGTATTACACTATCAAATTATTTGTCAAAGAATTGGACAAAGAAAAATTGGACATAGTGTAATGGGAACGTCGTCCAATATTTCATCAAATCTAAGGCATCGGCCTAGATTTGATCAAAGAAATCACTCGTCTTCTGTTTCCTGCAGTGAGAAATGTGACCGCTTGGAGTGCTAGTAGTATACAGCTTCCTTGCCACTACAGATGTTTTATTTGGAGGTTAAATATCTGACATTACTTGGACATAACGTTCGTATTCGTAAACATGGCTAGTAGTGGAATGTTTGTGTAGTGTTTTCTAGCAACAACAAAATTTTAAAAAATCAGATGGGGCGTTGTATAACAGGCGACAAGGCCAATTCACAATGTCCGTCACGTCAATTCAAGTAGCCCAATACCCTGCGGCGAAAGTGAGATTGAGTTACAATCCGTGGTGTAAAAAAGTCATTATCTTATTTACGGCCGAAGCAGATTTTAGAATGGATGATTTTGGTAACTTGGTGTGCTAAGTGCTGGGATGTGAAACAACTTTCGAAACACCGACATCTGTTTGCAAGCGAATCTATGTACATATAAATACGTCAGCCAATCTTTGTAAGGAAATAAATAGAGCCTATTTACTTAATCAGCAAAGTTTCCCCCCTTACAATGTTAATAACATCATAAACAATTTAGATTATCCTCTTTGTCAGTGCTCACATTTTCCATTTAAAACATTATTTAATGAAACTTGCTTTATCAACATAACAATCTTATTCATATACACTGTTTGAGTCAGGCTTTTTGTTACTCTATTGCAAACTGTGAAGGATGAAGAGCGACAAAATAATTAGCAGTGAACAGTCTGGCTGTTCTGCCGACGGCATAAAAAAAAGAAAATCCTCCCGGTCCCGTAACAAATTTTATTTATCTCGCTCTGACAACCACAGTTTCATCCAAGTGCGTCTCCTTTTCTTTTTTCCCTCCTCTTCTAAATGTAGACACAACAACTGTAGTATAAACAACAGCTGAGCATTACACCGCCATTTTGAAGCAAATTTGACAAAATATTGGGTGATAGTGTAATACCCCCTTTTGCGTTTCATCCAATTTCTTTGTCAAAAAATATGACCAATATTTCACTCAATTTTTTCGTCCAATTCTTTGTCCAATAATTTGATAGTGTAATACCGGCCTTACCATCTACATCTACGTGGATACTCTGCAAGTCACACTGAAGTGCATGTCAAAGGGTTCATTGAACCACTTTTATGTTATTTCTCTATAGTTCCAGTCTGTTAATGGCTCATGAAAAAAAGAGCATCTAAATCTTTCTGATTTCATTCTTATTACGATGATCATGTATCACTATGTAGGTGGGTGCTAATAACATGTTTACATTCTGAAAAGAAAGTTTGTGAAAGAAATTTTGTAAATAGATCTTGTTGCAACAAACAACATCTTTGTTTTAACAATTTTCACTGCAACTCTTGCATCATTTCCGTGACATACTCTTTCCTATATCGCGATAATACAAAACAAGCTACCCTTCTCTGAACTTTCTCTGAATCATTCATCAGCCTCACCTGTTGTGGATCCCACAGTGTGTAGCAATACTTCAAAATAGGATGCACAGATGTAATGTAGGCAGTTTCTTTAGTAGAATGGTTGCACCTTTTGAGTGTTCTGCCAATTAAATATACTCTTTGGTTCGCCATCCCTACAATATTTTCTGTGTTCGTTCCAGTTTATGTTATTCATAATTGTTACTCCTAGGTATTTAGTAGAATTAATGGCCTGTAAGTTTGACTGATTTATCATGTAACTGAAATTGAATGGTTTTTTTAGTGGTCAAATGGATGATCTCACATTTATCATTATTAATGGTAAATTGTCAATTCTTGGACCATGCAGATATCTAAATCATTTTGGAGTTGCTTTCAATCTTCTGGTGCCTCAACTAACCGATAAATGACAGCATCGTCCTCAAATATTCTAAGAGAGCTACTCATGTTGTCTCCTAAATTGTTTAGAAAAGAAGGAACAGTAGGTGCCCAGTAACACTTCCCTGTGGAACACCAGATATCACTTCTGTTCTACTCAATAACTTACCATCAATTACAATGTACTGTGTCCTTTCTGACACAAAATCATGAATCCAATTGCACAACTGTGGCGATATTCCATAAGCACACAATTTGATTAGAAGATGCTTGTGAGGTACAGTGTCAAAAGTCTTCGTGAAATCTAGAAACACGGAATCTGTTCGACATCCCTTGTCGATAGCACTCATCATATTTTGTGAGTGAAGAGCTGGATGTGTTTCACAGGAATGATACTTTCTGAATCCATGTTGGCTATGGGTCAATAGGTCTTTCTGTTCGAGGTAGTTCATAATATTTAAGGAAAGTATATGTTATTATATCCTGTTGCAAACCGATGTCAATGACAGAGGGCTGTAATTTTGCGGGTCACTCCTATTGCCTTTCTTGAATATTGGCGTGCACCTGTGTAACTTTCTAGTCTTTGGGTGCATAACTTCTGCTGAGCGAGCGATTGTATATGATAGTTAGGTATGTGGCTATTACATCAGCATACTCTGAAGGAAACCTAATTGGTATACAGTTGGGACTGAGAGACTTACTTTTGTCAAGTGATTTAACTTGCTTTAATATTCCAGGGGTATCTACTTTTAAATTACGCATGCTGGAAGCTGTTGTGGTACGAAATCTGGAGTTTTTGCTTCGTCTCCTCTAGTGAAGGATTGTTTATTGTTTATTGCTGTTACAAACAGTTTATCCTGCAGCGAAATTGAGGCAGATACTTCCTGTGAGTTGGTCTGGGTAGAGGTTATACCTGACAACGGGAATAAATTAATAATTGGATCTTTTTATCGGCTCCTTGACTCAGACAATGCGGTTGCTGAAATGTTCAAAGAAAGCTTGAATCACATTTCAAATAGGTATCCGAAGCATACTGTTATAATCGGTGGTGACTTTAATTTACCCTCGATATGTTGGCATAATTACGTATTCAAAACTGGCGGCAAATATAAAACATCGTCCGAACTAGTTCTGAATGCTTTTTTTCGAAAACTACTTCGAACAGTTAGTTCATTAACCAACTAGAATAGTAAGTGGTTGCAAAAATACCCTTGATCTCCTAGCAACAAATAATCCTGAGCTAGTAAAGAGCATCAAAACAGATACAGGGATTAGCGAATATAGAGGTATAGTAGCGAGACTGAATGTTGAAATTCCCAAATGCACCAAAAATAAATGAAAAATATATCTTTTCAATAAAGCAGATAAAAAATTCGCTTCACGCTTTCCTGAGTGATAGTCTCCAGTCTTTCAAAACTAAAAATGCGAGTGTAGATCAGTTGTGGCTTACTTTCAAAGACATAATATCAGTAGTAATTGAGAGATTTATACCATATAAATTAATAAAAGAGAGGGCTGACCCCCCCATGGTACACCAAACATGTCAGATCACTGTTGCAGAAACAAAGAAAAAGGCATGCAAAATTTAAAAAAAGACACAAAATCCGCAAGACTGGCAGTCTTTTACTGAAACTCACAACCTAGCGCGGACTTCAATGCAAGAATCTCATAGTAGTTACCACAATGAAATCCTGTCTCGTAATCTTGCAGAAAATCCAAAGAAATTCTGGTCATATGTGAAGTACACTAGTGGCAAAACACAAACAATACCTTCACTACGCGGTTACAATGGTAATACTACCGATGACAGTACTGCTAAAGCAGAATTACTAAACACAGCTTTCCGAAATTCGTTCACCAAAGAAGACGAAGTGAACACTCCAGTATTCAATCCAAGTATTGCTGCCAGCATGCAAAACTTAGAAGTTGATGTTCCTGGAGTAGTAAAACAACTTAAGTCACTAAACAAAAACAAATCTTCTGCTGTGACTATTTGGTCACTACTTTTGTGGTTTCCCTTTTCTTTTTATAATGTCATTTAGCACACACTGTCTTTCTGTATTCCTCGTGTACTGTCTGTGGAGTGCTTCGTCTCCAATTGTAAATTACATGATGTGATCTCTTAGCTGATAATCCAGCCGTTTAGTCCCCTTTAAAACAACAGCACCTGAGAAGACCACTCAGTGTGAATGCCTGAACTGAAGTGTATGATGCAGTCAATGGAATAAAATCCTGGGACCAATGTGTGATGATTAGCAGGAGCAGAAGGTATGTCGCTTTATGTTATATTGGGGGAGGGGGGGGGGATCGCTACTGTTCGTTTAGGCCTCGAGGGCACAAGAACATCATGGCATTTTGCATTCTGTCAATGGCTGTTGCAGAAGTGTGCCACAGATGCACTGTTTATATTGTGACGCTACCGGATTGTAGTTTGTTGCCTCTTGAAGTTCTTGTAGATTGGCGCTCTCACTCTCAACTGTATGAAATTTCATGGGGCAAAACTAGTCTATTACAAATAATTTAGGTGACATATATAATTGCACTTCACTGACACTTTAATGAATTATTGGTGCCCATTTGTCCTCATTAATAATAGTCTCATTAATAACAGCTACCACAACCCAGTACGCACATTCCACACATCAATAACACAATTTTTGTGTGGAATACTAAAGTTCAAAGTGTACATTTAGTGTGGCACACATATGATGAGTTAATTCGTAATATCTGTAGGTACACTTTCTACACAACAAACACTGAAGAACTTTTAAATAATTATTCATAATCGGAATTCAAAGTGACATTAATTTGTGCATCGGATACATTACGAAACAATACTCGACAATATACTCCTTACTGGTGTGGATTGTACCCCCTAACAAAGATGAAACAAGACTCTTTTACAGGTTGTGAAAGCGTCCTATTTATATCATCCAAACAATGTCACTGGAAATTACCTATGTATTGTTAATTAACTCAATTATAATGGAAAAGTAAACAATTACATACAACTGGCTATAGTAAAAGGTAGCGTAAATAATTCTGAGTAAATTTATATATAAATCTTGGTCAAATTAATATTGCCTCACTTTCAAATATATTTAAATAGCTTTTTAGACAATTACTTCTTAATAAACAGTAATTATGCAGGAACTAAAAAAAGGCAAAACTTTCCTAACATAACTTGGGAAACATAAAACCTACTTTAATATTATGTGAAAAGAATTTACATAGCCTTAACAAAAATACTAATTGGCATACTGTCGAAACCACAACATACGTCTCTTGTTTGAAGTAATTAATATTTACTAATAAAACAAATGTCTGCTACATCAAATAGTAGAAAATAACCTCAGATAGTCATGTTAGAAAAAAGTATAACAAAAGTTTTGGAAAAGAAAATGATAACAGACTAATTATATTCGTACCTATTATTATGCAACACTGGTATCGGAAGGTTCAGTAATGCAAGCAGATGGGAATAAACTCAACATGCTTTGTTACAATATCAAAGATTTTATTTACCGATAAAGCAGGGGTCATAAGAGATGATGATGTGAATTGCCACAACAGTCATTTATGGACAGATGTAATTCTCCAATCTCCAAGCAATTCAGAAAAGAGGGTATCAATACCATATGGGCAGGCATACTTGGTGCTGTCACAAAGGTTAAAATGGGGGCACATTATCTAAGACTTCCTTATTGATATGTGCTTACCTTGTTGGAGGATGTGCAGCATCAGCATTGATTAAAGATGTGGTTCATATGTGATCAATATCTGACACAGGCAGTTCAGGACCACCAGTTTGGTTGGGGAAGCCCCACACCTGACCTAGTTCCCCAGATATCAGTCCTCTAGACTTTTGGTTGAAGGAAATCATCTACACAACTCCAACCAACAATATGCAGGAACTGTGTTATGTCTTCAGTGAGTGCCAGAATGTACTACAACAACCACCGGGGATACTTCAAAGGGTGCGTCATTTGTTGCACCAAAAAGCTGAATGGCTACCACAGGGAACATCTCCTATAAACACACATTTGTCTGGACTCATATTTATTGGACTTATTTTTCTTATTTTGATGAGTACTACCACCTATCAAAATATTGAACGCCATTTTTGGACACCTGTGTGAAAATATACCCTGTTTTGGCAATTTAAATTAATATCTTCAGATAATTTACAGACATGGCACATTAAACCATTCCATTGAAATGAATGGTCATTTGTTCATGATGAGAATTATAGACAACTCATCACTTTCCTACCTAGCTCATAATTATGGGTAATCACGGTAGATGTTATATATCTAATGCAAAAGTTATAACTAAAATATCTTAACTCTTTGAGTCCCAAGCTCGGGCACTGCTTGTGTGGCAGGCATACTGTGAGCTTTGCTCGTCTTTGTCCATTCCCTTTCTAACTAAGAAAATGTGTCCATATTAAACAAAAGTTACAAGCATGAAATGGTAGTAAATTAAAGAGGTGCCAAAAGTGTCCAGAATTCCGTTACATGCCTGCTCCACAAGGTTCGGGACTCAAAATTGTTAAAAAGTTAGAACAAGTTAATTGATCTTTCTTTACATGGGAATCTGGGAGACACAGACTATGTAGCCTATCTTTTGATGTATTTGATACAGAAAGATAGAAAGATATTTTCAAAAATTACAACATTTTATGGTTATATAATTTTGTTTGGTATAATTCCAACTCTAACCAAGTATCAGTTTTGTGCTCTCTATACCACATTGTATGTATACCATGCATAATGTATATGAAACCTCCACATTATTATCCCAGATGTGCTTCTAAAAATTCTATTGTCACTATATAGTAGGGTAAGTCATGGTGCTCCACCAATTTCATTCACGACAGTAGAGCTACTCTCTCACACAGAATCTATGGAGGTAGTGTATGAAAATGTAAGGATGATCAATGATGATTTAAGGATTTGTCAGATCTGAAGATGTGCACAGATAGTTTGATGATCAAGATTCTGACTTTTAACAAAAACCAAGAAATCCCACTCTTGGAGAAATTTTCATTTGTTGCAACATACTCGTGATACTTGTTACATTCAATCACAGACATAAGCAGTGTTTAAAGATTCCATTCGGTACATTAGAAGAACAGTGCATATCTTACGATTAAAAATTCTTACCATCATGGAATACTGGTTGCATGAGACGTGAGAATGCAGTGTCCAGCATTCCCCATGTAGGGTGCTCCACATTTTTACAGGATCCATCATGTGTCCTGTAGATGCTGGAAGCGTCACATGTTGGTGGTTGTATAACATGAGAAGGATCTGCAGGAACTTTTATAGAAGTGAGGAAATCTCCCATAGCCTCTGGATGTAAGTTACACCTGCGAAGAAATTGTAGTGTTGTGTTAGAAGAATTTGGAGCAAATAGTAATGCAAAGTGTAAACTACAGTGTAAATAATTTAGCATAATAGAGCAAATATGTAGCTGTTCCAGTATCTGACACACTACCACAATGATAGTAGCTGACAGAAACCAGTCAGTCACCTAGCGGTGTCAGAGGCCTACATTAACAGAAGCTCCTACCAGCTGACGAAACTGTGCACTGTCACTAACACCGAAGGCATTGGCCTGAGCTGAAAGGTTCTAACACATTACAAAGCAGAACGCAGCCATTAAGCATGGATGCATTGACACAATCTGTAAGGATTCACTGGCAAATTCAGCCTGCCAGCTCATTTCACCAATTGAAACGAAACGAACCTCTCTGCCTTGCTTGCTTCACCACAAAGTTCTGTTTGACGTTACCCTGTCATCTCAGGGTACGGTGTAACCTCTGGTAACTAAGCATCTGGATTAACAATACTGCAGCAACATCTGGATTCCGTTGAATATCAGCAGCTGAACTCATTTATTGTGTACGCTACTGAATTGAAATTACGAAGAGAAACATCAGGTAAGTGAATAGAAACTTGGAACTACAACAATCACTTCTAAAAATAAATATCAGAATGCTGACGGGCATCTGCATCAGAAATGTGCTCCCTCGACCTCTGCAGGCCACTCTTATATACCATTCCCAACAGTGCCCAGCATTGTTGGATTGGTTAAAACATGCAAATATTAAATTTACCATCATTTACCTTAATCATAATAACATTTCATATTCTGCGAATCAAGCTTAAATACTGCTTCATCTTTTAATAACATTTAAACCATCGTAACTATTTCTAATATCTGAAAATATACCTAAATATGAAAAATAACAATGATTATCACATTTATTATAACGTGGAAAATATTGATAGGAAACTGCTCCTAACATTTACGTGTCTATTAATCATAAGTATGATTAATTCTATAACAATATTGACTCCAAAGAATAGTGTATCTGCCTAGTTTATCTATACAGTGGATTCGCCTGTTATGACTTATTTTGTTGTTGTGTCAAAAGCGGATCTGAAATTGATTATAATTAAAAGTTTACATGCTCACATATACTCTTCTTTACATAATATTGAATTGATATTCAAGCAAAAATGCATGACGTCTATTTAGTCAGTCATATGATCATCTATGTTTGAAGATTTACATCGAACTATTCCATAGTTTATGTTCCTTCAAATGGATAGGATATTTTGTATTGGTAATTAACTTTCGATAATACTTAGAGGATCCACTGTGTACTTTGATCTGTTATGTTGACATTTTATATGATTTCCAGTAATATGAAAAAAATTAGTTTTAATTTTGTCTGTTGTGATAACTGTACTTAAATATTGTTATGGATCTTGGCTCTTACATCTCAGGGGGTGGCATATTTAAAGAGCGGCAAGCAGCTCATCCCTGTCGGTCACAGCTGGGTGGTAATATTGGCGCAAGTCTTTCGACAGCATGCGTGGTGCAGAGGTTAAAACCACAGATCCCTGTGCTTGCAGTCCCCAATTCAACTCTTGCTACAGGCAGATGAAAATTTATTTCTTTGTGTTTACCATTAATCGAATGTTCTACATGTTTCGTATGTTTAATGTACTTGTAAGTTCCAGAAAATTCTTTCTATGTATAAATAGTGGAGCACTCCAAGCAGGAGTCAGTCTGTACTGAGGGTATGCTTGTGTTAGCAATAAACGTGTTGTAAGTGTAAAGTGTTATGCTCTATTAACAACCATCCTACAAATTCCGGACCACATGCAGTTTGGAATGTGACAATTTTGTTGGAGGCGCTGGATATTCTGCAATACGTCTGCATCATCGTGGCTCCAATTACGCAGCGTAAGAGCTGTTGCCTACACAGACAATAACCAGAGTACAAAGGGTATACTGACTACCTCCGTCTGAAGGTCCGTGTCATCAAAAGATCAATGGATGCGAAAACAGTGGTTAGTCAGATGCACATCAGACACCCATCGGTGTTCTCTGGAGATGCTGGACATGACCCAAAAAAGAAAAGAAAAGAAAATGGTTGTAAAGATTTGACTGAGGCGCCAAGTATATTATGTGCTTACCAAACTGTAGCGTAGCGTCTATGCACTGCCCTGTATCAGTATTTTTTTCGCTTGCTTTGTGCCAGTGAGTGAGGCGAACGGCCAAGTGTCAGGCAGCGTCAGGTGTGTAAGAGCGCAACGTCTGTTACCGTCTCTGAGCCTGACACCTATATTTTTTGTGTGATTTCTGAATATATGTAATAATTATTTATTTTTGTATAAATTCTGGAAATTGGTAACATTTATTAAGAAACACCATTTCTGTTGTATTGAGAATACTGATACTTCTATCATCGACTTGTAATCATTCATGCTCATTTTTTGTAGCGATTTTCTGTATGTGAAAATATGACGTTTGCAAAAGTCACCTGTTGGTGGCTCCAAGCAAAAAATACAATAAATAAATGAATTAATAAATATGGTGTGGGATAGGAGGGAGCGGGGAAATAGAGGAGGTGATAGACATAGGGAGAAGATTTGGGGCATACATCCCACACACATTAGCTACTGCGAAGCGTTGCTGGGTTTGCTAGTGACCTGATGTAGTTGTATAACAAAAACAATTTTAGCTTATGTTTCAACAAAAAATAATAATAGCTTAAGTGTTTTAGGAGGTGACTGACAATACTGACCGGCGGCGGAGGGTCACAACGAGTGCCGTGGCGTTGGCCAGGTCTCGCAGCGTGTCGGCCATGCCGGCCGCCTGCCGGTCGCTGGCAACGTTGGTGAGGTAGTGGTGGAACTCCGGCGAGCCCCACGCTAAGTGCCGCTTCTCCACCGTTGCCACCTCATGCTCCCTCAGCCTCGCTGCCAGGCGGTCGCCCTGCTCCAGACCGTTACGCACTGCTTCCTGCAGGTCGGCATCATTCGCTGACAGGTCAACTGCACAGCACAGTACAGCACACTGGCGATAATGTGACATTTGACTGTCGGGAGTCATCAGTGTGCTTTTATGGCTGCAGACACAGAGAGGCAGACACCTGTCGCGACAGCCACCACCTCCAGTCTGCCCCACCTCAAGACAAGCGGCTGTGGTAATCAGCCCTTACACTTAAACACTACTTAACCCTTCTGTGACCAAATTAATTGAAATTTCATATAATACTGTAACAATTGGTTTTCTGTTTTGGAACAGGTAGTGATCAGACATGTTTCTAAATTTCGGCTGTATTTCTAGTTTTACAATTACTAGTATTGCCTGTGGTCGAAAATCAACCAATTGTTTTTACAATGGTCACTGGGGGTAAAATTTTACGTATCATGTCAGCAGCCTTGCGTGATTATGTTGGCAACATCAACAACAGCATAGAAAATCTTTGCCCATTTGTTTGAACCACATAGAATGACTCGATTAGTGTAGTATCCTTACAAGGCAACACTCCACTCAAATGCCTTCAGAAAAGACTTCCTTACACTTATATTACTATTCGATGTTAGCAAATTTCTCTTTTTCAAAAATGCTTTTCTTCCCATTGCCATTCTGCATTTTACATCCTCTGTACTGCGACCATCATGTGTTATTTTACTGCCCAAGTAACAAAACTCATCTACCTGCTTTATTGCTTCGTTACCTAATCTAATTCCTTCAGCATCACCCGATTTTCTTAGACTGCACTCCATTATACTAGTTTTGCTCTTGTTAATGTTCATCTTATAAGCACCTTTCAGCACACTGTCCATTCCGTTTAATTGCTCTTCCAGGTCCTTTGCTGTATCTGACAGAATTACTATGTCGTCGGCAAAACGCAATGTTTTTAATTCTTCCCCCTGAACTTTCATTCCTTCTCCAAATTTCTCCTTGCTTTCCTTTATAGCTTGCTCAATGTACAAATTGAACAACATTGGAGAAAGGCTACAACCCTGTCTTACTCCGTTCCCAAATGATGCTTCCCTTTCATGCCCTTCGTGTCTAATAACTTCGGTCTGGCTTTTGTACAAGTTGTAAATAACTCTTCTTTCCCTGTATTTTACCCCTAGTGTCTTCAGAATTTGAAAGAGTGTATTGTAGTCAACATTGTCAAAAGCTTCCTCCAAATCTACAAAAGTTAAAAATGTAGGTTTTCCTTTCCTTAATCTATCTTCTAAGATAAGACGTAAAGTGAGTATTGCCTCCCGGGTTCCTACGTTCCTCCTGAATCCTAAATGATCTTCCCCGAGGTCAGCTTCTACCAGCTTTTCCATTCTCCTGTAGATAATTCGTGTTAAAATTTTGCAACCACGACCTATCAAACTAATGGTTCTGTAATTTCTGATTTCTTTGGAATGGGGTTTATTACATTTTTCTTAAAGTCTGAGGGTATTTCGCCTGTCTCATAAGTATAACAAAAGTTTTGGAAAAGAAAATGATAACAGACTAATTATATTCGTACCTATTATTATGCAACACTGGTATCGGAAGGTTCAGTAATGCAAGCAGATAGTTTTGTCATGGTTGGCTCTCCCAGAGACTTTAGTAGCTCTGAGGGTATGTCATCTACTCCTGGGGCCTTGTTCTAACTTAGGTCTTTCAGTGCTCTGTCAAATTCATCGCTCAGTATAGTATCTCGTATTTCATCTTGATCTACTTCCTCTTCCCTTCCTACAACATTGTCTCTAAGTTCATTTCCTTTGTAGAGCTGCTCTATGTACTCTTTCCACCTTTCAGCTTTCCCTTCTTTGCTGAGAACTGGTTTTCCGTCCGAGTTCTTGATATTCATAGAGTTGCTTTTCTTGTCCCCAAATGTCTCTTATTTTCCTGTAGGCGGTATCTACTTTCCCCCTTCTTATACATTCTTCTACAGATTTGCATTTGGCGTCTAGCCACTCCTGCTTAGCCATTTTGCACTTCCTGTCAATCTCATTTCTTAGTCGTCTGTACTACATTTTGCATTTTTATATTTTCTCCTTTCATTAATTAAATTTAGTATTTCCCGTGATATCCACAGATTTTTTGTAGGTCTTGCCTTTCTACCTATTTTGTCCTCTGCTGCCTTCACTATTTCATCTCTCAATGATACCCATTCCTCTTCTACTGTTTTATTTCCCCCTGTTTCTGTCAATTGATGCCTAAATCTCCCTCTGAATTTTTCCAGAACTTCATGTTCCTTCAATTTATCTAAGTCCCATCTCCTTATTTTCCTACCTTTCTGCAGTTTTTTCAGTTTCAGCCTACAATTCATGACTAACAAGTTATGGTCAGAGTCTATATCGGCCCCTGGGTATGTCTTACAGTTTAATACCTGGTTCCGGAATCTATGTTTTACCATTATAAAATCTATCTGATACCTTCCGGTGTCTCCTGGTCTCTTCCACGTATACAACCTTCTTTTGTGATTCTTAAACCATGTGTTTGTTACGATTAAATCTGTTCCGTGCAAAATTCTACCAGGCGACTTCCTCTTTCATTCCTTCTACCCAGTCCATATTCACCTACTATTTTTCCTTCTCTTCCTTTTCCTACTACCGAATTCCAGTCTCCCATCACAATTAAGTTTTCCTCTCCCTTAACTGTCTCAACAATTTCCTTTAGCTCCTCATATATTTCTTCAATCTCCTCATCATTGGCAGAGCTAGTTGGCATATAGACCTGTACTACTGTTGTCGGTGTTAGCTTCATATCTATCTTGACAATGATAATGCGATCACTGTGCTGCTCATAGTAGTTTACCCACATTCCTATCTTCTCATTCATTATCAGTCCTACTCCTGTGATACCCCCAACTGATTTTGTATTTATAATCCTGTACTCACCTGACCAGAAATCCTGTTCATCCTGCCACCGAACTTCACTAATCCCCACTATATCTAACCTCAACCTATGCATTTCCCTTTTCAAATTTTCTAATTTTTCTACCCGATTAAGGGATCTAACATTCCACGCTCCGACCTGTAGAATGCCAGTATTGTCTTTCCTGATGATCACATCCTCCTGAGTAGTCCCCACTTGGAGATCCGAATGGGGGTTATTTTACCTCCGGAATATTTTACCCAAGAGGATGCCATCATCATATGTTCATACAGTAGAGCTGCATGTCCTCGGGAAAGATAACGGCTGTAGTTTCCCCTTGCTTTCAGCCGTTCGCAGTAGCTGCGTGGCAAAGCCACATTAGCTGATGTTACAAGGCCAGCTCAGTCACTCATCCAGACTATTGCCCCTGTAACTACTGAAAAGGCTGCTGCCCCTCTTCAGGAACCACACGTTTGTCTGGCCTCTCCACAGATACCCCTCCGCTGTGGTTGCACCTACGGTACGGCTATCTGCATCGTTGAGGCACGCAAGCCACCCCACCTCGGCAATGTCTGTGGTGAAGATCCCTAAATAAATGTCTGCAGGATGCTCTTGGGTGGGCTCCAGCAATTATTCTGATTACACGCTTTTGTGCAATGAATACTATTTTACTCAATGTTGAATTGCCCTAGGATATGAAAGTAATGAAAGAAAATAGGTGTAGTAAACTAATTTGCTGAGATGTATATCACCAAATTTTGCAGTAACTCTGATAGCACAAGTAACTGAACTCAAACGTTTCAGGAGATCTTCAATACGTTTCTTCCAATTCAGTCCCTCATAAATACAAACACTTAAAAATTTTGAATATTCTACCTTAGCCACAGATTTATGTCAAAATCTAAATTTATTAATGGTGTCATGCAATTTACTGTATGAAACTTTATATACTGGGTTTTATCAAAGTTTAATGAGAGTCCATTTTAGAGAATCACTTAATAACCTTCTGAAAGATATCATTTACAATTTCATTAGTTAATTCCTGTTTGTCAGGTGTGATAGCTATACTTGTATCATCAGCAAAATGTACTAGCTTAGCATCTTCAAAAATGTAGAAGGGCAAGTCATTAATATATATTAAAACAGCAAGAGACCCAAGACCGAACCTTGTGGGACCCCATTTTTGATAACTTTCCAGTTAGAGAAATTAATTGTATTGTCTATATCATGTGAACTGCTTATTTCAACTTTTTGCACTCTTCCAGTTAAGTATGTTTTCAACCATTTGTGTACTGTCCCACACATACCACAATACTTAAGCTTATCTAGAAGAATCCCATGATTTACACAATCAAAAGCCTTTGAAAGATCACAAAAAACTGGTGATGTCCGGTTATTCAAAGCAATTTAATATTTCATCAATGAACGTATATATAGCATTTTCAGTTGAAAATCTTTTTTGAAAACCAAACTGACGTTTTGTTAGAACTTTATTTTTACTAATATGTGAAGCAACTCGAGAACACACAACTTTAAAAAAAAAATTTGATAAGGCTGTCAGAAGTGAGATGGGACGGTAGTTGTTACATCGGACGTATCCCCCTTTTTATGCAAAGGTTTAACGATAGCATATTTCAGTCTATCCGGGAAAATACCCTGCTTTAAATAACTATCCTATACATATTATAAATGCGAAAGTTTGTATGTTTGTTACCGCATCACGCTAAAACTACAGCACTGATTTAGATGAAATTTCATATAGAGATTTCTTATGTCTTTGATTAGGACATAGGCTACTTTTCAAAATGTTTATTACAAGTTATTTATTTGAAATGTATCCATAGAAATACGTAACGTTTATAGGAAGCTTCTAATACAACAGTAGAAGAGTATTGTAGGGTATGTCATTTTTAGCCGCGAGGGTTAACGCGTCATGTTAATAGCCTTCCGTTATTTTGGGCAATGGTTCGGGTTATGCTGTAATGAAATTTTTTTCTTTGTTATTGTTATCTTTCTTACTTTCGAATATACAAAAAGATACTTGGATACTGCCAAAACGGCTTAACTGATATATAATTACATACACAAGAAATCTGAATGTTGGCGTTTATGCCGCATTCATTTTCATTTGTTGTAACAAATGAAGGAAGTATGTATATAAATTGAAGACTAAATAAAATATGCTCTAAGTACCATGGCAAGATAAAACATTGACGTTTTGTGTACAATGGGATCTAGATACCAAGCCCTATTTTGTGTACAAAGCGCGAACTGTGACGTATAAATAGCGTACGTAAACTGCAACGAAAGTAGTAGCAAATGAACTCAACAGATGGCAGGCGGTACGCTGCAGTCAACATATGAAACGTTATAGATGTTCGAACATTGTGATGTTATCGTAATTCCTTAAAATTGTATTCTCTTTGGATTTCAATGAATAATAGTTTCTTTGGTGATTTCGATTATTTATAGCATTCGAACGTTTGCATTTAGTTCTTTTGTTGGTTCGCTTTGCATTTGTACGATCTCAACAGTTCGTTTCTCCGTTAGACGTCTTTTTTATCTCTTTACTTTTCTCCGTTAGGTTTGTTGTTTATTTCGTTACTTTTCTCCGTTAGGTTTGCTGTTTCTTTTGTTCCTTTACTTGGCACTTGTTTACTGTATTGTTATTGTAGTTCAAATGTTCAAATGTTTGTTAAGCTTATGGGTCTTAACTACGTGGTCATCAGTCCCTAAACTTACAAACTACTTATCAACTACCTTATACTAAGGACGGCACAAATATCCATGCCCGAGGGGGGATTCGAACACCCCCCCCCCCCGACCGTTATTGTAGTTACTTACTGTCAGGGGTGCCATCCCACAAGTTGGAACTGAAGGTGGGTGTGCCTGTTTTATTGATGCGTAACTTGGATGACCACGATTACGCAATGGCACCATGTTACGCATCACGGACCTGAGAAGGCATATCGTGCAGGCCACCATCATCACCGGTGGAGCCAAGAGAAAGACTGTATTAATACCACGAATTCCCAACATCCCAACAAACTTGCCATTCCAGGTTAACCGGTTACAGTTCCCATTGAAAGTGACCTTCTCGATTACTATAAACAAGAGTCAAGGACAAACATTAAAATTGGCAGGTATTCATGTGGCCACCCCATGTTTCTCGCACGGACAGCTCTACGTAGGCTGCTCCCGTGTATCGAGAGCTAGAAATCTCTACGTATACTCGGAGAACAATAAGTCTCGATACGTCGTTTACAGGGACGTATTGCAATAGATTTTCGGCTCTCCATCTGTTCCAAGACAATTATATATTCCGTGCTAACAATGTCGCAAACAGTCATGTAGTTATTTATGCCCTTTCTTGGCACTTTAAGGTCTGACTATTGAACCGCGGGTAACACGCGGGGAGCAGCTAGTTACTAATATGAGTGAGAATCCAACTTATCTCCTGGGAACAAGTTTTTAATAATCTGCTGGAAATGCCATCAATTCCATATGAGCGTTCACTCTTGAGAGAGTTTATTATTTTCCTAATTTCTGAAGGAGAGGTGGGTGGAATTTCGGCACAGACAGTAGATATCATAGACTGCGCGTCTCCCAGATCAATGGCGTCTTCCTATCTCTGCTGTTTTGTGGTTTGAAACGATAATCTAACGTTATGTTCCCGTTTTTGACTCGCGTAATGTGACCGAATTTTCGACATTACAAGCAACAGTTTTCTTATTTATAACTGAAATCAAGCTAGAATGTAGGTCTCATTGGTACTGTTCCATTTGCAGCAATTTAAGCTATAACTTATCAGTTACTCTTCATTCTCTAATCAGGTACCTGATGTCATTTCTGACGACTCGACTCTTCAGTTAGTAGAAATGTTTTCTAGACCAGAATTAAGTTTTACAGATATTTGAATTTTTCCTTCCATTACAGGCTAAGCACTATCTAAATACAAAATTTGCTGTTTGCATGTCTGCTAGAACTACCTTAGAATTTTGATGATCGGTGAGTCAGTGATTGACAGAATTATCGATTTTTGACAGCTAAATTTTCGTAACTATAAGGTGTAGAGTAGTATAATTTGAAAATATAGCTAGTTCTAGTATATACTCTTGCTAACCGAAAATTCAGACTTCCAGCTTTATCCGCAACTGAGATACAGGGGGGGGGGGGGTGAAAGTGCCGTCTGGCGTCTACTACTTCGAGGGAAGAATGGTACGCCCGTGCCCCCAGATTTGTTCAGGTTACAGACCTCAAATTTGGTGTTTATGATGCTGTTTTATGCTTAAATGATGGTGTAATTACAAAACTAGATGTTTTGGAAATATTGGGCATAAAATGTAATGGAAATATTGAAAAACCCTGGAGGCAAATAGATAAACAGAGAATCCTCAAAGCAGATGTTGCTAATTAAAAATGCACAAAAGAAACAAGATAGACAAGAAAAAGGACAAAGAGAAGAAAAGATCAGTATGATTCAGGTGACGCTCAGTTTGGCGCAGGAAAATATTAGTGGTAAGTCATTCTCATCAATAACTATACTGCAATTGCAATATTTAACTTTAAATGGATTTTTCTCAAAACTACATTTTTTTTTTAAATTTCAGGTACCGTTATTTGATAAATTATTGGGGGTAGAAACATGAAATTTGGTCAACTTGTATTGCAGATAGTAATATGTTATCAGAAGTAAAATGAGAACCACCAAACAATCAGAAACTGTTTTATAATAATTAATATGCTAAAAAAGTTAAATTTTACTAGCGAAAGAATAATTTTTTCTTCAAAACCATAAGAGATATTATGTTAATTTTACTTGTAAATCGAGACATATACCGGGTGATCAAAAAGTCAGTATAAATTTAAAAAATTAAATAAATCTCGGAATAATGTAGATAGGTAGGGGTGTGAAAATTGACACACGTGCTTGGAACGACATGGGGTTTTATTAGAAAAATAAAATAAAAATGTCCGACAGATGGCGCTTCATGTGATCAGAAAATGAGCATAACAAATTAAGACAAAGCAAAGATCATGTTCTTTACAGGAAATGCTCAATATGTTCATCATTCCTCAACAATAGCTGTACTCGAGGAATAATGTGAACATCACTGTAAAGCATATTCGGAGCTATGGTGAGGCATTGGCGTCGCATGTTGTCTTTCAGCATCCCTAGAGATGTCGGTCGATCACGATACACTTTCACGTGTCTAGCAATATAGGGTGGAGCGCCATCCTGCAAAAAAAAAAAAAAAAAAAAAAAAAAAAAAAAAAAAAAAAAAAAAAAAAAAACGTACGTTCCAGCAGGTGTTTATCGACCAAGCTGGTGATGATGCGATTCTGTAACATATCGGTGTAGCTGTCACCCGTCACGGTAGCAGTTACAAAACCAGAATCACACAATACCTCGAAGGAAAAACAGTCGATGTGGTTCTAATAAAACCCAATGTCATTCCAAGCATGTATGTCAATTTTTACCTCTCTACCTACATTATTCCGTGATTTATTAACTTTTCAAATTTATATTGACTTCTTTATCACCCGGTATGTTATATATATAAAGTAAAAAATCATTGCTTTATCACTTATAGTTCTTTTCAAAAGTGTATCTATTCAAAGGGTAAAATAGCATTGGCAGAATAGGGATAAAATTGCCTTCCATCTCCCCTTAACAAATGGTTTCCAATCCATGGTGTACAACAGCAATCAGTTAGAATAAATAATCCTTCAAACAGTCTTGATTGCAAATTTTTTTACTACTAAGGTGTCACACCACGGAGAGCGCATTGTAAGCTTTGTTTACCATTTACACTGTCTTCGTAACACAAAATAAGCCCATGTACCATTATAAACGTTTGTAATTCCGCCTTGTAATTTTGTGTAAATTCTGTCACGCAGATAATCTGAAGATGCCCTGCTAAAGGGCGAAACGCGTCATTGACTAGTAGTAAAAAAATTTGCAATCAAGACTGTTTGAAGGATTACTTAACAAATGGTGTGGTAAAAAACGTTCAAATAATGCTTGACTTTACCTGCAATGTTCAGCTGACAGAGTCTGGGGCAGTACTAAAGGGAATCGTGACCTACTCGCTTTTAAGGTAGCCTGATAGCTAGAGGTCGCCCTGCTGATAAGTATTTTGACGTCTGTTAGAAACTACCTTAATTCGATAATACGGAAGATACGTGTCGCGGTTCCGCCTTCTTCATGTTATTTACAAGAACATGGCTTGGACTACTTGTCTATTTCTGTTATCAGTCAGAATGAGACGAAAAACATAGCTGACTTTCGGGGGAAAATAGTTGCCTATCTTTCTTACAAGCCCAAAGATGTCAAACGCAGTTCGGATTATCAGCCAGAAAAAAGTATGAGCTGAAAAATAAGAAAACTTAGTCTCGCATCGCGCATAAGTCTCATTTTCCTGCCTATTTCATAACGTGATTATGAAGAATGTCGTACTTATTTTAAAAGGCTTCATGCTTATACTGTCACAACTTTAACAATGATCCATCACTGAATGAATCCTTATAGACGAGAACATTGTTTCATCATCGAACATCACTCTTTGATTTCCAATCAATTTTTGGCACTGCAGTTTAAGTCTATATTGCAATATGGTTGGCGAAAGGCAGATAATGACATTGACATACCAACCTTTTCATTTGAAAATGCAATTAGCGTATGTTTTGATATTGGACTGCTTGAATGAGAAAGTGATTAATTATGTAAAAAAGTGGATTCAGTAAGGTGTGCACACTCATTTTCCTTTCACTTTCTTTTAACCACTTCACCGATATCGTCTATCTGCACTAATACAACTACTATCAGGTGTGTTTAAGATATGTTTGTTTTGCACTTCCCTCCAATGCTAAATTTACGATTCCTCGATGTCTAAGAATGTGTCCTACCAAGCGATCCCTTCTTTTAGTCAAGGCATGCCAAAAATTCCTTTTCTCACCAATTCTAATCAGTACCTCTTCATTAGTTATGCGATCTACCCAATTAATCTTCAGCATTCTTCTGTAGCACCACATTTCAAAAGCCTCTATTCTCTTGTGACTGTGTATTATCTTCTTGTTCGCACTGTGTATCATCCAAGTATCACTCCCATACAAGTCAACACTCCACACAAATGCCTTCAGAAAGGACTTCCTTACGCGTAAATTAACATTCGATGTTAACACATTTTTTTCTTTTTCAAAAACGCTTTTCTTCCCATTGCCAATCTGTATTTTATATCCTCTGTACTGCGACCATCATGTGTTATTTTACTGCCCAAATAACAAACCTCATCTACCACCTTTATTGTTTCGTTATCTAATTCCTTCAGCATTGCCTGATTTTCTTAGACTGCACTCCATTACCATTGTTTTGCTCTTGTTAATGTTCATCTTATATGCATCTGTCAACACACTGTCCATTCCGTTCAATTGCTCTTCCATTTCCTTTGCTGTCTCTGACAGAATTACAATGTCATCAGCAAAACGTAATGTTTTTATTTCGTCGCCCTGAACGTTAATTCCGTCACCAAATTTCTCCTTGCTTTCCTTTATATTTTGCTCCAGATGAAGTGGACTGGGATCACCCGGAACTATCGAAATGTACGTGTGAAAAAGAAGAAAATCGACCTTGAAAAGAATAGACGTGGAGAAAAAAAAAAGCAGCAAAGCTAATGCAGTGAGTGCTCGGCTAAAATCTAATCAAGTTAGCAGTGCACCGCTCTATCTTTCGACCAACTTTGTTGTATGGAAGTGAAAGTTCGGTTGATACAGGTTACCTTATCCATAACTTAGAGGTTAAAGATATGAAAATAGCAAGAATGATTGCAGGTACTAATAGATGGCAGGAGTGTGTCCATAATGAGGAAATCAGCTGCGAATGAACACCATAGATTAAGCAGTTAGAGCGAACAAGCTGAGATGGTGGGGTCATGTTACATGCATGGGAGAAGCAAGGTTATGTAAGAGACTCATGAGCTCGGCAGCGGAGGGTAAGAGGAGTCGAGGTAGACCAAGAAGAAAGTACTTAGATTCGTTGCAGAATGATTTTGAAGTAAAAGGCATAACATTAGACGAGGCATCAATGTTAGTATTGAATAGGGGATCATGGAGGAATTTTATTAGAGGTACTATGCTCCAGACTGAAGCTGAAAGGCACAATCAGTCTTTAATGATGATGAAAAAATTCTAAATAGTCATTATATACATTGGCAACCTGAAAGTTTTAAAGTCTTTTTACTATTTACTTTGCGTTTTAATGATGTAGTGCCTTTTTTTGTCAAGATAGAATGTACCCGCAATTGTTAATTTGTTTTATGACGCTCATATTCATGGGAAACTGGTAATTCCGAGGCTCGAAATATAGACTCTCCACTGTGTGGAGTTCAGTTTACTTACTGTATAACTTTCCTTAATTTTTCTTTTTCAGGTAGACAATGTCGCAACGAGGAGAAAAGAATTCGGTTTGGAAGTACTTTAATAAAAGTACCGTCGATTTGTTTAAACCTGTTCGCCTCACAAGTCATCTGCTACGGACTCCTGGTTAGGCTCACACACACTGAAGAAGGTTTAGTGCAGGGAGGGGATCCTGAAAAATGTGGAAAAACTAGTGACTTGTGACGTAAGGCAAATATACAGAAATTTTAACTTAATTACGCAAGTTACGGTTAAAGTCTCGGTTGAAACCAGGAGCCGAATATTCGGTTACGATTTCGACCACAAACCATGTTTCGTTGGGCTGTAATAATTATTATTTAGAAAGTGGACATCCTTGTGTTGGTGATATTGTTTGTATGTCGAGTGGTTTCAATACTTCGTGTGGAGTAAAGTGTGTCTGTTCATTGTAATAACGACACACTGGTGCTTCGAAGTTAGTCTGTTTTTCTGCGCCATTACCAGTGTGTTAGCAACGGCGACCTCACGAGTGGCGTATGTCGCTTGCCACGTGTTATTTTTCCCGTGTTATATCCCCCTACATCTATATGGGATACTCTGTAAATCACATTTAAGTGCTTGGCAGAGGGTTCATCGAACCTCCATTATACTATTTATCTCCCATTCCATTCTCGAATAGCGCGCGGGAAGAAAGAACACCTGAATCTCTCTGTTCGAGTTCTGATTTCTCGTATTTTATTCTGATGATCATTTCTACCTATGTAAGTGGAAGTCAACAATATATTTTCGCATTCGGAGGAGAATGTTGGCGATTGGAGTTTCGCAAGTACACCACGCCGCAGCGATAAGCGCCGTTGTTGTAATGATTCCCATCCCAGATCCTGTATCATTTCTGTAACGCTGTCTCCCCTGTAACGTGGCAATACGAAACGAGCTGTCCTTCTTTGGACTCTTTCGATGTCGTCCGTCAAACGCACCTGATAAGGATCCCTGCAATACTCCAAAAATGGACGGACAAGCGCAGTGTATGCAGTTTTGTAGTTACGTTGCATGTTTTAAGGGTTCTGCCAATAAAACGCAGTCTCTGTTTCGCGTATCCCACGATATTATCTACGTGTTCTTTCCAATTAAAGTCTGAAGTAATAGTAATTCCTAAGTATTTTGTGGATTTTACGGCCTTCACTTTTGATTGATTTATCTTGTAAACAAAGTTTAACGGATTTCTTTTCGTGCTCATGTGGATGACTTCACACTTCTCATTATTTAGAATCAATTGCCAATTTTTACACCATGGTGATATCTTATTCAGAGCGTTCTGCAGTTGGTTTTGATCTTCAGGTGATTTTTCTAGACGGTAAATGACGGCGTCATCTGCAAACAACCTAAGAGATCTACTTAGATTTCCCCCTAAATCGTTTATGTAAATAAGGAAAGCAGAGGACCAATAACACTACCCCGTGGAACGCCCGATATCACCTCTGTTTTAGTCGATGCCTTACCCTCGATTACTACGAACTGTGTCCTCTCTGACAAGAAATCCCCTATACCAATCGCAAATTTGGGGCGATATACCATAACCACATAATTTGATTAAAAGTCGTCTGTGAGGTATGGTGTCAAAAGCTTTCTGGAAATCAAGAAATACGGAATCGATTTGCGAACCCATGTCGATAGCACCCATCACTTCATGTGAGTAAAGAGCTAGTTGTGTTTCGCATGAACGATATTTTCTAAATCTGTGTTGACCTTGGATCGATAGATCATTTTGTTAGAGGTAATTCATAATATTTGAATATGGGATATGTTCCAAAACCCTGCTGCAAATTGACGTCAATGAAATAGGCCTGTAGTTTAGTGGGTTACTCCTACTGCCTTTCTTGAATATAGGTGTGACCTGTGCAACTTTCCAGTCTTTTGGTACAGATCCTTCTTTGAGCGAGCGGTTGTATATGGCTGTTAAGTAAGGAGCTGTCGCTTCAGCATAATCAGATAGAAATCTATTGGGTATACAGTCCGGAAAAGACTTGTTCTTATTAAGTGATATAAGTTGTTTCACTAATCCGAGGATATCTATTTCAACGTAACTCATTCTGACCTCTGTAATTCGAAAACTGGAATATTGGTTTCGTCTTCTTTGGTGTATGAGTTTTGAAAAGCTGTGTTTAGTAACTGCTGTTCAGTAGCGCAATCATCGGCGGGATCGCCATTACTATCAAGTAGTGAGGGTATTGTTTGGTTTTGCCCCTAGTATATTTAACATATGACCAAAATTTCTTTAGGTTCTCAGTCAGATTTCGAGAAAGAATTTCGTTGTGGAAAGTATTGTAAGTCCTCGCTAAAGTTCGATCTTCTTCGCAGGAGAGCCAATTTTGGGGATTTTGTGTTCGTTTAAATTTTGCATGCCTTTTTCTTTGTTTTTGCAACAGTGTCCTGACCTGTTTTGTGTACCAAGGGGGATCACCTCCTTCTTTTACTAATTTATTTGATGTCGATACTACTTCTTTGAATTGGAGCCACATCTGGTATACTCTTTCGTTTAGGGTTTGGGATGAGTCGAAACTTTCTTTTAATTCAGCCACGAATTCATTGTCTGTCGTTCACAGAGCCCACGACGCCAGCTATTTGTAGTGATAATGATTGTCACGAGCTTGTAGAACTTGTTAAAATACGATCGGGCATGCTTGTGTCATTATTGAAAGGAGTAAAATTATTCGTAACTACTCCCGAACTTTGCCTCTCGCTGAACTTCAGGCATTCTGCAGTGTAATTTTCTGTCACCCTTGTGCAGTTTCTTATGAGAATAAAATAAGTTAATGGTACACAACATTTCATTTTGGCCATCCTGTTATCACTCTTATTAAACTCAAGTGTATTTTCTTGTCTTTTTGGAGGGGAGCGTTAATAAGATAGGCAGGTAGCTAATCAATTGTCCAGTAAATTCCCTCCTTCATTCAGTGCTTAATAAAATTTCTCGCGTTACACAGTCAGATAGCATACAGTGTTCGTCAATTCAAACCGACGCACAAGCCAATTCCTCATCAATGTAATTTGATAAAAGAGATAGTCATTAATTTACCGACCTCTGTGCTAGTAAAACAATATTCCCCAAACGCCTTGCGTAGCGTTAACAGTTATGACCGGAATCTCATCAAATAAGTTCAGTATATCCTGGGTTATCCAGGGATTTCTATTAGGCCTTGTCCTTCTGCGGCCTTAACTATCCTATCTCTCAAAGCTACCCATTCTTCTTCTACTGTATTACGTTCCACCATTTCAGCCAATCCTTGCCTAATGTTCCCTCTCAAACTCTCAACCACCTCTGGTTCCTTCAATTTGTTCAGGTTCATCTCTTAACTTTTCTACCTTTCTGCCGTCTCTAAGTTTTTAATATATATATAAATGAATAGCTGTTCGTTAGTCTCGCTAAAACGGCTAATTTTAGTCTTGAAATATTTGTGTAAGTCCAGGGAAGGTTTAAACTCTGATAACATATGGAAAAGTTGTCCGGAATAGAGGAAAATCGGGAAAAACTGAAACAGCTTTTTCCAGTGAGCTATCAATACCGTTCGTCCAATTGCGATAAAATTTTGTACATTTCACGTTGAAAGCTAGAGGAAGGTTCGCATCAAATAAAAATTTGGAAAACTCTCCCGGAAAGTAGGAAAATTTAGGAAAAACAAATCGATTTTTTATATGAATAAAAATCAAATGCCACATGGTTGTAAGAGCATCACATGAGTACGGTTTGACAGGACAAGGTTTGTAAGAAATAAA
The DNA here is from genome assembly GCA_026315105.1 of Locusta migratoria. Classification (NCBI taxonomy): domain Eukaryota; kingdom Metazoa; phylum Arthropoda; class Insecta; order Orthoptera; family Acrididae; genus Locusta; species Locusta migratoria. The sequence goes on along the minus strand of CM048753.1, from coordinate 9,608,038 downwards.
CTTTATGGAAAATCTACCGGAAAATTGGAAAAGTTTGGAAAAACTGAAAGTGTTTTTTTTCCCAAAGTGTTTTTGATTGAATTCAGCACTATAACTGACTATTCGCACAACCGTTCATCCGACTGCGATAAAATTTTGATCATTTGACGTTCAGCGAAAGATGAACGTTCTTATGAACTAAACGTTTGGGAAAGTTACCTGGAAAATTTGAATATTCTCGAGAAACTGAAAGAGCTTTTTCCAATAAGAAATCTATATCATTCGTACGATTGCGATAACGTTTTGCACATTTGACGTTCAAAGCAAGAGTACATACATAATATTAGCATTTGCGAAACATTGCCGGGTCGACTAGATGTCCTGGTGAAGTTCGTATCACTTACCTGTTAGCCGCGTGGGAGTAGGCAAGCGGTCTGGAGCGCCACGTTGTGGATCGCGCGGCCTCCCGCGTCGGAGGTTCGAATCCTCCCTCGGGCATGGATGTTTGTGTTGACTTTAGTATAAGTTGGTTCATAAGTAGTTTGTAAGTTTAGCGACTGATGACCCCGTAGTTAATTCCTATTAGCTTTATAAACATTTGAAAACTTATCTCTTAATATAGGTTTATATTTAAATCCTATGTATTTTAGACCCAGTAGCTTTATAAAGGCATCATCAGACAGTCTAAGTATCGGCTCAATAGTGGGCGCAAAGAGTAGGCAAATCACGCACACATGTCCAGGATTAATGTTCATGTCACACTCGTGAAAGTTCAGAGAAGGTTTAAACGGTGATTTAGATTTAAAACATGTAAAATAATGACTTTGTTGTTGTGTTAGGTGTGTTCAGAAATAAACTTTGAAAGAGTAAAGTTCGCTTTACACGATCTGAATCCTAGATGATTTATCAAAGATAAAAATGAATTGCTGTTCGTTAGTCTTGCTAGAACTAGAGAACCTGGTAAATAATGTTTTTCTAGGAAACATAGTTCACGAGATATGACGTCATAAACAATGACATGCGCGAAAAACTGCTGTATTAAGCGAAAATGCTGCTCATGTTTTCCTAAACCACTGCAGCGATTTGAACCAAATTTGGTACACATTCCTTACCGTGAGGCACAGTAAGAACCACATACGACACATGGTTCAAGATGTATGACGTCATAAACAATGGGAATCGCAAGAAACTGCCGTATCGCGTGATGAGACTTTATTCATACAATTAGCGACTTGCAACACACATTAAACATAATTTCAAACTTTTATTAAAATTTTTAATGCTGACAACCATAGAAAAACGATGAATGGAAAAACATTTCTCGCTTACTATTTTTCCGCTGTTCGTGGAGTAAATTTTGGCATTCGATATAACGTTACAATTTATAATTTCTACAGTATACACACATATGGCTGAATGTGCCTTCTAAATTGTATCACAGTACAACACGCAGTCCATGAGGTATGGGGACATAAACAGTAACGTTCATTAAAAACCGCCCCATCACGCACCATGTTTTAAGCTGTTACTTCTTTACTACGAACTGTATTCCTAAGAGATTTTACAGAAATGCAGCACATGAATGTATAGGCCTAGCTACAAAATTATACAATTTTACATCATATAATTTAATAAATATGAGAGCGTATATACTGCGATGGGCAAAAACCTTTCACATCATGCACCGCGTCTTAATACATTTACATATTTACTAATAAGAGACTCGGTATTCCAGTCAGATGAAAGAAATTCTTGAAAGCTGACAGTACTGTTGACGACTGTGAATTAACTGTGGATCGTACTCGGCTGTAGGCGAAAGCAAGAGAATTCTATAGAGTTACAGGGAAAGGAAGAGAATGAAACTGCACATCCAAAAAATACCCATTATTTACGGCAGATCTACCTTTTAAGTTCAAGAGACTGTAGTTTCCCGTGAGACTTGCATTTTCTATTACGATTAACTCTTTCAGTCTTGGTGGTTAGTGTTACTAACCACCTCTTTTCGATCACGGTACTTCTATTCCACGCCTTCTAGCGATAAACGGTTGAATTAGTATGTCTGTTTGGACTGTGCTTCAAAACAAATGACAGATTCCGGGTACATTGCATGAATGTCAGTGTATACCAGTTGCATTGAATATAGCGCTAACGTACCTTGTCTCGAGTGTCTGATAAAGACATCAATACAACGGGTACGTAACATGTTTTCTGTAATGTATTTTATTGGACGTATTGTCATAGTCCTATTTTATGTGTGTTGGCATGTAGGTACTGTTACTTTTGTGTTTTCACTGAGTAGTTACAAAGGGAATGTGGTGGCTTGCTTACAAACCACCATGACGGTAGCGGGTTAGCTTATGGATGTAACGTCATTAGCTTTCTTTCTTTCTTTTTTTTTTTTTTTTTTCCTCCCCACACTCTTTACAGTATGTCGCGCCGCTTAGGAGAGAACGAGATTGGACAACGAGAGCATTTGTAGCTCTGACAATGACGAAGAAGAGGCAGCAAATCAGCCAAATCCGATGCTGTTAGGTGATTTGACTGGAGTTCAAAGTGCTCCTGACGACAGTTATGATTCTGATGATAACCTCCCTTTGCCTAGCCGGTTACAACGGACGCCTGATTCTACAGAGTCTAATAATGTACGTTATGATTGCTCCAAAATGGACGAAGGATTATAAAATGGATATGCCTGGTGCGTTTTCTGAAAGAGTGGGTGTGTCAGATCAAATTCTAAGCAAGGAGAATGTGACCCCCATTTACTATTTCGCCTTCTTTGGACTGAGCATTTACAAGACCTTTTATGTTTCCAAACTAACCTTTACGCCATGGCCTTTAAGCCATATACACTTATCACAACAGAAGAGCTTGATGGTTTTATTGCCTTGAATTTGGTGATGGGTATAAAAAAATTGCCGAGCTACCGAGATTATTGGTCTTCAGCGCCTGATTTGCATGACAGCTATGTTTCGAAGTTCATGAACTTCAACAGATTCAGTTGCTCTACCGAACTGACCCTAATTATGACAAACTGTATAAAATTAGACCTCTACTCGCCATACTGCACAACAATTTTCAAAAACACTACAGGCCATCTGAGAGAGTTGCAATCGATGGAAGCATGATCAAATTCAATTCCCTAAAACAATACATGCCACGAAAGCCGATGAAACGTGGATACAAGGTGTGGATTATTGTCTAGATTTTTATATTTACACAGCAAACAGGGTAGTAACGTTGAAACGGACTTAGGTGGAGACGTTGTCAGGACGATTTGCGAAACCTTGAAAAATAAAAATCATAAGGTTTATTTTGACAATTATTTCAATAGTTACCCTTTGCAGGTGAAACTACTTGAGAACCAGATTTTCGCTTGTGGAACCGTGAACGCAAATGGAAAGTTCTTGCCAACGCTAAAAGATGACAAGCATTTACAAAGAGGTCAACATGATTCCGGGTTAGTGACACAAACGTAAGTTTGCTGAAATGCAAAGACAAGAGATCAGTATTGATTCTATCAAACTACCATGATCCGACGAATGTGGGAAACGTAAAACGCAGAGAGCGTGATGGCAGCAGTACTGAAGTGTCTTGTCGTCAGGCCGTCATCGACTACAACGCAAACATGAACTTTGTCGACAAATTTGATCAGCTCAAAGGAAGCTATGCTATTGACAGAAAATCCCATAAGTGTTGGCATAGGATTTTGTTCCACTCCCATGAACCACAGACATTGCCGAGGTGGGGTGGCTTGCGTGCCTCAACGATACAGATAGCCGTGCCGTAGGTGCAACCACAGCGGAGGGGTATCTGTGGAGAGGCCAGACAAACGTGTGGTTCCTGAAGAGGGGCAGCAGCCTTTTCAGTAGTTACAGGGGCAACAGTCTGGATGATTGACTGAGCTGGCCTTGTAACATTAGCTCATGTGGCTTTGCCACACAGCTACTGCAAACGGCTGAAAGCAAGGGGAAACTACAGCCGTTACCTTTCCCGAGGACATGCAGCTCTACTGTATGAACATATGATGATGGCATCCTCTTGGGTAAAATATTCCGGAGGTAAAATAGTCCCCCATTCGGATCTCCGGGCGGGGACTACTCAGGAGGATGTTGTCATCAGGAAAGACAATACTGGCATTCTACGAGTCGGAGCGTGGAATGTTAGATCCCTTAATCGAGTAGGAAAATTAGAAAATTTAAAAAGGAAAATAGATAGGTTGAAGTTAGATATAGTGGGGTTTAGTGAAGTTCGGTGGCAGGATGAACAGGATTTCTGGTCAGGTGAGTACAGGATTATAAATACAAAATCAGTTGGGGGTATTACAGGAGTAGGGTTGATAATGAATAAGAAAATAGGAATGCGGGTAAACTACTATGACCAGCACAGCGATCGCATTATCATTGTCAAGATAGATACGAAGCCAACACCGACAACAGTAGTACAGGTTTATATGCCAACTAGCTCTGCCGATGATGAGGAGATCGAAGAAATATATGAGGAGCTAAAGGAAATTATTCAGACAATTAAGGGAGAGGAAAACTTAATTGTTATGGGAGACTGGAATTCGGTAGTAGGACAAGGAAGGGAAGGGAAGATAGTGGGTGAATATGGTCTGGGCAAAAGGAATGAAAGAGGAAGCCGCCTGGTAGAATTTTGCACGGAACATAATTTAGTTATAACAAACACCTGGTTTAAGAATCACAAAAGACGGTTGTATACGTGGAAGAGACCAGGAGACACCGGGAGATACCAGATAGATTTTATAATGGTAAGACATAGATTTCGGAACCAGGTTTTGAAGTGTAGGACATACTCAGAGGCAGACATAGACTCTGACCATAACTTGTTGGTTATGAACTGTAGGCTGAAACTGAAGAAACTACAGAAAGGTAGGAAAATAAGGAGATGGGACCTAGATAAATTGAAGGAACCTGAAGTTCTTAAGAAATTCAGAGTGAGCTTCAGGCAACAATTGACAGAAACAGGGGAAAATAAAACAGTTGAGGAGGAATGGGTAAAATTGAGAGATGAAATAGTGAAGGCAGCAGAGGACAAGATAGGTAGGAGGGCAAGACCTACAAAGAATCCTTGGATATCACAGGAGATACTAAATTTAATCGATGAAAGGAGAAAGTATAAAAATGCAGTAAATGAAACAGGCAAAATGGAGTACAGACGACTAAGAAATGAGATTGACAGGAAGTGCAAAATGGCTAAGCAGGAATGGCTAGAAGTCAAATGCAAGGATGTAGAAGAATGTATAAATAGGGGAAAAATAGATACAGCCTACCGGAAAATAAAAGAAACATTTGGCGATAAGAAAAATAGCTCTATGAATATCAAGGACACTGATGGAAAACCAGTTCTCAGCAAAGAAGGGAAAGCTGAAAGGTGGAAAGTGTATATAGAGGCGCTCTACAAAGGAAATGAACTTCGAGACACTATTGTAGGAAGGGAAGAGGATGTAGATGATGATGAAATAGGAGATACTATACTGAGAGATGAATTTGACAGAGCACTGAAAGATCTAAGTCGAAACAAGGCCCCTGGAGTAGATGATATCCCGTCAGAGCTACTGAAGTCTCTGGGAGAACCAGCCATGACAAAATTGTTTCACATTGTGTGTAAGATGTATGAGACAGGTGAAGTACCCTCAGACTTTAAGAAATATGTTATAATCCCCATTCCAAAGAAAGTGGGTGCAGACAGGTGTGAAAACTACAGAAACATCAGTTTAATAAGTCATGGTTGCAAAATATTAACACGAATTATATACAGAAGGATGGAAAAGATGGTAGAAGCCGACCTCGGGGAAGATCAGTTTGGGTTCAGGAGAAATGTAGGAACACGGGAGGCAATACTCACTTTACAGCTTATCCTAGAAGATAGATTAAGAAAAGGCAAACCAACATTTCTAGCTTTTGTAGATTTGGAGAAGGCTTTTGACAATGTTGATTGGAATAAACTCTTTCAAGTTCTGAAGCAAGCAGGAGTAAAATATAGGGAGCGTAAGGTTATTTACAACTTGTACAAAAACCAGACAGCGGTTCTCAGAGTTGAAGGGCATGAAAGGGATGCAGTGGTTGGAAAGGGAGTAAGACAGGGTTGTAGCCTTTCCCCAATGTTGTTCAATTTGTACATTGAGCAAGCAAGGAGAAATTTGGAGAAGGAATTAAAGTTCAGGGTGAAGAATTAAAAACATTGCGTTTTGCCGACGACATAGTAATTCTGTCAGATACAATAAAGGACCTGGAACAGCAATTGAACGGAATGGACAGTGTGCTGAAAGGTGCATATAAGATGAACATTAACAAGAGCAAAACTAGGGTAATGGAGTGCAGTGTAAGAAAATCAGGTGATACTGAAGGAATTAGATTGGGAAACGAAGCAATAAAGGAGGTAGATGAGTTTTGTTACTTGGGCAGTAAAATAACAAATGATGGTCGCAGTACAGATGATATAAAATGCAGAATGGCAATGGGTAGAAAGGCGTTTTTGAAAAAGAGAAATTTGTTAACATCGAATATTGATTTAAGCCTAAGGAATTCCTTTCTGAAGGCATTTGTATGGAGTGTTGCCTTGTATGGGAGTGAAACATGGACGATAAGCAGTGTGGACAGAAAGAGGATAGAGGCTTTTGAAATGTGGTGCTACAGAAGAATACTGAAGATTAGGTGGGTGGATCGCGTATCTAATGAGGAGGTACTGAACCGAATTGGGGAGAAAAGAAATTTCTGGCATACCTTGACTAAAAGAAGGGATAGATTGGTAGGACACATTCTTAGACATCAAGGAATTGTGAATTTAGCGCTGGAGGGAAGTGTGTGGGGTAAAAATCGTAGAGGGAGACCAAGAGACGCGTATAGTAAGCAGATTGAAGTGGATGTGGGTTGTCGTTCTTATGAGGAGATGAAAAGGCTTGCTCAGGATAGAATAGGGTGGAGAGCTGCATCAAACCAGTCTCTGGACTGAAGACCACAACAACAACAACATCTTGATTGTTGCGTTGTCAATGCTTTTTTTATTTATAAAGGACTGCAGTCCTCTTCACGCCCAGACCTCGACAAGCTGACTCTGAAAGACTTCCGGAGAGAGGTATATCGGGGCCTACTGGCACCAGCATACGTCAGAGACAAACACAGGCCGGATTCAGTGAACAGCAGCCGTAATTCCGCGGCCTCATCTCCAGGACCTGCATTTATAAAACGCCACAAACCTACAGTCCCGCAGGAAATTCGTCTAGAATCCAGTCGCCATCAACCTGAAAGAAGCACATCAAGAAGATGCTGCAATTGTACCACTAAAATATCTCCCGTGCATACTGTATGGCAGTGTAGTACATGTAAAGTGGCTCTTTGCTTACGCAAAGGTAAAACATGTTTCGCAGATTTTCATAAAAAAAAAAAAAAAATTGTTTTGTTAGTTTTGTACGTTTGTAATGATGATTCGTCTAATAAATAACGTTCAAAATCATCCTAGTATTATTTATAGCAACAGTCATGGTGGTTAGCGTTAGTGACCACCTCAGTCATGGAAATAATGAATACCTATATTGTTTCCTCTATTGTCTGTGATATTTCAGTTGTAACAGTTGCTTCAATGAAGAGACATTGATAATAATGTTCCTATTGTACAAGTGTGAACAGACATTGGTAATTATGTTCCTATTGTAAAAGTGTGACTGAAAGAGTTAATAAATCGCAGGGAACCTAATAAATACCGCATAGTTCTCCATGTTTGTCATATGGACAACTAACATGTCGCTTGCTCGGGGGTGGGTCCCTGAAGAATTTATTCATAATAGATTTGGGACAGGTAACCGGAAATATTGTTTATAATCAAGTTTTGAATTAAATAAATGTAGTAAGGTTACATATCGTTTGCATCTTGATGCCTACATAGGAAGCGAGGTAGCGGCAGAATTGAAGTTGTGGGGCGGCACCGTGAGTCGTGCCGGGATAGCTCAGTGGCTGCCGGGCGCCGTGGCTCAGCGCGCCCGGTCAGGGGGCTAAACGCCCTCTGTAAGAACGAACTGAATCAACGACCGCAAACCAGAGATCTACCTGAAGGACAAAAGGTCCCAGGTTCGAGACCCGGTTCTGGCACACAATTTTAATCTGCCTGGAAATTTCATATCAGCACACACGCCGCTGCAGAGTGAAAGTTTCATACTACGTTGCCTTGTTTGGATAATGAAGTTATTATTTTGTACATTATGCAAGGCCGGCCGCGGTGGCCGAGGGGACTGAGGCGCTCCAGTCACGGTCTGCACGGCCACTACGGTCGGGGGTTCGAATCCCCCCTCGGGCATGGATATTTGTGCCGTCCTAGTTCGTAAGTAGTTCATAAGTAGTTTGTAAGTTTAGGGACTGATGACCCCGTAGTTAAGTCCAATAAGCTGTACAAACATTTGAAACATTATGCAAGACGGCCTTATTCCTTGAATACTATGACATAAATATGACAAGCTAAAAAAAAAAAAAAAAAAAAAAAAAAAAAAAAAAAAAAAAAAAAAAAAGAGAGAGAGAGAGAAGGGATATTATAAGTACAAACTCAAAGCTTGAATAAATAAATACCCAGGCAACACCCGTGTTTTGCCTTATAGTTTAAAACCTGGTTTCTAATTCTATTTCCTACCATTATAAAATCTAATACCTTCCAGTGTCTCCTGGTCTCTTCCACGTATACAGCCTTCTTTCATGATGATTCAACGAAGTGTTGGTGATCATTAAATTGCGGTCTGCACAAAATTATACCGACTGATCTCCTCTTTCATTCCTTTCTCCCAGTCCGTATTTACCTATTGCATTTCCTTCTCTTCCCTTTCCTACTACCGAGTTCCAGTCCCCCATCACAATCAATCCCTTAACTTTCTGAATGATTTCTTTTATCTCCTCATACATTTCTTCGATATCCTTATCATTGGCCGTGCTAGTTGCAATATATACTTGCACACTGTGGTCGGTGTTGGTTTTGTGTCTATCTTTGCTACGATAATGCGTTTACTATGCTGTTCATAACAACTTACCCACTTACCCATATTAGTTGTTAAAAATGTCCCTCAGTTTGAAGGAAACAAGTTAATAAAACTTTTGAGAAAAACAATGTAATAACCCGTCTCCATTAAGTCCAATAATGAACAAGTTAAATCATTACTATCACAGTACAAGAACGTGTGACATGACCCCACCATCTCAGTCTGTTCGCTCTAACTGCTTCATCTATGGTGTTCTTTCCCAGTTTTTTTTTTTTTTTTTTTTTTTTTGAGTTCCTCATTATGGACACCCTCCTGCCACTGTTCCCATCTATTAGTACCTGCAATCATTCTCGCTACTTTCATATCTGTAACCTCTATCTTATGAATAAGGTAAGCTGTATCCACCCAACTTTCACTCCCATACAACAAAGTTGGTCGAAAGATAGAGCGGTCCACTGCTAACTTAGTCGTGGTACTTCTTTCTTTCTTGCAGAAGATCGTAGATCTTCGGTGAACACTCACTGCATTAGCTTTTCTACATCTCGATTCCAGTTCTTTCACTATGTTCCCAACCTGTGAGAAAATACATCCCAGGTACTTGAAACTGTCTACCTGTTCTAACTTTGTTCCTCCTAATTGGCAGTTAATCTGTTAAAATATCTTTCCCACAGACATTACTTTCGTTTTAGAGATGCTGATCTTCATATCATAATGCTTGCACCTCTGATCAAGCTCTGAAATATTAGTTTGCAACCTTTAAATCGAATCTGCCATTACAACTGACAAGGAAAGTACTTGGGCTCGAACAAACACATATACACCACACTCGTATGAGAGATAATGTAAAGATCCCTTATTGCACTAGTGATACTCCCGCATCTGCAAAACTGTGCAGTCGTCCGTTAGAGGCCTCTGCGTGTGCCATGCCGCATTGCACTTTGACCTGTCGGTTCGCCAGTAGGGACGGTGCAGTGTGCCTCCGAAGTTGCGTTTTGTGACGTTATTTGTGTGGTGAAGCGTCAGATGGGGTGGCGATTGCTAATCTATCCTGCTAATGTATTGCGATTAGTTGAGATGAAGTTACGAAGAACCCTTATTCGTGAAGATGGTATTAGTGTGGAAGATGAATCATTTGCATGCTTTCTCGTATCTGTTATGGTACAGAAATACGAGAAAAATTTAGATACTGGTGTTACAAACTCATAGTAATGATAATAGGGATGACAATGACGAACAACTCATTGCAAGAGGTAGTGCTACGGTAAGTGCGGGAAGAGGCGATGGAAGCAGTGGCAGTGAATACCAAGAGTCTTTCGGGAAGAAGGTCAAAGTTGCAACTATCATCACGGCTTTTGATGTCAATTCGCTAGATAACATGAACGATGATTATTATATAAGTTATAGTTAAGATATCTGCATTACGTATGGCGTCTACAATTACATCTACAGTGTTATCTAGAGCAGTACAACACGCAGTTCATGAGGTTCTTGTGGTCTTCAGTCCGCAGACTGGTTTGATGCAGCTCTCCACGCTACCCTGTCCTGTGCAAGTCTCTTCATCTGAGAATACGTTTGGCAACCTACATCCTTTTGAATCTGCTTACTATATTCATCCCTCGGTCTCCCTCTACGATTTTTACCCCACTCGCTTCCTTCTAATGCTAAGTTGACAATTCCTTGATGCCCCAGTATGTGTCCTACCAACCTATCCCTTCTCTTAGTCAGGATATGCCAGAAACTCCTTTTCTCCCCGATTTGGTTAAGCACCTCCTCATTAGTTACCCGATCTATCCATCTAATTTTCATCATTCGTCTGTAGCACCACATTTCAAAAAGCTTCTATCATCTTTTTATCTGAACTCCTTATCTACATCTACATTCATACTCCGCAATTCACCGTAAGGTGCGTGGCGGAGGGTACACTGTACTACTACTAGGCATTTTCTTTCCTATTCCACTCCCAAATTGAACGAGGAAAAAAAGAATGCCTATATGCCTCCGTACGAGCCCTAATTTCTCTTATCTTGTTTTTGTGATCTTTACGCGAAATGTAAGTAGGCGGCAGCAAGATCGTACTACACTCAGCTTCAAATTCCGGCCCTCTAAATTTAATTAACAGAAATTCACGAAAAGAACGTCGTCTTTCTTCCAGCGATCCCCAATTGAGTTGCCGGAGCATTTCCGTGACACTCCCGCATTGGTCAAACCTACCGGTAACAAATCTAACTGCTCGCCTCTATGTCTTCCTTTAAACTGATCTGCTGTGGGTCCCAAACACTAGAGCAATACTCAAGACGTGGTCGTACAAGCGTTTTATACGCGGTCTCCTTTACAGGTGAAGTACATCTTCCCAAAATTCTCCCAATAAACCGAAGTCGTCTGTCCGCCTTACTCACAACTGTCCTTACATGCTCGTTCCACTTCATATCGCTCTGCAATGTTACGCCTAGATATTTGAACGACGCGACAGCATCAAGAAGCTCACTACTAATGCTGTATTCGAATGTTATGGGATTGCTTTTTCTACTCATGCGCATCACCTTACATTTTTCTACATTGAGAGCTAGCTGCCATTCTTTGCACCAACTAGAAATTTTGTCTAAGTCATCCTGTATGCTATTACAGTCAGTTACAGACGACACCCTCCCATACACCACAGCATCATCAGCAAACAGCCGCAAATTACAACTTACTCTGTCCATCAGATCATTTATATAGATAGAAAATAATAGCGGTCCTCTCACACTCCCCTGGGGCACGCCTGACGATACACTCGTCTCTGATGAACACTCGCCGTCGAGAACAACGTACTGCGTTCTATTACTTAGGAAGTCTTCCAGCCAGTCACAAATATGTGAACCTATTCCATAAGCTCTTTGTTAGCAGTCTGCAGAGTGGCACCGCGTCGAACGCCTTTTTGAAGTCGAGAAAAACACAGTCCGCCTGTTGCCCTTCATCCAAGGCTCGCAAGATGTCATGTGAGAAAAGGGCAAGCGGAGTTTCACATGAACGATGTTTCCTAAGCCCGTGCTGATTCATGGAAAGAAGCTTTTCCGTTTCAAGGAAATTTACTATATTCGAACTGAGAATATGCTCTAAAATTCTACATGAAACTGATGTCAACGATATTGGCCTGCAATTGTGTGGGTCAGTTCTCTTTCCTTTCTTATAAACGGGAGTCACCTGCGCTTTTTTCCAATCACTAGGAACTTTACGCTGAATTAAAGATTCGCGATAAATGCAAGCTAAGTAGGGGGCCAATGCCGGAGAATAGTCTTTGTAAAACCGAATTGGTATTCCATCCGGACCAGCCGACTTTTTCGTATTTAGCTCTCTCAGCTGCTTCTCTACACCGGAAATACCTATTGCTATGTCCCCCATTTCGGAATTAGTGCGTTGATGAAATGATGGCACATTTGTGCGGTCCTCCTGCGTGAAAGATTTCTTAAAATTTAAATTTAGAACTTCAGCTTTCCGTTTGCTTTCTTCTATTACTGCCCCGGAATGATCAACGAGTGACTGGACAGTGGGCTTTGACCCGCTTATCGATTTTACATAGGACCAGAATTTTTTCGGGTTCTCGGAAAGATCTTTTGCTAAGGTATGACTGTGATAATTATTGTACGCTTCGCGCATCAATCTTTTTATAGACTTACGAATCTCTACTAACTTTTGCTTGTCATCATTTGCGTGTTCTTTTTTTAATCGAGAGTGCGACAACCTTTGCTTTCTCAGCAGCTTTTTAACATTTTTATTATACCCCGGTGGATCTTTTCCATCCTTAATCGTCTTTACTGGCACATATTTCTCTAACCCTTTATTAACAATGCACTTAAATTTAGTCCACAATTCCTCTACATCCATATTCCCGGAATTATACGATGCCCATTCATTTTCTAAGTGCGATCGTAACATTTGCTTATCGGCTCTTTCCAACAAAAACACGCTCCTAGCCTTCTTGATTGGTTTATGACCTTTGGTCGCCATCGACGCTATGACGATATCATGATCACTAATTCCTGTCTCTACACAGACATCGTTAATAAGGTCAGGCCTGTTTGTGGCTATAAGGTCTAGAATATTTCCATTGCGCGTGGGTTGCCGGTTTAACTGCTCAAGACAGTTTTCGGAGAATGTGTCCAAAAATAGCTCGCAAGACTGCTTGTCTCTACCGCCTGAAATGTAACTAGCGAGGTCGCAATCTATGCTCTTAAGGTTGAAGCCACCTCCGACTAATATTACATGGCCCGGATACCTATGCACTACCTGGTGTAGACTTTCTTTTAATGATTCTAAAACTGCTACAGCAGCACTGGGGGAGGGGGCGGTAAAAACACCCAACTATTAACTTTACTTCTTTTAGACCTGTTATACGTGCCCAGATGACTTCACAGTTACTTTCAACTTCGATCTCAGTAGAAACAATATCTTTGTCCACAGCGATGAACACTCTTCCTCCAGTTGTATACGATCTATCTTTTCAATATACATTCCACGCTTCGCTAAATATTTCTGAACTTGCCACATCATGATTTAGCCAGCTTTCGCTGCCTAAAACTATATGAGCGCAAGAACTTCTATGCAGTGCGGAAAATTCGGGAACGTTTCACTCCCATACAGTACTACACTCCAGACAAATGCTTTCAGAAAGGACTTCCTAACATTTAAATTAATATTGGATGTTAACAAGTTTCGCTTCTTTAGAAACGCTTTTCTTCCCATAGCCATTCTGCATTTTATATCTTCTTTACTTTGGTCATCAGAAGTTATCTTGCTACCCAAATAACAAAAATCATTTACTACTTTTATTGTCTCATTACCTAATCTAATTCCTTCAGCATCGCCTGGTTTTCTGACATTACATTCCATTATCTTCGTTTTACTCTTGTTAATGTTCATCTTATATCTTCCTTTCAAGACACTGTCCATCTGATTCAATTGCTCTTCCAGATTTGCGGTCTCTGACAGAACTACTATGTCATCGGCAAACTGCAGTGTTTTTTTTTAATTATTATTATTTCTTCTCCCTGCACTTTAATGCCCTCTCCAAATTTCTCCTTCCATTCCTTCACTGCCTGCTCAATGTACAGACTGAACAACATTGGGGAAAGACTACAACCCTGTCTTACTCCCTTCGCAACCTCTGCGTCCCTTTCTTGCCCTTCAACTCTAATAACCGCTGTCTGGTTTTTGTATATGTTGAATATAAAAGCTTTGCAGAAAAACGACACCCACCAGCACATTGAGGTGTACGTAGAGATCCTGTAACCAAACGTTCATACAGATATGTTTGTTCGAGCCCATGTACTTTTCCTTGTAAGTCATCTGCAAATGTGAGACTGCTTATGTTGTTTTCACCTACTTTAATCCCGCCCTGCCAGTCTACAGTTTTCAACATATGATCCATGAATAGTATGAACAACAGTGGTGACAGGTTACAGCCTTGTCTTACTCCTGAAACTACCCTGAACCATGAGCTTAATTTGCCGTCTACACTAACTTCTGCCCGACAGTCTACGTAAAGCCTTTTAATTGCCTGCAAAAGTTTGCCTTCTATACCATAATCTTGTAGAACTGACAGTAGCTTCCTCCTAGGAACACGGCCATAAGCCTGTTCTAGATCTATGAAACATAGATACAGTTAAAAAAATGTTTCAAATGTTTGTATAGCTTATGGGACTTAACTGCGGGGTCATCAGTCCCTAAACTTACAAACTACTTACGAACTAGCTAATACTAAGGACGGCACAAATATCCATGCCCGAGGGGGGATTCGAACCCCCGACCGTAGTGACCGTGCTAGATACAGTTCCCTGTTCCACTCATAGCACTTTTCCCACCGTCACATTGAGGTATACATAGAGATCCTGTAACCAAACGTTCATACAGATATGTTTGTTCGAGCCCATGTACTTTCCTTGTAAGTCATCTACATATGCGAGACTGATCATTTTGTTTTCATCTATTGTAATCCCGCCTTGCCAGTCTACTGTTTTCAACATATGATCTATGAATAGTATGAAGAACAGTGATGACAGGTTACAGCCTTGCCTTACCCCTGAAACTACCCTGCACCATGAGCTTAATTTGCTGTCTATTCTAACAGTCTACGTAAACCCCTTTAATTGCCTGCAGAAGTTTGCCTCCTATACCATAATCGTCTAGAACTGTCAGTAGATTCCTGCTAGGAACACGGTCATAAGCCTGTTCTAGATCTATGAAATATAGATACAGTTCCCTGTTCCACTCATAGCACTTTTCCATTACCTGCCGTAAGCTAAAGATCTGGTCCTGACAGCATCTAAGAGGCCTGAACCCACACTGATTTTCATCTAACTTGTCTTCAACTAATTCTCGGAGTCTCCTTTCAACAATACCTAACTGGTATTCCGCTATACTTGACGAGTTCCGGCTTGATTGCATCCACCCCAGCCGCTTTATTGCACCGCAATGTATTGAACATCCTCTCCACTTCCTCAAATGTGATCCTGTTTACAAAATTTTTGCGCGCGCGGAAACACTCTGGGTAGTTAAGCGGCGCGCCGTCAACTCGGGTAAAGAGTCATCGTTGACTGAATCTGTCCAGAACACGACAGTTCACGAAAACTAGTTTCGTCCAAGCCGAAGATTCGCCTGCTTTCTGGCTGAAACTGCGTCTGAAACAAATTTTGTGGTCCGTAATTGGCCGAAATTGAAACCGAATATTCGGCCGGACGTTGCTTACTACGTTTTACAACAGCTCTCTCTCTCTCGTCTTTCCTCCCCCCCCCCCACCACGCTCCCTACAATATCTTCTACCAAAAAAATGTTCAAATGTTTGTATAGCTTATGAGACTTAACTACGGGGTCATCAGTCCCTAAACTTACAAACTACTTATCAACTAGCTTATCCTAAGGACGGCAGAAATATCCATGACCGAGGGGGGAATCGAACCCCCGACCGTAGTGGCCGTGCAGACCGTGACTGAAGCGCCTCAGTCCCCTCGGCCACGGCGGCGGGCTCTCTTCTACCGGCCGGACTGAAACCAGTAACGGCGGTTATGAGTGGGACGACCTCCCTGTAGAGATTACAAGTCGGTTTGTCACTCGCCAGGCACGATACTCAGGGACAGTGTTGCCAGACGCAGGGAATTTTCCATACACGTAGGTACTTTTAAGGAGAGTTGACATGGCCGGCCGCGGTGGCCGAGGGGACTGAGGCGCTCCAGTCACGGTCTGCACGGCCACTACGGTCGGGGGTTCGAATCCCCCCCTCGGGCATGGATATTTGTGCCGTCTTTAGTATAAGGTAGTTCATAAGTAGTTTGTAAGTTTAGGGACTGATGACCCCGTAGTTAAGTCCCATAAGCTATACAAACATTTGATTTGATTTTTGAGAGCTGGCACGATCATGTTTACATGTGCCAATGAACGTCAACTTGCGCAAGTGACCGTTCACGGAAACTTTTAGTCCAAGCAAGTCCAACGTAGCTTTTTAACATGGCGCCAACTGATGTACTACGTGCAGGCTTCCGTATCGTGGCTTTATTTGCCATCCAGAAAATCACAGAATGTTGAAACAGATTAAAGAGAAAACGCAGCTGTTGGATATGCAAGCCGATTGCGAGGAGAAATGACTTGGGGACGTCTACGATGGTAATCAGGAAACTAGAAAACGAAGACGAAGCGTCCTCTGAAAATCATTTTAGGATGAACGTAACCAATTTTGAACATTTATTAAGACTAGTAGGGCCTTCTATTCAAAGAAAGAACACACTAATGCAGAATGCTATTCCTGCCATTTAAAGTTACAAGTCGCTCTGAGGTATCTTGCTTCCGGCGATTCATTTGCTTCACTGAAATATATGTATCGCCTTCCAGAGTTCATGCCTGACGAGCTGGATGCAATATACAAAGCATTATAAGTACATCTGAAGGAAATTTGCTGTCCGTTTTTAATCAGTATTTTGAAGACTGTTATGTTACACTTAGAAATAGGCAGATGTATGTTCTGCAGACTTGTATGTTCCTCATATAGCTCCAGAAATTAAACTGTATATTGTAACGGACAATTTTTAGCAACTGCCATCGTTCTTAACTCAGAAACAAAATATTATAATCGAGTTACAACACGCGAACGTACAGACACACAATAAACAAGCTATTTGACAGCAACAGCCATCTTGCGGAAACGACGAAAAAGTGGTGGGGGAAGCCAACTTGCGCAAGTAAGTAGACTCGTCGTCATCACGTAGGGAATTTTCATCCCGAAGTCCCCAACGTGTAGGTACTTTGTTAAAATTTTGCAATCGCCGACACAGGCCTAGCGGGTAATGTTGGCAACAGAAGAGTTGTTAGCACGAGGGAATGAAGCCAATCAATTGTGGCAAAGTTTCAAGTAGCCAATGTTATTTTAGACGGCATAGTTGATTTCTGTTCATAGTAAACATTATTAATTTTAAAATCTAGTTTCAGACACATTAAAATTGATGCGAATTACGATGATTTCAATGTATATCAGTGGAATGGAGAGTCTGTTTGGAAATAGTGTTAGAAAATGTCAGCACAGGAAAAATTCATCGTTTCAATGAACGAAACACTTTTTATTGACTAGACTGTTTTTTATTTACGACAGTACGGTATACTAGTAAGTACTTTGAGAATATGCTGACAAGAAACGGTAAAACATTTGCGACCGCCAACGTTATAATGAACAAAGCGCTAGATATTCGTTGTTAACGTAGCATTATTCTTTGAAAATCGAATCACGTAAAGTGACGGACTTCATTTTACGTGCTGACTATGAACTAAATAATTACTACTGTTTCTACTCTATGGTTGATAGTGTCTCGATGTATCCTTGTGCGGTCAATAGATCAGCTATCTTCGGTAACAGTGCACTCGGAATTAAGGGCATAATCTTCTGTTGACTGCATCAGTCACTGGGAAAACATATCTAGCAAGTGAAGCATATATTTATTTTAAAGTTTTTCAAAATTGTAACATGTCTCATTAATCAACAGGTTAACGTCTGCTAGCCGGACTCCTGGATTCAGCCCCTCCCAGACCCAAATCCTGGCTACGACCCTGATGTAGGGACATTAATGAGGTGATAGGGAGAAAGTGGGGAAAACATAGGTACATTTTTGTACGACTGTGGGTATTTTCTCTCTCGATCATCTGGCAACACTGCTCAGGGACAGCGTAACGCTTTCGACAGCTAATCTGATGACTGCTGAAGCAAAGTACTGTTACACGTACTCCTAGGCAAACTGGGACAGAGCGTGCAGACTTTCATTTGGAAAAACTGCTTTTGCACGGTGGATGAATATTTAAAGTGGTTATGGTATATCGCCCCAAATCTACGACTGGATAGGGGATTTTCTGCCAGAGAGAACACAGTTCGTTGTAATCGATGGTAAGGCATCGACTAAAACAGAGGTGATATCGGGCGTTCCACAGGGTAGTGTTATTGGCCCTCTGGTGTTCCTTATTTACATAAACGATTTAGGAGAAATTCTAAGTAGTTCTCTCAGGTTGTTTGCAGATGACGCCGTCATTTACCGTCTAGTAAAATCATCTGAAGATGGAAACCAACTGCAGAACGATCTGAATAAGATATCACTATGGTGTAAAGAATGGCAATTGACTCTAAATAATGAGAAGTGTGAAGTCATCCACATGAGTACGAAAAGAAATCCGTTAAACTTTGTTTACAAGATAAATCAATCAAAAGTGAAGGCCGTAAATTCCACAAAATACCTAGGAATTACTATTACTTCAGACTTAAATTGGAAAGAACACATAGATAATGTCGTGGGAAAGGCGAACCAGAGATTGCGTTTTGTTGGCAGAACCCTTAAAGTCCATTTTTGGAGTATTGTTGGCCAGTGTGGGATCCTTACCAGGCGGGTTTGACGGAGGACATCGAAAGAGTCCAAAGAAGGGAAGCTCGTTTCGTATTGTCTCGATACAGTGGAGACAGCATTACGGAAATGATACAGGATCTGGGATGGGGATCATTACAACGGCTCTTATCGCTGCAGCGTGGGCTACTTATGAAACTACAATCGCCAACCTTCTCCTCCGAATGAGAAAAATATTGTGGACTCCCACTTACATAGATATAAATGATCACCAGAATAAAATACGAGAAATGAGACATTCCGGTGTGGAATGGGAGATAAATAGTATAAAGGTGGTTCAATGAACCTTCTGCCAGGCACTTTAATCTGATTTGCATTGTATCTCTTGTGGATATAGATG
Source organism: Locusta migratoria (assembly GCA_026315105.1). Taxonomy (NCBI): domain Eukaryota; kingdom Metazoa; phylum Arthropoda; class Insecta; order Orthoptera; family Acrididae; genus Locusta; species Locusta migratoria. Next base: position 9,588,837 of record CM048753.1, on the reverse strand, counting down.
TAAAGTAACCGTAGATATTACATGTTCATTCAAATTTGGGAACTAAGTAGGAAAATTGAACACCAAACGGAAGAAATAGTGCCTATATATGTAAAACACTAGCTGATATACTGGAAATTTATATTAAAAATTACTGTATATAGCGCAATGGTAGGGAAAAGTCGAGTAAGATAGCGCCATTAAGATAGGGGAGACCGGGGCACGTTTTCCACCATTTTACATTTTTATTTTTGTACTTTTTATATTTACCGGTTTTGAGGTAAACAGCGGAACATATTTCCTATACCTTTATCTACAGTCTTGTACAGATATTTTTGAAAATAGTAAATATCCTTCTTGGCAACAAATGATTTTGTCTGACCATGTTGCGTTAGAAAATTTGCTCCGTATGCGGGGCACGTTTTCCGGCTTACGTAAAAGGTACAGGGACAAATTTTCCAACTATACTTTAAATGGTAAAAGAGAGATAATTATCTTGAATTCACTGAATATGTATTTTTATTATGCATTTACAATACATTACAAAAGAAGGATAATAAAAGTAACCACTTTAAATAAAAATAAATGCTACTGAAAGCTTTTACAAAATATGTGACTCAAATATTTCACAACTACAGACATTTTTTAACAAAACTCATACTCATTATATGAATGACTATGTAAGCAAACAAAAAATGAAACATTCCCTTTCGTGCAGTCTCCATGCGCCCATTTCTTGCAGTTCGTGCACAGTACCCACTTTTCATTTGCTTTAGACTTGGCGTTAAGACTCAAAGCAATAAGGAAAATGTGCCCCGTATGCTCTGGGAAAACGTGCCTCGTCACCATACTCGGAACTTTAACACTACGTCCAAGAGTAACCATGTAAGCTATTTACAAAACAAATGCACAGTTACGTGAAGAAAGAAACCCACTTTTAGTGCGTGCAGTGTCAAAATAATAGGTTTAATGCTAGTATGTTTCTTTGAAGTTTCAATACAAATGGGAAAATTTACTCACCTTTGCAAAAATGACGAAAACGGCCCTGCTGAGGTTGTGACTGCTGGTACAACACTGAAACTTTCGTAAATGAACCGTGCTTAGTTGCTACTTCCTACATTATCAATATAGTTGCTACTTCCTACATTATCAACGGTGGTACCATCTAGCTGTTTGTTTCGAAATTAAAGGGAGTTGGAAAACCTGCCCCTATGAAAAATGTGCCCCGGTCTCCCCTATATTATTTTTTTTTTCTGGTCGTTATGTTAAAATCAGATACTTAATTTATGGATTACTTAATGTATCTCCCTTGTAATAAAGCTGTTAAACGTTTCCTAAGACTGAAGATTTTTTTAGCGAAACCTATTTTTGTTAGTGACAGTACTATTCGTCAACTTGCCCTACAGATAGGGTAAGATGACGAAATGAATATTTTTATTTGAAAACAAAGACTTTTGTTGATGCCTATCTACTTATCAAAAGAAACATAAACATAACAGTACTACTTTGCAAAATCAAATGTTTGTTAAGCTTAAGGGACTTAGGTGTGAGGTCATCAGACATCAGTCCCGAAACTTACAAACTACTTATGAACTACATTATACTAAAGACGACACGAACATCCATGCCCGAGGTGGGATTCGAACACCCGACCGTAGCGGCCGTGCAGCAGACTGTGTACTCCTTTGCATCCCTTTAATTTAAGCCCGCTCACTGAGCTGATCGTACTCCATAAACATGTTTTTTGTCCATAGTGACCTAAAGTAGCTTCAGGGAAGTTGAACTTCCAAGCGGCGCTTACGTTTTCCTACAAACTACGTTGCCTCTTTCCAGTGGCGTAATTATGGGGAGGGGGATAGAACCCACACGACCACAAGAAAAAAAAAAAAAAAAAAAAAAAAAAAAAAAAAAAAAAAAAAAAAAAAAAAGAGAGAGAGAGAGAGAGAGAAGAAAAAGAAAAAAGAAATCATATAACAGCAATCTGGCAAAGGTAAAGATTGGAAACTTGGGGTGTTTTACCCTAAGCTTTCATTGGATGGAGGTGAATTACTTTCTTCAACGGGAGTGGTAGATGGTAGTCTTGTCTGGAAACTGACTAAAATTTTGCCATCCCCACCCAAAGCCAAGTCCTAGTTACGCCACTGCCTCTTTCAATGATTCCTTGCTCCATTTCTTTCGCCCTCTCTTCCTTATAACTACGTACATAATTCATGCCGGCTGCGGTGGCCGAGGAGACTGTAGCACACCAGTCACGGTCTACACGGCCACTACGGTCGGGGAATCGAATCCCCCCCCTCGCACATGGATATTTGTTCCGTCCTTGGTTTTAGTTAGTTCATAAGTAGTTTGTAAGTTTAAGGACTGATGATCCCGTAGTTAACTCCCATAAGCTCTACAAACAACATAATTCGTCACCTTAACCGCAGTCGACATTTTGGATTCAGACTTATACATGCACACAGTCTTACACAATAAATTAATTAATATTAAAACATCAGTAAATCCACGAGGTTTAAGAGGAAGCAACTGCTCCTGAATGGAAAGTTTAACACAAAACAAAGTAGAAATCGACAGGAACTTACAATTAGAAACTAATAGGTTTTCAACAACCTGTACAATGAAGGAACTCAATAAGGGTCTCGACAATATGATAAACGGCAAAGCAGCTGGGATGGATGACGTGCACTGAGCAGATCAAACGCTTTGGACCATGCACAAAGAACTGGAACATCCTACTTTTCAATGCCGTGAAACAAAGAAGAGCCCTAAGATGTGGAGGAAGGTAAGGATAGTGACGCTCTTGAAACCCCGGAAGGCACCAGATTCAGTGGCGAACTATTGCCCAATATCTCTCCTGTGTCATCTTCACAAACTGTATGAGAGACTTATTTTAAATCGTATGACAGACTCTACTGAGATGAAACTTATTCTTCAAAAAGATGGTTTTAGACCTGGAAAATCATGTACTAGCCAAATTCTGTGCTTAACAGAACACATATAGGAAGGATACGAAAGTAGAAAGATAACAGGGCTAGCACTGGTCGCCCTTAGCTCTGCATATGATACAGTTAACCACAGGTTACTGCTCCAGAAGCTCTATAATGAACCAAGAGACTATCAATTCGTTAAGATAATAGAGTTGACGTCCTTGATGGACGGACCAGAGCTATGGTCTGGCCCAAGAAAGTGTTTTGGCTCCCTCCCTTTTTAATCCGTATTCCAACGACCAAGCGATGCCTTAGGATACAAAACATTTCCTGTATGCGGATGACCTGGTAATCACAGCACAGGGAAGGATCTTTGAGGATGTAGAGCAAAAGCTGGAGACAGCCCTTAGAAAAATGTCAGAATACTATAAAACGAACTCTCTCAAACCAAACCCATCCAAGGCACAAGTCAGCGCCTTTCAATCCTGGCAAGCTAATCGTAAACTTAACGTCTCTTGGAATAATACCGCACTGGAACATACCAACTTATCTGGGCAGTGGTGCTCGATAGATCTCTGACATATAGGTAACATTCCGAAAAGACGGGCCAAAAGGTAAATGCCAGAAATAATATTCTGCAGAAACTGGACAGAGATACCACTTGAGATAAAGGCTCTCTCCACAGAACCGAGGCATATATGTTAAAGATGGTGGGCGGGAATTTGAATTTAGCGGAGGTTGAGACCAGGTGGGCAACGGGAAGACAGAATATGTTGAAGGGCAAGTTCCCATCTCCGGAGTTCTAAAAGGTTGATGTACACCTTCCGGGTTACAGGACTGGAGTAAGTGGTGGTGGAAGGGTGCATAGGGAAGGTTTTACAATGGGATCGGTTACAAGGGTAGGAGCCAGAGGTTAGGGAAGGTGGTTGGGGGATTTCATAGGGATGGACTAGGAGGTTACGGAGGCGAGGTGGGCGGTGGAAAGACACTCTCAGTGGAGTGGGAAGGATGTCATTTAGGATGGATCTCATTTCGGGGCAGGATTTAAGGAAGTCGTATACTTGCTGGAGAGCCACATTCAGAGTCCGCTCCAGTCCCAGAAAGCATCCGGTAACAAGAGGGGCACTTCTGGGATTCTTCTGTTGAAGGTTCTGAATTTGGGGCGATGAGGAAGTGGCTCTGGCAATTTGCATCTGTACCAAATCAGGAGGATAGCTGCAGGATGTGAAAGCTGTTATTAGGTTATTGGTGTACTGGTTCAGGGATTCGGGACTGGAGCAGACTCGGTTGCCACGAAGACCCAAGCTGTAGGGAAGAGAACGTTTGATGTGGAATGGATGGCAGCTGTCATAAAGGAGGTACTGTTGTTTATTAGTTGGTTTGATGTGGACAGATGTGTGAAGTTGGACAAATGGAGGTCGACATAGAGGAAAGTGGCATGGGATTTGGAATAGGACCAGGTGAATTTGATGGGACCAAAGGAGTTCAGGTTGAAGAGGATATTCTGGAGTTCTTCTTCAATGTGAGTCCAGATCATAAAGATGTCGTCAATGAATCTATACCAAACTTTGGGTTGACAGGCTTGGATATCCAGGAAGGCTTCCTCTAAGATTCCCATAAATAAGTTTGCGTACGAGGGAGCCATCCTGGTTCCCATGGCTGTTCCCTTTAGTTGTTGGTATGTTTAGCCCTCAAAAGTAAAAATGTTGGGGTTAGGATGACCTTGACTAGGGTATTAAGGAAAGAGATTTTAGGTAGGGAAGTGGGGAGTTGGCGAGAAAGGAAATACTTCATAGCAGTGGGGCCCTGGGCTTGTGGGATATTTGTGTATAAGGAAGTGGCATCAATGGTTACAAGGATGGTTTCTGAAGGTAATGGGCTAGGTAAGGATTTCAGGCGATCAAGGAAGTGGTTGGTGTCTTTGATGAAGGATGGGAGACTGCACATGATGGGTTGAAGGTGTTGGTCTATGTAGGCAGAGATTCGTTCTGTAAGGGCTTGGTAACCGGCCACGATGGGGTGGCCGGGATATTGGGTTTGTGGATCTTGGGAAGTAGGTATAAGGTGGGGGTGCGGGGTGTCGGTGGTGTCACGAGGTTAATGGAGTTAGGTGAAAGGTTTTGTAGGGGGCCTAAGGTTTTGAGGATTCCGTGAAGCTCTGCCTGGACATCAGGGATAGGATTGTCTTGACAAAATTTGTAGGTAGTCTTGTCTGAAAGTTGACGCAGTCCCTCAGCCACATACTCCTGCCGATCATCTACCGCGGTCGTGGATCCCTTGTTGGCTGGAAGAATGACGATGGAATGATCAGCCTTCAGATCACGGATGGCTCGGGATTCAACTGTGGTAATGTTGGGAGTAGAATTAAGGTTTCTCAGGAAAGACTGAGAGGCAAGGTTGGAAGTAAGGAATTCCTGGAAAGTTTGAAGAGGGTGATTTTGAGGAAGACCGCGGGGTTCTCGCTGTGACGGAGGACGGAACTGTTCCAGGCAAGGTTCTATTTGAGTGATGTCTTGGGGAGCTGGATCATTAGGAGTAGGATTATTTTTCTTCGTGGCAAAGTGATATCTCCAGCAAAGACTACGAGTATAGGATAGTAGATTATTGACAAGGGCTGTTTGGTTGAATTTGGGAGTAGGGCAAATGGTGAGGCATTTGGATAGGACAGAGGTTTCAGATTGGGAGAGAGGTTTAGAGGAGAGGTTGACTAGTGAATTGGGATGTCATGGTTCCGGATTGTGTGGAGTAGGATTTAAAGGTTTGTGTGTGTATGTGGGTTTTATTTATGTTACTATCACTACCTGTGCTCCTTCGCCTGGTAAGTAAACTTCATCTACTTTTTATATATATTAAAACCCATATCATTCCCTTTCTCCTCTCCTTCCCTCCTCCTTTCCTGAAGAAGCTTCCAGCAGAAGCGAAAGCTTGAATGGTTGTGTGTGTTTTTATTTGTGTTTTTTGTTTATATTGGCGAGCCTGTGCTTTGGGTAAGTCAAACAGTTTTTATTTTTATACATATTTTTCCCACCAGAAAAGACTCCTTCTATAATATATAAAACAGAAAAGAGATGACTTACCAAAAGGACCGGCTCGTCGATAGAAACGAATAAAATCACACACATACAAGCTTTCGCCACCACTGGCAGCTTCTTCAGGAAAACGAGGAAAAAAGGGGAGGAGAAAGGGAAGGATATGGGTGTTAAGGAAGAGGAAAAGGAGTCATTCCAATCCAAGGAGTGGAAGGACTTACCTTAGGGGAAAAAAGGAAGGTAAACAAATACACACATACTCCGACATATCGAAACGCAAACACACCTAGACAGACATTTGTAAAGAGCAAAGAAGTTGGACAGAGATACCAATTGAGGCAGAGGCTCTGTCCACAGAACCGAGGCAAAGATGCTAAAGATGGTGGGCGGAAATTTGAATTAGCGGAGATTGAGACCAGGTGGGCAACGGGAGGAGAGAATAAGCTGAAGGGCAAGTTTCCATCTCCGGAGTTCTGAAAGGTTGGTGTCGGTGGGAAGTATCCAGATAACCCGGACGGTGTAACACTGCGTCAAGATGTGCTGGCCGTGCACCAAGGCATGTTTAGCCACAGGGTGATCCTCATTACCAACAAACACTGTCTGCCTGTGACCGTTCATGTGAATGCACAGTTTGTTGCTGGTCATTCCCACATAGAACGCTTCACAGTGCAGGCATGTTAGTTGGTAAATCACGTGGGTGCTATCGCAAGTGGCTCTGCCCTTGATCGTGTACACCTTCCGGGTTATTGGACTGGAGTAAGTGGTGGTGGTGGAAGGGTGCATAGTGGAGGTTTTACAACGGGGGCGGTTACATGGGTAGGAGCCACAGGGTAGGGAAGGTGGTTTGGGGATTTGATAGGGATGGACTAGGAGGTTATGAAGGTTAGGTGGGCGGCGGAAAGACAATCTCGGTGGAGTGGGAAGGATGTCATTAAGGATGGATCTCATTTCGGGGGAGGATTTAAGGAAGTCGTATCCCTGCTGGAGAGCCACATTCAAAGTCCGCTCCAGTCCGGGAAAGTATCTGGTGACAAAAGGGGCACTTCTGGGTTTCTTCGGTGGAAGGTTCTGGATTTGGGGGGATGAGGAGGTGGCTCTGGTAATTTACTTCTGAACCAGATCAGGAAGATAGCTGCGGGATGTGAAAGCTGTTATTAGGTTATTGGTGTACTGGTTCAGGGATTCGGGACTGGAGCAGACTCTTTTTCCACAGAAGACCTAAGCTGTAGGGAAGGGAACGTTTGATGTGGAATGGATGGCAGCTGTCATAATGGAGGTACTGTTGTTTGTTGGTAGGTTTGATGTGGACGGATGTCTGAAGTTGGCCGTTGGACAGATGGAGGTCATAATCAAGGAACGTGGCATGGGATTTGGAATAGGACCAGGTGAATTTGATGGGACCAAAGGAGTTGAGGTTGGAGAGGAAATTCTGGAGTTCTTCTTCACTGTTGGTGCAGATCATGAAGATGTCATCAATGAATCTGTACCAAACTTTGGGTTGACAGGCTTGGGTATCCAGGAAGGCTTCCTCTAAGCGTCCCATAAATAGGTTTGCATACGAGGGGGCCATTCTGGTTCCCATGGCTGTTCCCTTTAGTTGTTTGTATGTCTGGCCCTCAAAGGTGAAGAAGTTGTGGGTTAGGATGAAGCTGGCTAGGGTATTAAGGAAAGAGGTTTTAGGTAGGGAAGAGGATGGTCAGCGTGAAAGGAAATACTCCATCGCAGCGAGGCCCTGGGCATGTGGGATATTTGTGTATAAGGAAGTGGCGTCAATGGTTACAAGGATGGTTTCAGGAGGTAACAGGCTGGGTAAGGATTTCAGGCGATCGAGGAAGTGGTTGGTGTCTTTGATGAAGGATGGGAGTCTGCACATGATGGGTTGAAGGTGTTGGACTATGTAGGCAGAGATTCGTTCTGTGGGGGCTTGGTAACCGGCCACAATCGGCCGGCCTGGATGATTAGGTTTGTGAATCTTAGGAAGTAGGTAGAAGGTAGGGGTGCGGGGTGTCAGTGGGGTCATGAGTTTGATGGACTCGGGTGAAAGGTTTTGTAGGGGGCCTAAGAATCTGAGAATTCCCTGAATCTCTGCCTGGACATCAGGAATGGGGTCGTCTTGACAGAATTTGTATGTAGTATTGTCTGAAAGCTGGGGCAGTCCCTCAGCCACATACTCCCGCCAATCAAGTACCACGGTTGTGGATCCCTTGTCGGCAGGGAGAATGATGATGAAATGGTCAGCCTTCAGATCACAGATAGCTCGGGATTCAGCTGCGGTAATGTTGGAAGTAGGATTAAGGTTTTTCAGGAAGGACTGTGAGGCAAGGTTGGAAGTAAGGAATTTTCTGTAATAGATGGTATGTAGTAACTTCCGCAGGCATGTAAGAAAGGACAATGGCATTCTGAAGAATTGCATATTTGGTAACAGCTTTCATCAGAAAGTGGCCAAAAATTCAGTTTGTGTGAAAGTGATTTTCTTTTCTACTTAGCTGTGTCCAACTCGGTGATCACCTTCATTGTGAGTTGCTACCTATCCTCTATTCGGGAAGAAAAATTAGGGTTTAACATCCTGTCAACATTAGTAATTGACAGTCAAATCTGATTTTGCCATTAGAAGTTTCCAAAATATCAGATCTGCAGTGTTACGCCCCCTTTAATTATAACACAGTGTTCATTCTGAGGAGGATAGTTTACAACCCACCACAAAGATGCACATCAACCTGCTACAAAAATGTTCAAATGTTTGTATAGCTTATGGAACTTAACTACGGGGTCATCAGTCCATAAACTTACAAACTACTTATGAACTACTTACGAACTAGGACGGCACAAATATCCATGCCCGAGGGGGGATTCGAACCCCCGACCGTAGTGGCCGTGCTGACCATGACTGGAGCGCCTCAGTCACCGCGGCCGCCAACCTGCTACAGGCACACAAAGAAGTCACTCATAAACACAACTCATCGAATTGAAGTAATTTTGAAGACCTTTATTGACAATTCACACTTCGAAACCTTACTTCACTGATCACAAAATACAATGTTATGATTAGCAAATTAGTGTAACAAGATCAACATCAAAGCAAGTGAACTTGGATTGTTGTCACATGTTCTCCTTCCAGAAGCTCAGATCTACAGCTGGGAGCTCACTGCAGTTGACCACGTTATTCCTGGAGAAGTAAAAATAATTTTAATGAAAATGTAGGTAGTGTTATTACTCATTTAAATGTTCAAATTGATTGAGCAGTAACTGTGGGAAGTCAATGTGCAATAATAATTTACATTACACGTATTTTTTTCTATTGTTTAATTGCCTCAGGCTCTGCCACTAGTGAAAACATAAGAAATGCATTGTGTACAATGCTAATTTATTTTGAGAGAAAATAATATCTGTGAAGCGCAGCAAGTTGCAATACATCACTCACTGTGAGGCCAGTCCTAACTGAAAACTGTTTTCTTTTTTCATTTCCTATTGCATGTGTAATACACAGGAAAAGGTTGGTTAAGTGCCCACTCAAAGGTAAATAGAATTTTCATCAAAAAGTGATTACTGACAGAAGCTTGTGCCTTATGTGTCTTCCTATTATAAAGTATCACACTGTTGTAGTAGTTGTTGTTGTTGTTGTCGTCTTCAGTCCTCAGACTGGTTTGATGCAGCTCTCCACGTTACCCTGTCCTCTGCAAGCCTCTTCATCTGAGAATATGTACGTCCTTTTGAATCTGCTTACTTTATTCATCCCTCGGTATACCTCTATGATTTTTACCCCACACACTGCTTTCTAATACTATGTTGATCATTCCTTCGTGTCTCAGAATGTGTCCCGTCAACCTATCACTTCTCTTAGTCAGGACATGCCAGAACAAGCACACCTCCTCCCCCAATTTTGTTGAACACCACCTCATTAGTTACGTGATCTACCGATCTAATTTCATCTTTTGTCTGTAGTTATAGTTACCATGGGCCAGGAAGCATCAGGTGCTACACCACCGACCCGCACTGGCCACCCTGGCCACACTGCTGCTCAGGCCGCAACACTACAGATTAGTTCAACTAGCGAATATCGCGTTTTCACTGTTTTTGACGCTTACAGCCCCTACCTTCATTTTTTCGGCAAAATGTTTTATTTTGCTGTTTCTATATGGTTATCCGGTTTATAAGCCGTTTGTTTAAGTAAAATAGTCATAATTTCAAGGAGCAGATGATTTTCGTTTTATATTGCTACCATGGGCCAGGAAGCATCAGGTACTGCACCACCGACCCGCACTGGCCGCCCTGGCCTCACTGCTGCTCAGGCCGCAACACTACAGATTAGTTCAACTAGCGAATATCGCGTTTTCACTGTTTTTGACGCTTACAGCCCCTACCTTCATTTTTTCGGCAAAATGTTTTATTTTGCTGTTTCTATATGGTTATCCGGTTAATAAGCCGTTTGTTTAAGTAAAATAGTCATAATTTCAAGGAGCAGATGATTTTCGTTTTATATAGTTACCATGGGCCAGGAAGCATCAGGTGCTGCACCACCGACCCGCACTGGCCGCCCTGGCCTGCCTCACTGCTGCTCAGGCCGCAATACTACAGATTAGTTCAACTAGCGAATATCGCGATTTCACTGTTTTTGACGCTTACAGCCCCTACCTTCATTTTTTCGGCAAAATGTTTTATTTTGCTGTTTCTATGGTTATCCGGTTTATAAGCCGTTTGTTTAAGTAAAATAGTCATAATTTCAAGGAGCAGATGATTTTCGTTTTATATAGTTACCATGGGCCAGGAAGCATCAGGTGCTGCACCACCGACCCGCACTGGCCGCCCTGGCCTCACTGCTGCTCAGGCCGCAATACTACAGATTAGTTCAACTAGCGAATATCGCGATTTCACTGTTTTTGACGCTTACAGCCCCTACCTTCATTTTTTCGGCAAAATGTTTTATTTTGCTTTTCTATATGGTTATCCGGTTTATAAGCCGTTTGTTTAAGTGAATAGTTATAATTTCAAGGAGCCGATGATTTTCGTTTTATATAGTTACCATGGACCACGAAGCATCAGGTGCTGCACCACCGACCCGCACTGGCCACCCTGGCCTCACTGCTGCTCAGGCCGCAACACTACAGATTAGTTCAACTAGCGAATATCGCGTTTTCACTGTTTTTGACGCTTACAGCCCCTACCTTCATTTTTTCGGCAAAATGTTTTATTTTGCTGTTTCTATATGGTTATCCGGTTTATAAGCCGTTTGTTTAAGTGAAATAGTTATAATTTCAAGGAGCAGATGATTTTCGTTTTATATAGTTACCATGGACCAGGAAGCATCAGGTGCTGCACCACCGACCCGTACTGGCCGCCCTGGCCTCACTGCTGCTCAGGCCGCAACACTACAGATTAGTTCAACTAGCGAATATCGCGTTTTCACTGTTTTTGACGCTTACAGCCCCTACCTTCATTTTTTCGGCAAAATGTTTTATTTTGCTGTTTTCTATATGGTTATCCGGTTTATAAGCCGTTTGTTTAAGTGAAATAGTTATAATTTCAAGGAGCAGATGATTTTCGTTTTATATAGTTACCATGGACCAGGAAGCATCAGGTGCTGCACCACCGACCCGTACTGGCCGCCCTGGCCTCACTGCTGCTCAGGCCGCAATACTACAGATTAGTTCAACTAGCGAATATCGCGTTTTCACTGTTTTTGACGCTTACAGCCCCTACCTTCATTTTTTCGGCAAAATGTTTTATTTTGCTGTTTCTATATGGTTATCCGGTTTATAAGCCGTTTGTTTAAGTGAAATAGTTATAATTTCAAGGAGCAGATGATTTTCGTTTTATATAGTTACCATGGACCAGGGAGCATCAGGTGCTGCACCACCGACCCGCACTGGCCGCCCTGGCCTCACCGCTGCTCAGGCCGCAACACTACAGATTAGTTCAACTAGCGAATATCGCGATTTCACTGTTTTTGACGCTTACAGCCCCTACCTTCATTTTTTCGGCAAAATGTTTTATTTTGCTGTTTCTATATGGTTATCCGTTTTATAAGCCGTTTGTTTAAGTGAAATAGTTATAATTTCAAGGAGCAGATGATTTTCGTTTTATATAGTTACCATGGACCAGGAAGCATCGGGTGCTGCACCACCGACCCGTACTGGCCGCCCTGGCCTACTGCTGCTCAGGCCGCAATACTACAGATTAGTTCAACTAGCGAATATCGCGTTTTCACTGTATTTGACGCTTACAGCCCCTACCTTCATTTTTTCGGCAAAATGTTTTATTTTGCTGTTTCTATATGGTTATCCGGTTTATAAGCCGTTTGTTTAAGTGAATAGTTATAATTTCAAGGAGCCGATGATTTTCGTTTTATATAGTTACCATGGACCACGAAGCATCAGGTGCTGCACCACCGACCCGCACTGGCCGCCCTGGCCTCACTGCTGCTCAGGCCGCAACACTACAGATTAGTTCAACTAGCGAATATCGCGTTTTCACTGTTTTTGACGCTTACAGCCCCTACCTTCATTTTTTTCGGCAAAATGTTTTTATTTTGCTGTTTCTATATGGTTATCCGGTTTATAAGCCGTTTGTTTAAGTAAAATAGTCATAATTTCAAGGAGCAGATGATTTTCGTTTTATATAGTTACCATGGGCCAGGAAGCATCAGGTGCTGCACCACCGACCCGCACTGGCCGCCCTGGCCTCACTGCTGCTCAGGCCGCAACTCTACAGATTAGTTCAACTAGCGAATATCGCGATTTCACTGTTTTTGACGCTTACAGCCCCTACCTTCATTTTTTCGGCAAAATGTTTTATTTTGCTGTTTCTATATGGTTATCCGGTTTATAAGCCGTTTGTTTAAGTGAATAGTTATAATTTCAAGGAGCCGATGATTTTCGTTTTATATAGTTACCATGGGCCAGGAAGCATCAGGTGCTGCACCACCGACCCGCACTGGCCGCCCTGGCCTCACTGCTGCTCAGGCCGCAACACTACAGATTAGTTCAACTAGCGAATATCGCGTTTTCACTGTTTTTGACGCTTACAGCCCCTACCTTCATTTTTTCGGCAAAATGTTTTATTTTGCTGTTTCTATATGGTTATCCGGTTTATAAGCCGTTTGTTTAAGTAAAATAGTCATAATTTCAAGGAGCAGATGATTTTCGTTTTATATAGTTACCATGGGCCAGGAAGCATCAGGTGCTGCACCACCGACCCGCACTGGCCGCCCTGGCCTCACTGCTGCTCAGGCCGCAATACTACAGATTAGTTCAACTAGCGAATATCGCGTTTTCACTGTTTTTGACGCTTACAGCCCCTACCTTCATTTTTTCGGCAAAATGTTTTATTTTGCTGTTTCTATATGGTTATCCGGTTTATAAGCCGTTTGTTTAAGTGAATAGTTATAATTTCAAGGAGCCGATGATTTTCGTTTTATATAGTTACCATGGACCACGAAGCATCAGGTGCTGCACCACCGACCCGCACTGGCCGCCCTGGCCTCACTGCTGCTCAGGCCGCAACACTACAGATTAGTTCAACTAGCGAATATCGCGTTTTCACTGTTTTTGACGCTTACAGCCCCTACCTTCATTTTTTCGGCAAAATGTTTTATTTTGCTGTTTCTATATGGTTATCCGGTTTATAAGCCGTTTGTTTAAGTAAAATAGTCATAATTTCAAGGAGCAGATGATTTTCGTTTTATATAGTTACCATGGGCCAGGAAGCATCAGGTGCTGCACCACCGACCCGCACTGGCCGCCCTGGCCTCACTGCTGCTCAGGCCGCAATACTACAGATTAGTTCAACTAGCGAATATCGCGATTTCACTGTTTTTGACGCTTACAGCCCCTACCTTCATTTTTTCGGCAAAATGTTTTATTTTGCTGTTTCTATATGGTTATCCGGTTTATAAGCCGTTTGTTTAAGTGAATAGTTATAATTTCAAGGAGCCGATGATTTTCGTTTTATATAGTTACCATGGACCACGAAGCATCAGGTGCTGCACCACCGACCCGCCCTGGCCGCCCTGGCCTCACTGCTGCTCAGGCCGCAACACTACAGATTAGTTCAACTAGCGAATATCGCGTTTTCACTGTTTTTGACGCTTACAGCCCCTACCTTCATTTTTTCGGCAAAATGTTTTATTTTGCTGTTTCTATATGGTTATCCGGTTTATAAGCCGTTTGTTTAAGTAAAATAGTCATAATTTCAAGGAGCAGATGATTTTCGTTTTATATAGTTACCATGGGCCAGGAAGCATCAGGTGCTGCACCACCGACCCGCACTGGCCGCCCTGGCCTCACTGCTGCTCAGGCCGCAATACTACAGATTAGTTCAACTAGCGAATATCGCGTTTTCACTGTTTTTGACGCTTACAGCCCCTACCTTCATTTTTTCGGCAAAATGTTTTATTTTGTGTTTCTATATGGTTATCCGGTTTATAAGCCGTTTGTTTAAGTGAATAGTTATAATTTCAAGGAGCCGATGATTTTCGTTTTATATAGTTACCATGGACCACGAAGCATCAGGTGCTGCACCACCGACCCGCACTGGCCGCCCTGGCCTCACTGCTGCTCAGGCCGCAACACTACAGATTAGTTCAACTAGCGAATATCGCGTTTTCACTGTTTTTGACGCTTACAGCCCCTACCTTCATTTTTTCGGCAAAATGTTTTATTTTGCTGTTTCTATATGGTTATCCGGTTTATAAGCCGTTTGTTTAAGTAAAATAGTCATAATTTCAAGGAGCAGATGATTTTCGTTTTATATAGTTACCATGGGCCAGGAAGCATCAGGTGCTGCACCACCGACCCGCACTGGCCGCCCTGGCCTCACTGCTGCTCAGGCCGCAATACTACAGATTAGTTCAACTAGCGAATATCGCGATTTCACTGTTTTTGACGCTTACAGCCCCTACCTTCATTTTTTCGGCAAAATGTTTTATTTTGCTGTTTCTATATGGTTATCCGGTTTATAAGCCGTTTGTTTAAGTGAATAGTTATAATTTCAAGGAGCCGATGATTTTCGTTTTATATAGTTACCATGGACCACGAAGCATCAGGTGCTGCACCACCGACCCGCACTGGCCGCCCTGGCCTCACTGCTGCTCAGGCCGCAACACTACAGATTAGTTCAACTAGCGAATATCGCGTTTTCACTGTTTTTGACGCTTACAGCCCCTACCTTCATTTTTTCGGCAAAATGTTTTATTTTGCTGTTTCTATATGGTTATCCGGTTTATAAGCCGTTTGTTTAAGTAAAATAGTCATAATTTCAAGGAGCAGATGATTTTCGTTTTATATAGTTACCATGGGCCAGGAAGCATCAGGTGCTGCACCACCGACCCGCACTGGCCGCCCTGGCCTCACTGCTGCTCAGGCCGCAATACTACAGATTAGTTCAACTAGCGAATATCGCGATTTCACTGTTTTTGACGCTTACAGCCCCTACCTTCATTTTTTCGGCAAAATGTTTTATTTTGCTGTTTCTATATGGTTATCCGGTTTTATAAGCCGTTTGTTTAAGTGAATAGTTATAATTTCAAGGAGCCGATGATTTTCGTTTTATATAGTTACCATGGACCACGAAGCATCAGGTGCTGCACCACCGACCCGCACTGGCCGCCCTGGCCTCACTGCTGCTCAGGCCGCAACACTACAGATTAGTTCAACTAGCGAATATCGCGTTTTCACTGTTTTTGACGCTTACAGCCCCTACCTTCATTTTTTCGGCAAAATGTTTTTATTTTGCTGTTTCTATATGGTTATCCGGTTTATAAAGCCGTTTGTTTAAGTAAAATAGTCATAATTTCAAGGAGCAGATGATTTTCGTTTTATATAGTTACCATGGGCCAGGAAGCATCAGGTGCTGCACCACCGACCCGCACTGGCCGCCCTGGCCTCACTGCTGCTCAGGCCGCAATACTACAGATTAGTTCAACTAGCGAATATCGCGATTTCACTGTTTTTGACGCTTACAGCCCCTACCTTCATTTTTTCGGCAAAATGTTTTATTTTGCTGTTTCTATATGGTTATCCGGTTTATAAGCCGTTTGTTTAAGTGAATAGTTATAATTTCAAGGAGCCGATGATTTTCGTTTTATATAGTTACCATGGACCACGAAGCATCAGCTGCTGCACCACCGACCCGCACTGGCCGCCCTGGCCTCACTGCTGCTCAGGCCGCAACACTACAGATTAGTTCAACTAGCGAATATCGCGTTTTCACTGTTTTTGACGCTTACAGCCCCTACCTTCATTTTTTCGGCAAAATGTTTTATTTTGCTGTTTCTATATGGTTATCCGGTTTATAAGCCGTTTGTTTAAGTAAAATAGTCATAATTTCAAGGAGCAGATGATTTTCGTTTTATATAGTTACCATGGGCCAGGAAGCATCAGGTGCTGCACCACCGACCCGCACTGGCCGCCCTGGCCTCACTGCTGCTCAGGCCGCAATACTACAGATTAGTTCAACTAGCGAATATCGCGTTTTCACTGTTTTTGACGCTTACAGCCCCTACCTTCATTTTTTCGGCAAAATGTTTTATTTTGCTGTTTCTATATGGTTATCCGGTTTATAAGCCGTTTGTTTAAGTGAATAGTTATAATTTCAAGGAGCCGATGATTTTCGTTTTATATAGTTACCATGGACCACGAAGCATCAGGTGCTGCACCACCGACCCGCACTGGCCGCCCTGGCCTCACTGCTGCTCAGGCCGCAACACTACAGACTAGTTCAACTAGCGAATATCGCGTTTTCACTGTTTTTGACGCTTACAGCCCCTACCTTCATTTTTTCGGCAAAATGTTTTATTTTGCTGTTTCTATATGGTTATCCGGTTTATAAGCCGTTTGTTTAAGTAAAATAGTCATAATTTCAAGGAGCAGATGATTTTCGTTTTATATAGTTACCATGGGCCAGGAAGCATCAGGTGCTGCACCACCGACCCGCACTGGCCGCCCTGGCCTCACTGCTGCTCAGGCCGCAATACTACAGATTAGTTCAACTAGCGAATATCGCGATTTCACTGTTTTTGACGCTTACAGCCCCAACCTTCATTTTTTCGGCAAAATGTTTTATTTTGCTGTTTCTATATGGTTATCCGGTTTATAAGCCGTTTGTTTAAGTGAATAGTTATAATTTCAAGGAGCCGATGATTTTCGTTTTATATAGTTACCATGGACCACGAAGCATCAGGTGCTGCACCACCGACCCGCACTGGCCGCCCTGGCCTCACTGCTGCTCAGGCCGCAATACTACAGATTAGTTCAACTAGCGAATATCGCGATTTCACTGTTTTTGACGCTTACAGCCCCTACCTTCATTTTTTCGGCAAAATGTTTTATTTTGCTGTTTCTATATGGTTATCCGGTTTATAAGCCGTTTGTTTAAGTGAATAGTTATAATTTCAAGGAGCCGATGATTTTCGTTTTATATAGTTACCATGGACCACGAAGCATCAGGTGCTGCAACACCGACCCGCACTGGCCGCCCTGGCCTCACTGCTGCTCAGGCCGCAACACTACAGATTAGTTCAACTAGCGAATATCGCGTTTTCACTGTTTTTGACGCTTACAGCCCCTACCTTCATTTTTTCGGCAAAATGTTTTATTTTGCTGTTTCTATATGGTTATCCGGTTTATAAGCCGTTTGTTTAAGTAAAATAGTCATAATTTCAAGGAGCAGATGATTTTCGTTTTATATAGTTACCATGGGCCAGGAAGCATCAGGTGCTGCACCACCGACCCGCACTGGCCGCCCTGGCCTCACTGCTGCTCAGGCCGCAATACTACAGATTAGTTCAACTAGCGAATATCGCGATTTCACTGTTTTTGACGCTTACAGCCCCTACCTTCATTTTTTCGGCAAAATGTTTTATTTTGCTGTTTCTATATGGTTATCCGGTTTATAAGCCGTTTGTTTAAGTGAATAGTTATAATTTCAAGGAGCCGATGATTTTCGTTTTATATAGTTACCATGGACCACGAAGCATCAGGTGCTGCACCACCGACCCGCACTGGCCGCCCTGGCCTCACTGCTGCTCAGGCCGCAACACTACAGATTAGTTCAACTAGCGAATATCGCGTTTTCACTGTTTTTGACGCTTACAGCCCCTACCTTCATTTTTTCGGCAAAATGTTTTATTTTGCTGTTTCTATATGGTTATCCGGTTTATAAGCCGTTTGTTTAAGTAAAATAGTCATAATTTCAAGGAGCAGATGATTTTCGTTTTATATAGTTACCATGGGCCAGGAAGCATCAGGTGCTGCACCACCGACCCGCACTGGCCGCCCTGGCCTCACTGCTGCTCAGGCCGCAATACTACAGATTAGTTCAACTAGCGAATATCGCGATTTCACTGTTTTTGACGCTTACAGCCCCTACCTTCATTTTTTCGGCAAAATGTTTTATTTTGCTGTTTCTATATGGTTATCCGGTTTATAAGCCGTTTGTTTAAGTGAATAGTTATAATTTCAAGGAGCCGATGATTTTCGTTTTATATAGTTACCATGGACCACGAAGCATCAGGTGCTGCACCACCGACCCGCACTGGCCGCCCTGGCCTCACTGCTGCTCAGGTCGCAACACTACAGATTAGTTCAACTAGCGAATATCGCGTTTTCACTGTTTTTGACGCTTACAGCCCCTACCTTCATTTTTTCGGCAAAATGTTTTATTTTGCTGTTTCTATATGGTTATCCGGTTTATAAGCCGTTTGTTTAAGTAAAATAGTCATAATTTCAAGGAGCAGATGATTTTCGTTTTATATAGTTACCATGGGCCAGGAAGCATCAGGTGCTGCACCACCGACCCGCACTGGCCGCCCTGGCCTCACTGCTGCTCAGGCCGCAACTCTACAGATTAGTTCAACTAGCGAATATCGCGATTTCACTGTTTTTGACGCTTACAGCCCCTACCTTCATTTTTTTCGGCAAAATGTTTTATTTTGCTGTTTCTATATGGTTATCCGGTTTATAAGCCGTTTGTTTAAGTGAATAGTTATAATTTCAAGGAGCCGATGATTTTCGTTTTATATAGTTACCATGGACCACGAAGCATCAGGTGCTGCACCACCGACCCGCACTGGCCGCCCTGGCCTCACTGCTGCTCAGGCCGCAACACTACAGATTAGTTCAACTAGCGAATATCGCGTTTTCACTGTTTTTGACGCTTACAGCCCCTACCTTCATTTTTTCGGCAAAATGTTTTATTTTGCTGTTTCTATATGGTTATCCGGTTTATAAGCCGTTTGTTTAAGTAAAATAGTCATAATTTCAAGGACCAGATGATTTTCGTTTTATATAGTTACCATGGGCCAGGAAGCATCAGGTGCTGCACCACCGACCCGCACTGGCCGCCCTGGCCTCACTGCTGCTCAGGCCGCAACACTACAGATTAGTTCAACTAGCGAATATCGCGTTTTCACTGTTTTTGACGCTTACAGCCCCTACCTTCATTTTTTCGGCAAAATGTTTTATTTTGCTGTTTCTATATGGTTATCCGGTTTATAAGCCGTTTGTTTAAGTGAATAGTTATAATTTCAAGGAGCCGATGATTTTCGTTTTATATAGTTACCATGGACCACGAAGCATCAGGTGCTGCACCACCGACCCGCACTGGCCGCCCTGGCCTCACTGCTGCTCAGGCCGCAACACTACAGATTAGTTCAACTAGCGAATATCGCGTTTTCACTGTTTTTGACGCTTACAGCCCCTACCTTCATTTTTTCGGCAAAATGTTTTATTTTGCTGTTTCTATATGGTTATCCGGTTTATAAGCCGTTTGTTTAAGTAAAATAGTCATAATTTCAAGGAGCAGATGATTTTCGTTTTATATAGTTACCATGGGCCAGGAAGCATCAGGTGCTGCACCACCGACCCGCACTGGCCGCCCTGGCCTCACTGCTGCTCAGGCCGCAACTCTACAGATTAGTTCAACTAGCGAATATCGCATTTTCACTGTTTTTGACGCTTACAGCCCCTACCTTCATTTTTTCGGCAAAATGTTTTATTTTGCTGTTTCTATATGGTTATCCGGTTTATAAGCCGTTTGTTTAAGTAAAATAGTCATAATTTCAAGGAGCAGATGATTTTCGTTTTATATAGTTACCATGGGCCAGGAAGCATCAGGTGCTGCACCACCGACCCGCACTGGCCGCCCTGGCCTCACTGCTGCTCAGGCCGCAACTCTACAGATTAGTTCAACTAGCGAATATCGCGTTTTCACTGTTTTTGACGCTTACAGCCCCTACCTTCATTTTTTCGGCAAAATGTTTTATTTTGCTGTTTCTATATGGTTATCCGGTTTATAAGCCGTTTGTTTAAGTAAAATAGTCATAATTTCAAGGAGCAGATGATTTTCGTTTTATATAGTTACCATGGGCCAGGAAGCATCAGGTGCTGCACCACCGACCCGCACTGGCCGCCCTGGCCTCACTGCTGCTCAGGCCGCAGCTCTACAGATTAGTTCAACTAGCGAATATCGCGTTTTCACTGTTTTTGACGCTTACAGCCCCTACCTTCATTTTTTCGGCAAAATGTTTTATTTTGCTGTTTCTATATGGTTATCCGGTTTATAAGCCGTTTGTTTAAGTAAAATAGTCATAATTTCAAGGAGCAGATGATTTTCGTTTTATATAGTTACCATGGGCCAGGAAGCATCAGGTGCTGCACCACCGACCCGCACTGGCCGCCCTGGCCTCACTGCTGCTCAGGCCGCAACACTACAGATTAGTTCAACTAGCGAATATCGCGATTTCACTGTTTTTGACGCTTACAGCCCCTACCTTCATTTTTTCGGCAAAATGTTTTATTTTGCTGTTTCTATATGGTTATCCGGTTTATAAGCCGTTTGTTTAAGTAAAATAGTCATAATTTCAAGGAGCAGATGATTTTCGTTTTATATAGTTACCATGGGCCAGGAAGCATCAGGTGCTGCACCACCGACCCGCACTGGCCGCCCTGGCCTCACTGCTGCTCAGGCCGCAGCTCTACAGATTAGTTCAACTAGCGAATATCGCGTTTTCACTGTTTTTGACGCTTACAGCCCCTACCTTCATTTTTTCGGCAAAATGTTTTATTTTGCTGTTTCTATATGGTTATCCGGTTTATAAGCCGTTTGTTTAAGTAAAATAGTCATAATTTCAAGGAGCAGATGATTTTCGTTTTATATAGTTACCATGGGCCAGGAAGCATCAGGTGCTGCACCACCGACCCGCACTGGCCGCCCTGGCCTCACTGCTGCTCAGGCCGCAACACTACAGATTAGTTCAACTAGCGAATATCGCGATTTCACTGTTTTTGACGCTTACAGCCCCTACCTTCATTTTTTCGGCAAAATGTTTTATTTTGCTGTTTCTATATGGTTATCCGGTTTATAAGCCGTTTGTTTAAGTAAAATAGTCATAATTTCAAGGAGCAGATGATTTTCGTTTTATATAGTTACCATGGGCCAGGAAGCATCAGGTGCTGCACCACCGACCCGCACTGGCCGCCCTGGCCTCACTGCTGCTCAGGCCGCAACACTACAGATTAGTTCAACTAGCGAATATCGCGATTTCACTGTTTTTGACGCTTACAGCCCCTACCTTCATTTTTTCGGCAAAATGTTTTATTTTGCTGTTTCTATATGGTTATCCGGTTTATAAGCCGTTTGTTTAAGTAAAATAGTCATAATTTCAAGGAGCAGATGATTTTCGTTTTATATAGTTACCATGGGCCAGGAAGCATCAGGTGCTGCACCACCGACCCGCACTGGCCGCCCTGGCCTCACTGCTGCTCAGGCCGCAGCTCTACAGATTAGTTCAACTAGCGAATATCGCGTTTTCACTGTTTTTGACGCTTACAGCCCCTACCTTCATTTTTTCGGCAAAATGTTTTATTTTGCTGTTTCTATATGGTTATCCGGTTTATAAGCCGTTTGTTTAAGTAAAATAGTCATAATTTCAAGGAGCAGATGATTTTCGTTTTATATAGTTACCATGGGCCAGGAAGCATCAGGTGCTGCACCACCGACCCGCACTGGCCGCCCTGGCCTCACTGCTGCTCAGGCCGCAACACTACAGATTAGTTCAACTAGCGAATATCGCGATTTCACTGTTTTTGACGCTTACAGCCCCTACCTTCATTTTTTCGGCAAAATGTTTTATTTTGCTGTTTCTATATGGTTATCCGGTTTATAAGCCGTTTGTTTAAGTAAAATAGTCATAATTTCAAGGAGCAGATGATTTTCGTTTTATATAGTTACCATGGGCCAGGAAGCATCAGGTGCTGCACCACCGACCCGCACTGGCCGCCCTGGCCTCACTGCTGCTCAGGCCGCAACTCTACAGATTAGTTCAACTAGCGAATATCGCGTTTTCACTGTTTTTGACGCTTACAGCCCCTACCTTCATTTTTTCGGCAAAATGTTTTATTTTGCTGTTTCTATATGGTTATCCGGTTTATAAGCCGTTTGTTTAAGTAAAATAGTCATAATTTCAAGGAGCAGATGATTTTCGTTTTATATAGTTACCATGGGCCAGGAAGCATCAGGTGCTGCACCACCGACCCGCACTGGCCGCCCTGGCCTCACTGCTGCTCAGGCCGCAACACTACAGATTAGTTCAACTAGCGAATATCGCGATTTCACTGTTTTTGACGCTTACAGCCCCTACCTTCATTTTTTCGGCAAAATGTTTTATTTTGCTGTTTCTATATGGTTATCCGGTTTATAAGCCGTTTGTTTAAGTAAAATAGTCATAATTTCAAGGAGCAGATGATTTTCGTTTTATATAGTTACCATGGGCCAGGGAGCATCAGGTGCTGCACCACCGACCCGCACTGGCCGCCCTGGTTACACTGCTGATCAGGCCGCAACACTACAGATTAGTTCAACTAGCGAATATCGCGTTTCCACTGTTTTTGACGCTTACAGCCCCTACCTTCATTTTTTCGGCAAAATGTTTTATTTTGCAGTTTCTATATGGTTATCCGGTTTATAAGCCGTTTGTTTAAGTAAAATAGTCATAATTTCAAGGAGCAGATGATTTTCGTT
Organism: Locusta migratoria; assembly: GCA_026315105.1. NCBI lineage: Eukaryota > Metazoa > Arthropoda > Insecta > Orthoptera > Acrididae > Locusta > Locusta migratoria. Next base: position 9,565,889 of record CM048753.1, on the reverse strand, counting down.
TTATATAGTTACCATGGGCCAGGAAACATCAGGTGCTGCACCACCGACCCGCACTGGCCGCCCTGGCCTCACTGCTGCTCAGGCCGCAACACTACAGATTAGTTCAATTAGCGAATATCGCGTTTTCACTGTTTTTGACGCTTACAGCCCCTAACTTCATTTTTTCAGCTATTTTTTTTATTTTCTGTTTCTATATGGTTATCCGGTTTATAAGCCGTTTGTTTAAGTAAAATAGTCATAATTTCAAGTAGCAGATGATTTTCGTTTTATATAGTTACCATGGGCCAGGGAGCATCAGATGCTGCACCACCGACCCGCACTGGCCGCCCTGACCTCACTGCTGCTCAGGCCGCAACACTACAGATTAGTTCAACTAGCGAATATCGCGTTTTCACTGTTTTTGACGCTTACAGCCCCTACCTTCATTTTTTCGGCAAAATGTTTTATTTTGCTGTTTCTATATGGTTATCCGGTTTATAAGCCGTTTGTTTAAGTAAAATAGTCATAATTTCAAGTAGCAGATGATTTTCGTTTTATATAGTTACCATGGGCCAGGGAGCATCAGGTGCTGCACCACCGACCCGCACTGGCCGCCCTGGCCACACTGCTGCTCAGGCCGCAACACTACAGATTAGTTCAACTAGCGAATATCGCGTTTTCACTGTTTTTGACGCTTACAGCCCCTACCTTCATTTTTTCGGCAAAATGTTTTATTTTGCTGTTTCTATATGGTTATCCGGTTTATAAGCCGTTTGTTTAAGTGAAATAGTTATAATTTCAAGGAGCAGATGATTTTCGTTTTATATAGTTACCATGGGCCAGGGAGCATCAGGTGCTGCACCACTGACCCGTACTGGCCGCCCTGGCCTCACTGCTGCTCAGGCCGCAATACTACAGATTAGTTCAACTAGCGAATATCGCGTTTTCACTGTTTTTGACGCTTACAGCCCCTACCTTCATTTTTTCGGCGAAATGTTTTATTTTGCTGTTTCTATATGGTTATCCGGTTTATAAGCCGTTTGTTTAAGTAAAATAGTCATAATTTCAAGGAGCAGATGATTTTCGTTTTATATAGTTACCATGGACCAGGAAGCATCAGGTGCTGCACCACCGACCCGCACTGGCCGCCCTGGCCTCATTGCTGCTCAGGCCGCAACACTACAGATTAGTTCAACTAGCGAATATCGCGATTTCACTGTTTTTGACGCTTACAGCCCCTACCTTCATTTTTTCGGCAAAATGTTTTATTTTGCTGTTTCTATATGGTTATCCGGTTTATAAGCCGTTTGTTTAAGTAAAATAGTCATAATTTCAAGGAGCAGATGATTTTCTTTTTATATAGTTACCATGGGCCAAAGAGCATCGGGTGCTGCACCACCGACCCGCACTGGCCGCCCTGGCCACACTGCTGATCAGGCCGCAACACTACAGATTAGTTCAACTAGCGAATATCGCGTTTTCACTGTTTTTGACGCTTACAGCCCCTACCTTCATTTTTTCGGCAAAATGTTTTATTTTGCTGTTTCTATATGGTTATCCGGTTTATAAGCCGTTTGTTTAAGTAAAATAGTCATAATTTCAAGGAGCAGATGATTTTCGTTTTATATAGTTACCATGGACCAGGAAGCATCAGGTGCTGCACCACCGACCCGCACTGGCCGCCCTGGCCTCATTGCTGCTCAGGCCGCAACACTACAGATTAGTTCAACTAGCGAATATCGCGATTTCACTGTTTTTGACGCTTACAGCCCCTACCTTCATTTTTTAGGCAAAATGTTTTATTTTGCTGTTTCTATATGGTTATCCGGTTTATAAGCCGTTTGTTTAAGTAAAATAGTCATAATTTCAAGTAGCATATGATTTTCGTTTTATATAGTTACCATGGGCCAGGGAGCATCAGTTGCTGCACCACCGACCCGCACTGGCCGCCCTGGCCACACTGCTGCTCAGGCCGCAACACTACAGATTAGTTCAACTAGCGAATATCGCGTTTTCACTGTTTTTGACGCTTACAGCCCTACATTCATTTTTTCGGCAAAATGTTTTATTTTGCTGTTTCTATATGGTTATTCGGTTTATAAGCCGTTTGTTTAAGTGAATAGTTATAATTTCAAGGAGCCGATGATTTTCGTTTTATATAGTTACCATGGACCACGAAGCATCAGGTGCTGCACCACCGACCCGCACTGGCCGCCCTGGCCTCACTGCTGCTCAGGCCGCAACACTACAGATTAGTTCAACTAGCGAATATCGCGTTTTCACTGTTTTTGACGCTTACAGCCCCTACCTTCATTTTTTCGGCAAAATGTTTTATTTTGCTGTTTCTATATGGTTATCCGGTTTATAAGCCGTTTGTTTAAGTGAAATAGTTATAATTTCAAGGAGCAGATGATTTTCGTTTTATATAGTTACCATGGGCCAGGGAGCATCAGGTGCTGCACCACCGACCCGTACTGGCCGCCCTGGCCTCACTGCTGCTCAGGCCGCAATACTACAGATTAGTTCAACTAGCGAATATCGCGTTTTCACTGTTTTTGACGCTTACAGCCCCTACCTTCATTTTTTCGGCGAAATGTTTTATTTTGCTGTTTCTATATGGTTATCCGGTTTATAAGCCGTTTGTTTAAGTAAAATAGTCATAATTTCAAGGAGCAGATGATTTTCGTTTTATATAGTTACCATGGGCCAGGGAGCATCAGGTGCTGCACCACCGACCCGCACTGGCCGCCCTGGCCTCACTGCTGCTCAGGCCGCAACACTACAGTTTAGTTCAACTAGCGAATATCGCGTTTTCACTGTTTTTGACGCTTACAGCCCCTACCTTCATTTTTTCGGCAAAATGTTTTATTTTGCTGTTTCTATATGGTTATCCGGTTTATAAGCCGTTTGTTTAAGTAAAATAGTCATAATTTCAAGGAGCAGATGATTTTCGTTTTATATAGTTACCATGGGCCAAAGAGCATCGGGTGCTGCACCACCGACCCGCACTGGCCGCCCTGGCCACACTGCTGATCAGGCCGCAACACTACAGATTAGTTCAACTAGCGAATATCGCGTTTTCACTGTTTTTGACGCTTACAGCCCCTACCTTCATTTTTTCGGCAAAATGTTTTATTTTGCTGTTTCTATATGGTTATCCGGTTTATAAGCCGTTTGTTTAAGTAAAATAGTCATAATTTCAAGGAGCAGATGATTTTCGTTTTATATAGTTACCATGGGCCAGGGAGCATCAGGTGCTGCACCACTGACCCGTACTGGCCGCCCTGGCCTCACTGCTGCTCAGGCCGCAATACTACAGATTAGTTCAACTAGCGAATATCGCGTTTTCACTGTTTTTGACGCTTACAGCCCCTACCTTCATTTTTTCGGCGAAATGTTTTATTTTGCTGTTTCTATATGGTTATCCGGTTTATAAGCCGTTTGTTTAAGTAAAATAGTCATAATTTCAAGGAGCAGATGATTTTCGTTTTATATAGTTACCATGGACCAGGAAGCATCAGGTGCTGCACCACCGACCCGCACTGGCCGCCCTGGCCTCATTGCTGCTCAGGCCGCAACACTACAGATTAGTTCAACTAGCGAATATCGCGATTTCACTGTTTTTGACGCTTACAGCCCCTACCTTCATTTTTTCGGCAAAATGTTTTATTTTGCTGTTTCTATATGGTTATCCGGTTTATAAGCCGTTTGTTTAAGTAAAATAGTCATAATTTCAAGGAGCAGATGATTTTCTTTTTATATAGTTACCATGGGCCAAAGAGCATCGGGTGCTGCACCACCGACCCGCACTGGCCGCCCTGGCCACACTGCTGATCAGGCCGCAACACTACAGATTAGTTCAACTAGCGAATATCGCGTTTTCACTGTTTTTGACGCTTACAGCCCCTACCTTCATTTTTTCGGCAAAATGTTTTATTTTGCTGTTTCTATATGGTTATCCGGTTTATAAGCCGTTTGTTTAAGTAAAATAGTCATAATTTCAAGGAGCAGATGATTTTCGTTTTATATAGTTACCATGGACCAGGAAGCATCAGGTGCTGCACCACCGACCCGCACTGGCCGCCCTGGCCTCATTGCTGCTCAGGCCGCAACACTACAGATTAGTTCAACTAGCGAATATCGCGATTTCACTGTTTTTGACGCTTACAGCCCCTACCTTCATTTTTTAGGCAAAATGTTTTATTTTGCTGTTTCTATATGGTTATCCGGTTTATAAGCCGTTTGTTTAAGTAAAATAGTCATAATTTCAAGTAGCATATGATTTTCGTTTTATATAGTTACCATGGGCCAGGGAGCATCAGTTGCTGCACCACCGACCCGCACTGGCCGCCCTGGCCACACTGCTGCTCAGGCCGCAACACTACAGATTAGTTCAACTAGCGAATATCGCGTTTTCACTGTTTTTGACGCTTACAGCCCTACATTCATTTTTTCGGCAAAATGTTTTATTTTGCTGTTTCTATATGGTTATTCGGTTTATAAGCCGTTTGTTTAAGTGAATAGTTATAATTTCAAGGAGCCGATGATTTTCGTTTTATATAGTTACCATGGACCACGAAGCATCAGGTGCTGCACCACCGACCCGCACTGGCCGCCCTGGCCTCACTGCTGCTCAGGCCGCAACACTACAGATTAGTTCAACTAGCGAATATCGCGTTTTCACTGTTTTTGACGCTTACAGCCCCTACCTTCATTTTTTCGGCAAAATGTTTTATTTTGCTGTTTCTATATGGTTATCCGGTTTATAAGCCGTTTGTTTAAGTGAAATAGTTATAATTTCAAGGAGCAGATGATTTTCGTTTTATATAGTTACCATGGGCCAGGGAGCATCAGGTGCTGCACCACCGACCCGTACTGGCCGCCCTGGCCTCACTGCTGCTCAGGCCGCAATACTACAGATTAGTTCAACTAGCGAATATCGCGTTTTCACTGTTTTTGACGCTTACAGCCCCTACCTTCATTTTTTTTGCGAAATGTTTTATTTTGCTGTTTCTATATGGTTATCCGGTTTATAAGCCGTTTGTTTAAGTAAAATAGTCATAATTTCAAGGAGCAGATGATTTTCGTTTTATATAGTTACCATGGGCCAGGGAGCATCAGGTGCTGCACCACCGACCCGCACTGGCCGCCCTGGCCTCACTGCTGCTCAGGCCGCAACACTACAGTTTAGTTCAACTAGCGAATATCGCGTTTTCACTGTTTTTGACGCTTACAGCCCCTACCTTCATTTTTTCGGCAAAATGTTTTATTTTGCTGTTTCTATATGGTTATCCGGTTTATAAGCCGTTTGTTTAAGTAAAATAGTCATAATTTCAAGGAGCAGATGATTTTCGTTTTATATAGTTACCATGGGCCAGGGAGCATCAGGTGCTGCACCACCGACCCGCACTGGCCGCCCTGGCCTCACTGCTGCTCAGGCCGCAACACTACAGATTAGTTCAACTAGCGAATATCGCGTTTTCACTGTTTTTGACGCTTACAGCCCCTACCTTCATTTTTTCGGCAAAATGTTTTATTTTGCTGTTTCTATATGGTTATCCGGTTTATAAGCCGTTTGTTTAAGTGAAATAGTTATAATTTCAAGGAGCAGATGATTTTCGTTTTATATAGTTACCATGGGCCAGGGAGCATCAGGTGCTGCACCACCGACCCGTACTGGCCGCCCTGGCCTCACTGCTGCTCAGGCCGCAATACTACAGATTAGTTCAACTAGCGAATATCGCGTTTTCACTGTTTTTGACGCTTACAGCCCCTACCTTCATTTTTTCGGCGAAATGTTTTATTTTGCTGTTTCTATATGGTTATCCGGTTTATAAGCCGTTTGTTTAAGTAAAATAGACATAATTTCAAGGAGCAGATGATTTTCGTTTTATATAGTTACCATGGGCCAGGGAGCATCAGGTGCTGCACCACCGACCCGCACTGGCCGCCCTGGCCTCACTGCTGCTCAGGCCGCAACACTACAGATTAGTTCAACTAGCGAATATCGCGTTTTCACTGTTTTTGACGCTTACAGCCCCTACCTTCATTTTTTCGGCAAAATGTTTTATTTTGCTGTTTCTATATGGTTATCCGGTTTATAAGCCGTTTGTTTAAGTGAAATAGTTATAATTTCAAGGAGCAGATGATTTTCGTTTTATATAGTTACCATGGGCCAGGGAGCATCAGGTGCTGCACCACCGACCCGTACTGGCCGCCCTGGCCTCACTGCTGCTCAGGCCGCAATACTACAGATTAGTTCAACTAGCGAATATTGCGTTTTCACTGTTTTTGACGCTTACAGCCCCTACCTTCATTTTTTCGGCGAAATGTTTTATTTTGCTGTTTCTATATGGTTATCCGGTTTATAAGCCGTTTGTTTAAGTAAAATAGTCATAATTTCAAGGAGCAGATGATTTTCGTTTTATATAGTTACCATGGGCCAGGGAGCATCAGGTGCTGCACCACCGACCCGCACTGGCCGCCCTGGCCTCACTGCTGCTCAGGCCGCAACACTACAGTTTAGTTCAACTAGCGAATATCGCGTTTTCACTGTTTTTGACGCTTACAGCCCCTACCTTCATTTTTTCGGCGAAATGTTTTATTTTGCTGTTTCTATATGGTTATCCGGTTTATAAGCCGTTTGTTTAAGTGAAATAGTTATAATTTCAAGGAGCAGATGATTTTCGTTTTATATAGTTACCATGGGCCAGGGAGCATCAGGTGCTGCACCACCGACCGGCACTGGCCGCCCTGGCCTCACTGCTGCTCAGGCCGCAACACTACAGATTAGTTCAACTAGCGAATATCGCGTTTTCACTGTTTTTGACGCTTACAGCCCCTACCTTCATTTTTTCGGCGAAATGTTTTATTTTGCTGTTTCTATATGGTTATCCGGTTTATAAGCCGTTTGTTTAAGTGAAATAGTTATAATTTCAAGGAGCAGATGATTTTCGTTTTATATAGTTACCATGGGCCAGGGAGCATCAGGTGCTGCACCACCGACCCGCACTGGCCGCCCTGGCCTCACTGCTGCTCAGGCCGCAACACTACAGATTAGTTCAACTAGCGAATATCGCGTTTTCACTGTTTTTGACGCTTACAGCCCCTACCTTCATTTTTTCGGCAAAATGTTTTATTTTGCTGTTTCTATATGGTTATCCGGTTTATAAGCCGTTTGTTTAAGTGAAATAGTTATAATTTCAAGGAGCAGATGATTTTCGTTTTATATAGTTACCATGGGCCAGGGAGCATCAGGTGCTGCACCACCGACCCGTACTGGCCGCCCTGGCCTCACTGCTGCTCAGGCCGCAATACTACAGATTAGTTCAACTAGCGAATATCGCGTTTTCACTGTTTTTGACGCTTACAGCCCCTACCTTCATTTTTTCGGCGAAATGTTTTATTTTGCTGTTTCTATATGGTTATCCGGTTTATAAGCCGTTTGTTTAAGTAAAATAGTCATAATTTCAAGGAGCAGATGATTTTCGTTTTATATAGTTACCATGGGCCAGGGAGCATCAGGTGCTGCACCACCGACCCGCACTGGCCGCCCTGGCCTCACTGCTGCTCAGGCCGCAACACTACAGTTTAGTTCAACTAGCGAATATCGCGTTTTCACTGTTTTTGACGCTTACAGCCCCTACCTTCATTTTTTCGGCAAAATGTTTTATTTTGCTGTTTCTATATGGTTATCCGGTTTATAAGCCGTTTGTTTAAGTAAAATAGTCATAATTTCAAGGAGCAGATGATTTTCGTTTTATATAGTTACCATGGGCCAAAGAGCATCGGGTGCTGCACCACCGACCCGCACTGGCCGCCCTGGCCACACTGCTGATCAGGCCGCAACACTACAGATTAGTTCAACTAGCGAATATCGCGTTTTCACTGTTTTTGACGCTTACAGCCCCTACCTTCATTTTTTCGGCAAAATGTTTTATTTTGCTGTTTCTATATGGTTATCCGGTTTATAAGCCGTTTGTTTAAGTAAAATAGTCATAATTTCAAGGAGCAGATGATTTTCGTTTTATATAGTTACCATGGGCCAGGGAGCATCAGGTGCTGCACCACCGACCCGCACTGGCCGCCCTGGCCTCACTGCTGCTCAGGCCGCAACACTACAGATTAGTTCAACTAGCGAATATCGCGTTTTCACTGTTTTTGACGCTTACAGCCCCTACCTTCATTTTTTCGGCAAAATGTTTTATTTTGCTGTTTCTATATGGTTATCCGGTTTATAAGCCGTTTGTTTAAGTGAAATAGTTATAATTTCAAGGAGCAGATGATTTTCGTTTTATATAGTTACCATGGGCCAGGGAGCATCAGGTGCTGCACCACCGACCCGTACTGGCCGCCCTGGCCTCACTGCTGCTCAGGCCGCAATACTACAGATTAGTTCAACTAGCGAATATCGCGTTTTCACTGTTTTTGACGCTTACAGCCCCTACCTTCATTTTTTCGGCGAAATGTTTTATTTTGCTGTTTCTATATGGTTATCCGGTTTATAAGCCGTTTGTTTAAGTAAAATAGTCATAATTTCAAGGAGCAGATGATTTTCGTTTTATATAGTTACCATGGGCCAGGGAGCATCAGGTGCTGCACCACCGACCCGCACTGGCCGCCCTGGCCTCACTGCTGCTCAGGCCGCAACACTACAGTTTAGTTCAACTAGCGAATATCGCGTTTTCACTGTTTTTGACGCTTACAGCCCCTACCTTCATTTTTTCGGCAAAATGTTTTATTTTGCTGTTTCTATATGGTTATCCGGTTTATAAGCCGTTTGTTTAAGTAAAATAGTCATAATTTCAAGGAGCAGATGATTTTCGTTTTATATAGTTACCATGGGCCAAAGAGCATCGGGTGCTGCACCACCGACCCGCACTGGCCGCCCTGGCCACACTGCTGATCAGGCCGCAACACTACAGATTAGTTCAACTAGCGAATATCGCGTTTTCACTGTTTTTGACGCTTACAGCCCCTACCTTCATTTTTTCGGCAAAATGTTTTATTTTGCTGTTTCTATATGGTTATCCGGTTTATAAGCCGTTTGTTTAAGTAAAATAGTCATAATTTCAAGGAGCAGATGATTTTCGTTTTATATAGTTACCATGGGCCAGGGAGCATCAGGTGCTGCACCACTGACCCGTACTGGCCGCCCTGGCCTCACTGCTGCTCAGGCCGCAATACTACAGATTAGTTCAACTAGCGAATATCGCGTTTTCACTGTTTTTGACGCTTACAGCCCCTACCTTCATTTTTTCGGCGAAATGTTTTATTTTGCTGTTTCTATATGGTTATCCGGTTTATAAGCCGTTTGTTTAAGTAAAATAGTCATAATTTCAAGGAGCAGATGATTTTCGTTTTATATAGTTACCATGGACCAGGAAGCATCAGGTGCTGCACCACCGACCCGCACTGGCCGCCCTGGCCTCATTGCTGCTCAGGCCGCAACACTACAGATTAGTTCAACTAGCGAATATCGCGATTTCACTGTTTTTGACGCTTACAGCCCCTACCTTCATTTTTTCGGCAAAATGTTTTATTTTGCTGTTTCTATATGGTTATCCGGTTTATAAGCCGTTTGTTTAAGTAAAATAGTCATAATTTCAAGGAGCAGATGATTTTCTTTTTATATAGTTACCATGGGCCAAAGAGCATCGGGTGCTGCACCACCGACCCGCACTGGCCGCCCTGGCCACACTGCTGATCAGGCCGCAACACTACAGATTAGTTCAACTAGCGAATATCGCGTTTTCACTGTTTTTGACGCTTACAGCCCCTACCTTCATTTTTTCGGCAAAATGTTTTATTTTGCTGTTTCTATATGGTTATCCGGTTTATAAGCCGTTTGTTTAAGTAAAATAGTCATAATTTCAAGGAGCAGATGATTTTCGTTTTATATAGTTACCATGGACCAGGAAGCATCAGGTGCTGCACCACCGACCCGCACTGGCCGCCCTGGCCTCACTGCTGCTCAGGCCGCAACACTACAGATTAGTTCAACTATCGAATATCGCGATTTCACTGTTTTTGACGCTTACAGCCCCTACCTTCATTTTTTAGGCAAAATGTTTTATTTTGCTGTTTCTATATGGTTATCCGGTTTATAAGCCGTTTGTTTAAGTAAAATAGTCATAATTTCAAGTAGCATATGATTTTCGTTTTATATAGTTACCATGGGCCAGGGAGCATCAGTTGCTGCACCACCGACCCGCACTGGCCGCCCTGGCCACACTGCTGCTCAGGCCGCAACACTACAGATTAGTTCAACTAGCGAATATCGCGTTTTCACTGTTTTTGACGCTTACAGCCCTACATTCATTTTTTCGGCAAAATGTTTTATTTTGCTGTTTCTATATGGTTATTCGGTTTATAAGCCGTTTGTTTAAGTGAATAGTTATAATTTCAAGGAGCCGATGATTTTCGTTTTATATAGTTACCATGGACCACGAAGCATCAGGTGCTGCACCACCGACCCGCACTGGCCGCCCTGGCCTCACTGCTGCTCAGGCCGCAACACTACAGATTAGTTCAACTAGCGAATATCGCGTTTTCACTGTTTTTGACGCTTACAGCCCCTACCTTCATTTTTTCGGCAAAATGTTTTATTTTGCTGTTTCTATATGGTTATCCGGTTTATAAGCCGTTTGTTTAAGTGAAATAGTTATAATTTCAAGGAGCAGATGATTTTCGTTTTATATAGTTACCATGGGCCAGGGAGCATCAGGTGCTGCACCACCGACCCGTACTGGCCGCCCTGGCCTCACTGCTGCTCAGGCCGCAATACTACAGATTAGTTCAACTAGCGAATATCGCGTTTTCACTGTTTTTGACGCTTACAGCCCCTACCTTCATTTTTTCGGCGAAATGTTTTATTTTGCTGTTTCTATATGGTTATCCGGTTTATAAGCCGTTTGTTTAAGTAAAATAGTCATAATTTCAAGGAGCAGATGATTTTCGTTTTATATAGTTACCATGGGCCAGGGAGCATCAGGTGCTGCACCACCGACCCGCACTGGCCGCCCTGGCCTCACTGCTGCTCAGGCCGCAACACTACAGTTTAGTTCAACTAGCGAATATCGCGTTTTCACTGTTTTTGACGCTTACAGCCCCTACCTTCATTTTTTCGGCAAAATGTTTTATTTTGCTGTTTCTATATGGTTATCCGGTTTATAAGCCGTTTGTTTAAGTAAAATAGTCATAATTTCAAGGAGCAGATGATTTTCGTTTTATATAGTTACCATGGGCCAAAGAGAATCGGGTGCTGCACCACCGACCCGCACTGGCCGCCCTGGCCACACTGCTGATCAGGCCGCAACACTACAGATTAGTTCAACTAGCGAATATCGCGTTTTCACTGTTTTTGACGCTTACAGCCCCTACCTTCATTTTTTCGGCAAAATGTTTTATTTTGCTGTTTCTATATGGTTATCCGGTTTATAAGCCGTTTGTTTAAGTAAAATAGTCATAATTTCAAGGAGCAGATGATTTTCGTTTTATATAGTTACCATGGGCCAGGGAGCATCAGGTGCTGCACCACCGACCCGCACTGGCCGCCCTGGCCTCACTGCTGCTCAGGCCGCAACACTACAGATTAGTTCAACTAGCGAATATCGCGTTTTCACTGTTTTTGACGCTTACAGCCCCTACCTTCATTTTTTCGGCAAAAAGTTTTATTTTGCTGTTTCTATATGGTTACCCGGTTTATAAGCCGTTTGTTTAAGTAAAATAGTCATAATTTCAAGGAGCAGATGATTTTCGTTTTATATAGTTACCATGGGCCAAAGAGCATCAGGTGCTGCACCACCGACCCGCACTGGCCGCCCTGGCCTCACTGCTGCTCAGGCCGCAACACTACAGATTAGTTCAACTAGCGAATATCGCGTTTTCACTGTTTTTGACGCTTACAGCCCCTACCTTCATTTTTTCGGCAAAATGTTTTATTTTGCTGTTTCTATATGGTTATCCGGTTTATAAGCCGTTTGTTTAAGTAAAATAGTCATAATTTCAAGGAGCAGATGATTTTCGTTTTATATAGTTGCCATGGGCCAGGGAGCATCAGGTGCTGCACCACCGACCCGCACTGGCCGCCCTGGCCTCACTGCTGCTCAGGCCGCAACACTACAGATTAGTTCAACTAGCGAATATCGCGTTTTCACTGTTTTTGACTCTTACAGCCCCTACCTTCATTTTTCCGGCAAATTGTTTTATTTTGCTGTTTCTATATGGTTATCCGGTTTATAAGCCGTTTGTTTAAGTAAAATAGTCATAATTTCAAGGAGCAGATGATTTTCGTTTTATATAGTTACCATGGGCCAGGGAGCATCAGGTGCTGCACCACCGACCCGCACTGGCCGCCCTGGCCTCACTGCTGCTCAGGCCGCAACACTACAGATTAGTTCAACTAGCGAATATCGCGTTTTCACTGTTTTTGACGCTTACAGCCCCTACCTTCATTTTTTCGGCAAAATGTTTTATTTTGCTGTTTCTATATGGTTATCCGGTTTATAAGCCGTTTGTTTAAGTAAAATAGTCATAATTTCAAGGAGCAGATGATTTTCGTTTTATATAGTTACCATGGGCCAGGGAGCATCAGGTGCTGCACCACCGACCCGCACTGGCCGCCCTGGCCTCACTGCTGCTCAGGCCGCAACACTACAGATTAGTTCAACTAGCGAATATCGCGTTTTCACTGTTTTTGACGCTTACAGCCCCTAACTTCATTTTTTCGGCAAAATTTTTTATTTTGCTGTTTCTATATGGTTATCCGGTTTATAAGCCGTTTGTTTAAGTAAAATAGTCATAATTTCAAGGAGCAGATGATTTTCGTTTTATATAGTTACCATGGGCCAGGGAGCATCAGGTGCTGCACCACCGACCCGCACTGGCCGCCCTGGCCTCACTGCTGCTCAGGCCGCAACACTACAGATTAGTTCAACTAGCGAATATCGCGTTTTCACTGTTTTTGACGCTTACAGCCCCTAACTTCATTTTTTCGGCAAAATTTTTTATTTTGCTGTTTCTATATGGTTATCCGGTTTATAAGCCGTTTGTTTAAGTAAAATAGTCATAATTTCAAGGAGCAGATGATTTTCGTTTTATATAGTTACCATGGGCCAGGGAGCATCAGGTGCTGCACCACACACCCGCACTGGCCGCCCTGGCCTCACTGCTGCTCAGGCCGCAACACTACAGATTATTTCAACTAGCGAATATCGCGTTTTCACTGTTTTTGACGCTTACAGCCCCTAACTTCATTTTTTCGGCAAAATTTTTTATTTTGCTGTTTCTATATGGTTATCCGGTTTATAAGCCGTTTGTTTAAGTAAAATAGTCATAATTTCAAGGAGCAGATGATTTTCGTTTTATATAGTTACCATGGGCCAGGAAGCATCAGGTGCTGCACCACCGACACGCACTGGCCGCCCTGGCCTCACTGCTGCTCAGGCCGCAACACTACAGATTAGTTCAACTAGCGAATATCGCGTTTTCACTGTTTTTGACGCTTACAGCCCCTAACTTCATTTTTTCGGCAAAATTTTTTATTTTGCTGTTTCTATATGGTTATCCGGTTTATAAGCCGTTTGTTTAAGTAAAATAGTCATAATTTCAAGGAGCAGATGATTTTCGTTTTATATAGTTACCATGGGCCAGGGAGCATCAGGTGCTGCACCACACACCCGCACTGGCCGCCCTGGCCTCACTGCTGCTCAGGCCGCAACACTACAGATTATTTCAACTAGCGAATATCGCGTTTTCACTGTTTTTGACGCTTACAGCCCCTAACTTCATTTTTTCGGCAAAATTTTTTATTTTGCTGTTTCTATATGGTTATCCGAATTATAAGCCGTTTGTTTAAGTAAAATAGTCATAATTTCAAGGAGCAGATGATTTTCGTTTTATATAGTTACCATGGGCCAGGAAGCATCAGGTGCTGCACCACCGACACGCACTGGCCGCCCTGGCCTCACTGCTGCTCAGGCCGCAACACTACAGATTAGTTCAACTAGCGAATATCGCGTTTTCACTGTTTTTGACGCTTACAGCCCCTACCTTCATTTTTTCGGCAAAATGTTTTATTTTGCTGTTTCTATATGGTTATCCGGTTTATAAGCCGTTTGTTTAAGTAAAATAGTCATAATTTCAAGGAGCAGATGATTTTCGTTTTATATAGTTACCATGGGCCAGGAAGCATCAGGTGCTGCACCACCGACCCCTCACTGGCCGCCCTGGCCTCACTGCTGCTCAGGCCGCAACACTACAGATTAGTTCAACTAGCGAATATCGCGTTTTCACTGTTTTTGACGCTTACAGCCCCTACCTTCATTTTTCGGCAAAAAGTTTTATTTTGCTGTTTCTATATGGTTATCCGGTTTATAAGCCGTTTGTTTAAGTAAAATAGTCTTAATTTCAAGGAGCAGATGATTTTCGTTTTATATAGTTACCATGGGCCAGGGAGCATCAGGTGCTGCACCACCGACACGCACAGGCCGCCCTGGCCTCACTGCTGCTCAGGCCGCAACACTACAGATTAGTTCAACTAGCGAATATCGCGTTTTCACTGTTTTTGACGCTTATAGCCCCTACCTTCATTTTTTCGGCAAAAAGTTTTATTTTGCTGTTTCTATATGGTTATCCGGTTTATAAGCCGTTTGTTTAAGTAAAATAGTCATAATTTCAAGGAGCAGATGATTTTCGTTTTATATAGTTACCATGGGCCAGGGAGCATCAGGTGCTGCACCACCGACACGCACAGGCCGCCCTGGCCTCACTGCTGCTCAGGCCGCAACACTACAGATTAGTTCAACTAGCGAATATCGCGTTTTCACTATTTTTGACGCTTACAGCTCCTACCTTCATTTTTTCGGCAAAATGTTTTATTTTGCTGTTTCTATATGGTTATCCGGTTTATAAGCCGTTTGTTTAAGTAAAATAGTCATAATTTCAAGGAGCAGATGATTTTCGTTTTATATAGTTACCATGGGCCAGGAAGCATCAGGTGCTGCACCACCGACCCGCACTGGCCGCCCTGGCCTCACTGCTGCTCAGGCCGCAACACTACAGATTTGTTCAACTAGCGAATATCGCGTTTTCACTGTTTTTGACGCTTACAGCCCCTACCTTCATTTTTTCGGCAAAAAGTTTTATTTTGCTGTTTCTATATGGCTATCCGGTTTATAAGCCGTTTGTTTAAGTAAAATAGTCATAATTTCAAGGAGCAGATGAGTTTCGTTTTATATAGTTACCATGGGCCAGGAAGCATCAGGTGCTGCACCACCGACACGCACTGGCCGCCCTGGCCTCACTGCTGCTCAGGCCGCAACACTACAGATTAGTTCAACTAGCGAATATCGCGGTTTTCACTGTTTTGACGCTTACAGCCCCTACCTTCATTTTTTCGCCAAAAGTTTTATTTTGCTGTTTCTATATGGTTATCCGGTTTATAAGCCGTTTGTTTAAGTAAAATAGTCATAATTTCAAGGAGCAGATGATTTTCGTTTTATATAGTTACCATGGGCCAGGAAGCATCAGGTGCTGCACCACCGACACGCACTGGCCGCCCTGGCCTCACTGCTGCTCAGGCCGCAACACTACAGATTAGTTCAACTAGCGAATATCGCGTTTTCACTGTTTTTGACGCTTACAGCCCCTACCTTCATTTTTTCGGCAAAAAGTTTTATTTTGCTGTTTCTATATGGTTATCCGGTTTATAAGCCGTTTGTTTAAGTAAAATAGTCATAATTTCAAGGAGCAGATGATTTTCGTTTTATATAGTTACCATGGGCCAGGAAGCATCAGGTGCTGCACCACCGACACGCACTGGCCGCCCTGGCCTCACTGCTGCTCAGGCCGCAACACTACAGATTAGTTCAACTAGCGAATATCGCGTTTTCACTGATTTTGACGCTTACAGCCCCTACCTTCATTTTTTCGGCAAAAAGTTTTATTTTGCTGTTTCTATATGGTTATCCGGTTTATAAGCCGTTTGTTTAAGTAAAATAGTCATAATTTCAAGGAGCAGATGATTTTCGTTTTATATAGTTACCATGGGCCAGGAAGCATCAGGTGCTGCACCACCGACACGCACTGGCCGCCCTGGCCTCACTGCTGCTCAGGCCGCAACACTACAGATTAGTTCAACTAGCGAATATCGCGTTTTCACTGTTTTTGACGCTTACAGCCCCTACCTTCATTTTTTCGGCAAAAAGTTTTATTTTGCTGTTTCTATATGGTTATCCGGTTTATAAGCCGTTTGTTTAAGTAAAATAGTCATAATTTCAAGGAGCAGATGATTTTCGTTTTATATAGTTACCATGGGCCAGGAAGCATCAGGTGCTGCACCACCGACACGCACTGGCCGCCCTGGCCTCACTGCTGCTCAGGCCGCAACACTACAGATTAGTTCAACTAGCGAATATCGCGTTTTCACTGTTTTTGACGCTTACAGCCCCTACCTTCATTTTTTCGGCAAAAAGTTTTATTTTGCTGTTTCTATATGGTTATCCGGTTTATAAGCCGTTTGTTTAAGTAAAATAGTCATAATTTCAAGGAGCAGATGATTTTCGTTTTATATAGTTACCATGGGCCAGGAAGCATCAGGTGCTGCACCACCGACACGCACTGGCCGCCCTGGCCTCACTGCTGCTCAGGCCGCAACACTACAGATTAGTTCAACTAGCGAATATCGCGTTTTCACTGTTTTTGACGCTTACAGTCCCTACCTTCATTTTTTCGGCAAAAGGTTTTATTTTGCTGTTTCTATATGGTTATCCGGTTTATAAGCCGTTTGTTTAAGTAAAATAGTCATATTTTCAAGGAGCAGATGATTTTCGTTTTATATAGTTACCATGGGCCAGGAAGCATCAGGTGCTGCACCACCGACACGCACTGGCCGCCCTGGCCTCACTGCTGCTCAGGCCGCAACACTACAGATTAGTTCAACTAGCGAATATCGCGTTTTCACTGTTTTTGACGCTTACAGTCCCTACCTTCATTTTTTCGGCAAAAGGTTTTTATTTTGCTGTTTCTATATGGTTATCCGGTTTATAAGCCGTTTGTTTAAGTAAAATAGTCATATTTTCAAGGAGCAGATGATTTTCGTTTTATATAGTTACCATGGGCCAGGAAGCATCAGGTGCTGCACCACCGACACGCACTGGCCGCCCTGGCCTCACTGCTGCTCAGGCCGCAACACTACAGATTAGTTCAACTAGCGAATATCGCGTTTTCACTGTTTTTGACGCTTACAGCCCCTACCTTCATTTTTTCGGCAAAAAGTTTTATTTTGCTGTTTCTATATGGTTATCCGGTTTATAAGCCGTTTGTTTAAGTAAAATAGTCATAATTTCAAGGAGCAGATGATTTTCGTTTTATATAGTTACCATGGGCCAGGAAGCATCAGGTGCTGCACCACCGACACGCACTGGCCGCCCTGGCCTCACTGCTGCTCAGGCCGCAACACTACAGATTAGTTCAACTAGCGAATATCGCGTTTTCACTGTTTTTGACGCTTACAGTCCCTACCTTCATTTTTTCGGCAAAAGGTTTTATTTTGCTGTTTCTATATGGTTATCCGGTTTATAAGCCGTTTGTTTAAGTAAAATAGTCATATTTTCAAGGAGCAGATGATTTTCGTTTTATATAGTTACCATGGGCCAGGAAGCATCAGGTGCTGCACCACCGACACGCACTGGCCGCCCTGGCCTCACTGCTGCTCAGGCCGCAACACTACAGATTAGTTCAACTAGCGAATATCGCGTTTTCACTGTTTTTGACGCTTACAGTCCCCTACCTTCATTTTTTCGGCAAAAGGTTTTATTTTGCTGTTTCTATATGGTTATCCGGTTTATAAGCCGTTTTGTTTAAGTAAAATAGTCATATTTTCAAGGAGCAGATGATTTTCGTTTTATATAGTTACCATGGGCCAGGAAGCATCAGGTGCTGCACCACCGACACGCACTGGCCGCCCTGGCCTCACTGCTGCTCAGGCCGCAACACTACAGATTAGTTCAACTAGCGAATATCGCGTTTTCACTGTTTTTGACGCTTACAGCCCCTACCTTCATTTTTTCGGCAAAAAGTTTTATTTTGCTGTTTCTATATGGTTATCCGGTTTATAAGCCGTTTGTTGAAGTAAAATAGTCATAATTTCAAGGAGCAGATGATTTTCGTTTTATATAGTTACCATGGGCCAGGAAGCATCAGGTGCTGCACAACCGACCCGCGCTGGCCGCCCTGGCCTCACTGCTGCTCAGGCCGCAACACTACAGATTAGTTCAACTAGCGAATATCGCGTTTTCACTGTTTTTGACGCTTACAGCCCCTACCTTCATTTTTTCGGCAAAAAGTTTAATTTTGCTGTTTCTATATGGTTATCCGGTTTATAAGCCGTTTGTTTAAGTAAAATAGTCATAATTTCAAGGAGCAGATGATTTTCGTTTTATATAGTTACCATGGGGCAGGAAGCATCAGGTGCTGCACCACCGACCCGCACTGGCCGTCCTGGCCTCACTGCTGCTCAGGCCGCAACACTACAGATTAGTTCAACTAGCGAATATCGCGTTTTCACTGTTTTTGACGCTTACAGCCCCTACCTTCATTTTTCGGCAAAAAGTTTTATTTTGCTGTTTCTATATGGTTATCCGGTTTATAAGCCGTTTGTTTAAGTAAAATAGTCATAATTTCAAGGAGCAGATGATTTTCGTTTTATATAGTTACCATGGGGCAGGAAGCATCAGGTGCTGCACCACCGACCCGCACTGGCCGTCCTGGCCTCACTGCTGCTCAGGCCGCAACACTACAGATTAGTTCAACTAGCGAATATCGCGTTTTCACTGTTTTTGACGCTTACAGCCCCTACCTTCATTTTTTCGGCAAAAAGTTTTATTTTGCTGTTTCTATATGGTTATCCGGTTTATAAGCCGTTTGTTTAAGTAAAATAGTCATAATTTCAAGGAGCAGATGATTTTCGTTTTATATAGTTACCATGGGCCAGGAAGCATCAGGTGCTGCACCACCGACACGCACTGGCCGCCCTGGCCTCACTGCTGCTCAGGCCGCAACACTACAGATTAGTTCAACTAGCGAATATCGCGTTTTCACTGTTTTTGACGCTTACAGCCCCTACCTTCATTTTTTCGGCAAAAAGTTTTATTTTGCTGTTTCTATATGGTTATCCGGTTTATAAGCCGTTTGTTTAAGTAAAATAGTCATAATTTCAAGGAGCAGATGATTTTCGTTTTATATAGTTACCATGGGCCAGGAAGCATCAGGTGCTGCACCACCGACCCGCACTGGCCGCCCTGGCCTCACTGCTGCTCAGGCTGCAACACTACAGATTAGTTCAACTAGCGAATATCGCGTTTTCACTGTTTTTGACGCTTACAGCCCCTACATTCATTTTTTCGGCAAAAAGTTTTATTTTGCTGTTTCTATATGGTTATCCGGTTTATAAGCCGTTTGTTTAAGTAAAATAGTCATAATTTCAAGGAGCAGATGATTTTCGTTTTATATAGTTACCATGGGCCAGGAAGCATCAGGTGCTGCACCACCGACACGCACTGGCCGCCCTGGCCTCACTGCTGCTCAGGCCGCAACACTACAGATTAGTTCAACTAGCGAATATCGCGTTTTCACTGTTTTTGACGCTTACAGCCCCTATCTTCATTTTTTCGGCAAAAGGTTTTATTTTGCTGTATCAATATGATTATCCGGTTTATAAGCCGTTTGTTTAAGTAAAATAGTCATATTTTCAAGGAGCAGATGATTTTCGTTTTATATAGTTACCATGGGCCAGGAAGCATCAGGTGCTGCACCACCGACACGCACTGGCCGCCCTGGCCTCACTGCTGCTCAGGCCGCAACACTACAGATTAGTTCAACTAGCGAATATCGCGTTTTCACTGTTTTTGACGCTTACAGCCCCTACCTTCATTTTTTCGGCAAAAAGTTTAATTTTGCTGTTTCTATATGGTTATCCGGTTTATAAGCCGTTTGTTTAAGTAAAATAGTCATAATTTCAAGGAGCAGATGATTTTCGTTTTATATAGTTACCATGGGCCAGGAAAGCATCAGGTGCTGCACCACCGACCCGCACTGGCCGCCCTGGCCTCACTGCTGCTCTGGCCGCAACACTACAGATTAGTTTCAACTAGCGAATATCGCGTTTTCACTGTTTTTGACGCTTACAGCCCCTACCTTCATTTTTTCGGCAAAAAGTTTTATTTTGCTGTTTCTATATGGTTATCCGGTTTATAAGCCGTTTGTTTAAGTAAAATAGTCATAATTTCAAGGAGCAGATGATTTTCGTTTTATATAGTTACCATGGGCCAGGAAGCATCAGGTGCTGCACCACCGACCCGCACTGGCCGCCCTGGCCTCACTGCTGCTCAGGCTGCAACACTACAGATTAGTTCAACTAGCGAATATCGCGTTTTCACTGTTTTTGACGCTTACAGCCCCTACCTTCATTTTTTCGGCAAAAAGTTTAATTTTGCTGTTTCTATATGGTTATCCGGTTTATAAGCCGTTTGTTTAAGTAAAATAGTCATATTTTCAAGGAGCAGATGATTTTCGTTTTATATAGTTACCATGGGCCAGGAAGCATCAGGTGCTGCACCACCGACACGCACTGGCCGCCCTGGCCTCACTGCTGCTCAGGCTGCAACACTACAGATTAGTTCAACTAGCGAATATCGCGTTTTCACTGTTTTTGACGCTTACAGGCCCTACCTTCATTTTTTCGGCAAAAATTTTTATTTTGCTGTTTCTATATGGTTATCCGGTTTATAAGCCGTTTGTTTAAGTAAAATAGTCATAATTTCAAGGAGCAGATGATTTTCGTTTTATATAGTTACCATGGGCCAGGAAGCATCAGGTGCTGCACCACCGACACGCACTGGCCGCCCTGGCCTCACTGCTGCTCAGGCCGCAACACTACAGATTAGTTCAACTAGCGAATATCGCGTTTTCACTGTTTTTGACGCTTACAGCCCCTACCTTCATTTTTTCGGCAAAAAGTTTTATTTTGCTGTTTCTATATGGTTATCCGGTTTATAAGCCGTTTGTTTAAGTAAAATAGTCATATTTTCAAGGAGCAGATGATTTTCGTTTTATATAGTTACCATGGGCCAGGAAGCATCAGGTGCTGCACCACCGACCCGCACTGGCCGCCCTGGCCTCACTGCTGCTCAGGCTGCAACACTACAGATTAGTTCAACTAGCGAATATCGCGTTTTCACTGTTTTTGACGCTTACAGCCCCTACCTTCATTTTTTTCGGCAAAAAGTTTTATTTTGCTGTTTCTATATGGTTATCCGGTTTATAAGCCGTTTGTTTAAGTAAAATAGTCATATTTTCAAGGAGCAGATGATTTTCGTTTTATATAGTTACCATGGGCCAGGAAGCATCAGGTGCTGCACCACCGACCCGCACTGGCCGCCCTGGCCTCACTGCTGCTCAGGCCGCAACACTACAGATTAGTTCAACTAGCGAATATCGCGTTTTCACTGTTTTTGACGCTTACAGCCCCTACCTTCATTTTTTCGGCAAAAAGTTTTATTTTGCTGTTTCTATATGGTTATCCGGTTTATAAGCCGTTTGTTTAAGTAAAATAGTCATATTTTCAAGGAGCAGATGATTTTCGTTTTATATAGTTACCATGGGCCAGGAAGCATCAGGTGCTGCACCACCGACCCGCACTGGCCGCCCTGGCCTCACTGCTGCTCAGGCTGCAACACTACAGATTAGTTCAACTAGCGAATATCGCGTTTTCACTGTTTTTGACGCTTACAGCCCCTACCTTCATTTTTTCGGCAAAAAGTTTTATTTTGCTGTTTCTATATGGTTATCCGGTTTATAAGCCGTTTGTTTAAGTAAAATAGTCATATTTTCAAGGAGCAGATGATTTTCGTTTTATATAGTTACCATGGGCCAGGAAGCATCAGGTGCTGCACCACCGACCCGCACTGGCCGCCCTGGCCTCACTGCTGCTCAGGCCGCAACACTACAGATTAGTTCAACTAGCGAATATCGCGTTTTCACTGTTTTTGACGCTTACAGCCCCTACCTTCATTTTTTCGGCAAAAAGTTTTATTTTGCTGTTTCTATATGGTTATCCGGTTTATAAGCCGTTTGTTTAAGTAAAATAGTCATATTTTCAAGGAGCAGATGATTTTCGTTTTATATAGTTACCATGGGCCAGGAAGCATCAGGTGCTGCACCACCGACCCGCACTGGCCGCCCTGGCCTCACTGCTGCTCAGGCTGCAACACTACAGATTAGTTCAACTAGCGAATATCGCGTTTTCACTGTTTTTGACCGCTTACAGCCCCTACCTTCATTTTTTCGGCAAAAAGTTTTATTTTGCTGTTTCTATATGGTTATCCGGTTTATAAGCCGTTTGTTTAAGTAAAATAGTCATATTTTCAAGGAGCAGATGATTTTCGTTTTATATAGTTACCATGGGCCAGGAAGCATCAGGTGCTGCACCACCGACCCGCACTGGCCGCCCTGGCCTCACTGCTGCTCAGGCCGCAACACTACAGATTAGTTCAACTAGCGAATATCGCGTTTTCACTGTTTTTGACGCTTACAGCCCCTACCTTCATTTTTTCGGCAAAAAGTTTTATTTTGCTGTTTCTATATGGTTATCCGGTTTATAAGCCGTTTGTTTAAGTAAAATAGTCATATTTTCAAGGAGCAGATGATTTTCGTTTTATATAGTTACCATGGGCCAGGAAGCATCAGGTGCTGCACCACCGACACGCACTGGCCGCCCTGGCCTCACTGCTGCTCAGGCCGCAACACTACAGATTAGTTCAACTAGCGAATATCGCGTTTTCACTGTTTTTGACGCTTACAGCCCCTACCTTCATTTTTTCGGCAAAAAGTTTTATTTTGCTGTTTCTATATGGTTATCCGGTTTATAAGCCGTTTGTTTAAGTAAAATAGTCATATTTTCAAGGAGCAGATGATTTTCGTTTTATATAGTTACCATGGGCCAGGAAGCATCAGGTGCTGCACCACCGACCCGCACTGGCCGCCCTGGCCTCACTGCTGCTCAGGCTGCAACACTACAGATTAGTTCAACTAGCGAATATCGCGTTTTCACTGTTTTTGACGCTTACAGCCCCTACCTTCATTTTTTTCGGCAAAAAGTTTTATTTTGCTGTTTCTATATGGTTATCCGGTTTATAAGCCGTTTGTTTAAGTAAAATAGTCATATTTTCAAGGAGCAGATGATTTTCGTTTTATATAGTTACCATGGGGCCAGGAAGCATCAGGTGCTGCACCACCGACCCGCACTGGCCGCCCTGGCCTCACTGCTGCTCAGGCCGCAACACTACAGATTAGTTCAACTAGCGAATATCGCGTTTTCACTGTTTTTGACGCTTACAGCCCCTACCTTCATTTTTTCGGCAAAAAGTTTTATTTTGCTGTTTCTATATGGTTATCCGGTTTATAAGCCGTTTGTTTAAGTAAAATAGTCATATTTTCAAGGAGCCGATGATTTTCGTTTTATATAGTTACCATGGACCACGAAGCATCAGGTGCTGCACCACCGACCCGCACTGGCCGCCCTGGCCTCACTGCTGCTCAGGCCGCAACACTACAGATTAGTTCAACTAGCGAATATCGCGTTTTCACTGTTTTTGACGCTTACAGCCCCTACCTTCATTTTTTCGGCAAAAAGTTTTATTTTGCTGTTTCTATATGGTTATCCGGTTTATAAGCCGTTTGTTTAAGTAAAATAGTCATATTTTCAAGGAGCAGATGATTTTCGTTTTATATAGTTACCATGGGCCAGGAAGCATCAGGTGCTGCACCACCGACCCGCACTGGCCGCCCTGGCCTCACTGCTGCTCAGGCTGCAACACTACAGATTAGTTCAACTAGCGAATATCGCGTTTTCACTGTTTTTGACGCTTACAGCCCCTACCTTCATTTTTTCGGCAAAAAGTTTTATTTTGCTGTTTCTATATGGTTATCCGGTTTATAAGCCGTTTGTTTAAGTAAAATAGTCATATTTTCAAGGAGCAGATGATTTTCGTTTTATATAGTTACCATGGGCCAGGAAGCATCAGGTGCTGCACCACCGACCCGCACTGGCCGCCCTGGCCTCACTGCTGCTCTGGCCGCAACACTACAGATTAGTTCAACTAGCGAATATCGCGTTTTCACTGTTTTTGACGCTTACAGCCCCTACCTTCATTTTTTCGGCAAAAAGTTTTATTTTGCTGTTTCTATATGGTTATCCGGTTTATAAGCCGTTTGTTTAAGTAAAATAGTCATAATTTCAAGGACCGGTTAATTTCCTTTTATATAGTTACCATGGGCCAGGAAGCATCAGGTGCTGCACCACCGACCCGCACTGGCCGCCCTGGCCTCACTGCTGCTCAGGCTGCAACACTACAGATTAGTTCAACTAGCGAATATCGCGTTTTCACTGTTTTTGACGCTTACAGCCCCTACCTTCATTTTTTCGGCAAAAAGTTTAATTTTGCTGTTTCTATATGGTTATCCGGTTTATAAGCCGTTTGTTTAAGTAAAATAGTCATAATTTCAAGGAGCAGATGATTTTCGTTTTATATAGTTACCATGGGCCAGGAAGCATCAGGTGTTGCACCACCGACCCGCACTGGCCGCCCTGGCCTCACTGCTGCTCAGGCCGCAACACTACAGATTAGTTCAACTAGCGAATATCGCGTTTTCACTGTTTTTGACGCTTACAGCCCCTACCTTCATTTTTTCGGCAAAAAGTTTTATTTTGCTGTTTCTATATGGTTATCCGGTTTATAAGCCGTTTGTTTAAGTAAAATAGTCATAATTTCAAGGAGCAGATGATTTTCGTTTTATATAGTTACCATGGGCCAGGAAGCATCAGGTGCTGCACCGCCGACCCGCACTGGCCGCCCTGGCCTCACTGCTGCTCAGGCTGCAACACTACAGATTAGTTCAACTAGCGAATATCGCGTTTTCACTGTTTTTGACGCTTACAGCCCCTACCTTCATTTTTTCGGCAAAAAGTTTTATTTTGCTGTTTCTATATGGTTATCCGGTTTATAAGCCGTTTGTTTAAGTAAAATAGTCATAATTTCAAGGAGCAGATGATTTTCGTTTTATATAGTTACCATGGGCCAGGAAGCATCAGGTGCTGCACCACCGACACGCACTGGCCGCCCTGGCCTCACTGCTGCTCAGGCCGCAACACTACAGATTAGTTCAACTAGCGAATATCGCGTTTTCACTGTTTTTGACGCTTACAGCCCCTACCTTCATTTTTTCGGCAAAAAGTTTTATTTTGCTGTTTCTATATGGTTATCCGGTTTATAAGCCGTTTGTTTAAGTAAAATAGTCATAATTTCAAGGAGCAGATGATTTTCGTTTTATATAGTTACCATGGGCCAGGAAGCATCAGGTGCTGCACCACCGACACGCACTGGCCGCCCTGGCCTCACTGCTGCTCAGGCCGCAACACTACAGATTAGTTCAACTAGCGAATATCGCGTTTTCACTGTTTTTGACGCTTACAGCCCCTACCTTCATTTTTTTCGGCAAAATGTTTTATTTTGCTGTTTTCTATATGGTTATCCGGTTTATAAGCCGTTTGTTTAAGTAAAATAGTCATAATTTCAAGGAGCAGATGATTTTCGTTTTATATAGTTACCATGGGCCAGGAAGCATCAGGTGCTGCACCACCGACCCGCACTGGCCGCCCTGGCCTCACTGCTGCTCAGGCCGCAACAGTACAGATTAGTTCAACTAGCGAATATCGCGTTTTCACTGTTTTTGACGCTTACAGCCCCTACCTTCATTTTTTCGGCAAAAAGTTTTATTTTGCTGTTTCTATATGGTTATCCGGTTTTATAAGCCGTTTGTTTAAGTAAAATAGTCATTATTTTCAAGGAGCAGATGATTTTCGTTTTATATAGTTACCATGGGCCAGGAAGCATCAGGTGCTGCACCACCGACCCGCACTGGCCGCCCTGGCCTCACTGCTGCTCAGGCCGCAACACTACAGATTAGTTCAACTAGCGAATATCGCGTTTTCACTGTTTTTGACGCTTACAGCCCCTACCTTCATTTTTTCGGCAAAAAGTTTTATTTTGCTGTTTCTATATGGTTATCCGGTTTATAAGCCGTTTGTTTAAGTAAAATAGTCATAATTTCAAGGAGCAGATGATTTTCGTTTTATATAGTTACCATGGGCCAGGAAGCATCAGGTGCTGCACCACCGACCCGCACTGGCCGCCCTGGCCTCACTGCTGCTCAGGCTGCAACACTACAGATTAGTTCAACTAGCGAATATCGTGTTTTCACTGTTTTTGACGCTTACAGCCCCTACCTTCATTTTTTCGGCAAAAAGTTTTATTTTGCTGTTTCTATATGGTTATCCGGTTTATAAGCCGTTTGTTTAAGTAAAATAGTCATAATTTCAAGGAGCAGATGATTTTCGTTTTATATAGTTACCATGGGCCAGGAAGCATCAGGTGCTGCACCACCGACCCGCACTGGCCGCCCTGGCCTCACTGCTGCTCAGGCCGCAACACTACAGATTAGTTCAACTAGCGAATATCGCGTTTTCACTGTTTTTGACGCTTACAGCCCCTACCTTCATTTTTTCGGCAAAATGTTTTATTTTGCTGTTTCTATATGGTTATCCGGTTTATAAGCCGTTTGTTTAAGTAAAATAGTCATAATTTCAAGGAGCAGATGATTTTCGTTTTATATAGTTACCATGGGCCAGGAAGCATCAGGTGCTGCACCACCGACACGCACTGGCCGCCCTGGCCTCACTGCTGCTCAGGCCGCAACACTACAGATTAGTTCAACTAGCGAATATCGCGTTTTCACTGTTTTTGACGCTTACAGTCCCTACCTTCATTTTTTCGGCAAAATGTTTTATTTTGCTGTTTCTATATGGTTATCCGGTTTATAAGCCGTTTGTTTAAGTAAAATAGTCATAATTTCAAGGAGCAGATGATTTTCGTTTTATATAGTTACCATGGGCCAGGAAGCATCAGGTGCTGCACCACCGACCCGCACTGGCCGCCCTGGCCTCACTGCTGCTCAGGCTGCAACACTACAGATTAGTTCAACTAGCGAATATCGCGTTTTCACTGTTTTTGACGCTTACAGACCCTACCTTCATTTTTTCGGCAAAAAGTTTTATTTTGCTGTTTCTATATGGTTATCCGGTTTATAAGCCGTTTGTTTAAGTAAAGTAGTCATAATTTCAAGGAGCAGATGATTTTCGTTTTATATAGTTACCATGGGCCAGGAAGCATCAGGTGCTGCACCACCGACACGCACTGGCCGCCCTGGCCTCACTGCTGCTCAGGCCGCAACACTACAGATTAGTTCAACTAGCGAATATCGCGTTTTCACTGTTTTTGACGCTTACAGCCCCTACCTTCATTTTTTCGGCAAAAAGTTTAATTTTGCTGTTTCTATATGGTTATCCGGTTTATAAGCCGTTTGTTTAAGTAAAATAGTCATAATTTCAAGGAGCAGATGATTTTCGTTTTATATAGTTACCATGGGCCAGGAAGCATCAGGTGCTGCACCACCGACACGCACTGGCCGCCCTGGCCTCACTGCTGCTCAGGCCGAACACTACAGATTAGTTCAACTAGCGAATATCGCGTTTTCACTGTTTTTGACGCTTACAGTCCCTACCTTCATTTTTTCGGCAAAAAGTTTTATTTTGCTGTTTCTATATGGTTATCCGGTTTATAAGCCGTTTGTTTAAGTAAAGTAGTCATAATTTCAAGGAGCAGATGATTTTCGTTTTATATAGTTACCATGGGCCAGGTAGCATCAGGTGCTGCACCACCGACACGCACTGGCCGCCCTGGCCTCACTGCTGCTCAGGCCGCAACACTACAGATTAGTTCAACTAGCGAATATCGCGTTTTCACTGTTTTTGACGCTTACAGCCCCTACCTTCATTTTTTCGGCAAAAAGTTTAATTTTGCTGTTTCTATATGGTTATCCGGTTTATAAGCCGTTTGTTTAAGTAAAATAGTCATAATTTCAAGGAGCAGATGATTTTCGTTTTATATAGTTACCATGGGCCAGGAAGCATCAGGTGCTGCACCACCGACACGCACTGGCCGCCCTGGCCTCACTGCTGCTCAGGCCGCAACACTACAGATTAGTTCAACTAGCGAATATCGCGTTTTCACTGTTTTTGACGCTTACAGCCCCTACCTTCATTTTTTCGGCAAAAAGTTTTATTTTGCTGTTTCTATATGGTTATCCGGTTTATAAGCCGTTTGTTTAAGTAAAGTAGTCATAATTTCAAGGAGCAGATGATTTTCGTTTTATATAGTTACCATGGGCCAGGAAGCATCAGGTGCTGCACCACCGACACGCACTGGCCGCCCTGGCCTCACTGCTGCTCAGGCCGCAACACTACAGATTAGTTCAACTAGCGAATATCGCGTTTTCACTATTTTTGACGCTTACAGCCCCTACCTTCATTTTTTCGGCAAAAGGTTTTATTTTGCTGTTTCTATATGGTTATCCGGTTTATAAGCCGTTTGTTTAAGTAAAATAGTCATAATTTCAAGGAGCAGATGATTTTCGTTTTATATAGTTACCATGGGCCAGGAAGCATCAGGTGCTGCACACCGACCCGCACTGGCCGCCCTGGCCTCACTGCTGCTCAGGCCGCAACACTACAGATTAGTTCAACTAGCGAATATCGCGTTTTCACTGTTTTTGACGCTTACAGCCCCTACCTTCATTTTTTCGGCAAAAAGTTTTATTTGCTGTTTCTATATGGTTATCCGGTTTATAAGCCGTTTGTTTAAGTAAAAATAGTCATAATTTCAAGGAGCAGATGATTTTCGATTTATATAGTTACCATGGGCCAGGAAGCATCAGGTGCTGCACCACCGACACGCACTGGCCGCCCTGGCCTCACTGCTGCTCAGGCCGCAACACTACAGATTAGTTCAACTAGCGAATATCGCGTTTTCACTGTTTTTGACGCTTACAGCCCCTACCTTCATTTTTTCGGCAAAAATTTTTATTTTGCTGTTTCTATATGGTTATCCGGTTTATAAGCCGTTTGTTTAAGTAAAATAGTCATAATTTCAAGGAGCAGATGATTTTCGTTTTATATAGTTACCATGGGCCAGGAAGCATCAGGTGCTGCACCACCGACCCGCACTGGCCGCCCTGGCCTCACTGCTGCTCAGGCCGCAACACTACAGATTAGTTCAACTAGCGAATATCGCGTTTTCACTGTTTTTGACGCTTACAGCCCCTACCTTCATTTTTTTCGGCAAAAAGTTTTATTTTG